>WNGS01164437.1:33559195-33606746 GCA_020271785.1 Procambarus virginalis | reverse complement strand
CCGCTGCAAGCAACAGCCTGGTGGACCAAACTCTCACAAGTCAAGCCTGGCCTCGGGCCGGGCTTGGGGAGTAGAAGAACTCCCAGAACCCCATCAACCAGGTATCAAGCAGATACAGGTCTACAATTAAGGGGGTCTTCCCTGCTGCCACTTTTGTAGATTGGAACTTTGTTAGCTGTTTTCTACCTATCTGCCAGGACAAAGATGTCTGTAAAGATGTACACAGAGATGCCTAAAAAATGAATTGAAGTGGAATGCTGAGCTCAGATGCACATTCTCTCAGAACCCATGGTGAAACTCCATCTGGGCCAACTGCTTTGTTCTTACTTAGTTCCTTGAGCATGTTTTCCACTTTGTCTCTAGACACCTCTATGTGTTCTATATTGTTCTATGGAATTCTTATTGTGTGGTTCTCCGAAGATTTCAATTTTGCACAAACACACATTGGAACTGTTCGATTAATGTTTCACACATTTACTTTTCATTTTCCGTGAATCTTTGCTCCATTTTCAACCTCTGAATTTTATCCTTTATCGGCAATTTGCTTTTAATGAATTTATAGAATAGGACTGGTTCTGTTTAACATTTGTGCACAATCCCTTTCTCAAAGTTTCTTTCAACCTCTCTTCTCACTGCTGTGTAGTTGTTTTATACTTCTTTGTATTAGTGGTATGTTTGAGGGTTTAGCCTCTTCCTATATTGACCCTATTTTCTGGGGGGAGCCCCGTCGGTTCCCCGGAGCTATCCCAGGCTGATATGCTAATGTCAGACTTTGGCATCAGTCATGTGTATGGAGTTCTTAGGCCTACCGGGAACCACGGCCAGAACCGGGCCCTCTCAGAGAGGCAAGAGGAGCAATGGCCTATAGAAGCCCCCGTGTGGTTGGAAGCATTCTATGTCTGCCATCGACCGGGACAGGCACCCAGAAAGGTAAGCGCCCCAAAACAAACCCCTATTCTGGTGAAAATTGCTACCAAAAGCCGAACTAGTGGATAGAACTCCCCAAAGAAAAACGAGCAAACTTGTGTGACGTCACACGCTGCCGCGCCGCTGTCTGCGCAGCTCCCCCCTCCACGGGAGGGGGAAGGGGGAGCCCCAGACCCTCCGCGCCGGCTACCCACACCTCAGTTCTTGAGGCTGATGCTATAGGCGAAGGTCGTGTGCTCTGGCTCGGTGTTCGCTACAACACTGTGCTTGTGTGTGGTGTTTGTTTTCTGGGTGCGAGAGCCAGGAGTGATTTTTAGTACTCGGGCTGCATGTGCCTAGGGTTTCCTTCCCTAGGTGCCCTGTAAGTACTACCCTAGGGGCTTGGGGCCACCTTCCACAGGCTCCTTGGGATCTGCCTCTGCTGGTCCGTTTTTCCTTTTTCGGTTTTTCGGCCGCCTGTTGGGCTCTTGGGTGTTCTGTTCTCCCTTGTTACTAGCAGGTAAGAGGCAGTTTGCACTGGTAGGGGCGCAGGGTGCTGCACAGCTTGTTTTCCCAACATAGCG
The DNA here is from genome assembly GCA_020271785.1 of Procambarus virginalis. Lineage (NCBI taxonomy): Eukaryota > Metazoa > Arthropoda > Malacostraca > Decapoda > Cambaridae > Procambarus > Procambarus virginalis. The sequence goes on along the minus strand of WNGS01164437.1, from coordinate 33,605,256 downwards.
GCCGGCTCTGTTCCCTGGGGCTCGCTGTCCTCTTGCGGGGTTTTGTTTTTCTTTTTGTTTTTGCCTGGTGGGGGTTCTCTCATATTCATTCCTTAGTTCTAACCCTTTCACGGTTATACTCGATGGCGCCCCCTGCTAGGTCCCCGTGAGTGTACACGTCCCTGGGGTACAGCTATAGAAGTTCGATTGGTAGTTTTGGGCGCCGGTTAGCAGCTCCCTGCCTGGGACTACCTGAGCGCGAGTCCTCTTAAAGTAAACGCTCAGGACCCTGGGAATCCCCTAGGGGCGCGTGGGTCCGATGGATGTGACCCCGGAGTCCCCACTCGCTGTGTGCGAGTTTGAGGGTTGCTCGGTCCCTTTGTCTCAGGGTGACCCTCATTGTTTTTGCCTCTGCCATGCTGCCTGTTGGGTCGGTGATACTTTCGACCCTGAGTCCTGTGAGTGTTGCTGCTTGCTTGTGACTCAATTTACCCAATCCTCTGATGATTCTCTTCGGGTACAGGCGGCGCGTGCGTTGCAGTCTAGGTTTCGTCTGTTGCAACGCGCTAGGTTGGTTGCTCACCCGGATGCCCCGGGCTGCCCCGCTTTGCTTTTCGTGACCCGGACTTGGGGTGGGGGTCGCTTCGATCCTGGTTCAGTCCGCGCCTCCTCGTCCTTCCCCTACTGCTCGTTCTGGTCCCCCCCCCTTGCTTCCAGCCCCGAAACGTCTGAGGGTTTCGGGGTCGGAGCAGGGGTTACTTGATCTTGAGACTCGGGCAGCTTCGGGGGGTGCCCCTTCCGGGGGAGCGGCAGAGGCATTCGAGTCTTGTCTCCCGGCCGAAGCTTCGGGGTCTGACCAGTGGGCCCCCCTTCCTTCAGCTGTTCCGGCTGCTCCGTCCTTGTCTTGTGGGGTCGGGGCTTGGGGAGAGGACTCGGCCTCGGGTCCTGTGGTGTTGGACCTCGAGGCTGGGGAGGGGCTGACTTGGGGGCCTTGGGCTCCGCTGGACCCCGCCTGGGTTTTTCTTCCCTCTGAGCGGGGCTTATTGTTACAAGGAGTGGGGTTCTCTTTTCCCCCCTCTGCGTACGAGTTGGATTTGGTGTCGGCCCCTCCCCGGGTTCGGTTCCGTGTTCCCCCGGGTTCGTCGGTTCCGTCTTTCCGGAGGTTTTCGGCTTATCGCATCCAACCTGGTGAGGTGCGAGCGGCCTTTGCAGCTTACCTCCTGCGGGACCCGGATTATGCCTCGGAACTGGATCCTTCTGAGTTCAGGTTTGGGACTTCGTTCCCTTTCTGGCTCCGTTACGAGGTTCCGGAGTCTTCCTGGCTAGCAGCCTGCCCCTTGTTTGTTTTGGATTCCTGGCATTCCTTCTGTCGTTCCCGCACGTTGGAGTGGCGGGAAGCTTCCACGGTGATTCAGGTTTTCCTGGGGGGCGAGCTTGAGTACCTGAATGAGTGCTTGTTTGCCCCTGCCCTCCCCCGCGATGTGGGCGTTATTCAGCTCCATGTGCAGGTTCCCGTCCTTTCGGCGGCGCTTGTTGCGGAGGACTTGCGCGCCCGGGGCCTTTTGGCTTCGGCCTTGCGGTTCTTTTCCATCCTGGAGCTGTCCTCGGATTGGCTCGTGGAGGATGTGAGGACGCTTGGGTCCGTCCCAGGGTCCGGCGCCTTGTCCTCGGCTGCGCGCTCGTTCGCTGCCTTGTTGAAGCTGTTCACGCCGATTTTGCGGGATGCGGTTTCCCTGTTTTATGCTTCCCGTCTCGCGTGTCGGCAGGCGGTGCTGGGTTCCTCCGTGGAATCTGCTTGGGCTCTGGCTCTTAGGCGTTCTTCCCCCTTTTGTCCTCTTCTTTTTGCGGAGTCGGCCGTGGCGCAGTTTATTCAGGCTGCGTCGGCGGCTTGTCGTCCGATGTCGGACTTGTTGGTCTTCCGGGGGTCCCGGGGTGGGTCTTCCCGGAAGGGTCGTGCCAGAGCTCGGGGTTCCTCTCGTCGTGGTAGGCCTCTGGTGTCAGGTTCGGGTTCGGCTCCTGCTGCGGACCCGCCCTCGTCTGGTCGGCGCGGTGTTCGCTCTGTGCGGGGTTCTGGGTCTCGTAAGGGTCGCCGGCCCTTTCGCGGTTTGCCCCGTTGACGGGGCGATGGGGGGGCGGCTTGCGCTGTTCGCCCGCGCCTGGTCCCACGATTCGTGGGCCTTTCAGGTCGTGTCTCGCGGTCTGCGTGGCCCCTCCCCCTTTGGGGGGGTCGGGGCTGGCAGGGCAAGTTTCTTCCCCTGCGCTCCGTCGCGTCGTCTTGGAGTGGGTACGTTTGGGCGTCGTCGAAACGACGTCGTCCCTCAGATGGGTTTCCCGTCTGTTTCCGGTTCCGAAACGGGACTGCGCGGACCTGAGGTTCATTCTGGACTTGTCCCGTCTGAACCCCTGGGTTCATTGCCCCTCCTTCCGGATGACTACGCTGTCTCAGGTTCGGCTCCTTTTGGAGCCGGGCGCTTGGATGGTGTCCCTGGACCTCCGGGACGCTTATTGGCATGTCCCGATTCATCCGCGGTTCAGGGACTGGCTCGGTTTTGTGGTGGGGCGTCAGAGTTACCGCTTTCGTTGTCTCCCGTTCGGGTTGAACCTGGCACCTCGCGTGTTCACGCGCCTTACACGGGTAGTCGTGGCTCGGTTGCGTCTCCTAGGAGTTCGGGTGTTGGCCTACCTCGACGACTGGCTGGTTTGGGCTCCCAGCCGGTCCGCTTGCTTGCTAGCCAGGGATTTGGTTCTTTCCCAGCTCGCCGGGTTCGGGTTCTTGGTGAACTGGAGGAAGTCCCATCTGGTTCCCTCTCAGGTTCGGACTTGGCTGGGTCTCGTTTGGGACTCTCGCACCTCCTCCTTGTCTCTCCCTCCGGAGTCTCTCCAGCGGCTGCGGTCCCGCCTTCGTCTGTTTCTGGTGGGCCCTCGGGTCACCCGGCGGTTGCTCGAGGGGCTGTGCGGGAGCCTGAACTTCGCGATGCTGGTCTACCCGCCGGGTCGGGTTTGGCTTCGTCGGCTGTTCTGGTTCCTTCGGGGTCACCCCTTCCGCCTCTCTCGCGATCGCAAGGTTCGACCCCGGGGGCCTTGCGTCGGTTGCTGCGTCACCGGCTTCCTCTTCGGGTTTTTCGGGGTTCGGTGCCATGGCGCCTACCCGAGCCCTCGCTCGATGTGTACACGGATGCGTCGTCTCTAGGCTGGGGTTTTGTGACCAGTGCTCACCAGGCCGGCCAGGGGCGTTGGGGTCCGTCCTTCCGTCGAGCTCACAGCACGGTGCGGGAGTTCGCGGCGGTGTGGTTTGCTCTTCGGAGGATTCGGGTGGCCCGCGGATCAACGATCCGGCTCCATTCGGACTGCTCTCCGGTGGTTCATTGCCTGAACCGCGGGGGTTCGATGCGGTCCTTGTCTCTTTGGGGTTGGTCGCTTCGGGTGACTCGTCTGCTGAGTTCTCGGGGTTTGGCTCTCCTGGCTGTTCACGTACGGGGCGTGTCCAACGTCTTGGCGGACGCCCTGTCTCGCTTCGTTCCCCTCTCCACGGAGTGGACGGTCGACGACGAGTCCTTCCGCTGGCTTTGCCAGACGTTCGGGCGTCCCGAGGTGGACCTCTTCGCGTCGGCGTGGTCGCGGCGTCTTCCCGTGTATGCGGCGCCCTTCCCCGATCGCGAGGCCGTCGGGGTCGACGCCTTGCGGCTCGACTGGTCGAGGTGGAGGTTCCTGTACCTCTTTCCCCCGGTTCAGCTGTTGCTCCAGGTCCTGACTCGCTTAGAGACTTACCAGGGGAGAGTTGTCCTTCTGGCCCCTTGGTGGCCGGCCCAGCCTTGGTTTCCGGTGCTAGTTGCTCGGTGTCCGAACCCGAGGGTTTTTCCGCGGCTCCGCCTCTTTCAGCAGATCGGGCCGGTGCGTCACGTGGCTGGTTCGATCTTCTCCTCGAGTCTTCGCGTATGGTTTTTTTTTACTCGAGTTTATCATCATCTCTATGGTGATCAGGTGGCCTCCGTGTTGGTGTCTCACCTGCGGGCTTCATCTCGGCGGCAGTATGAAGTTTCCTGGCGGTCCTTCTCTTTCTTTTTGCGTCTTCGTCGTGTTCATTCCTTGTCTGTTCGGGTGGTCTTGTCCTTCCTCTCGTGGTTGTTTCAGGACCGTCATCTTATGCCTAACACTGTCGCCTCCTATCGTGCGGCGCTGGCGGAGCCGCTTCAGCTTGCTTTCGGTATCGATGTCACGTCTGCGCCGTTTCGCAAGCTGTCTCGTGCTTTGTTTCACCTCCGGCCTGCTCATGCGCCGCCTGAGCCGTCCTGGTCTTTGGACAGGGTGCTCGCTTTCCTTTCGTCTCCTCGTTTCGTTGTGGCCCCTTCGGTCCGGGATTGTTTTTCCAAGGCTCTTTTCTTGTTGGCTTTGGCCTCTGGGGTCGGGTCGGGGAGCTTCATGCTCTCCTCCGGCGCAGGGGCTTCTGCTCTTTTGGTCGTGGTGATAGTTTTGTTCGCTTGCAGCCGTCTCCTTCTTTTCTGGCAAAGAATGAGACTGCTGCGTTCCGGAGGGGTCCGTGGGTGGTTGATGCTTGGTTGGTCAGGCCGGGGGTGCATCATGTTTTGTGTCCGGTTGCGGCGCTTCGCCGTTATTTGCGCGCCACGGCTTCTGTGTCCGGGGACGCGCTCTGGGTTGATCCGGTTTCCCTTCTTCCCTGTTCGCGTGCGGGTCTCTCTCAGGTCGTCCGCAGGGTTATTAAGTCCAGCCAGCCTGCGGTCTATCCCCGTGCCCATGACGTTCGGAAGTTCGCGGCGCTTGCTGCCGTCTTTGGGAATATGTCTTGGTCTGATATTCGGGCGCGGGGTTTTGGCGGTCGAACAGGGTCCTGGCTGCTCGTTACCTTGTCAATGTCCCTGGGCCCCGGCGGGCCTGTGTTGCTTTGGGTCGGCGGTTGCAGCCCGTTGTCTCGGCTTCGAGTTGAGGAGTGAGCGACGACCGCCTCCCGGGTAAGTCCCTCTTTTTTCCGTCTGTGGGTAGTTAGCTCCGGGGAGCCCGGGGCTCCCCCCAGAAAACCAGCGTTGAATGTAATGAAACGCCATTTTCTGGGTGAGTCCCGGAGGCTCCCCGGCATCCCTCCCTCCCTCCGGTCGGCTTTTTTTCGCGTTTTTGACATCCAGCCTCAAGAACTGAGGTGTGGGTAGCCGGCGCGGAGGGTCTGGGGCTCCCCCTTCCCCCTCCCGGGGAGGGGGGAGCTGCGCAGACAGCGGCGCGGCAGCGTGTGACGTCACACTAGTTTGCTCGTTTTTCTTTGGGAGTTCTATCCACTAGTTCGGCTTTTGGTAGCAATTTTAACCAGAATAGGGGTTTGTTTTGGGGCGCTTACCTTTCTGGGTGCCTGTCCCGGTCGATGGCAGACATAGAATGCTTCCAACCACACGGGGCTTCTATAGGCCATTGCTCCCCTTGCCTCTCTGAGGGGGCCGGTTCTGGCCGTGGTTCCCGGTAGGCCTAAGAACTCCATACACATGACTGATGCCAAAGTCTGACATTAGCATATCAGCCTGGGATAGCTCCGGGGAGCCTCCGGGACTCACCCAGAAATGGCGTTTCATTACATTCAACGCTGGTTTTTTTTTACCATNTTTTATTTATATAGATAACAAACCCCCAACTTGTGTTGGAAACGATTTGTGGGAATAATCATACAGTTCACTTTAACATCATACAGTCCACTATCGAAATAAATAAATTAACGTAAAAAATCAATTACTATATAAATTAATAAATTGTAAATAAATCAGTAAACCCGACGAGTCAGTTTTCCCCAAAACGGTGTGAGAGGTCTGAATCTTTGGTTTTAACAGTAATAGTGCCTTTGATGTTTAAGGATTGCTTGTGATCCCTAGTGGAGTATATTACAAACTTTACTTTCTGTGGAGGTTTGTATTTATTATAAATTGTTTAATAATTAAGAGGAGTTGATTAGAGGATGCTTTCTTGAAGAACTCTGCAGCTGGCAACTAGGAGGCCAGTTTTCTACACTTTTCTACTGTATGATAAATGTTAAACGAAAAAGATATTTGCCTTGTAAAAACAATTAAAACTCTAATGGTCAGACAATACATACTGTCATTGGCTGTTTCACCAACAATGTAAAAGGAAATGCTTTGGCATTTGGGTGAAAGCTATACCTGATTTACCTCAGAGCCACTAACGCTCCAGTGGCCTCGACGGGTGTTGTAATCCAAAAGTCAGGAGTGAATATTAGCTAGTGAATCAATCACTAGAACACTTAACAAATGATGGTTGAGAGTACATGTTAGCATTCAGACTGATCACACATCGAGGTAAGGTCAAAGAGATTAAGACAGCAGTTGTCCACCAAAACGAATGTACTAGCTAACCTTGAGATGATCTTGCCAATGATCTTGCCAAAAGGACGAAGGGCGACCTTTAGTTCTTGGGTACACAAAGACTTACAGTTAATATGATTATACCCTCCTTGGGATGCGGGTTGTAATGGTGGAGGCTGCGACCGGGTGGAGGGAGTCTTGTGGTAGCCGCAGTCCTAGCAAGTTCTTCTTATCTCCGTCTGTGGCAACGGTGAAGTGAAACCCATCAAATGTGGGGACCCGATGTGATCTTATTGACCAATTCGAGTCTGCAGTGTGCGAGTATTACATGAGAGACTACCCCAGTGTGGAGCGTTGTAGTGATGATTCGGTATTTGAGATTTAGGTGGAGGTTACGAGTTCATGTGGTGACCGGGAAGGTTCAGTATGTTTATTTGTATGGGTAGCTGATTTAACCAGAGAGAGTAGGTTAATGTGTTAATTATTGCCCGAGTCTATTTTATGGATTTAAATTGGAAAACCCGACAACCTTTAATCACCTTCCATGTGTTCTTTCATTGAGTTCCAGCATAAACCTATTGGTACACCTCAAGGATCCGGTGTAGAAAATTATGTGGTGTAAAGTAACTGTTCCTGAGGCAAGAGAGTTATAGTTCAGTAATCGTATGAACCAGATCGGTATGAATCTGTGTCAAGAGCCTAATGCCAACATAAAAAAATTATCATACATAATATGATATACATAAAAGGTCAATAAACTCTTAAGAACATAAGTAGAACCATCTCCCTTGTTCACTAATCTACATATATTCATTTTTATTAACTACGCTGTTCTATTTTTTTTTCAGTGGCAAAGTGAATTATGCAACCTGGTGTGTGGTGTTTTGACCAATGAGACTCGTAGTTACAAAACTGTTATTAATTCATAATCTAACCCTCTATAACTACAACAACAAATGTGGCTGTGCCATTTTGCATGTTTCAGAGACTTGAGGGATAAAATGATACTTTTCTTCGACTGTACCTATAGAGGAAATTGTAATGTTGTTTGCTATTTTTTTCGAAGTAGGTTACAGAGAGTAGTCACTAGCTAGGTTCGTACTAAGGCTGTCTTGGACTATATTGGCATGACCTGTTTGTTTCGCTAACTACCAGTGACGACCACTTTTGTCCATTTCACATAATATAGCTTGGTAGATGCTTTAAAAAGTTAATCCCTAAAACAAGTAAGATGTTAAATTTTCTTTAGTATATATTATTTATGCAAGGCACACTAGAGTAAACCTTGTATGAGATGCAACAAAAGTCGTGCAGTGTAATGAGTGTTCAATTTCCTTCTCTACTTTCCAGTGGAAGGTAACTTTGTGTGTCAATCACTGTTTGTCAGTGATATTTATCCAGGCTTGCTGGAGCTCTGCAGGTAGATGTTCCTCCAAGCCGACTTTAGCCTGACAGCTTTCCTGTACCAACATTTGTTAATATGAGTCCTTTAGACTGTATTCTCATCATCAAATATTGAATGTTTTATTGTTATTATGACTTTCTCTTAGGTAAATAATTCACTGCAAATTTGTATAAACTAACCCAACTATAAATTTATAAAATGGACATTTATGAATAAAGGTATTGATCGATTCATTGATTGTAATGGGACTAGGTAGACCTAAAAGGTCATGGAAATTTGAATGAGTAAAAAATTTATCATAAATAATGTCATATATCATTTGGTTAGGGTACTTAAGTGTGCTGGGGTGGACTTAACATATGTTATCAGCCTTAGCATCCAATCGACCCCTGAGCACAAAACGTTCTTGTCATACTCAGTGGTGAGGATAATCCAAATAAGATCTTTCATTAATTCTTCAGTATTAGAGACTCATGGTTGAAGGGAGATATTAAATATATTATTCCCACCTTTGGTTTGTTTTATAGTTGCAAAAGTTTTTTTTTTCATTCGTAGTCCCTTGGAAGTTATCTACATTAAACTTTTCACTGATCTACATTTTAAATTGCCTAGTAGGTTTCATCATATGCGTGTCTAGAGTTGCCTCGAGCAAAAATGGGAATGAAGTAACCTCGAAGAGCACTGAAGCAAATAGATAAGTTGTGGTGAGTCCAGATAAATTTCCCTGACCCTTCAGCCACAATATGTTGGTGTAGTTTTAGTCTTTTGTTGGAGACTCTAATATCTCCCTTCAACCATGAGCCTCTAATAATGAAAAATTAATTAAAGAACTGATATCGATTATCCTCGCCATTGAGTATAACAAGAACTTTTTGTGTTCGGGGCCCCCCTCCCCGCTCGGCCCGTTGATGCCGTGAGGGGGGCTTAGTGGGCGGCTGCCGGAGTGTGATGCTCCTTGGGACAGTCCTCTAACCTTTTCTAGCCTTGTGCTCTTGCTGCCGTCCTCTCCAATTGTGCCGAGCATCTTTTCCTTTTCCTTCTGTTTCGTTTTTCTCCCCCTCTTCTCCTATCTGCTTGTCGTTTCCTGCCGACCTTTGCTTGTTTTGGATCTTTCTTTGGACTTCTTCTATTTTGACGCCCGGGTGCTTGAGGAGGCATACTCTTGCACCCGTAGAACTGTAGAACCCAACGTCTCGAGCGAGGGGAACCTTTTATTGTCAATCCCCCTTTCGTCGCTGAACCCGATCTCGACGGACTGACGGTTCTTAAGGTGGCGTTTGTGGGGCGTATACTCACGACGCACCCCTAGGGGGCCACGGCATGATCGGCGATAGCTTCCTGTTGGGTGTCCTGCCTCTAATTGTGGCTCCATGGTGGGTATGGGGGCACATTCGTGGATGAAGTTTTTTCTCGTCTTTATGTCATTGCATGTTCCTGTTATACCCTCTCAGGCTCGTGGGGTGGGCGACCAAGCCCCCGAGTCGGCCTGTATTGGAAGACCAGGCTCCGTAGCTCCCGCTGCGTTGGGCCCCGACCTTGCTCCTCCTTTGACCGTCCTGACTTCTTCCCCCAGCTCCCCTCCCTCCTCTGTGGTTGGGTCGAGCCTCCAGCCCCCAGTGGTGACCACTTCGTCCCCTGGTGCGGCTAAGTCTCTCGTTGTGACTACTGCGCCTTTTGTCCCCTCTCTCTCAGGGGGTTCTCACCGCCGTCAGCGCCACGGCCGCATTCGCTCGTTTCCTTCCTCTACTGATGCGTATCAGGCCTTGTTTGGTCCTGCTTCATGGGCCAAATACTTTGATCTCCTCCCTCTTGATTCCGCGCCTCCTGACGATTTCTCTCTCCATCGGCATCTTGTTGATTCCGTGGATGCATCTGTCACCTTCAACCCCACTCGTCTCGGTACACGTGTCGTTGCTGCTCCTTCTCAGGATGCAGCTTCCCGCTTGGCTGCCTTGTCCTGCCTTGGTGAGATCCCTGTTCGGGTCTCTAAGAACACTCGGTTGAATGCCAGTGTTGGCACTATTCTCCTCCCGCCCCATGTTGCAACCGGTGTTCGGAATCTGCAGGACTGCCACGATGACATTCGGCATATCCTTGATGCCCAAGGCCATTCTGTCCTCCAGGTTGACTCGTTTACTCGTCCCCCTCGTGGTCGTCGCCGTCAACCCCTTCGCGTTGTGAAGGTCACCTTTGATGGTAGGACCCTTCCATCCTCTGTCATTCTCGCTGGCGCCAGGTGCTCTGTCCAGGAGTATATTCCTTCTCCTCGACTTTGTAACAAGTGCTGGAGGTTTGGGCATGGTGCCCTCCGCTGCTCTGGGACTGTCTCTCTCTGTCCTTTGTGTGGGGGTGAAGGTCACTCTAAGTCGGAGTGCACTTCTCCCCAAGCTCGCTGCCTCAACTGTGGTGAGGCCCATCCTACCTTCTCCCGTGCCTGTATCCATTACAAGCTTGAGGCAGCCGTCCTCAACTTGAAGCACCGGGAGCGTTTATCTTTTCCTGAGGCGAGGCGCCAGGTTCGCCGGCTCCCGCCTTATGCTAACGTCTCTTATGTTCGCGTGTTGCGCTCTTCGTCTCCTCCTTCCCACCTTCCTCAGACTCACAACCGTTTCCGGGCCTTGGACCCTGATACGCCCACTGCTCCCTCCTCTGTTCCTTTGAGTACTGTCCCGAAGGGTCCCCCTCCTGGTTCTCTGTCTGGGGTTCCCCTTCTTTCTACCCGGTCTGTCATGTCTCCTGTGTCTTCTTCCTCGTCTCCCTCCAATCCTCCTTCCCATCCCCCTCCTCCATCTATTGACTCTCCCTGCCGGATGTCCATCGCTCTCCTACCGGCCGTCGTGTGTGCTCTCGTTCAGCTTCTGTTGAGACACTGGAATCCGTTGCCCGGTACGTAGTTGCTGGGACACCGGTCTCTTTAAGTCAGAAGCGTAAGCCTGGCTCCTCTCCTTCCTCCTCCCCGGCGGGTAAGAAGGCTTCGCTTTCTTCCTCGACCCCTACTACTGGCTCTATTGCTCCTTCCCCTCCCATTTCAGTGGTTGCGCCCCCTGTTCCTGCTATGGAGGTTTCTTTGGCCCCTGCTTCCCTTTCGGTTGCTGCCCTTGCTGAGGTGCGCTCCCCTCTTTCTACTCCCCCTCTTCCTGCTGCTGTCCTTGACTGCTCCTCTCCGTTGTCTCCTCCTCTTCCTCCTCCGGACCCCCCGCCCACCTCTGGTCTGTTCTCCCGCTTCCTTCCCTCCGTCTTTGCTCAGTTTACCCATGCCCCCTAACCCTGACTTTGCTGACCCTGATCCCGACCCTGATATTCTTTAACGTGCTGTGTTGCTCTTTCGCCTTTGTTTCTTCTTTGTTTTCTGTTGTTGTCCTTTCTCTTCTCGTCGCTGTCTATTCTTCAATGGAACGTTCGAGGTTATTACGCCAATTTCCTCGAACTCCAACTTCTAATTTCGCGGTTTTCGCCCCTTTGTGTCTGTCTCCAGGAGCCGATGCTTGGTGCTCGTCCTGGTCGTTTTCGTGGCTATTCCTTTCTCCCCCCCCCCCCAGCCGTTGCTGGGGCTCCTAATTCTTCTGCTCTCTTGATTCGCGCTGATGTTCCCTTTGTTCCTTTACTTTTTCCTTTGCCCCTCCATTGTTCTGCTGCTCGTATCTTTGTGGGGAAATGGTACACAGTTTGTTCCATTTATCTCCCCCCAAGTGTCCCGCTTTCTCTTCCTGATTTGAAACACCTCTTGGACTCCTTGCCGGAGCCTGTGCTCCTGCTGGGTGACTTCAATTGTCGTCACTCTCTTTGGGGTGACGTTTTGACAAATACCCGGGGTCGCCTTCTTGAGCCGTTTCTCCTCTCTTCTTCCCTGTCTCTTCTGAATTCTGGTGAGCCCACTCATTTGGACTCTCGGACTCGCACCCTTTCCTGTCTTGATCTTTCTCTCTGCTCTTCTTCTCTTTACTTAGATTTCACGTGGCAGGTTCTTGATGACCTCCATGGCAGTGATCATTTCCCTATCCTTGTTTCCTTTTTCTCTTTTCGCCCTTCCCTCTCTTTTCCTAGGTGGCAGTTTGCTAAAGCGGACTGGAACCTCTTTACCCTCAGTGCTGCTCTCTCTGACCTTTCCCTTCTGCCTCTCCCTCGCGCTCTCCTCCTTTTTCATGACACTGTCATCGACGCTGCCCTCCGCTCTATTCCTCGCTCTTCCTCTCGGGGTCCACGGAAGTGTGTTCCCTGGTGGAATGCGGACTGTGCTCGGGCTGTTCGCTGTAAGCGTGCAGCCTGGAAGAGGCACCGCCGTCGGCAGACGACCGATTCTTTTCTTTTCTTTCGGAAAGCGAGTGCGGTGGCCCGTAGGGCCATCCGTACGGCTAAACGTGATTGTTGGACTTCTTATGTCTCCACAATTACGTCCGAAACTCCCCTGCCACAGATCTGGAAGCGTATCCGCAAGATAGCGGGTAAGTTCGTTCCCGATGTTTCCCCGGTCCTTCACCTCCGTGGTACTCTTGTGGCGGACCCGTTGCAGGTTGCTACTGAACTGGGTTCTCACTTTTCTTCTGTTAGCTCTGGTCTTCATCTTTCCCAATCTTTCCTTCTTCGTAAACCTGTCCTTGAGTCTCGTCCTTTAGATTTCTGCACTCGTCTTCGACTTTCCTATAATGATCCCTTCTCTCTCTCTGAACTTCGTTCTGCCCTGGCCCTCTGCGGTTCTACGGCGGCGGGCTCCGATGGTATTCATTATGAGATGCTTCGCCATCTCCCTCCGTGCACGTCTCAGTATTTACTGAGTCTGTATAATCGGATCTGGGAGTCGTCGTCCGTCCCTGAGGACTGGCTCGATGCCGTTGTCCTCCCTGTTCGCAAACCAGGGTCTCTGGGTACTTCCCCTAAGGACTTTCGCCCTATTGCCCTCACCAGTTGTGTCTGCAAACTCTTTGAACGTATGGTTAACGTTCGTCTGATGTGGTTCCTGGAACACCATCACCTCCTCTCCCCTTCTCAATTTGGTTTCCGCAAGTGCCGCAGCACGACAGATGTCCTGGTGAACTTGGAGGTCTATATTCGTACTGCTTTTGCTGCGAAGACCTCCGTTGTTGCCGTCCTTTTTGACCTGGAAAAGGCTTACGACACCACTTGGCGTTATCATATTCTATCCCAGCTTCATTCTTTTGGCCTTCGTGGTCATCTCCCTCTCTTTCTCCGCAGCTTCCTCTCTCGTCGTTCCTTTCGGGTGCGCCTTGGTACCGCTCTCTCTGCCTCTTTTCAGCAATACGAAGGTGTGCCCCAGGGTAGTGTTCTGAGCACTACTCTCTTTCTGGTTGCCCTCAATGGTCTTCTTTCCTCTCTTCCTTCAGGTGTCTTCTCCGCTCTCTATGTCGATGATCTTACCCTTTGCTGTCAGGGTGATGATTCGCCTTTCCTTCAGCGCCGGCTTCAACTTGCGATTGATGCCGTGTCGTCTTGGGCCACTGATCATGGCTTTAAGTTCTCTACTTCTAAGACTTGTGCCATGTCTTTTACTCGGAAACGGGTCGTTCTTCGTCCCTCTTTGTCACTTTATGGACATCCCATTGAGTACAAAGATTCCGCGAAGCTTTTGGGGTTATTCCTTGACACTCGTTTGTCTTGGTCTCCCCATATCTCTTACCTCCGTGTTGAGTGCTCTAAGGCCCTTACCCTCCTTCGAGTGTTGTCCCATACTTCTTGGGGAGCGGATAGGCGCACTCTCCTTGCTTTGCATTCCTCTCTCGTCCTGTCTAAGCTCGATTATGGTTGCCCTGCTTACTCTTCTGCTTCTCCTTCTGCTCTTCGCCGTCTTGATGCTTTGCACCATACTGGGCTGCGCCTCAGTTCTGGTGCCTTTCGTTCGACTCCCGTCCTTAGCTTGTATGTTGACACTGGCTTCCTATCTCTCCAGGACCGCCGTGATCGCTACTGTCTTCGCTATCTTGCGCGGTCCTTGCAACATCCTTCCTCTCGCCTCTGTCGTGCTTTAACTTTTACCCTCCTGTGCTGTTCCTCTTCACCACCTCCCTCTTTCTGTCCGGTTATCTCGCTTACAGGATTCTCTTTCCGTTCGAGTTTCTAATGTTTCTCCTCGTGTTGTTCCTTCTTTGCCCCCGTGGAGAGTCCCCCTTCCGCAGTTTTGTACGTCCTTGACCCGCGTCACTAAAGCTTTTACCCTCCTACGGTTCTAAAACGCCTTTTCCTTGAGCACTTTTCTTCTCACTCCCGCTCCGTTTCTGTCTTCACCGATGGGTCTAAGTCTGCGGACGGTGTTGGCTACTCTGTTGTTTTTCCTGATCGCACTTATATGTGTCGCTTACCTCCGGAGACTAGCATCTTTACAGCGGAGCTATATGCTATTCTCTATGCTCTTCGTCTCCTGCTTTCTCGTTGTCAGTCTTCTTTTGTGGTTGTTGTTGACTCTCGTAGTGCCCTCATGGCTCTCGGGTCCTTTAATCCGGTTCATCCAGTAGTTGTCGAGATCCAGCATTGGCTGTTTCTTGTTCACAGTAAGTTTAAGTCGGTTGAGTTTTGTTGGGTTCCCAGCCATATTGGTGTGTCTTTAAATGAGCGTGCGGATGCTGCCGCCAAGGAAGCTGTCCGCTCTTGTCCCATCTCTCGTAAAGGTATTCCTATTCCGACTTTTACCCGGTTATCCATTCCTCCATCCTTACCCGTTGGCAGGCTTCTTGGTCGTCTGTTACTGGTAACAAACTCCGTACTCTTAAATGTTGTGTTTCCTCGTGGCCATCCTCCTACCACCGTAACCGGCGGTGGGAAACTGCTCTGGCGAGGTTGCGTATTGGCCATACTCGCTTAACCCATGGTCACTTGATGGAGCGCCGCCCTGCTCCTTATTGTCTTAATTGCATTGTCCCTCTTACGGTCGTGCATGTCCTTCTTGAATGTCCTGACTTCCGGGACGAGCGTATGTCTTGCTTTCCGACCGCCCCTCGCGGTCACTTGTCCCTCAATAGAATTCTTGGTGACTCGGATACTTTTGATATCGTTCGCCTTATGCGTTTTTGTTCTCGTATTGGCATCCTTGGTGATATTTAGCGCCCTCTGATTATTCCGCACATTTGATGGTGCTACATAGCCTTCCCGGTTTGGTGCCTTCTTTTGATAATTACTTACTTACATCGAGGTCCCACCCCCCCAGGCTGTATTACTGACTCCACCCAGGATGCAACACCTCAACAATCTGACTAACTCCTTAGTACCTTCTCACTGCTAGGCAAACAGAGGCATTAGGTGAAAGGAAAAGTGCCCAACTATTTCTGTCCTGTCCTAATTCAAAAATGGAATTCTCGATTGTGCATCAAGAACGAACCTGACTGTACTACCGTGACCCTAAATGTCCCGAATGTATGGATGTCAAAAGATTTTTTGGGATGTATAATATTCTTACTTTTTTAACAGCACTGGCTTAAATCTTGTGAATTTGAAATTCTCTTTAAATTTGTAGACTGTTCTTTTTACACTGCCAGCACTGAAATGTCTGATGACGGGTCAGGTTCTGGAAGACCCTACCTACCTACCTACCTACCTTGTGGAGGTTCCAGAGAATCAAAGATCTGCTGCCTGGTCTCTGACCAGGCCTCCTGTTTGGTCATCTAGTCAACCAGTCTGTTGGACACTGCTTCTTGCAGCCTGACATGAATTACAGTCTGGTTGGTCAAGTATTCTTTGGACATGTATCTCGAGCTGTATCTTGAACACCGTGTGAGATTTTTCTCTACGCCTACCTCCCTTAGGAGGTGGACTACAAGTTTAAAGGCTGCTCTTGGCAGTTAAGCATGAGTCCAGTAGAAAAAGGAGAAGCGGGAGCAAACCGCCAGGCTTCCACCAGCAGGGGTGAAAACCTGTCCACAATAGGCCGCTGGTTCCTCCTAGTTAAACATGACGTTAAAACCAATAAAGGGTAACTAACAGGTTCTCACAATCAAATTTTATATTTGATGTGGCGCTATGAATTGGAATTCGAATTCCCAAGAGCACAGCCGTCATATCAAAGATCAAAACAACAATATCAAATATACAGAACATGGGTGTGGCACAGAATAGTTGAAGGTTGACATCAAAGACCGTTTAACAAAATTAAACAATTTATTAATAACAAGAGACTAGACTACTACATTATCGAGTTTACATTTACGTTAATGTCCATCCAGTGGCACTATAACCAACAGCTAACTAGCAACCCTTGCTGTGTGGCTGCATACTGAACTAACCTGAACACAGGTGTGCCCACTGATGACGCAATATTGCAAATCAAAGAAAAATATCACAGACTAAGTTACACCACAGCGAGTGATTTAATTACGTTAATGTCCATCCAGTGGCATTTGCAACACAGCTATTCAACAGCCCCTCGAGAAATGACAGCAGGCTCCATCCTGCTGACACTTCGGGCTGACAACATGAACTAACTGAACAATGAGTATCCACTGATGACACAAGCAAGCAATCAATAGTGACACGGCTTCAGGTGTCCAGCTACTCTAATCCAAGACTCTAATCTACTAATCTACTCTAATCTACTCTAATCTAATACTCTCAAGACTCCAGACGTTAATTACTCCACCAATTATCATGAGCCACTAATTGCCCTAACCCCGAAAGGCAGTTAGTCTCGAGCAACTGACGTTAACACTATCACTGACAGACTCTGACAGATCCTCTCCCACTACGTGAATTCATGATGAGAATGCTAATTACATAATTAGCTAGAGTGATCAATTAATTGTCACACGGACAATTAATTGCACCGGAAACGTATTCCCACAAGCTCAAGTTCAACACTGTTCTCCCATAACAGCCCTCACTCATTCAACAACTACAAATGTGCACCCCCTTATCCAGTTAATTACCCCTAATTAACTCACTGAATCCTCAAGTTCTCAACACAACTTAAAGAAACAAAGTAACCCTAAGGTTACATAGGTCACACATATAATGGCATGCAAAACAACATAAAATAGCACTGCCCACATACGGTTGCGACTACTGCAACTCGTTAATTACTATGCCCACACAGTAATGACACACGGTTTTGCAACAATCAAGGTATCCCCATATTACTGCCCCTCTAATCTTGCAAACGTTGCAAAAGATCGCCCGATCCCGGTGGCTTCAGCAAGACAATTTACGTTAATATAAGGCACCGTCGCTCTACACGGACAGCTGGCACTAATTCTCCCATAATTAGGCAAATTAACAAATTGCTCGCTCCCATTAAGTGACTGAGAATTTCCCTGAATACTCAAAGGGTCCCTTTAAATCCTCAACACAGTTCCTAGGACAGTAATAATGTATACCTGATAACACTGCACAAACCTGCACATAATGATACCGTCAGCATGCCCCCCATGCTAATGACATCATTAGGTAATC
Source organism: Procambarus virginalis (assembly GCA_020271785.1). Lineage (NCBI taxonomy): Eukaryota > Metazoa > Arthropoda > Malacostraca > Decapoda > Cambaridae > Procambarus > Procambarus virginalis. The sequence continues at coordinate 33,588,171 of WNGS01164437.1, read as the reverse complement.
AGTCAGCAATCACATCTACTGACTCACCACACAACATAATACATGCAACATGCAAATGAAACATATGGAAATGGCCTCCATAAACAATGCAAATTAATCACCAGGACAATATACAGACCTCAGGATGTCCACTAATAACCCTGCCCCACGGGCCTGCTTAATTAACTCTAACCTGGCCTAATTACACAATGAGGTACCATGGCACTAACCAAGGCTGAACGATTATACAGAATCGACAGACTGGATCATTTATATGATGATTTTCTACACTGACTGATCCCATACTCTAGTCAGTCTACACACAACATCTCTACAGATGTACAATTATATCACTACATGATTTACAGTGACAATTTCCCTCTCCAGGTACTGCCCCACAGTCACCTGGGCGTGCCACAGACAGGTGTCTCAGCTGCTTCCCTAGCCTGGCCGGGCTAGGGGCCCACACAACTTTTCTCTTATTTCCCTTAATACTGAGACACTGTTACACTGATAAAGTACTCACGTGTCCTTCCACACATTTTTCTCATTTCCCAGGTCTTTACCCCCTGGCTGTCAACACTTAGCTTGCTCCTCGTGCGTCGACAAGATGTGGCCCTAGGCTGTCCTGGGAAGGTGGCCAAGGGGGTGGCCAAAGGTGGTGGACAACATGTGGCCACCGCGTGGCCTTCAGGAGGGTGGCCACGGGTGGCGCGTGACGTCACAGCACCCCACCCCACCCGGGCTGCTCGCGCGCGGAGTAAGGTGGGTGGCCTGGCCGAGCCGGTGGGTGGTCGGGCGGCCAGAGGGCGGCCTGGGTTGGCCGCAGGACATACACACATGTGGATGGGGAATCACCACTACCCCCCAACACACTAGAGCATGACTCGCTCTTACACTGGGGTGACAAGGGTGACACTGGCCGGCGTCACCTACCACATGGACGACGTCGGGCGGAATTCAAAGTCCAACAGGGGCCAGTAACAACACCTTAATTACACTGGTAGGCCCTGCCCATTATTCCACCCAATTGTCCATGAACATACAGGATAATCTGAGCCACCTGCTACCCCATGGGGCTCTGATAGCTGCCCCATGGGTGATCACTGTCTCTGAGGCTGTCCTGCATTTATCGGTCCCAGTTTCACGTGAATATGGGCTTCGACACACCCAGGGTGGCAGGAGTGCCATGCTAGATGAATAACTGAACGACAGGAGCGATAACGGTGGTGGGGGGTGGCAGGCCCGCCACCCCCACCTAGACATTGCTTATACCCTGGCTGCCCAATTCAAACTAAAACTTGGCGGGCTAGAGAGACTCACATCCCCATATCTCTCCCCTACCTGTCTTGACCAATCAGCAGGAAGCCGGCACTGTTCCTCATGCCGCTTCCAATAACAGCTCTTGGCGCCAAAACTCGGCATAGGAGCAGGGGTGCCTAGACCAATCACAGACGCCCCTCGCCCTGTGGCGTGGCGTGACGTCACAGGGAGGGGTAGGCCTGAAGACAGTGGCTGTTGTCTCACTTGGTGGGGGGGAGGCAGCGTTCGCCCCACTGTCCCCCCCACCACCTGTAACGGTTCTTGAGTCATATTACCTTCTCTCACCACTCTCCCAATCTCTCTGTTTCACAGAACAGGAAAATTTTCTGTAATTCTCTCTACAGAGCAATCACAGACCTCTAATTAGTCTTAACCGACAGCATTTAACATAAGCTTTCATATGACCCTACAAGTATATGTAAATTTTGAAAGCTTCAGTTTCTAGAGTCCCTAGAGCGACTAGCCTATTCTAGAAACTAGGAAAACTAGCTGAGGAGATTCTACATCTCCTCACACACCGTGAGAGGTCGGCAGTTATGCCCATGTGGTAGAGTTTTGAAAAGTTTTGGGCCCTTGATGTTGATTCCCTCAGCATGCCTAATATTATCCACATGTAGTTTTTTATATGTATATCTTTTGCCTGCACTCTAGAGAAACCAGATTTAGAACTTTCAATTGGTCCCANCGTGTTAAGGATGCCGGAACAACTTCAACTACGTTCTCGAGACACCCGATAGGCGGCGGAAGACCCAGTTGTGCCACATTAATTTACTCAAGCCCTACCATGGGGTTCCTCCCACTGTGTTAACCAATTTCACCTCATTTACAGGTCCATACAGCCACAGTGAGACCTTCCCTGCTTCTCCTTCCGAGAGCACTGACACTGAGCCAGCGCTCTCTAACTCGGAAATCCTTACTAACCTTCAACATCATTTTCAGGACGATAATAGTGCTCCACTAATCAAACTCGTCAGAGAATATCAAGAGTTGTTCGAGATGACCCCCAAGAGTGTACTGTGACTCGGCACGACATCCAACTGCTACCTGACACCCAGCCGATTCGCCAACCATTCTACCGAATCAGCCCGAGCAAAACGGAAGTCATGCGGGCTGAGGTACAGTATCTCTTGGACCATGGACTGGCTAGCCCCTGTGAGTCCCCTGGGCCTCACCATGCATCCTGGTACCCAAACCTCACGGCAAAATCCGTCTGTGTACGGATTATAGGAAGTTGAACCAGGTCACAGTGAAGGACGCCTACCCAATACCCAGAGTAGACGACATTTTGGATGCCATTGGTAATGCCCGCTACCTGTCTCAGGTAGACCTACTAAAGGGCTACTACCAGGTGAGTTTAACGGAGCGAGCTAAGGTACTGTCAGCCTTTATAACCCCTTTGGTCTCTACAGGTACCATCGCCTTCCTTTGGACTCTGCAATGCCCCAGCCACCTTTCAGAGAGCTGTCAACCGCGTCATCCAGGGCTTGGAAAACACCTATGCCTATCTGGACGACATTGTGATAGCATCCGACACCTGGAGCGAACACCTGCTCCAGCTACAACGATTGTTCTACAAGCTCCTGAAAGCCGGCCTCACCATCAATTTGGCAAGTCCACCTTCGCGAAAGGTAAAGTGCGGTACCTGGGTCATGTTATAGGGAGTGGCAACCTGGCTCCGTTAAACATTCACATTCAAGCAATCCAACAGTATCCACAGCCTACTACCAGGAAGCAGCTCCTGCGCTTCCTTGGTCTTGCTTCCTATTACCGTAGGTTTGTGAAGAATTTTAGCACTGTTGCAACCCCATTAATCACCTTAACCAGTCCCAAGCAACGGTATAATTGGACCAGAGAGCAAACCGTTGCATTCGAACAACTCAAATTCCTCCTCTGTTCTAATCCCATTCTCGCCTCACCAGATATCAAGAAGCCTTTCATCCTCCATGTCGACGCCAGTGGTACCGGCATGGAAGTGTCTTAATGCAGCAGCGAGGCGAGGAGGTTCTACCTGTCAGCTACTACAGTTACAAGTTGAAGCCTCATCAGAAGAACTACAGTACTATAGAGAAGGAACTCCTGTCCATCGTCCTGAGCTACAACACTTTGCACCATATCTGCACGGTGCTAGGTCCACTACCATCTATTCGGACCACAACCCTCTGAGATTTTTACATCAAGCCCAATTTAATAACAACGTCTGCTGCGATGGGCTTTATATCTTCAAGGCTTCAACTTAACGATCTGCTACATCAAGGGGCCTGAAACATCATCGCTGATGCCCTCTCCAGAGTGCATGAGGTAGAGGCAGCTCCACCTCCCACTCTACCTCCAGTGGACGTGATTCACCCGAAACGGCAGGCTTCGGGGGAGAGTTGTGACGATAATCTCTTATCAGAGATTTAGCCTGCCATTTCTGCGAATCACTCCTGTCCTCATCAACGTACAAGATACGTTTGTAGTGGCTAAACGTATCATAAGCTCGCCACACGTACCAGCAACTCCCTCCTTCCCCCCACTGCTGCACCTGGTCGACGCGCCGAACCCTGCAACGGCCTAACTAGCGACTGCGACCATCCAGCTTCCTCATTGGCCGCCAACCAACACTCCACTCCGGCTCCCCGCCAATCACAAGACCTCACCAGTTATTGTTGGAGTCCCTTGCGTTTCTGCCAGCCAGAATATTGTGTGCTCGCAAGCTGTGAACTCCTAAGTGACTCACTCTGTGTGGTCAAGTAGAGGTTCATAGTTAGTGCATATATTCCAGCATTCATATTTTACTTACTTTTGTATATCAATTCTCCTCCCCATTAACGTAATCTATTTCATGTTTATATTGTTTATTGTTTTGCCAGTAAGCCAAGTTTTTGCATTTATTTCAATTTGTGTTTCTTATTGTTATTAAAATCATATTTTTTATTATTGCTTTTCGTCTTTACAACCTTACCACAGATTACCAAATCACGCAGTCATTCTTTTTTTCTCTTTTTTTTTCTTTCTTTTTTTTTATATATTATGTGGCCCAGCACTGACACCTGCTAGTTGGAAGACTGCCGACCACCATTTCCAACTCGATTACCGTCACAGTAATATATATAATATATATATATATATATATATATATATATATATATATATTGGTAGCAGTCTTTCTTGTAAACATATGTTGTTAAATATGACCGAAAAAGTAAGATTAATAATTCTAACACAAATTTTCTCAATATTCTTATGTTTTTTTTACTGTCGAGGGTAATTGAAAAATCATTTCTCCAAAATTAATTTTATTTCTAGACTGACGCGACGCTTGAACGCATTTCGTAATAACTTATTACGTTTTCAAAGACTTTAGTTTACACACACACAACTGTAACCTGAAAACACTAAACAGAGTTTTACTAATGCAAACACTGAACATCTTGTCTTATATACTCGTATTTGGGTGAGGTGATATGTTGCAACAGTTTGGATGAGGTGAACAAACTTTTGACCAACACAAGACAGAACACGGTACAATGAGTATAAATTGGATAAATGAGAGGGAAGAATGGAAGTAACTGGAAAGGGCCTATTGGCCCATATTTCCTCTTGATGCTTCTATATTGGTACGGAGTCTTGAAGTGGGTAGAATATAGTTGTGCATTAATTGGCTGTTGATTGCTGGTGTTGACTTTTTGATGTGTAGTGCCTCGCAGATGTCAAGCCGCCTGCTATCGGTGTATCTATCGACTGTGTTGTTTGTTAAGACTTCTCTGGTGATGGTCTGGTTGCGGGAAGAGATTACATGTTCCTTAATGGAGCTCTGTTGCTTATGCATTGTTAATCGCCTGGAAAGAGATGTTGTTGTCTTGCCTATATACTGAGTTCCTTGGGGCTTCAGTCCCCAAGTGGGCATTTGAAGGCATATCACCATCTCCCTACTCCCCCATCCCTTCGTCCTACCCACCATTCTCCATTCCTCTGTCTCCTCGACCCCTCCATCCCCAACTGCCCCTTCCCCTCGCCCTCTCTGCTATTACCCCCTTCCTTGTCCCCTCTTCCTCCCTACCATCCCCCACTCCCGTCCCCATGTCATCCCCAACTTTCCCCACTCCCTCGTCCTGTAACGGGGGGGGGGATAAGATAACACGTAAGTTGGAAGTGAGTAGGAGAAGTAGAAGAGGTAGAAGGGTAGATAGGTAGAAGAAATGCTGCCACCATCCATTCATTTGTCTGTACCTACAAGACAAGGAATGGAACTTGTCTGTACCAAAAGATGTTATTACCACGTATCAACTCTAAACCTGTACTCATTAAAATCATGAAACCAGTAACCGCTGAGGTTTTCTCACTTCAACTCAAAAACTCTAGGGAACAAAGTTAAAGACAATTTAAATAATAAATTCAATTATATTTCACATACTAAGTATCATAATTTAATCAATTCAACTTAATGTTCAAGATATATATGTAAAGTGAGTCATCATCCAGAAATTCGAGAACCCTACAACTTGACTGCCCCTGATCCTCACACAACTCTTGTAAACACGACCAAGTCACCTAAATGCTGAACTCATGAAGTGTCTGCCTATAGCTGGATAGAGAGGGAGGGTTGAGAGAGACGTGTCCCGCCCCGCTGGCTGACAGCCTCCCTGGCTAGGCTGTCTTCTGTTCTGCTCCACTGGCTGTTCTTCTGTCTTATCCTGCAGAATTGATAGCTCTCCGAGTATATATTGGGAAACCTAGTAGCTAACTCCGCCACAAGTAGATAGCCTCAGGCACTCTACCAAGCCACTCCTTAAACGTCGGCATGTTTGACGGACCTACCCAGCTACAATTATAAGATTAGCGGAAGCAAGGTGAAATTCCCATGGCTGACCTCAGGTCACTTGAGGTCATTAACGCTTAGAGGTGTGAGATTCAGGCCGACAAGCTGGCGTCTCTCAAATCCTTGTCTGTGACTCATGAACTATACGTAATATTAAAATAAAACTAAACCAAACACCTTATGGTGTTACATCTCCCTTTCTCCCCGAAATAAAGTTTTTGCAACACTGCTAAAGCAAGCTAGTTGTGTGCAACAACTTATCAACTTAAACAAAAATACATCCTATCTAAACAAATATACATCATCCTACTATAAACATGAAATATGTAGACAGACGTCCATTGTCTCTGGCTGGGCGACGTCACTGCTTGGTCTTGTAGATAGTCCTGTACCACATGTCTTCAACACAACTGCCTCCATCGCTTCTCCGTCGTTAACGCACAACAACCCTTGGCCAACAAGGAACCCGTTACTACTTATACTGCGCACAGGACCGTGGAATTCGGTTGTCCCAGCTGATCTGTAATTGGCCCTACGTCAGTCATCATGAGAGATGTATATTGGGGTTCTTCACACTATAGGGACTACAAGTTTCGAGACCTCCATATAGTTGGCACCGTAGAAATCCCATCCTACTTCTTCCCTCCCTGTTGCCCCAGAACGCCTCCTTCAGAGAGCCACTTCTGACAGCCACATCAAGTCCACACGACACAGTAGGAATCACTCAACAGAGCAACATGCTTGCAGGAGGGGCGGCCAGTTAAGACAAACGATCCTGTCTTGCAATTACGCTCCATGCAATGATGCTGACACCAGCAAGGGACACTAGGCATCGTGTCTCAGCTTGGTCTTATCTTCTCCTCTTCTTTCTTCCTTCTTCTTTCTTCTTTCTTCTAATTCTCTTTCTCTCTCTTTCTTCTTTTTTTCTCTTCTCTCTTCCTCCTCCCATGAGTCTTTGATAAGCGACCTGGGTCCATTGGGTCCGTCCGTCCTGGGGTCCATCCTGGGTAGACCAATGTTGGCGGGACAGACCGGAGTGTTGTTGCTCCTCTTCCATCTTTACTGGGTCGTCTGGGGTCGTGTGCAGAACGACCTGGGGTCCACTGGGGTCAGTCCATCCTGGGGTCCGTCTGTCCTGGGGTCCACTGGGGTAGACCATAGTAACCGACCAAGAGGACTGCATCTTGGGGGTCCCCCGGGGTGATGGTGGTGGCGCCATGACATCCAGGTAGGGGGCTGGTCGTGGTGGTGGTGATAAACGCTTGCGAGTGTGGTACAAAGCAGCCGTCTCCCTCTTCTGTATGTGCGCGCCTCTCTTCTGGCTCCAACCTGGGAATGAACATAAAGGCAACAATACCGTGTTACAACATGTTGTGTGACCCTGTAGTTTGTATAGGGTTCACACAGTCCAACCATAACGCTCTCCTCCTGGCAACGACTACACTTAAATTTTAATAATCCAATTAATCCTGAATGATATTGACTTGGTGGAACATAAAAAGTAACAGAATAAAGTTAGGGAAGAGAGAAGAAGGTCGTCACTACTTTAACTTGTCACTAAAACAATGTTACAATAACTATCAATACTAATAGAGACAAAACACTAGCCTAACTTAACTGCACCGTTCTTAATCTTAAGTACTTAATTAGCCGTTACTCCTACCCTTAACCTACAGCCACCTACGTGACCCAGAGTGATTCCCTCGCTTCTCCGCTGGTCCACAACTCCAAAACTTTTGCCACCCCTGTGACCAGACTATCTAACGTCGAGCGTCCCCAACGTGAAGTCTACTGACATACTAAGCTTTCCCTTAGCATGCTGTACAATTCCAGTACACCTCGGGTTATTACGCTCAAATGGAGTAAAACAGTCGATCGCAATAATCTGAGCGGAACCACCACTTAAAACTACTTAAGAACTACACCTGCCACTCCCCAACTGACCTGGGGACCAGCGGAGGCTGGGTGTCCCCCTGGGACATGCGAGGTCACCTGTCACACTCAGCTGACCTCCACTACCACCAACCGCTAAGTTCCCAAATCACCAAATCTTATCACTAACATAAATCACTACACACGCAAGTTTTGGTGAACATTCCCTGAACTTCACAAAACTCCCAAAATCACTAGAACACAACACCAGAGAATCACTATCTCCTAACCTGAAAAAACTCGCTAAATCGCGAATATTAAACACCTGTCAAGATCTCCCTGATAGCGCCTGAGCGGCAAAAGACACGTGGGACTGAACAATGCAATGTTCAACTAACACCTGCTACAATAAACATTGTTCGACACCGCTGCCATCGTTGTAACGGGGGGGAGGGGGCCGGTGGGATGCATTCCCAAACGATCTGATGTTCCCATCAGAAAATTGGGAACATCAAATGATCTGATATCCCCATCACTGAAATATATGACAAACAGAAAAAAACGAAATGAAAAACAGTGAAAAAATAAAAAAATAAACTATACTCAGGAAATGAACAGTATGGTAAACAACACAGCTCAATTCCAACATAATGTCACACACAAAAAGTGTGTGACATTAATCAAATAGGCACATCTTTTTATATACCTACTACTATACATGCCTCACCTGTGACAGAAAAATCATTCTTTTTTGAAAGCAGCACCATCTGTTTGACGTAAGAGCAACACACTCTGTAATCTTCGAAAGTTCTTCACCGATTGCTTTGAAATTGTGACACAACGTTGCATTCAAATAGGCGTGTGGTTTTAAATACCTACTATATAGATGCCACTTCTGTGACAGGTAAAAACATGCGTTTTTGAAAAACAACGCCACCTGTTGCACATAATAGCAACATGCACGCTATACTAAATATGTCACGAATTCCACTCAATGTGTCCGATTGCATTGATAAATTTTATTTCATAGATTTCGATTTACTATATTTTTTATTGAATTATTTTTTGTGCTATTGTGTTGGAATTGAGCTGTGTTCTTTACCATACCGTTCATTTTGTAAGTAAAAGTATAGATGCCACATCTGTGACATGCAAAACTATGCTTTTCTTGAAAAACAGCGCCATTTTTTGCATGTAAGAGCAACACACATGCTATACTAAATATGTTACAATTCCATTTCAATGTTTCTGATTGCATTGATAAATTGAATTTTCAAAGATTTTGATTTATTTTCAATTTGATTTAACTATTTTGTGTGAATTGCATTGGAATTGAGATGTGTTGTTTACCAGACGTTCATTTCGTGAGTGTAGTTTTTTTTTTGTACTTTAATTTTATTTTTTAACTGTTTTCTTATATTTCAGTGATGGGAACATCAGATCACTTGATGTTCCTAATTTTCTGATGGGAACATCAAACTATTTGTGAAGGCATCGGACGAGGGAGTGGGGAATGGTGGGGATGATGAGGGTACAGAAGTAAGAGATGGTGGAGAGGATGAGGGGGACAAGGGAGGGGGTAATGGTGGGGAAGGATGAGGAGACGGGGTAGTTTGGGATATATATATATATATATATATATATATATATATATATATATATATATGTGCTTATATATATATATATATATATATATATATATATATATATATATATATATATATATATATATCATATATATATATATATATATAGGCATATATATATATATATATATATATATATATATATAAGCACATACTTGCTTGAACCACAAGTGAAGATTAACAATCTTTAGACAACACCCACCAGTGGGACTCGAACCCAGAAAGCACAACTACCTTCCAGTAGCTGCCATAACTAGTATGCCTTAACCCACTACACCAAGTCAGACCCTTAAAAGAGATAGATTTCGAAGTATTTACCTCTAACACCTCCACCTCCCAAGGGCACCAGATTAGTGAGGGGTTACTTAAGCATTTTTCATCAAGCCACTGTCAATGTGGGAGAACTCGTGTCTATGCTATAAGCACATACTTGCTTGAACCACAAGTGAAGATTAACAACCTTTAGACAACACCCACCAGTGGGACTCGAACCCAGAAAGCACAACTACCTTCCAGTAGCTGCCATAACTAGTATGCATAACTTAAGTAACCCCTCACTAATCTGGTGCCCTTGGGAGGTGGAGATGTTTGAGGTAAATACTTCGAAATCTCTATCTCTTTTAAGGGTCTGACTTGGTGTAGTGGGTTAAGGCATACTAGTTATGGCAGCTACTGGAAGGTAGTTGTGCTTTCTGGGTTCGAGTCCCACTGGTGGGTGTTGTCTAAAGATTATATATATATATATATATATATATATATATATATATATATATATATATATATATATATATATATATATATATATATATATAATACATATAATATATATATACATATATATATACATATACATATATATAAATAATATATATATATATATATATAATATATATATATATATATATATATACATATATATATTACTTTATTTTAAAATTTCATTACACAAAAAGGGTTACAACATTGGTTACATGAATGGTACAAGGCTACTTATCACAGGTTGTAGAGTTCCTCCAGCTCCCCAGATTGCCGGGCAGGAACCATGGATGCAGTGAGCATTTTCTCTCTGGATTCCTACACTAAGGTGCTGAAAGAGGAAACTGGTGGCTCTTGGGTCTCTAGTTGTTTCAGTTAAATTGGAACCCAGCTCCTTCATAACACTAGCTGCACTTTTACCCCAGGCACCAAGTGTCTTTGAGGCAATGGGAACATAATTGTAGTGTGATAAAGATCTCTGTATTTACGCAACTTGGCTGCTTCCCGATGATTGGCAGCACCTCCTGCTCCACTCCTGCGCGGGCTGTTAAAGACCACACACCGGTCCTAGCGCTCTGTTACTATGTGGTGAAAAACCTCATAACTATGTGCTGCTGCTATGTGGCGGTGTGAGCTGTGTCAGGAGTGACTATGATACCGCGCATCGCTGTCATTCTCACCAGTTACGCCTGCCCTTCAAAGAGGACAGCGATTCAAAATGCTCGCTTTTACACACAGCCATGTGGCATGTGGTGACACTCCTCAGGTCTATGTGGCGCTGCTCCTTACCACTCTGGAAGCAAGGTTGGGGAGTGAGGGGGGTGGGTGCCCCACTCCCGCTGTTTACAAAAACTATTTCTGGACATTCTCACCCTTCATTTGCTGCTGAGACCTCCCGCCGCGAGCACCCCTCAAGTCTGTCATTGAAAACTAATCACCTGCGGAGACCCACACCACAGGCAGAGAATTGGTAAAATATATACACTTCACGACATAAAACAGAATTTTGTTAAAAAAAAATAACACCCCTCGCTATCAGTCAAAGTTACCAACTATCTCCCCTCAATACTCCCCTCTCCCTTAACCTCCTTCACATGCCCTTCCCTAACCACCCATCTTTAAAGCTCGGTCTCCCAGGCTGGGCCATCCATGGGAGGGTGGGTGGTCTCCCTCTATGCCCTCAACATATCCTTCCTACATACTCTTATTTAACTATGTATCTAGACATGCTTAACTCTACGGCATATATTCATACTTATTCATCTACAACTACTACTACTATAGCTCACTTCTTCACCTCACCTGTTCCTATACTTACACTTACTTAGTCCTTCTACCTGTTACCCCTCTTTACCCTACATTACCTACAACGTCGCACATACCACTGCCTGCCCCACACCATGTGTCACCCTCTTCCCCCCCTCTTCCTCTCTCTCCCCCCTCTCTTAATCTTTGTTGATGTACACCTGACACATACTTATCCCCCTCCCCCCTCTTACCATACACCCCTCCTTTTACCCCCTGAGACCCACAATGTCCCCTCAACAGGACCCATCCCAATCTACAGACCCCACACACACTTTTTGACTATAACCGAGTTCGATACCCGAGATTCTTCTCGAGTTTGGGACGGTCTACGTCACACTTTACACTACTACTACCCTCCCCAAGAACAGTGACCCTCCCCAAGAACTAGTGACCCTCCCCAAGAACTAGTGACCCACCCAAGAAGAGTGACCCTCCCCAAGAAGAGTGACCCACCCAAGAAGAGTGACCCTCCCCAAGAACAGTGACCCTCCCCAAGAAGAGTGACCCTCCCCAAGAAGAGTGACCCACCCAAGAAGAGTGACCCTCCCCAAGAACAGTGACCCTCCCCAAGAAGAGTGACCCTCCCCAAGAAGAGTGACCCTCCCCAAGAACAGTGACCCTCCCCAAGAACTAGTGACCCACCCAAGAAGAGTGACCCTCCCCAAGAACAGTGACCCTCCCCAAGAACAGTGACCCTCCCCAAGAACTAGTGACCCTCCCCAAGAACTAGTGACCCACCCAAGAAGAGTGACCCTCCCCAAGAACAGTGACCCACCCAAGAACAGTGACCCTCCCCAAGAACAGTGACCCTCCCCAAGAACAGTGACCCTCCCCAAGAACTAGTGACCCTCCCCAAGAACTAGTGACCCTCCCCAAGAACAGTGACCCTCCCCAAGAACAGTGACCCTCCCCAAGAACAGTGACCCTCCCCAAGAACAGTGACCCTCCCCAAGAAGAGTGACCCTCCCCAAGAACAGTGACCCTCCCCAAGAACTAGTGACCCTCCCCAAGAACTAGTGACCCTCCCCAAGAAGAGTGACCCTCCCCAAGAACAGTGACCCTCCCCAAGAACAGTGACCCACCCAGGAAATAGTAACCCTCCCAAGAACTAGTGACCCTCCCCAAGAACTAGTGACCCTCCCCAAGAACAGTGACCCTCCCCAAGAACTAGTGACCCTCCCCAAGAACTAGTGACCCTCCCCAAGAACTAGTGACCCTCCCCAAGAACTAGTGACCCTCCCCAAGAACTAGTGACCCACCCAAGAAGAGTGACCCTCCCCAAGAACAGTGACCCACCCCAAGAACAGTGACCCTCCCCAAGAACAGTGACCCTCCCCAGGACAGTGACCCTCCCAAGAACTAGTGACCCTCCCAAGAACTAGTGACCCTCCCCAAGAACAGTGACCCTCCCCAAGAACAGTGACCCTCCCCAAGAACAGTGACCCTCCCCAAGAACAGTGACCCTCCCCAAGAACAGTGACCCTCCCCAAGAACTAGTGACCCTCCCCAAGAACAGTGACCCTCCCCAAGAACTAGTGACCCTCCCCAAGAACAGTGACCCTCCCCAAGAACAGTGACCCTCCCCAAGAACAGTGACCCTCCCCAAGAACAGTGACCTACCAGGAACTAGTGACCCTCCCCAAGAACAGTGACCTACCGAAGAACAGTGACCCACCCAGGAACTAGTGACCCTCCCCAAGAACAGTGACCCTCCCCAAGAACAGTGACCCTCCCCAAGAACAGTGACCTACCCAGGAACTAGTGACCCTCCCAAGAACAGTGACCCTCCCCAGGAACTAGTGACCCTCCCCAGGAACTAGCGACCCTCCCCAGGAACTAGTGACCCTCCCCAGGAACTAGTGACCCACCCAGGAACTAGTGACCCTCCCCAGAACTAGTGACCCACCCCAGGAACTAGTGACCCTCCCCAAGAACTAGTGACCCTCCCCAGGAACTAGTGACCCACCCAGGAACTAGTGACCCACCCAGGAACTAGTGACCCTCCCCAGGAACTAGTGACCCACCCAGGAACTAGTGACCCTCCCCAGGAACTAGTGACCCACCCCAGGACTAGTGACCCTCCCCAAGAACTAGTGACCCTCCCCAGGAACTAGTGACCCACCCAGGAACTAGTGACCCTCCCCAGGAACTAGTGACCTACCCAGGAACTAGTGACCCTCCCCAGGAACTAGTGACCCACCCAGGAACTAGTGACCCACCCAGGAACTAGTGACCCACCCAGGAACTAGTGACCCTCCCAGGAACTAGTGACCCACCCAGGAACTAGTGACCCTCCCCAGGAACTAGTGACCCACCCCAGGAACTAGTGACCTACCCAGGAACTAGTGACCCTCCCCAGGAACTAGTGACCCCCAGGAACTAGTGACCCTCCCCAGGAACTAGTGACCCACCCAGGAACTAGTGACCCTCCCCAGAAACTAGTGACCCACCCAGGAACTAGTGACCCTCCCAGGAACTAGTGACCCTCCCAGGAACTAGTGACCCTCCCCAGGAACTAGTGACCCTCCGCAAGACAGTGACCCTCCCCAAGAACAGTGACCCACCCAGGAACTAGTGACCCTCCTCAAGAACTAGTGACCACCCAGGAACTAGTGACCCTCCCAAGAACTAGTGACCCACCCAGGAACTAGTGACCCACCCAGGAACTAGTGACCCTCCCCAAGAACAGTGACCCTCCCCAAGAACAGTGACCCTCCCCAAGAACAGTGACCCTCCCCAAGAACAGTGACCCTCCCTATGAACTAATGACCCTCCCCAAGATGCAAACCCACAACATGCTGAATTACACCCAGGTACGTATTTACTGCCAGGTGAACAGGCATTATGCGATAGGAAACGTGCCCAACCAATTCTTCCATTTCTTGGATTCGAATCCGTGAATACCGATTGTGTGTCGAGAATGAATCGAACTGTGTGAAATTTATTTAACGTAAATATTTTACCTGGAATAGATTCTACGATGAATTTCTTTCTTGGGCAAATATCAATGATGATGCTCATTTTTATGAGACACTTCAGGAAGTCAGACCCCATACTAATACTTACGCGAGCCACTGAAAGTTTGGAAGTGTGGGCTTGCTGCGAGCAACGTCTACAGACGCGGTTGGTTGGTAGGGAGAGAAGACCCGAACCTGTTCCTCGCCCACCTGCTGATCCAGCCCTGGGTCGTGTACCACACACACGCCATCTGACGCAACAAACATACCAGACTCTCATTATCATGGCGGAAACGACCTGAAGTAGTAATGGCTCAGATCTTGCTCTTCACAAACCATGGTTATCATGACAGGAGTCACTCAGGCAGCCTCGGGTGTGTGGCGTCCAAGAGCTAAGTTCTCGTATTGATTATCATTGTTGGGACGACCCGGGAAAGGTGGGTCCGAGGAACACATACTTCATTGATTAACTTGGCAAAGTTTTTTCCATGGGACATAATGAGATACGTTGGGCCTAGGAGCCAGCTCTTGGTCAACATTGGTCACCATGAGGAGGGGTTCTCTGGGGGAGATCTGAGAGACCAGGTCCAGGAGGTCTGAGGGACCAGGTCCAGGAGGTCTGAGGGACCAGGTCCAGGAGGTCTGAGGGACCAGGTCCAGGAGGTCTGAGGGACCAGGTCCAGGAGGTCTGAGGGACCAGGTCCAGGAGGTCTGAGGGACCAGGTCCAGAAGGTCTTAGGGACCAGGTCCAGGAGGTCCGATGGACCAGGTCCAGGAGGTCTGAGGGACCAGGTCCAGGAGGTCTGAGGGACCAGGTCCAGGAGGTCTGAGGGACCAGGTCCAGGAGGTCTGAGGGACCAGGTCCAGGAGGTCTGAGGGACCAGGTCCAGGAGGTTTGAGGGACCAGGTCCAGGAGGTCTGAGGGACCAGGTCCAGGAGGTCTGAGGGACCAGGTCCAGGAGGTCTGAGGGACCAGGTCCAGGAGGTCTGAGGGACCAGGTCCAGGAGGTCTGAGGGACCAGGTCCAGGAGGTCTTAGGGACCAGGTCCAGGAGGTCTGAGGGACCAGGTCCAGGAGGTCTGAGGGACCAGGTCCAGGAGGTCTGAGGGACCAGGTCCAGGAGGTCTGAGGGACCAGGCCCAGGAGGTCTGAGGGACCAGGCCCAGGAGATCACTCACCATAAACATTGACTATCATGGGGACGCCTTCATCCGGGGCGACCCACGGGAATTGGGACAAAGACACTCGGGACAATGGAACAAACATTGATAGCTTATCAAGACTGGAGCCTCCCTTGGACAATTTTGCAGGGAGTTATGCCATGCTTCACTAAAACAGTTAACTTTGGTATATATTATCAAGTGAGCAAACTAAGGCGAGTACAAACCCTTGAAAGAGAAGAATATACATTGTTGGATCCGGCAGTAGATGGCACAGGTTATGACGGATTTAACCGAAAAGTTCTGTGTGTTGAGGTAGCCATTGCCGGGGTAGCTGTCTAACTTGTAGAGGGTCTCCGAGGCCGCCCACACCCACACCAACGCCCACAACATCACCCATCTTGCCAAAGTTCCCATACCTGCAGCTTAACAACCTGTTAGGAATAGAGATGATAGGATCATAACGAATCATAGGTCGAAGCTTACCTCTAGATGGGCTCTTGATATGTTGGAAAACTGTTAAAGACCCCGCAGTGTTATGTATTGAAATTGTACTTGCCTAGTTGCGTTGCGTTGCGTTGCGTTCAGACCCTAGTTGACCCTAGTTGCGTAGAGGGCCTGACAGTTGAGTTGACAGCGCTCGGGATTCGTTATCCTGAGGTTCTAAGTTTAATCCCCGGGGGAGGCGGAAACAAGTGAGCAGAGTTTCTTTCACTCTGGTGCATCTGTTCATCTAGCAGTAAATAGGTGCCTGGGATTTAGATAGCTGCTACGGACTGCTTCCTGAGGGTGTGTAACAAAAAGGAGACCTGGTCGAGGACCGGGCCGCGGGGATGCTAAGCCTCGAAATTATCTCAAGATAACCTCAAGAAGATGGTTAGTTTCTGGATTGTTACTGATTGGAGTTGGAGCCGAACTTAGTGCGGGAATTGGACACGTGCGCCGACATGAGGATAGATTTAGACCCATTAACGAAGAAGTGAAGAAGATGCGCAATTGTTTGTCGCGACACGAAGACTTAAGTTATAGTGGATGAAGTTCATATGAAAACAATAATATTGGTTGTCTCCAGGAATAAGTGTCTAAGGAAGACAATGAAGCGGTCATTGATACATGTAATAACCTCCAAACACATGCTCTGCACTGGTGGACGAGTGTTTCAGAGAAAGTAGCTGCTTCCCCGATAATGGAGACAGAGAAGATTTCAGGCATGAGTACAGGAGGTACAGTATTGATGCGACTCAGCAGGATAGGTAAGAAAATTTTGCTTCATAGAGATTCTCAGATAAAATAGGGTTTATACTTCAAGTGATGTTTGTGACAGGATGAAGGTGTGTTTCATTGGGACGGGTGTATGTGACATAGTAGACAGGACGGACAATATTTTGACCGCCATGGGAACAAGCTTATTGTCTGCCTCTGTGTTGGAGGCGAATTTGCATTGTTGAAGGATATTAGCAAGAGTATAAATTAAAAAGTTATAAATAATATGATTGGGGGAAATAGGGAGGGGTTCATCTCATTTTTAAAGTTCTGACGAGGATCGGTGTTGGTGGTGAGTGTTTGTCAAGGGAAGTTAGGATAAACTACTGAATTTAAAGGCATTTTTATTTGTAAAATGCTATTCATCAACAACTGGGACTCGTTCATTGGCCAGAACTGTATGTACATGAGGGTCGAGTTCACCTCTCCTAGGGATAGGGTGGCGTCCTTAGCAGACTTTAGGACATTAAACTAGTAAATTCTTGAGGTTCGAGTTTGGACGATAAGAAGGCAGCTTAGGACATTATGGAAAGAAAAGCAGTGAGAAGAATGTAGAAAATTTGATTCAAAATATCACTGGTGGACAAAGGCACTCAGTGTTTACTACACAAACAGTATGAGTAATAGAAACAAAATGGCCATTTTAGATGTTCTTTAGCGTGCTGAAAAACTGTGTTATTGCACTAACCTAAACATGAATGAATGTAGAAAATGGAGAACTATTACTGAATATCAAATTATGGGACTCAAATTATCGCACACAGACAGATCTGATGAGGATGGGGCATAGCAATATGTTTCAGAGAAAATTTTAAATATAGCGTCAAAAAAGTGATCAAAACTGAGCCACACACAACAAATCTCTGTTTAGAATTAAATGGAAAATATAACAAATTAGTTATTAGGAGTTCTATAAATACACACCAGCAATCATCAACAGATTGAAAGCAAAGCATTATAGGATGAAATATCTATAGTATTCAGGTCAGATAATGCTCGTGTTATGGGTGAAAAAATTTTAGTCAAATAAACCGGACTAACTAAACAGGGAATGTTGGAAATTTCTGACAACATTTATTAACTTTCAATACAAACATCAATTAAAATATTTTAGTCATACATTCAAGGAAACTGCATACATGGCAATTCACTCCAGAAAAGAGATTATTTGCTACATCACAGGAATTAATTTAACACCCATATAATTAATAAAGAAATACTTAATTCAACAGTCTTAGGACTGAAATTAACAAATTACACTTTACTAAATTATTAGTTATTAAATGAGTCAGAATAAACTTCTCTTTCCAATTATTAATAAAACTTAATTAAAGAGAACAATTTTTGGGACCCATCCCAAGGAAGAAGGAGTAGTAGTTATTATTATTGTTTGATGAAATTGAGCTGCAATAGAGTTTGCCTCCCACAACGCAGAAAACTACTCCCAGCGGGTCCAGGAATGCAGTGTGACTCAAAATAGTTGACATTTGCTGCTAAGACTTCACGAAATATAGGCAAATGCTAAATTTACGACTAACTCCATTTATTTGTTAGTTATTATGGCCATATGACTTACAAATAGGTTAGATGGTTGAGCTGCAGGAAAATACCACCCCCAAAGGGCAAGAATTATTTACTATAATAATCTAGGTTTCATGTGTACACCTTACTTTAAATGTAGTTGTCAGGTTTTACGATATAGCATTTCGGCAGGTAAATTGTGACTACAAGAAACAACAATTGAGCTGATACTTCCCAGGACCACTCGGATGCCATTTATACTTGTCCAGTCCGGAGTACACGTGTCCGAGGGTCTCTGATGTAGGATGACAAGCCAACACTACAGAAAATGCTGAGACTGTTTATAATCATCACTAACCGATTTGTACAATTACTACTATTTAGTTACAGTTTAGTAGATAAAATTGTATCGTCCGTTTCATTACGGTGTGATAAACTGGATTTATAAATCCTGCAATTGTGTGAAAGGAAGTTTATTTGTGATAGTATATGATAAAAATACAGTCCACTCGTAAGTAATAAATACAATTAAATACTATTCATTTTAAATTAAATAATCATAAATTAATCACTGGTAGATTTTCTCCAATGGGGGTTCCGGAATATGAATATATTGTAAAATTTGTTGATTGCTTTGTCAAACAACATATTAACAAGACAAAAACGAACTCAATATATCAGACATAGTGTTATCTTATACGAAAACCGGAATAATAACATCAAAATAGGGAGTGAGCTAGGGAACAGCGATCACAAAGATGTAAATTTATCGCAGCAAGGAATAGATGTGTAGGAGAAAAGTCACTTAAGGTGCCATATTTTTGGAGAGCTAATCTGAGGGATAAAGGATTTTATTTGTTTGAGGTAAAAGAGATTGAAGAGCCGTGAACATGAGAGTAGGCAAATCCGTCCCTGGGACTTAACTTGAGCCTTGCGATTGGTAACCTAAACATGGAAGGTGGGCTGTTCATTGACCTGATGTGAGCCTGGCGGCGGGAGACGTGACAAGCCTGTCCGATGTAGATTTAATTATTTTAATTGTTTCTTAGTAAAACCAAATAACGTAGTCTACCTTACAAATTGATTAGATCAAACAACAGTGAACCAAAGTGGTTAAACAAGGGACTATGGAATGTAATAGGTAAAATGGAAGCTATGTACAAAAGGAATAAGAATGAGCAATTGCAGTAAAAGTGTTGTATCTATTGTACCTGGCTGGAGGTATTGTTGTACCGGATGGATGCTCGCTTGACTGTTGTGGTTTGGTGACCAGCAGATCAGCTGTGACTCACATGTATACTGGTCGGTGTAATATTCTTTCTGTGAAGCCTAAGAATGAAGTATTCACAAGATATGTGCTTGCAACACGACGCCAAGAACCCGATGGATTGATTGACCAGTTTCTTCAGATATTGAAATTATTAGCTAAAGATTGTCAGTTCAAAGCCGTGATTGCTGCAGAAGCTTGTGATAACTATGTGAGAGATGCTTTCATTAATGGGCTAGGTTCTGCCACAATAAGGCAGCGCTTACTTGAAAACAAAACGTTAAACTTACAGTCAGCATATGAACAGGCTCACACTATAGAAACGGCACAGAAACTTTCTGCTTCTTATGATGAGCCAGGTGCTATAAACGCATGTGTGACACACACTCATTAGACCTGGAGGGCTCAGGGGGGACGAGAAATTGTAGAAGAGAAAACCGAAACAGTTTCTGCTAGAATAAACCACTACAACTAGTTGTTTAAGGTGCTTCTTTTATGGTTACACTCGACATCCTCGCAGTCGATGTCCAGCTAGGGAGGCTGTGTGTATGAATTGCAAGAAAAAGAGTCATTATGCTAAGTTCTGTCGATCTCTGAAACAGAGCTTCAAACACTCAACATGCAGCTGTTATGCTTGCTACTTTAGCTGGGATTTCACCCTCATGCCTTGATAAATCAGTGTTTAGCTCTAATATCAGTGGGATTCCAGTCAGTACACTGATTGAAACTGGTAGCTCTGAGAACTTTATTCGTAAGAATATTGTCGAGCAGAGCGGGTTACTCGTCTATCCTAACAATGGGGAATTTTCTATGGCTACTGTATCGTTTACTACAAAATTCCTGGATCAGTGTTCCGTAGACCTAGAACTGCAAAGATAAACTTACCATCATGTGAATCTCAAAGTGGGATTGATGATTTCCTTACCACATATAGATGAGATTGTGAATAATGTTGCTAGATTTAAAATATACAGCATGCTAGACTTTAGAAGTGCTTACCATCAAGTACGTGTAAAAGGGGAAGAAAAATACTATACAGCCTTCCAAGTTTGTGGAAAGCCTTTGGAATTTAACCCTTTTGGGGCCACTAATGGAGTGGCCAGTTTTCAAAGTGTTATTGATGGCATCCTCGAGAAAGAAAGTGTGTAGGGTACCTTTGCTTATGTAGATGATGTCTGTGTGTATGGAGATTCTGAAGCAGACCATGATAAAAATCTGAAACATTTTATTGATGTTGCAAAAAGGTATAACCTGTTATGGAGCCCCTCCTATTACTCCCCAAATCCGGTATTAAAATTCATATCCGCTGACCCTGCAGATTCCCTGAGATGCAGGGAGTTTTTTGGGATATGAGGCAACAAGATTGGTCCCTAATTAGGGAGAAATTTGTGTTTATAAGTTTGTAAGTAAGGGGGAAAGTCGCACCCTTGGTACAAACAAAATGGCGCCCCATGTCTGCAAATCCGCCATTTTGTGGGCGATGCCAGCCGGCTGGCGATTAGCTGGCCGGGGTCACGTTGAGCGGCCGACTAATCAGGGTTCACCGTGACGTCACCGAGAGCCCCTGGCTTGGCGGAGGCGTCGCTTAGAGCTGATCTGACTGTGGACGCGAGTGGACATGCGTCAAATATCCCTCCAGGTTAGAGGTTCTAGGAGCCTCGCTCAGTGAATTATAGGCGGCCATCGCAATCTACCATCAATGCGGAAGACCCTGTGCTCTTGGGAAGCAAGAAGAAGAAGAAGCCAAGTTTAGTGAGCAAAGATGTGCCAAAACTTGAAGTATCGGTCGGCGATTACTCGGGAGGGCATAGCCTGATGCCCGAGAGTCTAGTTGGTGGACAAGCGGGTCTGCAGTGACCGGGTCACATCTACTGAGGCGCTGGAGGGAAGACACCATTTCTAGGCCAAGGAGGAAATGCCTCATGGAAGGAACGTGTGCATACAGTGACTGGCTCAGTGACCCCTGTTGGACCAGGATTGGAATACCTGAACTTAGGGAGTGGCTCGGAGAGGATGCGATTGCTTCACGATAAATGAGGCCCTGCAAAACGCTACTGGATCATTAAGGAG
Organism: Procambarus virginalis; assembly: GCA_020271785.1. Taxonomy (NCBI): domain Eukaryota; kingdom Metazoa; phylum Arthropoda; class Malacostraca; order Decapoda; family Cambaridae; genus Procambarus; species Procambarus virginalis. Next base: position 33,566,248 of record WNGS01164437.1, on the reverse strand, counting down.
CGGCCTAGGAACGGTGGGAACCTCACATCATTGAGGGACAGGCGTCGTGAGCAGGAATGTTGAAGGTAGATAATTTTTCCCTACCATTACCTCTTGTTGATTAGGCTAGTTAGGCCATCAAATATATATATACGATATCAGTATATTTATTAGTGCATAAGTATTAGGAAAGGCTGCAGGGCAGCTAGTATTTACGCTTGTTAAGGAAGACTGTGTGGACGACGTGGCAAGTGGTAAGGAGGAGGTCGACGTTGAAGAAGTGCCCCCCCCCCCAACTTGAGAGGGTGTGAGACCCCATTTAAAATCTGCCCAGCTGACTGAGTTGCCGGAGGTCCTGAGAGGAGAGTTGCCGATGATCTCCAGACTATTTATTCTATATATATCCATTCATGTACCATTACTATATATATATGTGTGTGTTCATGTAGCTTTTCGTTAGTAAATGTCATTCATTTTTACTGACGTGTTTAAGTGTGCCTCCATATTATCTCTACGAGCATACACGAGTGATATTATAACTCCACCTAGTAAACAGTAAGAGTTTATGTGGACATTTCCTAGTGGCTGGTGGTGCTAGAGCAACACGGACATTTATAGAAGCATACCCTAGGCTGGTAGTCCTGTTTCAATGCTGTAAGTGCAGCAACACTTTGCAATCAGCCACAATAGTGCATACTCACTGAACTGCATTGCCGGGGTGCAGAGATATTAACCCAGCTGACGACCTTGTTAGATAATAGAGAAACGCAGGTGTGGTGTGAAAGAGAGACCTGTGACCCTTTTGCTATGGCCGGCAAGACTCGGAGAAAGTGCTGTTGAAGATAAGCCTGAGTCTTCCCCCACTCCTCCGTGGCGCAGGGCCAGAATTGCTGGTAGCAGTTTCCCCCTGTGGTTGACTGAAGGGCTCCCAGGGGTGGATCAGTGGCACCCAGGTGGTGGGTATTACGTGGTCCTCATCTTTGGGACCAAAAGACTCTGGTGAGTTACGAGAGTCAGAGAGACTGACTATTCTTTCTCCCGAACCCCTAGCAGCTCCCTTGCTAGTATAGCCCAGCCCACCCCTCGTAACAAAACTGGCGACCTTGCCAGGATCCCTGAATCTTAAAAAAGGTAATTTTCGACTCCAGTCTATAAAGCTATTGGGGTACTTTATACAAGAAGAAGAATTTAAATCTGACCCGGAAAGCCTCGAGCCACTGTTGAAACTTCCACTACCAAGCGAGACAGGTTCTACACGCAGAACGATGGGAATGCTTGCACATTACTTCCGTTGGGTGCTGGGGGTTCTCTGAGAAGATACGTCTCCTCACTCATGCCAATTGTTTTCCCTTATCTATTACCCTTGCAAAAGCATTTGAAGGATTGAAACGAGACATTGCTGAGGCTGTGGTTCGATCAATCGACCCTACAGCTCGTTTCTCTGTAGAAACTGATGATTCACATCATGCCATTGCCGCTTCCCTAACCCAGAATGAACAACCGGTAGCTTTCTTCTCCCAAACACTTTCAAATAGTGAACAGAGGCACTCATCAGTGGAGCAGAAAGCTTTTGCCATTGTTGAAACTCAAAGGAAGTGGCGACATTCTCATTGGATACCATTTTCGTCTTGTGACTGACAAGCGTAGTGTTGCTTTTATGTTTAACTCTAAATCACCTGGTATGATTAAAAATAATAAAATAGCTAGATGGCGAGTCAAACTCGCCTGTTACCACTATGACATTGTATATTGCCCAGGTAAAAAGAGCATACCCGCTGATGCTTTCTCACACGTATATGGTGCCACCAGTGTGAATGAACTTAATGAATTGCATGAAATCTGTGTCACCCTGGAGTGTCTCGTATGGCTCATTTTGTCCGATGTCAAAATCTCCCTTATTCAGTGGAAGAAGTGAGGAGGATAACTGTTCTAGTTCTGCATGCTCTGAATTTAAACCTCAGTATTTCATATTTGACTCTGGGCATTTTATTAAAGCTATTCAGCCCTTTGAAAGACTCAACATAGATTTTAAAAGACTACATCCATCACAGTTATGAAATAAATATATACCTACTGTTATAGATAATTTTTCTAGATTCCCTTGCTCGGATATGACTATTGGTACAGTAATTCAGTGCATGGTTCAGTTGTTCACAATCTTTGGTATGCCTGCGAATATACCCTCTGATAGGGAACCTCCTGTATGTCTGAGGAGTTGAAAGGCTTTCTACTAAAAGAAAGTCGTTCTGGCTGTACGACTCTTTACAACCCCACAGGAAATGGCCAGGCTGAGAAGTACAATGGGATTATTTGGAAGACAGTGCTGCTAGCTCGTAGGATGAGAAGCTTAGATGTATCCCAATGGAAAGTTGTTCTTCCTGATGCTCTGCAAACTTTTCGATCATTGTTGTGCACCTGTACAAATTGTACACCACATGAACGATTCTTACAGCATTCAACAAGGTCTACTTCAAGGCGAACAATACCTACGTGGCTTGCTTGCAAAGGCCCTGTTCTCCTAAAACGTCAGGTGCGGAAAATATAATATGAACCCCTAGTTAATGAGTTTGAAATCGTAGACGTGAGTCCGGAATATGCCCAGGTCAAGTTCCCAGATTTTTTTTTTTTGCAGGGATATTCCTGCGCGGGCCCTAAGCCTCTGGCTGGCCCACTAAGTGTCGCTCGTTTCCAGTTTACTTGGGCGGAGTATGAGTATTTATTACTCGTATGGTCGCTTTAGTAAGATGTTGCCATATGTGTTTAACAACTTCTTCTGCTCTGTTGAATTGAAGTTGAAATCTTAATGGGATTGTAACTGTGCACTGTGTTAGATAATGTTCCAGAGGTCTGTCGGGCATTTCTCCACAGTGTTGACATTTCCTCTCATCTTCCGGAACCTGTAAGCCTATTTCCCATGCACATGGGTATCCAAGCCTGATGCGATGTAAGCGTACTTCTGTTGCCCTACTGCTCCCCTTCATTAACATAAGTGGTTCGTAGTTGGTTGAATTCCTGTACCAACCCGCAGATCGAGATGTTGCAACAGCTGAGTTGTGGTCACTGTACAACCTTTGCATTGCTCTGTTTCTAATTACTCGCTTAATCTGTGACAGACTCTGTGGTATGCAAATGTCTACAGTTCTTCTCTTAGTTGCAAGTTTTGCAGCTTCGTCTGCAACGTCATTTCCTACGATTCCCACATGACTTGGCACCCAGTTGAGAAGGACCCGTCGGCCTTGTCGTTTGAGTGTTTGCATTAATGATAGGACAGTTGTGATCAGATGTACGTTATCACATATGCGGTCTTGTTGCAAGGTTTCAATGGCGGTTCTCGAATCTGTATGTATGATAACATGTTGTCGGTGTTGAGCAAGAGCATGTTCCAAAGCCTTTTGAATGGCTAGCATCTCTGTTTGGAAAGTCGAACACTCATTTGAGAGCCTCCAACTATGTACAGAGTTTCCTGCTTTAACTGCAGCTCCGGTTTCGTGTCCCTGCTGGTCTACTGATCCATCGGTGAAGTATGTGAAGCTGTCGGATGCCATGTTTGCTTCTATATGCATCTGTGCAATGTTACGTAGCAGAAGAGGATTTGTCTGGTTCTTTTTCCCTACAATAACCATAATCTTAAAGTCTGCTGGCGGAGATTCCCAAGGGGCTTGCATAACAAAGTCTGCATGTATTTCGTCGACACCTTCTCAGTGACTGTGTTTGTTATATCGAATGTATTGATGGTGTCTATCGCACAATGGGTCCACCTGGTGCTATTGGAGGCTATTCTGTCCAGAGTTAGTGCTCCAGTGATTATATCTTTAAGTGAACTGATTCTAGGTCTAGTCAATATCCTGGTGAGCATGCACGCAGCGATCCCTTTTACCCTTATTTCAAGCGACGTTAGCCTGGTTTCCAGTCTTAGGTTCAGTATTTTAGTCCATCTGGGAGCTCCTGTGATGATTCGCAATGCATCGTTTTGAAGAACCTCAACGTTTGCCCACTGGCCAGGAGAAAGAGTGAGTAAGGCAGGTGCTGCATAATCAATTAGGGAACGAACGGCGGCGTACATCACCTCACCAAATGCAGGTATAAGAGCCAAAATGCTGTTTCAGTCATAAAGTTGTGTGTGGATAAACTGAAGTCTTTGAAAATGTAATAAGTTTTACGAAACGCGCTCAAGTGTCGCGTCAGACTAGAAATAAAAAATGAATTTTGGAGAATTGATTTTTCATTTACCGTCACCAGTAAAAAGAAACATAAGGAAATTCGAGAAAATTCGTGTTAGAATTATTAATCTTACTTTTTCGGTCATATTTAATAACATATGTCTACAGGAAAGACTGCTACCAAAATATACTAATATTAAAACGCACGACCCAGCAGCAAGGAATCAAGCCTTCACGATAAAATATCGCCAAGATCTGATTCGTACTCAGATATACAAGGCAGAAAATGAAATCAAAGACAGTAAAACGCAACTACTTCATGCCACAAACGAATGGAGAAACAGCAACATCGATGAAAGTCTCCACACCCGCATCGAACAACACCTCGACATCCTCACAGACCGACATCACCTCAGCACGGAAACAAGGATTATCAAGAAGCTAACAACATTATATGGAGGACCTATGGCAATTCCACGACCAAGTGACGGCTTCCTGAACCTTGCAGGAATCAACCTCACTGAGGACCAAGTCACTCTCCTAAATCTGGGTATAAACTGTCACGTTATGTCCAGACCAAGTGCATTGGCCCGGAAAGTGGAGTTGGAGATCCTGTTGGACGACATATTTGACCTCGAAGCACAAAAGAAGGTCACCACCAAAGACACCTTACAAGCAGAACTTATTGCAGAAGGAGGAAAGAATCGAGGCAACTACGGAAGCACCATACTGACCCCCGAGCTCAAAGCGGCAGCTAAGAGCCTTCGTGAGAACAAGGAGATAGTTGTCAGGAGAGGCGACAAGTCGCCAATATACGTCATCCTTAAGAAAGACGAATATCTGGCGAAAATGAACCTCATACTCTCTGACCAAACTAAATTCCAAAGGGTAACGAAGGACACTACAGCCGAATTGAAAACAAAGGTCAACAAGTTGATTGAAACTGTGAACGCCAAGAAATCCGGACTCCACCTGCCAAAGATTATTGGGGAATATAAACCTGGATATGCGTATGGAAATGTCAAGACGCATAAGCCTGGAAACCCACTTCGGCCAATTATCAGCCAGATACCCACACCCACGTACAGACTGGCGAAACGACTCAACGGCCTACTGACTCCTTATGTCCCGTGCAACTTCAGCCTGAAATCCCCGAAGGAATTTGTTGACTTACTGCGGGGAACACGGGCCACAGGGATAAGAGCCTCGTTGGACGTAGAATCACTGTTCACCAACGTACCTGTGGATGAAACAATCGGGATGATAGTGGACCGAGTGTATCGAGACCCGGCCTGTACTCCTCTTGACATGCCAGAAAATATCCTGAGGAAACTACTCCAAGCTTGTACTAAGGAGGCACCCTTCTTGAGCCCGGATGGGCACATGTATAAGCAAGTAGATGGGGTCGCCATGGGTTCCCCCTAGGCGTCCTGTTTGCAAACTTCTACATGGGTACTATCGAGGAAAAAGTCTTAGTCGACTTGAACTTGAAACCGGCCATATACTGCAGGTATGTTGACGACATTTTTACACAGGTACCTGATGTCAGACATCTGCAGGAGCTGAAAGAGGCGTTTGAGCAGAATTCTGTGTTGCGTTTCACTTACGAGATGGAGAAGGATGGGAAGCTGCCCTTTCTAGATGTAACAGTCATGGAAAGGAGCGGAGGTTTCCACACTGCAGTCTACACTAAGGAAACAAACATAGGAATGTGCCTAAATGCCAACAGTGACTGCCCAGATAGGTACAAGAGGAGTGTTGTTAACGCTTATGTCGACCGTGCTCTCAGCCACAGCTCAGAATGGAAGCAAGTCGACGAAGAACTCTGTAGGGTAAGGCAGGTCCTAGTCAACAACGGCTTCTCCAATGGTTTCATTGAAGACATCATAAGAAGGAAAGTAAAACGCCATGCAACCTCTGAAGAGACAACTAATACAACACCTATACCCCCTATTAGACTATTTTACAGGAACTTCTTCTCCACAGCTCATAAAACGGAGGAAAGGGTCCTGAAAGATATTGTTAATAGAAATGTTATCCCTACAGACAAAAATCAGAAGATACAACTAACGATTTACTATAAAACCAAAAAAACAGCCAGCCTACTAATGAGAAACTCTCCAGACACGGAGCAGAACGCTCTAAAAGAGACAAACGTCGTCTATGCCTTCAAATGTCCTCTTGGGGACTGTAAGCCCCAAAAACTCAGTATATAGGCAAGACAACAACATCTCTTTCCAGGCGTTTAACGATGCATAAGCAACAGGGCTCCATTAAGGAACATATACTCTCTTCCCACAACCAAACCATCACCAGAGAAATCTTAGCAAACAACACAGAAATCATTGATAGATACAGCGACAGCAGGCGGCTTGACATCTGCGAGGCACTACACATCAAGAAGTCAACACCAGCAATCAACAGCCAATTAACGCACAACTATATTCTACCACTTCAAGACTCCGCTCCAATATAGAAACATCAGGAAATATGGGATAATAGGCCTTCTGCAGTTCTGTTACCCAACTTCTATCTGTTACCCAACTACCCATTGTTTCGTGTTCTATGTTTTGTTGAAAGTTTGTTTTTTCACCCACTATTGTATACATCACCTCACCAAATGCAGGTATAAGAGCCAAAATGCTGTTTCAGTCATAAAGTTGTGTGTGGATAAACTGAAGTCTTTGAAAATGTAATAAGTTTTACGAAACGCGCTCAAGTGTCGCGTCAGAGGAGAAATAAAAAATGAATTTTGGAGAATTGATTTTTAATTTACCGTCACCAGTAAAACAAGACCTAAGGAAAATTGAGAAAATTCGTTTAGAATTATTAATCTTACTTTTTCGGTCATATTTAGAACTATGTCTAATAGGAAAGACTGCTATCAAAAATACTAATATATATATATATATAT
>WNGS01164437.1:33470430-33486335 GCA_020271785.1 Procambarus virginalis | reverse complement strand
ATGGAGAGTCTGATATGAACTCTTAAAGCAGGCAAACGAAAGAAATAGGAGAGGGCACTGTAACAATATATATATATATATATATATATATATATATATATATATATATAATATATATATATAGATAGTATATATAATATAGTATATATATTATATATATATATATATATATATATATATATATATATATATATATATAATATATTATATAATAAAGTTAGATAATTATACACACATACCAAAAGAATATGGGTGGTAGGAGAAGAAAATATCAAAGTGTTCAGTGACGATCCACAAGGTTTCTCTGAGTACTCGTTTATTTTCTTCTCCGAGCTATGGGTCCCTACACTTGCAACCAGAGGTGTACCCCTTCTATATATATACATATATATATATATATATTATATAATATATATATATATATATATATATATATATATATATATATATATATAATATAGTTAACGTTGACGTACTTTCTGAGATGTTCTCCATCCTAGAGCAGTCCTCAAGTTAAATGTGTATGACACCTCTTCTGAGGCTCCATGCTGGTGAAAGTCCTGAACTGCCATTGGACGACTCTCAGTGGGAGCAAGCTGCCCTTCCTGTAGACTTGGCGGCCTTGGTGTCCGCACAGCCTCCCAAATTGCTCTACCAGCCTCCTTTCCTCCTCCACGCATCGCACGACCTCGTCAGAGATATCTTACCTGCATCCCTGAGAGATTCAGCAGGAATACACGATCCTGCTTCACTGAATGTTCAAATCAGTGGGATGTTCTCGCAGCCCCAGCAACCATTAAAGAGCCAACAAAACAACACAACAGTCCCGCTGGGACCACCCTCTAGTGGAAAAAGTAGCTGATGCTATGCTCAGCGCCGCAACATCAGACAAGGAGAAAGCCCGCCTCAGAGCAGTAGCGTGCCCCCATGCAGGAGACATCCCCTGGCAGTACCCATGTCGGCAGTGGGCACGCGCCTAGATCCAGATCCAGAATCCCTTCGTGTGCGTGGCCCTCCGCCTTGGTGACTGATTCTCTGAGGTACGGGGAGTCTGTGGATATATGTGGCGACCAAACCGGCCGCCAGATAAGGGAGAAATTTACATTAAAAGTTGTAGGTAAAGGGGAAGGGCGCCCTGATCAAATGAAATAGTACCCCCTACCTGCAGACCCGCCATGTTGTAGAAAATGCTAGCCGTGTGCGGATTGGGTGGCTTGGGTCACGGGCGACCAATCAGAGCCTGCCGTGACGTCACCGAGTGCCCCGGGCGGCGCCAACGTCAGAGTTGACCTGACTGTGGAGGTGAGAGGACGCGCCTCGGTCACCTCTCAAGGATTTAAGGCTTTACAAGCCTTTCTCAGTGGATTAGAGCTGACTATCGCAGCCCACCATAGATATTGGAGACCATGCACTTCTGGGAAGCAAAAAGGAACCAAGTTCATTGAGCAAAGGAGTGCCAAACTTGGAAAATAGTCGGCGATGACGATGGGCGGCGACGCTTGGCGACGACGCTGGACGAAGGGTCTGGAAGGTGTGGCGGGCAGGCCTAGCTGTGACTGGGTCACATCCACTAGGGTTTTGGAGAGACGACACCGTTCCTAGGACAAGGAGCAACGCCTTGTGGAAGGGACGAGTGTGTGAATATAGTGATTAGCTCAGTGCCCATTGGTGAACCAGGATTGGGATAGCTGAATCTCAGGGATTGGAACGGCGACGACACGAAGGCTTCACGTCACCTGAGGACCTGTGGAACGTTCCTGGATCGTCAAGGATCGACTCAGGAAGCGTGGGAACCTCACACCATCGAGGGACAGGTGTCGTGAGCCAGGATTGTAAAGGTAGATCATTTTCCCTCCCATTACCCCTTGGGTGAGTAGGCAAGATAGGCCACGATATTTACTTATGTATGTGGCAGTGTGACATTAATACTTTAGTAGTAGAATAGGCTGCAAGGCAGCTTGTATCCAGGACTGTTGGAGAGGACAGTGTGCGTGGACGGCAGGACAGTGGAAGAAGAGGTGGCGAAGAGGCCCTTCTGTGAGAGAGTGTGTGACTCCTGTCTGTCTGCCCAGTTGAAGGAGTGGTTGGAGGTCGTGAAAGAAGAGTTGCTGACGATCTCCAGATTTATTACCCTTATTTTCATTTTCATGTATTGCTTGTGATTTTATGTGTGAGCATGTAATTTGTGTCAGTAAATTCGCACATTTTATCATTGTGTTTAAGTGTGCCTCCATTATAATATTTCTCTATGAGCATACACGAAGGTTATCATAGTACCACCTAGGGAACACCACGTTCTCTATAGAAGTTCTTATTGCCTGGAGAGTGGTAAAACAGCACAGACTTATATAAAAGTGTACCCTTAGCCATCCGACCAGTATCAGAGCCTGAATGGTGGCAACTAGTAACGTAGTGGCTGGAGAAAGGTAAAGCCACACAGACTTTTATGGGAGTGCACCCTGGGCCCACAGAACAATACAGATCAATGGGAGTAGCAGCACTCTGGCAACAAACAGCATAGAATACACCCACTGAACTGCATCGCTGGGGTGCAGATATAATAACCCAGCTGGCGACCTTGTTAAGAAGAAGATAGAGAAGACAGGCGGGAAAGGAGTTCCTGCAACCTTTTTGTTTGGCAGGCAAGACTCAGGGAGGTTATTGTTATAAGGTAAGCCTGAGTCTTCCTTCACTCCTCCACGGGTCTAGGCTGGAACTGTTAACAGCAGTTTCCCTGTGTTGACTGAAGGGCTCCCAGGGTGAATTAGTGGCACCCCCCTTTAGTGTTGGGAGCAAAGACCTGCGGTGGTGGGCATTGCTGGTCCTCTCCTGTGGGACCAAGGAGACTCCGGTGAATCCCGGGAGTCAGAGGGGCTGAGTATTCTGCCTTCTGAGCCCCTAGCAGCCGAGTGCTAGCGGAGCCCTGGCCCACCCCCCGTGACAATATGTATATATATATATATATATATATATATATATATATATATATATATATATATATATATATATATATATATATACATATATATATATATATATATATATATATATATCTAAGAACTCTTTGACCCGGCCAGGATTCGAACCCATGCCGTTTTGACGATCATTGGTGCGGTGGTCACGGTACTGTGTACGTTTAGGGTGATCCTGGACGGCATGGTTCGAATCCTGGCCGGGTCAAAGAGTTCTTAGTGATATATGGCTTGCGCGTTTATGCAGCTTTCTCACATATATATATATATATATATATATATATATATATTGTGACGGTAATCGAGTTGGAAATGGTGGTCGGCAGTCTTCCAACTAGCAGTTGTCATTGCTGGGCCACATATAATATATAAAAAAAAAGAAAAGAAAAAAAAAGAAAAAAAAAGAATGACTGCGTGATTTGGTAATCTGTGGTAAGGTTGTAAAGACGAAAAGCAATAATAAAAAATATGGATTTTAATAACAATAAGAAAACACAAATTGAAATAAATGCAAAAACTTGGCTTACTGGCAAAAACAATAAACAATATAAACATGAAAATAGATTACGTTAATGGGGAGGAGAATTGATATACAAAGTAAGTAAAATATGAATGCTGGAATATATGCACTAACTATGAACCTCTACTTGACCACACAGAGTGAGTCACTTAGGAGTTCACAGCTTGCGAGCACACAATATTCTGGCTGGCAGAAACGTAAGGGACTCCAACAATAACTGGTGAGGTCTTGTGATTGGCGGAGAGCCGGAGTGGAGTGTTGGTTGGCGGCCAATGAGGAAGCTGGATGGTCGCAGGCGCTAGTTAGGCCGTTGCAGGGTTCGGCGCGTCGACCAGGTGCAGCAATGGGGGGAAGGAGGGAGTTGCTGGTACGTGTGGCGAGCTTATAATACGTTTAGCCACTACAAACGTATCATGTACGTTGATGAGGACAGGAGTGATTCGCAGAAATGGCAGGCTAAATCTCTGATAAGAGATTATCGTCACAATATATATATATATATATATATATATATATATATATATATATATATATATATATATATATATATATATATATATATATATATATATATATATATATATATATATATATATATATATATATATATATATATATATATATATATTGTCCAGATGTAATTCTGGGTAGATGGGACTCGTTAGCCTGGAAGGCAGCTCATCTAGGGAAGGAAAACCCTGATTCTAAATCTCCGCTGCCTTGTAGCAATACCCTTCTTCTGGGAAAGGCTTCTGGAGTCAACCTCAAGGAAAAATCCAGAGTTGGAGCCCCTAAGGCAGTTCGTTGTTGACTTCGACCTCGTTCTGGCAGCTCCTGCGACGGTGCTGGAACCGTGTATATTGGCGTTTGCCTTACCATTGGATAATTTCAGCAACGTGGAGAGGGGTGACCTGCTGCATGGGTAACAGCTTTTCCTCCATATTGACCTACCCAGGCTTTGTACCCTGAAGAGTAACCAGAGCGTAACTCCATAGTTTCCGGCGACTGAAGGATGCCTACTACTATATACTGGCCAGCACTTTATATAATGCTGTGTGATGTGTGGTTAGGGCTGTGATTTATTAGTGACATAATTTACTGTGAAAGTGTTACTTTCAAGTTGCCATGTGCAGCAAAGTTGTACCGAGTTGTGAAAACTTTACTACAGTGTCCTTAGTGTCGTAAAGTGAGAATTTAAAGTCATTAACGTTACTGGGGGACATCATTGCATGATGAGGGTATTGTTGTGTTGTTGAACAGCGTTGTGAGTAACGTAATCTGTGGATGCAGTTACCTATCCGTGTGACAGTTAGTTGAGCACCCTCGCTAATTTGTGTAATTAGCAGCAGTCACAGTGAGTTTACGCAGTGGTGAGAAATTGTCGGAACGGCGACTAAAGTAGTGGTAACGTATTAATGAGCTGTCGGTAATTAAGCAATTAATTAACGTAAAGAGTTGACTACCTGTCACGGGTGAAGTTTTTGGTCTGTCATAATTCATTGGACTCATTGTATCTCTTCTTCTTCTTCTCGAGAATAGGTGCAGTTTGCATGAAGGGTTTACCCTCCCGATGACTGCACCAGGACAAATGTAGGGAGACGTGTTGACGTTAAGGAGGAGAAGCAAGTCAAAAGTGTTAGATGTGATGGGATGTAGAGAGAGGAGTGGTAACGAAAACAGAGGGGGACGTTAGAGGGAGACTCCCCGTACCATAGGGCAGGGCGACGAGGTCACGGCGGCAGCTGAGCAGATGGGAACTAATACTTTTCCGGGAACTTGTATATCGGAAAGCGCAAGCAGTACACCTCCCAAACCACCCATGTGTCATTGGGCACCTGGCCACCAGGCGGTGGCCTCGGCTGAGACATCTTATTCGGCACCCTATACACAAACTCCTTCACCCGCAACACCCAGACAGTGGACGAGCACCACGGAACCGGAAGCACCCGGGCATCCCGATAAGGGCCCAACACCGGACCCCTCACAGGGCACGACCCCAGCAGCTGAGAGCAGGCTTCCCCCAGACCCGGGGTAAAGAAGGAGGTGGAACTGCAGGGAATGCAGGGGCGGCATCGACCCACTACAGGGCACAGGAGCTGAAGCCCCCCGGCACACATCTTTTCGCAACATCACGACGAGGTCCCGAGCATCAGGGACAATTAACCCCCCACTGCGGAGATCCAACAGCAGGAGACGCAGGAGGAGAGGCACAGGTAGCAACTTCAGAGCCCCTCACAGCACCATCATCCTCGGCGGGGGACGCCAGATCACCATACTCCCCTACCTCCTCCCAAAGTACACCACGAAGGGGAGACACACTCCGAGCCCGCCGCGAACGCTTCGAGACAGGCCGCACCACACCACGCCCAGCAGGCCCCGCCGCAGGCACAGCCACCATCGTCACATCCACACAGGCCACACCCGCACCGTCCGAAGAATCCACAGAGGCCACATCACCCACACTGTCTACATCATCCAGGGAAACAGCCTCAGAACACCGACGCACACGCTTCTGCAAAGGGATGGAAAGAACAGAACTACAGTCGTCAACAAATACAGACACGGCAGGCACCTCACCTTGCCGAAGCGCCCCCCCTCCAAAACATCAGAACCCGCGTCCCCGGGAGCCAGTATCACATCCACAGGCGGGGGCGGGACATGGATCTCCACCGGAACACCCTTCACTACACGCAGCACAGGCGACAGCCCGACACCCACACACACCGGCTCAACAACCCCAGGGGCTACAGCAGTCACCTGACGTGTCACACGGGCCGTAGAACTCGCCTCAACAGGCGGAGCAGCAGATAGGCAATCAGGCGCCTCAGGCACAGCACCCACACCGTCCTCAGGACCGTCCGAACGCAAGAGGGGCGGAAAATCCTCTGCACGAAGAACATGCACCCGACCAGTCGTTCCCACGTCGCAGCCAGATGACCCTCGTGATCACACCGATAACAGGTGCGCGGTTGACCCCGATACTGGCAGCGGAGCATGTAACCCAACACGGACATCGACGACAGGACACTACACCTCAGCGACATCGTCAGGGTGCAGGAGCCGTCAAGCATACCAACACAGTGCCCAGCAACGACCTTGTTCCAACGAATACTTAACACTGTCCCAAATCGTTCAAAACAGGAGGTTAAAAAGTTGTCCTGAAATTCGAAGGGGGCACCATGCACTGCCACAGACGTCAAGGTGACACTAAGATTCACCACCTTAACGGAGTCAGCAGTATCAGGGAGAGGGTAAACATGCCCCTCACATCGCTCGAGAAACGTCTGAAAGGCAGCCTGGAGGCGGAACTTGACCACAGCACGGTTGCCCTGAAGCAGCTGGATGCCCACCAGGTCAGACAGCTGCACATGCAGCACGTCCACCAGGGCGACACCAACCAATGGATGGTCCACCGGCACCGTAAACAGAAGACCAGCCGACAACGTCCTTTTCATTGGAAGGCGAGACGTCCCCATGGCTAAGCAAACGTCACCCTGTCAGTGGCATATCACCACCAGCAGGGCAAACAAGCAATCACCCAACGTAAACACTAGCCAGGAGCGGAGAGACCTCAGGAACATCCGACCTGGCCGGCGGTCACCACGCAACTCTCATTGTATCTGTTTGCGGACAGGGGATTAAGCACTAGCAGCTGATTCAACGGGGATTAGCACCCGTCATTTGGTGAATTCACAGTGTTGATGTTGTTGTTTATGCAGGATGTAGAGTAACCTTGTGAAGTAGAGTAATAGAACACTCGTTAATGTAATTTTGTCATAAGACCTGAAAGACACAATTGTGTTATGGTAATTAAATTGTTGCAATCTGTCCATGGACAGTCTATAACGTAATTGTTATTAAATTCAATTACTGTACTTTTATTATTGTTGGTTGTGTCTTGAGAGACAAATGTTAACGTAAGATTTTGATAGGGGGTTATCAGTGTTGGTTTCCCACCTAGTTACTTTGGTACCTCGCTGAGAGGGCTGTATGAGTCAATAAGATTGTGATTATAGTATATTGCTCACCGGGAGATATGTGAGATATATTGATTGCAAGCCTGTGTCACCGGTGGACACACTCTGTTCAGTTAATGTCATTATTCAGCCAGCTACGACGGACAGGAGTCCGGGGTTCCATTAGGCTGTTGAATTCGATGTTGCTATCGTGCCACTGGAAGACAGTAAAGTAACGTAAACTCGTTGTTGCTGTAGTAGTTCTAGATTTTTTTGAATAAACTGTTTTTGTTCATTGAAACGGTCATTTGATCTATCCCGCCAATAATATTGATCCACTTATCATGTTCTGCAACGCCTTTCATGCTTATGTTTAAATTGAGTCTGCCCTGGAGCTCGAGTTCGATTCATAGCTCCACACTTCAATAGAAATTTATGAAGTGAGAATCCGTTGGTTACCCTTAATTGGTTTTATCAACTTGAAGAAGCCAGTGGCTCAAGTGGACAGGATTTCATCCTAGTGATCAAATCTGCCTCCCAAACAAGGTAGTTTCATTAAGGTAACATCAGTAGGAAATTTAAATAATCTCACACACCCAGTTACGGTTCCTCCTCTGCCAGGATCTCAACAAAGCACAACCCTCTCTAACGACTTCTGTGACTCAAGTAAGGTCATGTCACCAAATTATCGACATCTCATTTCACGTCGTTCATTTACATGATCTTCCTCTGCTCATATTTTAAAATTATTCACTGACGTTTATAATATATTAATATATATATATGTATATATATATATATATATATATATATATATATATATATATATATATATATATATATATATATATATCTTTCCTCTGACCTCTCAATCAGGTTACGTAAATAGAAGAACTCTCAGTAGATAGACACGTTCTTCAGCTACATAGGGTCATACCACAACTTAATTATCAGTACTAAAATAGATTAAATATGGGTTCTCTTTACACTTCTTGATAAAATGCATCTGGAGAACATGGGATGCGTCAGTGGGAGAAGAGCCAACAGTAGTCGCCATTGTAAATTTAATAACAACAGGTCTCGCATGGAACAGAACAAGTTCCACAATTACAACCCTTCAACACAGTGTTACCGGACCAATAACTTCCCGTCATCAACACAAATGTCGTCTACAAATAAGTGAAGTGTTAAATTCAGAGACCCATTATAGCTGTTTCATTCCCGGCCAGAAATGCTTTAGGTAGCTAAGGGTAAGCTGGTTAGGATACAAAATGAGACACAAAACGAGGTAATTATTACATAAACCTCATCTAACAAATTATATATTTCCCTGATATAACTGTCATATAGGTTACTACTATTATGGTGTGCCCTTTGACAGGTGTAATTGAAGAAGAAGCAGAATTACATCTATCTGGTAAGAGTAACATATGGTTATACTTGCCTCACCCGCGAGGATTATTTGGTGTGATCATCCATGTTCATAACTGGTGGACCAGGCCCACTACAATACAGATAACCTGTATTTAATTTAAGTTAACAATATATGTAGTCTAATACTGTAGTGAATTTTTACTAATCAATAATTTTGATTGATTGACTATACATATAATTTAATAAGCCCCCGAGAATGTGTAAGGAAGCGATTTGTGGGAATTTAGTAACACAGTCCACTGTCGAAATAAATTAGCATAAAAAATTCAATGGATAAATTACTCTATAAATTAATATAAATTAGAATTCATTAATATAAATTGCAATATATAAATCTCACAAGTCAATTCCCCATATCCCTAACATGACAGAAGAGAGCATTGTTTGTGTCTGTAGATTTAACACTTCTTTTGTGTTCCTTAAGTCTGTCATTAGGTGTACGGCCAGTTTCTCCAAAGTATTGGAGAGGACAAGACGAACAGGAAATAGAGTAGACACCAGCAGCATTACCAGCAGGAGGAGCAGCGTGAACCAGATTATTACAAAGAGTGTTAGTTTGTCGAAAGGTGAGCATTGTGTCAAGGGGATGAAGGGTATTAGTGAGAGTTTTGAGTTCAGAAACTAAAGGAAAGCAGAACACAGTGGTAGTAGTGTTGGAAACAGGTTTGGGATGAAAGAAATTACGTTTAGCTTGAGAATAGGCACAGTTGATAAGATGTATGGGGAGTCCAAGGCGAGAGAAAGATTTGTTAATACAAGAAATTTCAGAATCAAGAATCTGAGGGTCACTGATGCATAGAGTGTGGAGGGAGAGAGACGAAAACATTGGTATCTACTATATGAGTAGACTGTCTACTGTATGAGTAGACTGTCTACTGTATGAGTAGACTGTCTACTATATGAGTAGACTGTCTACTCTATGAGTAGACTGTCTACTCTATGAGTAGACTGTCTACTCTATGAGTAGACTGTCTACTGTATGAGTAGAATGTCTACTGCATGAGTAGACTGTCTAGTGTACGAGTAGACTGTCTACCCTATGAGTAGAATGTCTACTGTATGAGTAGACTGTCTAGTGTACGAGTAGACTGTCTACCCTATGAGTAGAATGTCTACTGTATGAGTAGATAGGACAGGAATGATGCTGCCTTCACTGACCTACCGAATAAATATATCTCAGTATCTAATGGTAAAACTTAGATAAGTATAATGCAGCATGCACTGATATTGGTTATGGAAACTCTCTTACCTTAGGGTAAGTGCTAAGTCTATTGGCTTCCCCATAAATCCCCTTTAACATACAAGGCTGTAGTTATGCTGCCCTGCTGTTCATATATTCTGCCTGGTTCGGGACCTCGTCTGTCCAGTTGGAAATGTTGCCCACTATCCACAGGGCTCAATAAGACCACATCCATTCACCAGGGAACAGAAAATGAGGTCGGATGCTCTCAACAAATGGTGTGGACATCGTCACGCCTCCCCTCATAAAATAATTGGGGTTGGGTGTTGTTGTTGAGTTAGGGACGACGACGATCGTGGGATCGGATGCGCCCCAGCGCACCCGTGAAGGGTGAATCGCGAAGACAGGAAAGGCGAAACGCCAAGCCAAAACGCGAAACGAGAGACGCCAAGCACTAGAAACTAAGATGCCACACGGCAAAGAAACGCACAAAGGGAGAGGCAGAAGCACATAATATAACAGGGCAAACAAACAGCCAGAGAGGCACACAGCATGTCATAGAGCAAATACACAGGAAATCAGAGCACATACTTGCCCGGGAACCTGGCCTGCGGGAACCGTACATTGAACGCCTCCCAGAACACCCATTGCAAAGGCTCCCGTCCATCCACCAGGGACGCCATAACATCCGGAACCGGGTAACAAACACCTGCAAACTAGGGACCCAGATGGTAGTATTCATGAGGCGAGAATTCGCTACCCGCCCCCACAGGAAGGGAACTTGCCCACCATGAAAGTACTCCGGTCCATCAGACAGCAGTAACTCCACAATCTTCGACCAGTGACCCGGCGGCATCACAGACGCCAGCAACACGTCCCCCAGGGCCCCAACGCGCACCCGCACCACAGGGGTTCCCGCGGCCCCGGGCACACCACCAGACGACAGCAGGGAACCCGGACGGCGTGCATCCTTCAGTAATGACACCACCAGGCCACGCCCAGCACCAGAGTCCACACCATCCCTGGCAGCGGAAGCCACCATCCCCCACTGCGGAGAGTCCACCGGCGGAGAAAGAACCGAAGGCACGTCCGAGACACAGGCACCAGCACCAGCAGGCACATGGACCTCCGCCACCATGAACCGCGGAGACATCGATGCATCCGTATCCACACCGTCAATACCCGAAAACCCGCAGTCACTGAAGTCACCAAAGTTGGCCCAGGCAGAAGACGAACGCCGGGAACGTTTGGGCACTGGCCGGACATCTTCAGAGCCGGTAAGTGACCCAGAAACACGGGTACCACGAGCCAGATGAACTGACGTCCGACACAGAATGGCAGCAGCCTCTACCACAGGGGGAACCGGGCCACACACAGCAGGAGGCTCCGCAGCCACCCCAGCACCCAGCACATCCGGGGCCCGAGTCACAGACACAGGGCCAGGCGCAGCATCAGAAGACGAGGGAGAAGACAGCGACGTCACACAGGGAGCTCCAGGAAGGCCCACAGGAGCAGCTGGGATAGCGACAGGATCAGACAGACCAACCGACGGTACCGCAATACCCGGAGGAGGGACGGCAACAACCGGAGGAAACAACCGGAGGAACGTCAGGCGCCGCCGGGGGAGCTGCAGCAGTGAACGGGACGCGTACCTCCTCATCATCATCACCGGAGACCGCCTCCAGAGGGAGTGGCGGGAAATCCTCGTCTCGGAACAAGTTGACAGGAGCAGCTGGGGCCTCAGAGCACCTGGCAACCTGATGCCCCAACAGGCCACACCGGAAACAGGTATGAGGCTGCCGGGCATAATACACCCAGACGTAGTATCCCATAAGCCGGACAGAAGACGGTATATCCGACCGCAGGCGCATCCCCAACGTGCGAATGTTTGTTCGCCTCCAGCATACCGCCCCGAGGAGAGCGTGTTCACCCGTACGCTGACAACAGTACCAAACCCCCCGAAGTAACGCCGGAGGAGGTCATCAGGGAACTCCAGGTGCGCACCATGGGCACTGACATAAGTCAGGGCACCACTGCGGTCCAAAATCGCCACAGAGCCGGCATCATCTGGCAACGGCAACGTACGCCCCCCGTACCGACGGAGGAAGTCCGAGTACTCCTCCTCCCCCACGAACTTAATAACAACCCGGTGGGTCATAACTAGCTCCACACCGTGGATAGCTTCCACCGGGATACGAAGCATGTCACACATCACCATCTCGATGGTCGTATAACCAGCCTTACAAGTGAACTCCAGGCCCACGGAGTTCACACGCTGAACAGGAGGAAGATGGCCCCCCATGTCAGAACCGCCACGTCAACGCAGCCAGGCAGGCAACAAAACTGGGAGGGCAGAGACGTCCACACCACCTGGCGACCAAAACAGCAAACAACCCCAACAGCCACGGAGGGTCGGTAAACGTCCTCACTCCACGGCTGCTAGTAGCCGACGCCCTAGGGTTGGGTGTGCTGAATGGATGGCATAGTCATCGTCACACCTCCCCTTCTAAAAGTACTGGGGTCGGGTGCACTCAACAGATGGCGTCGACATCGTCACGGGGCCGGAAGGAGGGAGGATGTGGGAAGGGGCCGTCCTGGACTAACTGGGCAGTCCTTTCAACCCTAATCAACCTCCCTTCGTCCCGTATCAACCTACCCTGGCTTTGTGCCCTGGAGAGGCCACTCCAGACCTACAACCAGAGAGTAACTCCATAGTCTCCTGAGCCGAATGGATGCCTACTACTACTATCCACATCTGTAGCATCTCCTTGGTTATCTCGTCACTGGGGTCCATGTCCACATGTTGAGGTTTGTCTGGCAGTCTAAGAGAGACAAACCTCTCTAGATATTTAGACAAATGACCTAGATATCTTCACAGATATCTAGGTCTTTTGAACCTCCAAGCTTCGTTGATGTAGGGCGATCTTAAACTCCTCGGTACTCTAGCTTGTTCAGGCTAGAACTACCCTTCAATACTCATGCTTGAATTCATTGCATAAAGTTGATGAAACATTGGATGTAGCTGTTTAATATAAAGAATGATGGCTAAAATCGTTCGGTTCTAGGAAATTGCCGAGACGCGTTTCTGCGGCTATTCATCCCCCTCCTCAACCAGCTTCATTTCTTCAAAAGAGATTTTAGCAGTCTTTGAACCGTTTTGTAAAATGTTCGTACAAGTATAAGAGAGGTGACAGGTAAGATTTTCCTCCTCACCTTTTTCTTGAAGTTAAAGAAGACCAAAAAGTTCACATGTTACCGGCTCACCATAGCCCGTGCTGCTTGGAGCTTTTTGTTCCGAGTAGCTGAATCTAAAACAACAACAACAATTCATAAGGTTCTGCACAGAGAACAAAATATGTAACAAAATAGCTATACAGCTTGTTCTCGAGAGCGTTTTCAAGAAACTGTCATACTAAAGTGCCCTACCCTAACCAGCCAGAGGACCCACGAACAAAACTCTGGAAATTATGTCAATTTCATGAGCCGGTATACCATTCTCTAGTAAACACGTGTTTTGCCTTAGGTAAAGTACGCGTCAAAATGTGACCTGCTATAAACCTGCTAGTTGTGCTGATAGTCTTCACTAAGCAATAGTATGTCAGGTAACAGAGGGCATATACAGCTCCATTTTCTAAGCTTCAAATGGCCGACACAGTTGAATCTCTGAAAGAATGTCCTGATGCAGTATTGACCTCGTCTACAGTCCTTCTCTATTGGGCTTCTACGGTGAAAACCTGTAGACTTCCTTAATACTAGAAAGCTTCATCATTGACCCGCTTTCACTCACCGCCCGTCAATAGATCAAGGCTAGGTTTAGATTAGGTTATGTGTGGTTAGGTTAGGTTTAGATAGGTTGGGTTTAGATAGGTTTGGTTTAGAACAGGCCTTATCACTGCCTGGAGGAGCCGGTCGGCCGAGCGGACAGCACACTGGGCTTGTGATCCTGTGGTCCCGGGTTCGATCCCGGGCGCCGGAGAGAAACAATGGGCAGCGTTTCTTTCACCCTATGCCAGTCAGCTGTCACGGGCTGCTTCCTGGGGGTGGAGACCTGGTCGAGGACGGGGCCGCGGGGACACTGAAGTCCCGAAATCATCTCAAGATAAGCCCCTTAAACACTAAGAAGATTAATGATGAAGATTAAGACACCCTAGAGGTGGCACGGGCATGAATAGCCCATAACTGCTATTTGGCCTGTGCTGATGACCAAGGTCATTAAGGCCAAACGCTTCTGCCAGTTAGCGGCCTGAAGGATGGCTGTGTGCTGTACCAAGGATCTTTCTCGAGTAGATTCACGAAGGCGTCAGTCATCCTGTCTGTCAGCACACAGCCGTTCACACAAAGATCAGACGATTGCGTGTAAATCATCTGAGAGTTGACTCACTTTGTTACTCACTTGTTTGACTCACTCGTGCCTCACACCATTCAAGTAAGCCAAGAAAAAGTCAAGAATTTGACTGAATGATTGGTTCAGCACTATTTCAATGTGTAGTGCATGACAATTTGTAGTGAAGCTGGCATACTGCCCGAAATGTCTCGTCATTTAAAGATTATAGGTGTGTTTCATCACGAGTCAGTCTCTAAGGTGTGCTTCATCACGAGTCAGTCTCTTGGGTGTGTTTCATCACGAGTCAGTCTCTTAGGTGTGTTTCATCACGAGTCAGTCTCTTAGGTGTGCTTCATCACGAGTCAGTCTCTTAGGTGTGTTTCATCATGAGTCAGTCTCTTAGGTGTGCTTCATCATGAGTCAGTCTCTAAGGTGTGTTTCATTACGAGTCAGTCTCTAAGGTGTGTTTCATCACGAGTCAGTCTCTAAGGTGTGTTTCATCACGAGTCAGTCTCTAAGGTGTGTTTCATCACGAGTCAGTCTCTAAGGTGTGTTTCATCACGAGTCAGTCTCTAAGGTGTGTTTCATTACGAGTCAGTCTCTAAGGTGTGTTTCATCACGAGTCAGTCTCTAAAGTGTGCTTCATCACGAGTCAGTCTCTAAGGTGTGTTTCATCACGAGTCAGTCTCTAAGGTGTGCTTCATTACGAGTCAGTCTCTAAGGTGTGCTTCATTACGAGTCAGCCTGCAACATTTTACTGACCAATTTATGAAGAGCAGATCCGTTATAACTTTTTTTTTTCAAAACCTTGTTCATTGCTCATTGCCAGAGACCTCTGGGTTGACATATAAGTTGTTAAGACTTAAATCCCAAAGTATTTCGCTAATTGTTGGTAGAACTTTGCATAGGGATCTAAGAACAATTTCACTTGAATTTCCAAACCAAACTCATCATTTACAATCGCATTATTTTAAAGAACTGCTGATGACTGGATGCCAATAGACTGATGTAGAATTTAATGTACTCTACTCATTTTAGAGTAAGTCAAAGTATTACTGTAACGTCTCTCTGCACGACTTGCCTGTAAACAGTTTTATTTTTTAGCATGTACTGATGCTTATGTATATTGATGCTTATGTATATTGATGCTTACATATATTGATGTTTATGTATGTTGATGCTTATGTATATTGATGCTTACATATATTGATGTTTATGTATGTTGATGCTTATGTATATTGATGCTTACATATATTGATGTTTATGTATATTGTTGCTTGTGTATATTTGTAAGCTAGACTTCGGTAAGTCTAAACTGTCAATGGAGGGAATGTTGAAGACGTGTCTTAGCTATTAATCCTCGCACTCATCACAATCTCCTGCCTAGCATTATGTCCACATCTTCACTTGAAGAAATAATGTGTAAACAAATGATATCCCTTTGTGTAAAGTGAGTCACACCTTCAACACACTAACATGCTATTGTCTCGGGCATTCCCTTATCACTGGCCACTCAAAC
>WNGS01164437.1:33440669-33451138 GCA_020271785.1 Procambarus virginalis | reverse complement strand
TGCATACCTTCTAATGTGGCTTTGTATTTGGCAGGAGAATTACCCAAAGATATCTACGAGTTGGCTAAATTAGCAGATGAATATGCGTTGATGCATAAAGTAACTTTTAAAAATAAAATCAATCAATAGAAAAGGACTGGTCGAGCAGTAAACTCCTCAGTCAGATTTGGGTCTCACATGTACCCAACAGCAGGTCAAGGAAACATTCTTCAAGGTGCCAGGTGGTAAAGAGAGTAATGTGAAACCCAAAGAGGATCACACTAGTAATAAGCCTCACCCAGAGTTGAAACAGTGTTCCTACTGCCTAGGAAGGGTCATGCTGTTAAGAGTTGTGGGTTTCTTCACCCAGAAAAGAGGCCTATGGCACTCACAGTGTGTGAGGGGAGGAAACCAAATGTGTAGTAAAAATAATGGGGAAAAAAGCACTTGCTATAAATATTTTGGAGAGTTATATCAAATGGAAAATTACAGTGTGCAAATGGTTGTGGCATGATGTTAAAATTTTGAGGGTTACAGGAGCATCTCAGTCTTTATTGTTAGAGGTGTGTTACAATATATACAGTCTACAGAGACTGGGGAGGTAATGATTATACAGGGAATCACTGGAGATTTCCAGACTGTACCCTTGAGAGAAGTAAACCTAGACTGTGATTTTATTAAAGGCAAAATTTTAGTAGGTGTTAGTCCTAAATTACCAGTTGCTGGCATTGATCTAACTGTGGGGAATGATCTTGCTGGTAATCGAGTTAAAAGAGATGACCACCCAATAATGCTAACTAAGCCAGAGCTGATAGGGCATGGACAGATTCTGAGGACAAGGTAATGTACCCAGCATGTGCCGTGACCCAGTCAAAATCAGTCTCAAATATCACAAACTCCCAATAATGTAAGTCAGGAGACAAATTAGAGGTTAACAAATTAAATAGTGAAGTGGATCTTTGTGACACTTTTATGGCCAAGTTGGAAGAAGCAGATGGGAACAGGATAGGGAGCACCTCCACCAACCACCTAGGAAAAGGGGTAGGGGGAGAGTGTAGTCCAGTTACCACATCTGGCTCTTCAGACTTGAGATCAAAATCAAATTTCATTTATCAGCAAAGAACTGATCCTACGTTGACTGACTTGCATAATAAGGCAGTAACTGAACTAGAAGCAGAATTGGAGGCTATGACTTATTACTACACTAAAGAGGTGTTGATGCGGAAGTGGAGACCTAGGAGCTCACCTGTGTCACACACTTGGGAGGTAGTTAATCGAGTGATCCTACCGAGGGGTTATAGAGAACAAGTGTTAAGTGTAGCCCATGATTCACCAATAGGGGGTCACCAGGGTATTGCAAAAACATATAATAAAATAAGCAAGTACTTTACCTGGCCTGGATTAAAGAAAGATGTCATCCAGTATTGTAATGAATGTCCAGTATGTATAAAAACTGACAAACCAAACCAGGTAATATCGAAAGCCCTTTACAGCCAATTGTGGTAGCCGAGGAACCCTTCACCCATATTATTGTTGATGTAGTAGGCCCATTGCCTAGAACCAAGAGTGGTAATATGTATATCATCACCATGATGTGTCAGACTACACGCTTTCCTGAGGCATTCCCTGTGAGAAATGCTACAACGAAAGTTGTAGTAAGGCACATAATGAAATTTTGTACTATTTTTGGTTTACCAAAAGTAATACAGACAGATAATGGGGCTAATTTCACTTCCAAAGGTTTTCAACAGTTTTGTGGGGAGTTTGGCATCCTCCATAAGACATCCACTACTTCCATCCTGAGAGCCAAGGTGTTTTGGAAAGGATGCACCAAACCCTTAAGCAAATGCTGAGAACCAGTTGCATGGAAACTGGCAGAGACTGGGATGATGGTCTTCCACTGATGCTCATGGCACTGAGGGATACTTATCAGGAGTCCCTGGGGTGTTCACCCAACTCATTAGTTTTTGGCCATGAGGTGAGAAGTCCACTAACCATCTTAAGAGATAAGTTGGTCGGAAATCCAAAGAGTGTTGTGCAGGTAAACTATATTCATGACTTACAAGATAAGTTAAATGAAAACAGGGCTAAAGCCTTAATTCATCTTAAAGAAGCTCAAGGAAAAATGAAGGAACAGTACGATAAAAAGACAAAGCAACGACATTTTGAGACAGGTGATAAAGTGGTGGTACTAATGGCACGACAGGGACCAACATTGTTGCATAGGTTCCAAGGTCCTTATACAGTGATAAAGAAACTCAGTCCCACCAATTATGTAATCCAACCACCTGACCTCTTGAGAAAGGAAATAGTAGTGCATGTGAATAAGATGAAACTAACACAGAAGGGAACTACCAATACCAACCAGGTGCTTAGAAGTAGATGAGAATAATGGGGAATGTGATTTTAATAATGTACCTAATGCTCATGTACCTTATTTTAGCAATGGGGAGTGGTTGGCTAATGTCCAGAAAATGGTGGAACATTTGTCATCAGAGCAGAAGCAGGACTAGGAGCAGTTGCTGACTTCTCATGCAGACATCTTCGGCGATATTCCCACCCAGACTACAGTTATTCACCACGACATCGAGGTGACAGACAAACAACCAGTCAAGTCACACCCATATAGAGTCAATCCTACCAAGATGAATCTCATCCAGAAAGAAGTCGACTACATGCTTCAACATGGATTGGTGAGACCTAGCAGCAGCAGTTGGAGTAGTCCTTGTATTTTGGTTAAAAAGAAGGATGGAACTCACAAGTTGGTCGTTGACTACCGTAAGCTAAATGTAATGACTGTTGATGATAATTTTCCAATACCTAGAATAGATGATTTCATAGGCAGTGTTGGTAAAGCCAAGTTTGTAACCAAACTAGATTTGTCAAAAGGGAACTGGCAAATTCCTTTAACACCAAGAGCTCGGGAGATGAGTGCATTTATAACTGCAGATGGGTTGTATGAATTCACTGTAATGCCTTTCGGGCTGAAAAATGCCCCAGCAACTTTCCAGCGTCTTATGAACTTAGTGTTAAAAGACATACCACAATGTAGAGCTTACTTGGATGATATTGTAATTTATCACAATAATTGGGAGGACCATATGAAAGGTTTGGCTAAACTATTAAAATGCTTAAAGGAGGCTAATTTAACTGTAAACTTACATAAATGTACTTTTGCTAGAGCTAGTACTTCTTACTTAGGATATGAAGTGGGAAATGGGAAGGTGTTACCATTCAAAAATAAAATAAATGATATATTAAAGTATGCAGTGTTGACTAGCAAAAAGGAGGTGCAAAGATATCTAGGAATGTGTGCTTATTATAGGAAGTTCTGTAAAAATTTTGTAGCTCCTTTGACAAACTTGCTATATAAAAATGTAAAGTTTAGATGGTCTCAGGAATGTCAGGATGCATTTACTAAATTAAAAGGAATGTTGTCATCTGGTCCAGTGTTAGCTACTCCTGACTACTCTAAGCCATTCAAACTATATATAGATGCTTCGGACTGGGGTGCTGGTTCTGTGCTAATGCAAGAAGATGATGAGGGTATTAATCATCCAATACATTACTATTCTAAAACATTTACTAAATGTCAACAGAATTACTCCACAGTGTAGAAGGAGGCTTTATCATTATTACTAGCTGTTAAAAAAATTGACATTTATCTATCAGCCAATACTGTTGAAGTGTTTACTGACCACAACCCCTTAACATTTATTGCTAGCATGAAGAATCCCAACCAGAGAATATTAAGGTGGTCTTTATTGCTGCAAGAGTACAATCTGATCATCAAACATATTCCAGGTAAATTAAATATAGTGGCAGATGCACTTTCTAGATTGCCAAAACCTGGGGTGACTTAGGGTTGTACTATTGCTCAGAGATGTATATATTATTATGTGTCTATTGTTTATTATATTTCATTTACTGTTTCTTTTCAATTAATATGAAATCTGTTTGAGGTGTTAATTTTATTTGATGAAAAAAGTGAAATTCCTTTATGAATTTCTAATTTTTTTTCCTCCGTGGCTTAGAAGGGGTGTTATGAACCTTACCTCCTGTAGAGGTTAGTTTCAATTATAAAATGTTGAAGGACTCAGTGGAGAGTGTTTATTAGAATAAATCCACAGCTGAGATCAGAGAGGCCACGAGTTACCAGTAATACTCCGCCCAGTAAAGTAGTACCTTCTCAGCTGGAGATTGTCAGAAATAATAACTGGAATAGCCTAACTATGTAAGGGAAAAATGGACTATGTAAGTCATAAAGCATGCATAGAGAACATGGTAAATAAAATCAATAATGGATTTGATTGCATATGTAAAGAATTGAGTATTAAGGGGCGATGATGCAAGAGGGGTGGACGCCATCTTGACTGAAGGGTGAGGTGTATCGCTGCCGACCGATCGTGCTATTTGAGGGATTTTCTCTGGCCTTACAGTCAGATAAGCCTATCCTTGTATATAAATAGGGTTGTAAGATAAGGTAGCGTAGTATTACAGATTTTGGAGAGGTTTTATAAGAGTCCAGCTTTCCTAGAGGTTTAAATATGTGTCATTGGATGATAGCTGTGGTGGCTGGGTGCACGGTTCCAGGTTTGGGACAGTGAGCCGTGGGATGGCCAGAGCCACTTGAGGTTATAATATTAATACATAGTGATCTTATGTTGTGAGGAAATCGTCTTGTTGAATGTATTCATGTGAAACTTATACATATAAATTTGTGACTTTGTACTAGGCTGTTTTCCTTGCTCCTTGATTTACCCCTAGACAACATTTTAAGGCCCACCACCACCAAATTCTTGACAGGTCTATATGACAACAAAATCATGTCACTACTGATAACAAAAATAAGACACTGGCCGTGATACAGGGTTTGTTTACAAGTGGTGCGGAAGCAGGCAGCGCTCCTAGCGGCCGTGCATGAAGCTCTTGTGGGACCTTACACTGGAAATTGATGTTGGGAACATGACGATAAACGCTGAGACGACGTTGATAGCGATGGAAGCATAATTTGCTAAGTAGGAGTTCACAGCAAAATGATGTAGCAGGGGGCTGGTTGCGATTTCAAGAGGTGGCGAGGTGTGTGTGAGCTTGGGGGCGACAATTAGTTAGACAATTGCAGTCCGCCAATTGTTCTCAAATATCTGTACAACATACACGATGATCAGTCGATACTTGCGACAATGACTGACGACGATTGCAGTAGCTTGAAACACTCGGAAGGCTTGATGCTGTCGGGTTGGGTGATGATTGAGGTGGTGGCACAGGCTCTAAGATGGCGCGGGAAATTCAAAAATCGCTGGCGGCGAATTACGCTCCCCTCACAGATGAAAATTTCGTTCTCTCTTGCAAATATTGCGCCTTACTTTTGAAATCGTCGACCTAGAGTAGTGGCTGATGGCAGGACCTCGGACTGTCACAATAATTGATGCGTGGGTGGCAGTATGGCAGCGATGGCGGCTGGAACTCGTGGCGAAGTTGGTACTTGAATTTTCGCTCCAGAAAATTAATTCTGGATCCCATTGCTGCTCCCAGTAATTGTTACCTTCTTGAATGTATGGTTACTTGTTGGATTGAAGATAATACACACTCGGTCACTTCAGCAGTTTATTGTTTAAGGTAACAAGTATATACCTGGCCTGCCGAGGTCCTTCCTACTCTAAGGTCTGTGAGATTCTGACTGGTCACCAGAACGGCTGGTACCAGCTCTCTTTAGAGAATGACGATAGAGGCTTATTTGATTGTGATTGGCTATCACCAACCGTCGTACAATTTGAGTACTAACAAATATTCCTCAACACATAAATTATTAATCTCTCACATTTTTCTGCGTCTTACACGCCAAAGACATTCAGGCACTCTCCTAATACATTATAAGTAATCACCATGAACCTCCGATCTGTTTCTAGAGGCTCACTACCCTGTATATCTCTAGGTTCTCCCAGAATTGTCTACGAGGATCTTCTACAGCTCTCCTAGACAGCTACACAATGAGGTTTTCCTCGAACATCAGTGATGCTCCACCACTGATTCCACAGAAGCACGAGAAACTTCACTTCACTGCTACTCTTCACAGACTGAGCTTCACCCTTCACTATGAGGGCTCTGATCTTCCACAGAGTTCAGCATTCACTCCTACAGCCTTGAAGTTCCATCCATTAACTTCTCTGGCCTCGACGTTCCATCAACTTCTCCTCCAAACAAACTTGCAATTTTCATTGCCATGCCAATAAAAATGTTTCCCTACAAAAATATAACTAAATGTATTCCACACAACATAAGTATCTTCACTCAACATCTCTTTATACTCTCGCACGTCGCGAGGGGGACACCCCGGTTTGTGCTGATCCATGCTCTGCCTCACCGCCTCCTCGTGAGGCTGCCTGCCTGGCTCTCTCAGTCGCCCCCGTGACACTCTGCGAGAACGGACGCGCCGCCGCCTACTCCAGCTGGTTCCCTCATCTTTACTCTCTTATTTCAGCTTACTGCCTTAATAAAATATACCTAATATATCTATAACACTTGTCACGATCGCTGGGCACACGATCAACTGCAGGCAAATACTAACAACTGGTTAAACAGCCTTACCACTGAATTTTATCTGGCACAGGGCACGTTCAGGTCCTATCCTTCGAAATTGGCATCTCTGTCGCCTACAAAATCGCTTTTAAACGGCTTCACCAGTCTCTCCTGGTCTTGACTCGAGCACTAAGTCGTCCCCAGGCTTCATACACGAACGCTTGACTAGTTCCTCCTCTTGATGGAGCACAAAATTAGAGGTTCCTCCTTTACTGCCAGGGACACAACGACAATGCAACCTCCTCTTACGACTCCTGTTGCTCGAGTGAGGTCAATTAACCCTTAAACTGTGCATGGCGTATATATACGCCGTGAGTAACATGTCCCACGGTGCGCATGGCGTACATATACGCCATAGGGTGCCCAGGCCCGATTCAAATGGCCCGCGGCTACACGGGGTTTACATTAGCTTCCTCAGGGCTCTTGTAAACAGACACCATTTTTTTTTAAATCGTGGGCAATATTCTCAGGTGTGAGAGGCACAGTACTGTTGGAGCACCAAGGCTGGCGCACGCAGCATGAGCGAGCAGCATTGCTGTTCAGCTTGTGACCACAGCATCGCCGAAAAATGTCAAAATAAATATATAACTGCTATTATTTAGCGATGACAATATTGCAGATGACCCCTGACTGTGATATAAATAACCAGGGTTGTGATAATAGCAGGATTGTTGTAATAATTAGCGCTGTAGGAGGAGTGATGCTGAGAGACGGAGGGAGATAGCATCGTTTACTGACTGTGTGGCCCCCTGTTATTGTCTGCATTCACCATACCAGCTCAGTGGTTCTCTATGTGAACACAAATGTAGATACTTATATATAATGTGTGTATTAGTGTAATAACAGCAAAAGGATTATGCTGGGAGGAGCCATTTGGGGTGACGGAGGAGACGTCGTCTGCATGATTTGTCTGGATGTGTAGAGGGTGGCCACTATGCTCTTTGGGCACTCTACAAGCTTAGGTGTACAGTTACGGTGCATACAACATGAAGATACTTATATATAATATGTGTATATAGGGTAATAACACTGCAAACAGTATTGTTGGGGAGAAAGTTTAGTGCGCGTGCCTTGAATGAGTGAGGGAGCCGCCAGCTGACTGTGTGTAGCGACGACTCTTAGTGCCTGAACTAACTATATCAGCTTAGCTGTACAGTTTGGTGAACAAAATATATACATACTTATATATAACGTCTGTATATAGTGTAATAACACCACAATGGTATTGTTGGGGAGAAAGTTTAGTATGTGTGACCTTGAATGAGTGAGGGCCGCCAGCTGACTGTGTGTATAGCGACGACTCCTAGTGCCTGAACTAACTATATCAGCTTAGTTGTACAGTTGTGGTGAACAAAACATGTGATTCTTATATATAACGTCTGTATATTTTGAATAAAACATAAAACAGGATGGTGGGAGGAAAAATGGGCGAATGAGGCGTTGTTGAGGGAGGGGCAGCGAGTGGCTGGCTGGTGTGTGGCGGTCACTACTCGTTGCTTTTCGACTCTCATACCAACTTAGTGGTTTGTTGTGGTGACAAAACATGCAGATACTTATATGTAACCTGTGTATAGAGTGTAATAGCAGCAAAACTATTTGTTTATTGTTTTATGAACATAATAATTGAATCA
Source organism: Procambarus virginalis (assembly GCA_020271785.1). NCBI lineage: Eukaryota > Metazoa > Arthropoda > Malacostraca > Decapoda > Cambaridae > Procambarus > Procambarus virginalis. The sequence goes on along the minus strand of WNGS01164437.1, from coordinate 33,442,949 downwards.
CTAATATGCACACCATACTTTTGAGTATAGCGATTATTCACCACTTTTATTATATAAATATATTACAATACACACTATTGAATAATATTACTGCAAAAAACTAAGAAGATCAATCAGAGACATAGAAATAATTAAGTGGTAATGTCTTTGTGGCAACTCCCACCTGTCAGCTCGGGTGACGCTGACCGCCTGTGACGACCGATCTGTCAAAGCCCATTTTTTGCCAGACTTCTTAGGTCAATTGCGCCCAAAATATGTCACCTACGATATTTTTGTTATTTTTCCCGTGCTCAGGAACACATATTAACATTTTAAGAAGACGAAATAATTTTTTAGATTTTTTTTCTTGCGCACAGGGGTGTAAATGTCCTCAGGACCCCTGAGCAGTGGAAGGTTAAGATGTCTACAGTGACCCAACAAACTCTCGACATCTCATGTCAAGTCATTTATTTACATATTTATCCACTGCCAATGCTTTTAAACTATTCGTCAACCTTAACCAAATATTTAATATATATTCACATGCCTATATTTTCTTTGACCTCTCGATAACTCTCACAGGGTGGACTCGTTTTTTAGGCTGAGGTCATAACACTCCCCTCCCCTTATTTTTGGGAGTTATCCAGTGGCTAGGATCGGGATAGTGCATCAGCCATCATATTGTCTCGTCCTCCCTACTACTGTTTTCCTCTCTCCGTTTCTTCTTCTTGCACGCCTCACGTCCAGAGTCAGACATCTATAATCTGTACCTCCTCTGTCGTCCTCGTGCTTTGGTTCATCATCCTCTCGATTCGGACTGTCACCATCACACTTCAGTCTACCGCCATCATACTTGTGCCTCTTATCATCATACTTCACTTCCTCGTCTTCACCGACGATCCCTTCTTTCGTCTCCTCATTTATCCGAGACTTTATCCTCTTCGACTTCCATCGAATCCTCGGCTTTCTTCTACTCCTCCACGCCTACGTCATCATCTTCTCACACTTTTCACCTCTACACAACTCCATTTCTTCTCCTTCAACTCTTCCTCGTTCCCTCAAAGCTTCCTCTCAACACTCAACAACACTCGACCATACTTGTTGCTTTACCTCTTCCAGAGTACTCGTAAGCATCCCTCTGCACACACTGTCTCTTCTCACTTTCTCTTCTTGGCTATCACTCTTCTTCACGCTTCCCGTGAAATGTGTCAGCTCTTGACATCTCATACAACTCAACTCCATTATCCCTACACTTCTGTTCCCTTGGACAACCTGACGTTTTACTCTCGTCCTCAGTCTGTCCACATCCTTCTTCGCTTCTGCTCAGCACAGTTATCTCTACTTTCTTACTTAAAATTTCAGTGGGCTGGTCTCTACTCAAGTCCACTCTCTTCACCTTATTCTTCTCCTGCCGGGTCATCTTCACTTCAGACCTCAACGAAACTCCATTTTCCCGGCTTAAACCTTCACCAAACAGCCACGCTATCTCCACGTCGATATTTTCTATCGGTGTTCACCGATAGAAAATATCGGTGACACCGATAAAAAACACCGAAACTCGATAGTGACAATGTCGAGTTCTCGACATTGTCTCAGCCTCTCCAGTGACTTCCTTGTCGGCCACCTCTGCCCTCCTCACTACCCAGGCAGGGTACTCAATGTGTGCGTGCGTGTGTGTGTGTGTGTGTGTGTGTATGTGTATGTGTGTGTGTGTGTGTGTGTGTGTGTGTGTGTGTGTGTAGGTGTGTGTGTGTGCGTGTATTCTCCTAGTTGTATTCACCTAGTTGTGTTTGCGGGGAATGAGCTGTAATGATCTGGTGCTCAGATCATGGCTCTCCCCTCTCCCCCTCTCCCCTCCTTCCTTCTCCCTTTCTCCCCTCCCCTTGCCCGTCATTCGTCTCCCCCCCTCCCTTTGGTCATCCCTCCCATTTGTCACAGTCTGACCCTCGTGGTCATAAATAGTTTGAAGTCACTTGTTCCCCCAATCACTATTTCTCGCATCCTTCCAATCGTCTCCCAATTCCCTTGACTTGATGAAAACGTGAGTGACCCCGCACTAGCTCTAGTTGCCCTTGGGAGGTGGTGATCTTTGGGGGTTTAAATACCCCGAAATTACTATATCTTTTAAGGGTCTGAGCGTGGTGCAGTGGGTTAAAGGCGTACCTGTTATGCCAGTTGCTGTAAGGCTTCTGTGCTGGCTAGGGTTCGAGTCTCCTGGTGGGAAAGTGTTCTAAAACTTTTCTATATATATATATATATATATATATATATATATATATATATATATATATATATATATAT
>WNGS01164437.1:33392330-33409032 GCA_020271785.1 Procambarus virginalis | reverse complement strand
TGTGAGCAGCTGCAGGTGCCTGTGATTGACATCTACGGTGTCGAGCTGGTGACGGCCCGTCGGGTGATAATAAAGTTCACTGAGGAAATGGCGTATAGTGCATTTCTCCGTAGGTACGAGGGGCGGACTCTGCCTCTACAGGATGGTGAGGGCACTGTTTCCATCTCGGATCGGAGTGGTGCCCTCACCTACGTCAGCGTCCATGGGGCTCCGTTAGAGTTTCCAGAGGGTCTGCTACGGCGGTATTTCGGCCGGTTTGGCGCCATTGAGAGTGTGCGTGTGAATGTGGTGTCTTCGAGCCCGCTTAAGGGCGTCCGGACGAACATTCGTACCCTGGGTATGAGGCTACGGGAGGATATTCCGTCCTCTGTGCGGCTGTTGGGGTACACAGTTCGTGTATTCTACGCCCGCCAGCCTAGGACATGTTATCGTTGTGGCCTGTCGGGCCATCAAGCTGCTGAATGTTCTGCGCCCGCCTCTGCACCAGTGAACCTCTTCAGCGAGGAGGACTTTCCACCACTTCCTGTGGAGGAGGACGCCTCTCCAGACGCGGCTGCGCCCCCTGGGTCGCATGATGCGCCCCCTGTGGTGGAAGTTCCCCCGAATGTCGCCGACCCTGTTCCGGATGTTGCGATGCCCTCGGTGGATACTCCTGCTCCTGTCCCTGATGCTCCCGTGGGCCTTTCTGATGCTCCCTCCTCACCGTCTGCGTACCCGTCTTCGGTTTCTGCGCCTGGCCCTGCGTGCTCGCATGCGACCTCGCCTCGGGTCCAGGCTGCGCTGAGTGCTGGGGTGGCTGTGGGCCTCCTGTTGTGTGTGGTCCGGTTCCCCCTGCGGTTGAGGCTGCTGCAGTCATGAGACGGGCGTTGGTCCGCACGGCTTGTGATGCCCGTGGTTCTGGGTCCGCCTCCGGCTCTGAGGATGTGCGCCCGGTGCCCAAGCGGTCCAAGCGTTCTTCTACTGCATGGGCTGATGTGGAGTCTTCGGGAGATGAGGTGGTGGTCGCTGACGTCCATGTACCTGCTGATGCAAAGGATTGTGTGTATGATTCCCCTCCTGGTTCTTCTGTCGGCGGTTCCCCGCAGTGGGGGGTGGTTGCTCCTCCAGATGTTGGTGAGGGGGGTGCTGGTGCAGGCCGCGACCTAGTGTTGTTACTAAAGAAGGATGTTCGGCGAGGGGAGCCCCTGCAGGTGTCCCGTCCGGTGGTTGCTGCGGAGCCCTGTGGGGCTGCAAAGGTTACGAGTGCGCTGTCCGTTGCCCGCGCCGGTAAGGGGAAGCACGTTCCGTTCATCTTGGCCTCCGGCGTGGAGCACGATGTGGTGACCAACCCTTTGGTTGTTCGCTTTCATACCCTAGTGATGCCTGTTCCGTGGTGCCCCGCGACCGTCTGGGTTCCACAGGCTCAGGTATTTGTTGAGGGTGTGCCGCTTTCGATGCCCGATCCTCGGACGTCCTTTCGTCGCCCTCTTACGGAAGACATCCTGTTGGTGTGGGAGGCGTATTGTGTTCTTTTCCCGGCAGCGGAGTGGCCGGAAAAGTATGCGCAATCTTGATGGTTTATATCGAGTGTGTATTGGACTTTGGTATGTTCTGTGATGTTTATTTGCCCTTCAGGCCAATGTCCCTGTTTATTGTACTTTAGGCTATACCTTTTCATAAATTATGTTTCTTTGATTTATTGTATTATGTGCCCTTCTGGCTATGCTGTTTGTCCTCTTACGTGCGGGGTTATTGTGCAGAACATTTTGTTTTTACTTTGAATTTGTTATTGTGCCATGTTATGAATTTCATTATTTTTTGTTTTTTATTGTTCTCCTCTGCTTTCTCTGTGTAAATTGGTCTTGGTTTATGTGTATTTTGGGTTTTGTTTTGCCTGTTTGCGCTTTGTGTTTTGATGGGTTTGTACTGTGCTGTCGGTCCTTCTGGCCGGTGTTTTGTTTTGTGTTTGCTACATTCGGTTTTTCTTATGTACCTTTTATTGTATTTATTGCTTATACTTGCATGCTTGCATGTAAAAATAAATTTAAAAAAAAAAATTTGCTATTTTAAACAGAATCTGGCAACTCTGATGTAGCATGTAAACATTGACTTGCATTCACAATGTAGTTATTTATTTTTCAACAATTTAAAATGGGTTATGAAAATACACACATTGGTACATTATTGCAAAGGCACTATACTATATACATATATAGATATATAAATTGTTGCAAGTCGAGCAACATATATTTTACATTGAACAACAAATGAGATTGGAAAAGCAGTATTGCCAAAATAGACCCCAGACACCCTGTGGGTAGTAATGGACCCCCATACCCACCCTATGAGGGGTAGTGGACCCCATAATAATACTATGGGCGGTAGTGGACACTATACAAACACTATAGGCGGTAGTTGACTTCATAGCGACCATCTGGGCGGCAATGGCCGCCATACACATCCAGTGGGTGTTATTATAAATAAATAAATAAATATGTTTATTCAGAAAAGGTACATACATAAAGTGATTTTACATAAGTGGATCGATTTATAGATAGAGCTAGTACATACAATGCCTAAAGCCACTATTACGCAATGCGTTTCGGGCAAGAAAACATTAATATCTAAAACTTAATACTAATTGAGCAAAAAGAATAAAATGTTTTGAGAACAGATACAAATAAAGATAAAAAAGGGGGGAACATGTCTGAAAAACCAGCACAAATACAATATGTAGACAAACAGCGTTGAATAAAAAAATAAGACATGGGTTGACAATAGAGGGGTAAGGTAGGTTACAGGGAATTTATCAGGTAGTGTTTAGTTTTACATAATTTTAGTTTTACATAATTTATTGGACCCCATACTCATCCTGTGGGTGGTATTGGACCCCATACCCATCCTGTGGGTGGTTGGAGCCCCATACCCATCCAGTGGGTGATAGTGGACGCCCTACTCATCCTGTGGGTGTTATTGGACCCCATACCCATCCTGTGGGTGGTTGGAGCCCCATTCCCATCCAGTGGGTGACAGTGGACGCCATACTCATCCTGTGGGTGGTATTGGACCCCATACCCATCCTGTGGGTGGTTGTGAGCCCCATACACATTCTGTGGGTGGTAGTGGACGCCATACTCATCCTGTGGGTGGTATTGGACCTCATACCCATCCTGTGGGTGGTTGGAGCCCCATACCCATCCAGTGGGTGACAGTGGACGCCATACTCATCCTGTGAGTGGTATTGGACCCCATACCCATCCTGTGGGTGGTTGTGAGCCCCATGCACATCCTGTCGGTGGTAGTGGACGCCATACACATCCAGTGGATGGTATTGGACCCCATACCCTTCCTGTGGGTGGATGGATGATCCCCATACCCATCCTGTGGGTGGATGTGACCCCCATACCCATCCTGCTGGTGGTATTGGACCCCTTACCCACCTAACAGGTTTTAGTGGACCCTATACGCATCCTATAGTTGATATATAGTAGACACCACACCATTTGCAGTAGTTTACCCCATAGAAAACATAACATCGTTTTCTGTTAGCGTTCCTACAGAACATTCTTTAAATATTTTTAAGGCACAAACTATTGTATATTATATTGATTGGTGAAGCACTGTAATTCTATGTAATAATTTATAGTGCGTATTATAATTTACTAATAACAACTAATATTTCTCAAAACAAAACTACGAGCCTTCAATAGGATGTAGCTGATTTGTAATATTCTAAGAGCATGGACAATAGTAGGTAAATTTCACAACCCATGTGGGACCTGAAAACTACAATTTTCATTATATGTCAACCAATCACGACTATTCTGCTATCTACGTTGATGGACGGGTACTGTGAGACGTAAATTGGTACGTGATGAAGAGTTTGGGCCTTGGTAAAAAAGTTAACTCGGAATATACCACATATGTACTAAATCACATTCAACATATGGACTTTAAGCATTAAGTCATATATGTGCTGTCTTGTGTGAGGACGGGTTGACTAGTGATACTAGACAGCACACGAGTGTAGAGAACCATCACACAGGATAAGATCTGGGGGAAGATAGTAGCTACATCATTTACCTGAACTTTAACAGCCTTTAAAGGGCATGTATGACTGAACCTCTCTCCCGAGGCGGAATCCGGAAGCTGACTCAGAATGAGTGCACGGTACTGTTAGAGCAAGGCTTGGAGAATATCCCCTGCAGTGGAGACACTGGTTACTGGGTGTTGTGTGATACATTACAGTCCATAGGTGGCCAGATACACGGATTAGCTTCCCTTAGTTCTTTCCCATGCGGATATTACAGAGGAACTTATTTCATCATGCAGTAAGAATATTCTTAGGGAAGAAAGGCGTGGGATGCCTAAAAACAACACTAAATTAATCGCTTCTCATCTCCCTCAGAAAGATTACCTAGTCAGTCATGATTTGTTATAGTTACTCATACGCGTAGGGTAAGAAGTGGCTAAAGTTCACGACATCTACGAATTTCAGCAGGAGACCTATCTTAAAGATTTCATTGAAACTAATGCTCGAGATCGCACTGCCACCAAATGCGCGATTAAAAAAAAGGCTTTCAAACTTGTATCAAATTCTATTTATGGGAAGAACCTCACCGATGTTTCTAAACATGGGAATAAACACTACTTAGTTAGCAATCGTGCTGCTTTCCTAAAACACGCTCACAATCCTTTCTTCAAGCAAGCTCTGTTGCTGAGTAAGAATCGTGTAATCTGCACTATCAAGCAGAAGTCTCTGCAAGTTAGCACTCCTACGTATCTCGGCTACCACATACTCCAAATTGCTAAGAGACGACTCTATGAGTTCTGGTATGATGTGGTTAAACCCACGTATGGAGAAAAAGCGAGTCTATTATATACCGACACTGACTCTTTCATCATAAAACTAGACTGTCAGGATGTGTTTGAAGAGATGAACAAGTCTTCTCTCTTCGACTGTATGGATTTTAGCAATTTTAATATCAACCACTCCTCCATCTCTACAACTCGCGAAGGTGAGCTTGGTTTGCTCTAAGGATCTAAGATCATTAATGAATTAATCGCTCTAAGACCTAAAACACATTCTTTCACCACTCATGATGGAGAACAAACGTGCAAATGCAAGGGAGTCCCCTACCACCTCCAAGAGAAACTTTCACACGAAGCCTTTCAACACACACTTGAAACAAACACTTAAATCCACTTTGTGAGTAGATCCATACGCAATGTGGGAGGAAAGATGTGTACATGTCGAACTTCATGCCGAGGTCTATCTGCTTTCGATGATAAACGCTACATTCTTAGCCCCACTCAGTCACTGGCCTACGGTCATCCTGACATCCCAGCTATGTTGCCGTTGGCAATGGAGGTGATGATGATGATGATGATGATGATGATGATGATGATGATGATGATGATGATGATGATGATGATGATGATGATGATGATGATGAGAGAGATGAGATGATTAGGAGATGTGATGTGGGGATGGAAGGTGCTACCGTGCTCCCTCGGCCAAGACTTTACCCTATATTCATCCCCTGGAGAAAACGCGATGTTACAGCTACATCGCTATTCAATCATTGCAAGATATAACCTTTACAATTAGTCTGAGAATGCTTGTGTGGGTAAGGAAATAAGACCCGCCGCATGTGGTGGCGGACCTGCCACTTGCGGCGGCAGGGGGGTGGAGTTACCGCGTCAGTGGCAGCCCGCAGCCGCCCTGCGAGCACTCTCAGCGGGACGCGGTGGGCGCAGCGGGTGCGGCTTGGTGGTCCGGCGGGCGCAGCATTTGGGCGCGGTGCTGCGCAGGCAGGTGGGTCTGGGGTTGTGGTTGTGGAGGTGATGATGATGATGCTGGAACAATTAGGGTTGAGGAAGTATTTATTCAGTTTTAATAGCTCACCCAAGTGGAACTGTATAGTAGAAGAGTATTGTTATCTGTAAGAACTATAGCTATTATGTAAATATTATGTAAATAAAAAGTAGTAGTAGTAGTAATTAAAGTGTATAAATACTCCCCCCTTTCTACGGTTATAGCAGTCTTTGGCGAACATGGACGCTTCCTACGATATAATCCACGAAGAGCAGCTTGATATATTTAATCAGCAAGCTCGGATTATTTTAGCAGGGAATTTAAACAGCGGAAAGTCTTTCGTATGTACTAAACTCATAAAGTACTATGACAAGTTCTCCGCTATAATTATATGCAGTGGTGGATATACTGAATTAACGAAGGATCCTCGCATTAAAAGGAAGCTGGTCGAGCATTCAACCATTATTGATCCGGTGGAAGAGCGGGATGATAAGGACTCTCACATCTTGGTAGTCTATGACGATCTTTTTACGGAGGCTGCTAAAATTGTATCAGACATGTTTACTAGAGGTAGACATCTTAATGTCTTAATCATTTTAATAACATAAAATATATTTTTCCCTGGGAAGTATTCGAGGAATATCAGTTTAAATGCCTCCCATTTTATATTAGTTAAATCAAGAGACCTTTCACAAATTGAAACACTAGGATGTGAGATATTTGGGAAAGAGGATTCGAAGAAGCTGGTGAACTTATATAAGAAAGTTATTAGCAAACCCTATGGGTATTTGTTAGTACATCTGGCCTCGAACACTCCCTCCGCTATAACATTATGCGGTAATATTGTTCACGAACCACCCTATGAGATAGTCTAACAATGATGAGCAACAAAGAAGTATTGGAACGGGTGTATAATGACCCTTCATCCGTTGGTGGGTTGGGAGGCGTACAAAGGTTTTATAAGGCTGCTAAATTAATTAACTCGAGTATTACTCTTTCTGATGTAAAGGACTATTTGAAAACCTCTGATGCATATACATTACATTATTCCCACCCTCGTGGGAACAGTGGTGTTAAACAAGGGTGTGTTCTTGCTCCAACCCTGTTCGGCATATTCTTCGCGATCCTCGTCAGGCATGCTTTTGGAACAACGACAGAAGGCATCTTTCTCCGTACAAGATCTGATGGAAAGCGGTATAATCTATCCAGACTCCGAGCAAAGACAAAAGTACAAATGCGAATCCTCAGGGAGTTCCTCTTCGCCGACGACGCAGCGATCACCACACACACAGCAGAAGGTCTGCAGCAGCTACTCAACCGCTTTGCCGCAGCCTGTTCTGCATTCGGCCTGACAATCAGCATGAAGAAGACACAGGTGATGGGACAAGATGTCAATGAGCTACCCTGTATAAATATAGCAGACTATGCGCTGGAGGCAGTTCACGAGTTTGTGTACCTGGGCTCCACAATCTCAGACACCCTTTCCTGGACACTGAGCTCAACAGGCGTATCGGGAAGGCCGCAACAACACTGGCCAGGCTCACAAAGCGCGTTTGGGAAAATGCCAAACTGACAGTGCACACCAAGGCACAAGTCTACATGGCATGTGTGGTGAGTACACTTCTCTACGGCTCGGAATCCTGGACCCTGCGCTCTCGCCAGGAGAGACGGCTTAATACCTTTCACATGCGGAACCTGAGACGCATCCTTGACATCACATGGAAAGACCACGTCACCAACAACACTGTACTCGAGAGAACAGGAGTCCCTTCAATGTTCACTCTCCTGAAACAGAGACGCATGCGATGGCTGGGACATGTCTCACGCATGATCGATGGCCGCATACCGAAGGACCTCTTGTATGGAGAACTGGCATCAGGAAGGAGACCTACCGGAAGACCTCAGCTGCGTTTCAAAGATGCCTGCAAACGCGACCTCAAGCAGATGAACATCGACATCAACACTTGGGAGGCAGCAGCTGTGGACAGATCTGCCTGGAGATATAAAGTGCAGAAGGGACTCCAGCAATTCGAGGATGAACTGAAGAGGCAGGCGGAGGATAATAGACTTCAGAGGAGGTCTCGGCCACTGTCAGACGCACCCGCTTCGGCGTTTATCTGCGCTCGCTGCAATCGAGACTGTCATTCTCGGGTTGGCCTTAACAGCCACAGCAGGCGCTGCATCCAACTAGACTACAACAACTAGACACCCAGGGCACAACTCCATAACCCCACGGGATTGACGAATGCCTACTACTATTCCCACCCCCGCAAATTCTCACATCGTCGTGTATTAAGTCCCAAACCACGAGTATTTCTAGCTATAGACCTCGCCGAGATGAGCTTGCTGTCCAGACATAATGGCGGTGTTAAATATCTACTAGAGTGTGTAGACATATTTTTCAGACTTGCATTGTAAAATGAAATTGTAAAAACCTATAATTCTTCTCCACACAAATGGTTGAAAGGAAAGACCCCCGTTGAGGTACACGCAATTATCATCACCTGCGGTGTATGCTGAGCAATTTAACTTAAGGTATAAAACCCCGAGCAAAACAAAGAAAGAAATCATTCCTCGTCTGGCTGTCAGCGATACTGTACGTATTGCACTATCAGACCGCATTTCCAAGTTTAAGAAGGGCTTTAAGCAGCAGAACACCCTAGAGATCTTTACAGTGACACGTATTGATAGGAGGCAGCGTATCCCATTATACTTTCTGAAAGATTTGAAGGGTGAGAAAATAGAAGGAGGCTTCTATAGCGAGGAATTAACTCCTACACAGCTTCCTCCATCCTTCGACATTGAAAAGGTCTTGCGCAAACGCAGAGTAAGTGGTAAAATACAGTATAAAGTTAGCTATGCTGGTTATGATAAGACATTTGATCAGTGGATTGATGTTGGAAACATTCTCCGTTTATAATGAGGACACCCCTGGTTCATAAATACAAGGAGTTGATCCAGTTATTATCAAAGCTCCACTATTCCTCGAGAAAGCAATTAATTGCAAAATTGAAGAAACCTCATATAAATTGTTTAACTGAAATTTTTAATAACTTTTTAAAAAAAATTTACCTGTACCAGCTAAGGCAGTTAAGAAGCTGAAAAAATACAAATTACTTATCAGATCATTAGCTTGCAAAAAGCCCTCTGTATCAGCTAAGAAACAGATTTTAACTAGTAAACGAGGCGGAAGTATTTTATCAATTATTTTGCCTATAGCCGCTAATTTAATTACGCGGATGTTCTCAAATTGAAAAAAAAAATGTGAGAGTATTATCTGGTACCTCGTAGAATAATGAGGCGTGTGAATGGGGAGCGAACCCAGTCCTCACCCCGAGTACATTCCCCCCCTTCTACGCTCCACCTCCTCCCCCTATCCCTCCCACTCCGGCTCCTCCTCAGCGGAGTGTTAATCCCTCCTTAAAACACTTAATAGATCTGAAATTTAAGGTGAAAGATTACGAGTATACAAGATCATTGTTGAATTATTTTGATGAGCGAGGAGAAGTACGATGGGATCTAAATGGAAATTTAATGTCGCTTGTCAGCAGTGTGAATATACTAAATGACATCATTCACAAAATGATAAGAGAAAAAGCTATATTTTCACCAGAGAAATTGCCTCTGGTTCAACTGTTTTTCAATATGACTTCTACACTGAGAGATTTATTCCGCAATGATGCTGCAGGGAATCAAGTGTACGACCCTCCAATAACCAAGAGAGTAAAGCTAGCAGTGAAGACTGAACCAGCAGCAGCAGCAGCTCGAAGGATTCCTCCTCCACGTAGTAGGAAGAATACAATCTGGCTGCCATTTTAACAAGGTAAGTACATATATAATGTAATGTGAGTGTGTAAGTTATATTACTTGCTCGCAAGACGAGTATGGAGAAAGACCTATGGATACCCACGTAACATACGCTACTAGCGCTTCAGATGGGCATTTATTTCCTAATAATAATCCAGGCTCTTTCCAAAATCGTTTATTTAATCAGTTAGAATTAGATCCGACAAAAGCGTACGAAATGTGTCTGCAAAAATTGTTTCTACCATCATCCCATTATGTCATTAAACATTACGACCCTGATGCATATATACGTGTCGGGGTTACATGTGATAATAAGGAGGAGGGAATGAGTTATTTTTATTCAAAGTATTTATTAGCTTGAGACATTTTGGCTGGAACTATAAAAGAAATTAATCTCGCCATTAATGTGGAAATTGCTAACCTATTTTCAGCTAACACCAAACTTAGTTTTTTAGGAAAGGCATTTAAAGATTTTTCGGTGAAATACAGAACAAACTTTATTAAGTATGATTCGTCATCTAATCGAAACAAGATAAATATGCTGATTGGTGAAGAGAATATAAGCACCGACATAGTCGGTGTCGGCCGACATAGTCGGTGTCAGTCGACATAGTCGGGAGTCGGTCGGCCGAGCGGACAGCACGCTGGACTTGTGATCCTGTGGTCCTGGGTTCGATCCAGGCGCCGGCGAGAAACAATGGGCGAGTTTCTTTCACCCTATGCCCCTGTTACCTAGCAGTAAAATAGGTACCTGGGTGTTAGTCAGCTGTCACGGGCTGCTTCCTGGGGGTGGAGGCCTGGTCGAGGACCGGGCCGCTGGGACACTAAAAAGCCCCGAAATCATCTTAAGATAACCTCTTAAGAAGATAACGAGGGAGGATATAGAAATGTATGTCGAGTTGCATTATCATTCGGCGGTGGACTGGGCAAAGTGTTAGGCATAGTTCCCGATAGTGACTACGATACATTTATAACGAAAAAAACTCATCGAGAGTGGTAAATACTGGCCTCTTCCCAGCAGTGCCTGGAGGAGGAGTTGATATACTCTGCATATATTGCGACAAGAAAGCCCCTACAAGATATGGTAACCAATCTATAAATATTTTGGATGTAATCTCCTTAAACGGGATTGATAATAGCAACAATAAGAAACTATATGTACGTCTTAATACTAATATGATAGATGGTGTTAGTATACTATTAGAGACCCTGATGGCAACCCTATACATTTTGATGAGTGGGGTTGCACTACTGCAGTCTTACATGTACGACCGGTAGCTGGCGGTATAATACTCGCTCGCACAGTCTTGACCTCATTCTACTGAAATACTCAGAGCGATGCGTGTCAACTTCATTATCCCCCTCGGTTGAGGAGTTATTCTTACTACTATCCCCCTCCTAGAGGAGGTGGCGGGGTAGGAGATTATACGGATTTTCAATAGTGGAAGAGGATATGCATGCGGTGGTGGAATACTATCGTTTTTAAGCGGGATAGCGAGAAGTGCCGCGCCCTTCTTAACGAGAACGCTAACCAGTGCCGCACTTAGTCTGGGTCAGAACGTCTTACAGGATCTTAATAATGTCAACCAATCTTTTAAACAATCTCTTAAGAAACGAGGAGTCGAAACATTGAAAGGAGTGGGTAGACAAATTCTGAGAGGGCGAGTGCAGAAAAACAATAAAAAAAATGGAAATATTCAACGATACACTAAAAGGAAATATATGGACGTGGTATCATAAATTCTTCTCAGTCAACAAGTACAGTTTAAAGAGAGAACATGTCTGAGTATAGCGCGCTTGGACTGTAGGTCCCATTAGACCGATATACGGCGGCTGTTAGTGAGGCTTTCCCTAAAGTATTTTCTCCGCGATTAGTGGAATCAACTATTGCAAGCAGACAAACTGTAGATATACTACCATTGAATTCCGGTCAGTACAATAAGTTTACAGACACTTATCTGGAATTTATAATAAAGGGAGTGAATGGACAGCTGGTGAACTTATCATCTATTGCTTTGGAGTTGAGTATAGATTTGACTGAAGAAGATGGAACGTCACCTATAGCTGATACAAAAACTGCGTCGGTAGTAAATGGATTATCACAAATGCTATTCAAATCTGCTATTGTGTATTTTAACGAAACAGTAGTAGAAACATGTTCATTATTCTTTCTGGACATACATAAAGTTGTTGACTACAATTTCAGGATGCAAGGTTGGACGCTATGAAAAACTTTCGCAATTTTTTAATGGTGTTGATCCGCACAAAATAGACACCTCTTATTTTAATAATGCAAAGGCCGAACAGAAGCAGAGGATGACTGCGGTGAAATCGATGGGGTGAATACCTGCTTTAAACTAATGCTTGATATTACGTCGCTTAGTGAATATGTTTTGGACAATGTGGACATTAGAGTGAGGCTCGAACTTCAACTTGATAAATGGGTTATACTCAGCGATAATGAAAATGCTGCTTTTTAATATAATATTAAATCAGCACGCCTATAGATTGATCGTCTAGTACCTTATCCAGAGGGGATAGCAGCTATTAATAAAGCTATGGTGCAGAACAGCTCTCCTATAACGTATACTTTTAATAAAACTTTATATAAGACTTATATCCTAGGAACGGGGCAGCAATCGATAACATTAGACCAGCCTTGGGGTACAGTCATACCAGAACGACATTATATGATAATTCTTGATATGGAAGCTGTGTCTACAGCATATAATCGTAACCCTCTTTATTTAGAAAACTGCGGGTTGAGTAAAGTGTTAATAACTCAGAACAGTACTAATATTATTAATATCGGCTGTGACTTCCCCAATAACTGTTCCAAGTTATATTATACAGCATTGCAGGCCTTAGGCTTTGATAACGATAATGTACTGACTTATGACGCATACGCAGATGGAGGAACAATACTCACCTTTAATTTACAACCAGAGGATATAGACAATACTATCCCGCTTGAAAAGAGTGGAAACCTACAGATTGCTTTGGAATTTAAGCAAGGGGTTGATAGAAATAAAGTCATACTTGTTTATGGAGCGACGACTGGTGTGATCAGCATTAACCCTTAAATTGTGCATCGCATCATATGATGCTTTGCCCGACTTGCAGTAAATTGCGCATCGCATCATATGATGATTTGGACTACCGCGCACGATTTGAAAGTCCCGCGGGATATAGGGGGTCCCCATACGCTACCCAGGGGCTATAGTAAACAGCCGCCATTTTGAAAAAAATCCAGCTCACGGCGTGGGAGGCCTCAGTTACCCCAGCAACCACCATGTCGAGCGCACTGCCGAACGCTTCCCGGACATGACCCACGCAATCACTCACCCAAGAGCAAATAACCAGTGAATTATTTTCTGATGGTGAGGAAAGTGACTTTGATGACTCTGATATAGATAAAGACTATACACAATTGACCGATGAAGATAGCACGGACAGTGAAAATGAGATACAGCCGCCTCCCATGGCGAGGCCTATACGCACGCCCATGCCACCTCGCCCAGTGTCTACCCCAATTCACCCTCGACCACACAGTTCATGTGCTTATTTACAGTCTGATGATATGTAGTCTCCGTGGTGTAGTGGTAAGACACTCGCCTGGCGTTCCGCGAGTGCTATGTCATGGGTTCGTATCCTGGCCAGGGAGGATTTACTGGGCGCAATTCCTTAACTGTAGCCTCTGTTTAACGCAACAGTAAAATGTGTACTTGGATGAAAAAACGATTCTTCGCGGCAGGGAATCGTATTCCAGGGACCTGCCCGAAACGCTACGCGTACTAGTGGCTGTACAAGAATGTAACAACTCTTGTATATATCTCAAAAAAAAAAAAATGTTCGGAGACGAGTCAGAGGAAGCTGACTCTTTTTCTGGTTTTAGTGAAGTAGAATCGAACATAGTGTTACAGAGCCTGGTGCCAGTACCAGTGGTGTTACTGGGCGAGATTTTGTAGTGTCAGCAGTGTCTTGCCCAGCCAAGCGCCACCGCATGGAGCAACATTTGGCACCAAGAGCCTCATGTTCACGTGCTTCTACCTCACGTGCACGTAGCGGCCGTACTGTGCGTAGGCGAGCTTCAGCTCCTGGTCCACGGGGTGCATCGCTTCCTCGCCGTAGTGCCCCTGTTGCACCCCCTGCGTCTCGCAGGACACCAGGTGTACTAGTGTGGAGTGATGGTGCTGGTTTTATTCCCCGAATTCCTGCCTTTGACAATAAAGACGTTGGGATTACAGAGCTTTTCCCTGATAATGGAGAGGATATGAGTGAATGTGATTAATTTACAGCATTCTATGATGAGCCGCTCATGGAATATATTGTACACCAAACGAACCTTCATGCGGCTCATCTCATCAGAAGAGAGATAACAGAATTTTCACGATTGCAACGTTGGAAAAACACAAATGTAGGTGAAATGTATGTGTTTCTAACGATATGTATGTTGATGGAACACTGTGTCAAACACGCTCTCACAGATTACTGGAGCAAAGATCTGACTATTCCAACACCTTTCTTCGGGAAATATATGTCCAGAGACAGATTTCAGATACTCCTCAGGTGTGTACATTTTGCAAGTGATGAGGACCGGACAGAGGATGACAGACTTTGGCGAGTGAGGCACTATATGAATGAAGTGATTGGAAAATTCAGAGATTTTTACGTACCAGCACAGAAGCTGGTGATTGACGAATCCCTTGTACTTTTCAAAGGAAGTGTTTCATTCAAACAATATATTCCCTCCAAACGAAACAGATTTGGCTAGAAATTCTTTGTACTGTGTGACTGTGAAACAGGATACGTGTTATACATGATTCTGTATTCAGCTAGCGATGTAGACATTCCCGGTAACGACGAACATGGATTCTCTGGTAGTGTGGTGAAGTCACTGATGGCACCATGGATGAACAAGGGCCACATCCTATTCACAGATAATTACTATACAAGTCCATTGCTAGCTAGGTTCTTGATTGAAAATAGAACCGGATTGGTTGGCATGGTAAAGGCACGAAGAAGGGACATGCCAGTGTTTGACAGTGGACTTGCAGTTGGTGAGTGCCAGGTACGGAAATGTGATCAAATACTCTCGGTACGGTGGAAAGACAAGAGAGAAGTGAACCTGCTGACAACCGTTCATGAGGGTACAATGTTGAACAGTGGCAAGGTGCACCGTGTAACGAGAGAACCAGTATATAAGCCAGATTGTGTTCTTGACTACAATCTCAACATGCGTATGAATGATAAGGCTGACATGATGATTGGCACTATCGAGTGTGTGCGGAAAACAATGAAGTGGGCGAAAAAAGTGTTTTTCCATCTTGTTGACATGAGCATGTTGAACTGCTATAATTTGTACCTGGTGAAAACTGGACGTAAACCTGTTTTCCGTTCATTTGCTTTTACACTTGCAACACATTTATTAGCAAAGTTTGGTCAAGAAGTCCCTGGCATACGAAGACCAATCATGAACCCAGTGTTGCAGCATGCTGCAACACCCAGGCTCGCTCACATGGAGGCCTTTCAGCAACACAGACTAAAGAATTTGCCACCAGGTGGAAAGCGTGCAATAGGCCAACGTGCTTGCATAGTTTGTAAAACAACAAAACGAAGAGAACAGAAACGTAAAATGGTGCAAACATGGTGTGAAGGGTGTGGAGTTGCATTGTGTGCTGTCGACTGCTTCAATGACTACGACTCACTCCAAGATTTCTAAACGTGCAATAATAGTGCAAAAAACCTGTACATAGTGTGTGCTAGTGTGTACATATAAAATAATGAACATTGTGATTACTGTACATAATATAATGCCGTAATGGAAAACGTTTGTGTGTGCATGTGTATACTCGATGTATGCAACATATATTGACAATAACTGTGTAGTAACATTATGTGCAACACAATTAGTGACTAATATTGAAAAGAATACACGCGTAGACACTGTAAATAATGACGCAAAAATAAATTCGTGGCAACTCTGGCTGCTTGAAGGCTGCGCGCGACGCCTCCGGGACGCACCGTGCTTGAGCGAACATGCAAACTGTGACGTCATCATCCATCTTGTCGGCTCAAATACATCGCCGGTAAGTACAATTATTTTTTCTTATTTTTTTCCGTGATCAGGGAACGCAACTTAACAGGTTAGGAAGAATTTTTTTTTTTTTGTATGCACCTGTGGGTGTCAAATAGTATATAGCTATGCGCCATTTAAGGGTTAATGCAGAGCGACAAGTTATTTGTGAAACTAGAGGATAAATATGAATTGTTTGGAAATAAATGAAGCTATTAGGAGTAATTTAGGTTGGAAGGTAGATTATCTAGGTTGTTTCCTAACTAATGACGTACGGAAAATTGTGAAAAGGCTGCATAGACGAAGACCTGTGGTGTTCATAATAAATACCCTAGACTTAGGATCTACTAATAAAATGGGGCACTAGATAACATTCTATGTCGGCGATAGTGCAGATAAAAAAAAAACGCAAGATTGTTATACTGGACAGTTATGCAAACCCCAGTATAGGAACATATTCTCATTATTTAGAAGAGTTTATGTCATACTTCCGAGATTATGAACTATATATTATAAAAAGAAGATTGCAAAGCCTGAACAGTTACGTTTGTGGGAATTACACAATTTATTTCGTCTTTCATCTTTCCCGTCTAACCTTGGAGGATGCTCTTCTTCACTTCGATGAAGAATTTAAATATGGAGAATTTCGCAAGAACGATGCAAAAGTGATGCATTTACTTATGAGAGGATGAAAATGCCCTCTTGCTTGCAGACTTTCTGCAAGAGAATGAAAACTGTGAGAAATTTTGCCGAGAAATTGCATAGCTTAATAGAGAGGTGAGTTATAGATAGATAGACTGTAGACATATGATAAATATGAAATAATAAATAAATCGTAATGAATATGTTTGTGCATATGGGGGAGCGAGAGAGAGAGAGATAATATTTGAAAGGTATTATAAAGAATTTTTTTTCTGCAGGTAGTGGAGAGCAGTGTTTAACGTGTGGAGCGAGAGAGCGGAGGTCTTCAAGAAATGATGACTGGAGAATAGTGCTTGTTGTTGTTGTTGTTATTGTTATTA
>WNGS01164437.1:33336512-33353119 GCA_020271785.1 Procambarus virginalis | reverse complement strand
TCAATTGGAACTTGCCAAGATCGAGCTACAGCAACAACAAGAAGCAGCTGCAAGCAGAGAGCGTGAAGCTGAACAGAGAGCGTGAAGCTGCCATTAGAAAAGAACAACAAGAAAGAGAAATCCGCCTCAAGGAGCGTGAGGCAGCCCTGGCCAAGGAAGCAGCTGCCATCCGGAAGGAAGAAAGTGAAAGGGAGGCCCTACTCCTCAAAGGACAGCAAGAACGTGAGTTGGCCTTATACCAACAGCGACTAGAGATACAACGGGAACACGACCAACGACAGGCAGAAGCAGCTCTTAACTGTCGTGACCGAGAACTCGCGAGGGACGCTGCACACCAAGCTCAACTCCAACAAGCGGCAGCTAGTCTTCCTCCCAGTTTCAATATCTCCCATGCAAGTAAGTTAATGCCCCCGTTCCTCGAAACGGAGGTTGATGTGTTCTTTACCACTTTTGAGACCCTTGCTGTTCAACTTAATTGGCCTGACGACCAATGGGCTACCCTTCTCAGAGTACATTTAACAGGTAGAGCAGCAGTCACACTCAGCACTTTGGCTTCGGAAAACGACTACACCACCCTGAAACAAGCTGTGTTGGACGCCTACCTTCTCTCCACCGAAAGCTATCGACGAAAGTTTCGTGACTACGTCAAGGCAAGTACCACCACCTTCTTAGAATTTGCTAACACCAAACAAAGATATTTCATGAAATGGCTGGAGGCAGCACATGTCTCTACTTTTTCAGAACTTGTCAACCTCATACTGGTTGAAGAATTTTTGAGACGTGTACCTCCTCCTGTCCGCCTATACTTAGCAGACAAGGAAGAGACGGAGTTAGTGAAGTGTGCGAAGTCAGCTGACACTTACAGCCTCATCCACCGGCTGACTCCAGATCCTACCAGCAAGAAGTCTTGGTACAGTTACGAGAAAGCGAGCCCAGATCAAGGTACCTCTCAACTGTACTGCAGGTATTGTCGATTATATGGACACACCATTGACAAATGTGGTAAGTCCCAATCTAAAGGTAACGTCGAACCCCCTAAGTCTAAAACTACTCACCCTAAGTCCGGTAAGCCTGTAATGAATGTTGGTGTTCATGCTAATGATCTCTCTCTCTTTACCAAGCATCTATATCCAGGAACTATCTCTACCCACGGTTCAGATTCAGAGGGACGTTTCGGACTTAAGATCCTACGGGACACAGCGGCTCTACAATCGATCGTCTTGAAATCGGCTGTGCCCAACGTCGCCTACACAGGAGAGACTGTGTTCATCACTGACCTTACTGCTACAACTCCTTATCCCCTTGCCCGAGTTTACCTGGATTGTCCCTTCGTGACCGGTGAAGTCCAAGTCGCCGTCAGGGAAAAGCCTTTTCCCATGCCTGGAGTGCAACTTCTCCTGGGCAACGACTTGGCAGAAGACCAACAACCAAACAACCTGATCATCAAGGACATATCCAAGGTAAGCAACTCTGTGGTGGATAACCCGATTTTTGAACATTTCCCAGTAAAGGTTCAAGAGAGTGATGAAGGTTCTCCTCCTGTTATGGTGACCACCCGTGCTCAAGCTGCACGTCCACAGCCAGCCGACTCTACTGCTACCGCTGTCCCTCAGGACCCTTCGAAACTACCCCCTAACCTGACCGCGGTGGAGTTCCGTAAGTTACAGAGAGATGATCTTACATTGACACCATTATTCTTTCAGGCTGAAACCCAATCCGACAGTGTTCCTGGGTTCTTTATGGAGAACGAAATACTCTATCGCAGGTATAGACCCAGTAAACTGAAGGACGAGGACGATTGGGCAAACGTTGAACAACTAGTGATTCCCACCAGCCTGCGGCCCACGATTCTACACCTGGCCCACGGCGCTTTGTCACACTATGGGTTCAACAAGACTTACCATGGAATTCGACAAGACTACTACTGGCCAGGTATGGTAAACGACATCAAAACTTATGTCAAATTATGCCACGTGTGTCAGTTAGCCGGGAAACCGAACGTTTCCATTCCCAGAGCACCACTGATACCCATCCAGGTGCCTGAGGAACCGTTCCACAAGCTCATTATCGACTGCGTTGGTCCTTTGCCTCGGACCAGTGCAGGCAACGCATATATCTTAACCATCCTGTGTCCTACCACCAGATTTCCGATAGCAGTTCCAGTAAAAAATATTACAGCTGCTACAGTGGTGAAGAATCTACTGAAAATCTTCACCCAGTATGGATTTCCGAGGGAGATTCAGAGCGACTGTGGTACCAACTTCACCAGTGATCTCTTCAAACGGACTCTGGAGGAGTTCAACATCAAACAGGTACTGTCCAGCCCCTATCATCCTGCTTCACAGGGTTCTCTCGAGCGTAGTCATCAAACCATCAAGGCACTCTTAAAAAAGTTCTGTAATGAGACCTCAAAGGATTGGGATAGGCAAATTGATCTCATCATGTGTATTTTCAGAAGTCTTCCCAACGAGTCACTAGGAGTATCTCCTTATGAGATGCTCTACGGACGTAAGTGCCGTACACCTCTCAAGGCTTTCAAGGATTCTCTACGTGATGACACCTTCAGTGAGCATCAGAGTGTGCCCCAGTATCTTCAAAATCTCCGACACATTCTAGAGAGGGTCCATTCCTTTGCCAGCAACAACCTACAGAAAGCCCAGGAGAGGATGAAGACTCGTTACGACCGGCACTGTAAAGTAAGGAAGTTTACACCAGGAGACTTAGTGCTTGCCTATTTCCCTATCCCAGGTTCTCCTTTACAGAACAGGTTCTCAGGACCCTACCGTGTTAAGGAGTGCCGGAACAACTTCAACTACGTTCTCGAGACCCCCGATAGGCGGCGGAAGACCCAGCTGTGCCACATTAATTTACTCAAGCCCTACCATGGGGTTCCTCCCACTGTGTTAACCAATTTCACCTCATTTACAGGTCCATACAGCCACAGTGAGACCTTCCCTGCTTCTCCTTCCGAGAGCACTGACACTGAGACAGCGCTCTCTAACTCGGAAATCCTTACTAACCTTCAACATCATTTTCAGGACGATAATAGTGCTCCACTAATCAAACTCGTCAGAGAATATCAAGAGTTGTTTCGAGATGACCCCCAAGAGTGTACTGTAACTCAGCACGACATCCAACTGCTACCTGACACCCAGCCGATTCGCCAACCATTCTACCGAATCAGCCCGAGCAAAACGGAAGTCATGCGGGCTGAGGTACAGTATCTCTTGGACCATGGACTGGCTACCCCCTGTGAGTCCCCCTGGGCCTCACCATGCATCCTGGTACCCAAACCTCACGGCAAAATCCGTCTGTGTACGGATTATAGGAAGTTGAACCAGGTCACAGTGAAGGACGCCTACCCAATACCCAGGGTAGACGACATTCTGGATGCCATTGGTAATGCCCGCTACCTGTCTCAGGTAGACCTACTAAAGGGCTACTACCAGGTGAGTTTAACGGAGCGAGCTAAGGTACTGTCCGCCTTTATAACCCCGTTTGGTCTCTACAGGTACAATCGCCTTCCCTTTGGACTCTGCAATGCCCCAGCCACCTTTCAGAGAGCTGTCAACCGCGTCATCCAGGGCTTGGAAAACACCTATGCCTATTTGGACGACATCGTGGTAGCATCCAACACCTGGAGCGAACACCTGCTCCAGCTACAACGATTGTTCTACAAGCTCCTGAAAGCCGGCCTCACCATCAATTTGGGCAAGTCCACCTTCGCGAAAGGTAAAGTGCGGTACCTGGGTCATGTTATAGGGAGTGGCAGCCTGGCTCCGTTAAACATTCACATTCAAGCAATCCAACAGTATCCACAGCCTACTACCAGGAAGCAGCTCCTGCGCTTCCTTGGTCTTGCTTCCTATTACCGTAGGTTTGTGAAGAATTTTAGCACTGTTGCAACCCCATTAATCACCTTAACCAGTCCCAAGCAACGGTATAATTGGACCAGAGAGCAAACCGTTGCATTCGAACAACTCAAATTCCTCCTCTGTTCTAATCCCATTCTCGCCTCACCAGATATCAAGAAGCCTTTCATCCTCCATGTCGACGCCAGTGGTACCGGCATCGGAAGTGTCTTAATGCAGCAGCGAGGCGAGGAGGTTCTACCTGTCAGCTACTACAGTTGCAAGTTGAAGCCTCATCAGAAGAACTACAGTACTATAGAGAAGGAACTCCTGTCCATCGTCCTGAGCTTACAACACTTTGCACCATATCTGCACGGTGCTAGGTCCACTACCATCTATTCGGACCACAACCCTCTGAGATTCTTACATCAAGCCCAATTTAATAACCAACGTCTGCTGCGATGGGCTTTATATCTTCAAGGCTTCAATTTAAAGATCTGCTACATCAAGGGGCCTGATAACATCATCGCTGATGCCCTCTCCAGAGTGCATGAGGTAGAGGCAGCTCCACCTCCCACTCTACCTCCAGTGGACATGATTCACCCGAAACAGCAGGCTTCGGGGGAGAGTTGTGACGATAATCTCTTATCAGAGATTTAGCCTGCTATTTCTGCGACTCATCCTGTCCTCATCAATATACAAGATACGTTTTGTAGTGGCTAAACGTACATATTAAGATAGCCACACGTACCAGCAACTCCCTCCTCCCCCCACTCCAGCACCTGCTGCACCTGGTCGACGCGCCGAACCCTTCAACTGCCTAACTAGCGACTTGCGGCCATCCAGCTTCCTCATTGGCCGCCAACCAACACTCCACTCCGGCTCCTCGCCAATCACAAGACCTCGCCAGTTATTGTTGGAGTCCCTTGCGTTTCTGCCAGCCAGAATATTGTGTGCTCGCAAGCTATGAACTCCTAAGTGACTCACCTTGTGTGGTCAAATAGAGGTTTATAGTTAGTGCATATATTCCAGCATTCATATTTTATTTACTTTTGTATGTCAATTCTCCTCCCCATTAACGTAATCTATTTTCATGTTTATGTATTTTTTCCACTTGACATTTTTACCATTAAGCCAAGATTTTGCATTTGTTTCAATTTGTGTTTTTTTATTGTTATTAAAATCCATTTTTATTATTGTCTTTCGTATTTCCGACCTTACCACAGATTACCAATCACGCAGTCATTCTTTTTTTTCTCTTTTTTTTCCTTTTCTTTTTTTATATATTATATGTGGCCCAGCACTGACACCTGCTAGTTGGAAGACTGCCGACCACCATTTCCAACTCGTTACCGTCACAATATATATATATATATATATATATATATATATATATATATATATATATATATATTATATATATATATATATATATATATATATATATATATATATATATATATACGTTCAGGTATGACTGTACCCAAGGTTGGTCTAATGTTATTGACCGCTGTCCCGTTCCTGGGATATAAGTCTTGTATAAAGTTTTATTGAAAGTATATGTATAGGGAAGCTGTTCTGCACTATAGCTTTATTATAGCTGCTATCCCCGCTGGATAGGGTACTAGACGATCAATGCATAGTCGAGCTATTTAATATTATATTTAAAAGCAGCATTTTCATTATCGCTGAGTATAACCCATTTATCAGGTTGAAGTTCGAGCCTCACTCTAATGTCCACATTGTCCAAAACATATTCACTAAGAGACGTAATATCAAGTTCACTCCACTCGATTCACCGCAGTCATCCGCCTCTTCTGTTCGGCCTTTGCATTAGTAAAATAAGAGGCATCTATTTTGTGCGGATCAACACCATTAAAAAATTGCCAAAGTTTTTCATAGCGTCCTACCTTACATCCTGAAATTGTAGTCAACAACTTTATGTATGACTAGAAAGAGAATAAAGAACTTGTTTCCACTACTGTTTCGTTAAAATACACAATAGCAGATTTGAATAGCATTTGTGGTAATCCATTTACTACTGACGCAGTTTTTGTGTCAGCTATAGCAGACGTTCCATCATCTTCAGCCAAATCTATACTCAACTCCAAAGCGATAGATGATAAGTCCACCAACTGTCTATTCACTCCCTTTATTATAATTCCAGACAAGTGTCTGTAAACTTATTATACTGACCGGAATTCACTGGTAGTACATCTACAGTTTGTCTGCTTGCAATAGTTGATTCCAATAATTGAGGAGAAAATACTTTAGGGAAAGCCTCACTAACAGCCGCCGTATAGCGATCTAATGGGACCTGCAGTCCTAGCGCGCTATACTCAGACATGTTCTCCCTTTAAACTGCACTTGATGACTGAGAAGAATTTATCATAATACATCAATATATTTCCTTTCAGTGTATCATTGAATATTTACTAATTTTTTGTTTTTTATTTTTTTTATTGTTTTTCTGCACTCTCCCTCCAGAATTTGTCTGCCTTTCAATGTTTCAACCCCTCGTTTCTTAAGAAATTGTTTAAAAGTTTGGTTGTCATTATTAATATCCTGTAAGACGTTCTGACCCAGACTAAGTGCGGCAGGGGATAGCGTTCTCATTAAGAAGGGCGCAGCGCGTCACGCTATCCCGCTTAAAAACTATAGTATTCCTTCGCCGTATGTATATCCCTTCCACTATTGAAATCTGTATATCCCCTACCCCTCCTCCTCCCCTCCTCAAGGAGGGGATAGTAGTAGTTAGAATAATTCCTCAACCGAGGGGGAGGAATGAAGTTGACATGCATCATTCTGTGTATTTCAGTGGAATGAGGACAGCACTACGCGAGCGAGTATTATATACCGTCAGCTACCGGTCATACATGTAAGACCGCAGTGGTGAAACCCCGCTCATCAAAATGTATTGGTTGCCATCAGGTCTCTAATAGTAATACTAACACCATCTATTATATTAGTATTAAGACGTACATAAAGTTTCTTATTGTTGACATTATCACTCCCGTTTAAGGAGATTACATCCAAAATATTTACAGATTGGTTACCATATGTTGTAGGGGCTATCTTGTCGCAATATATGCAGAATATATCAACTCCTCCTCTAGGCATTGGTGGGAAGAGGGCAGTATTTACCACTCTCGATGCGTTTTTCATTACAAATATATCGTAGTCACTGTCGGGAACTATGCCTAACACTTTGCCAAGCCACCCCGAATGATAATGCAACTCGACATACATTTCTATATTCACCCTTGGGTGCTTATATTTTCAGCAATCAGTGTATTTATCTTGTTTCGATTAGATGACGAATCATACTTAATAAAGTTTGTTCCATATTTTGGTGAAAATTCTTTAAACGCTTTTCCTAAAAAACTAAGTTTGGTGTTAGTTGAAAATAGGTTGGCAATTTCCACATTAATGGCGTGATTAATTCTTTTATAGTTCCAGCCAAAATGTCTCGAGCTCATAAATACTTTGAATAAAAATAACTCATTCCCTCCTCAGTATCGCATGTAACCCCGAAACGTATATACACATCAGGGTCGTAATGTTTAATGACATAATGGGATGATGGTAGAAGCAATTTTTGCAGATACATTTCGTACGCTCTTGTCGGATCTAATTCTAACTGATTAAATTAACGATTTTGGAAAGAGCCTTCATTATTATTAGGAAATAAATGCCCATCTGATGCGCTAGTAGCATATATTACGTAGATATCCATAGGTCTTTCTCCGTACTCGTATTGTGAGCAAGTAGTATAACTTACACACTCACATTACATTATATATGTACTTACCTTGTTAAAATGCCAGCCAGGTTGTATTCCTCCTACTACGTGGAGGAGGAATCCTTCGAGCTACTGGTTCAGTCTTCACCATTAGCTTCACTCTCTTCGTTATTGAGGATCGTACACTTGCTTCTCTGAAGCATCATTGCGGAATAAATCTCGTGGTGTAGAAGTCATATTGAAAAACAGTTGAACCAGAGGTAATTTCTCTGGTGAAAATATGGCTTTTTCTGTTATCATTTTGTGAATAACGTCATTTATTATATGCACACCGCTGACAGGCGACATTAAATTTCCATTTAGATCCCATCGTACTTCTCCTTGCTCATCAAAATATTTAACAATGATCTTGCATACTCATAATCTTTTACCTAAATTTCAGATCTATTAAATATTTTAAGGAGGGATTAGTGCGCAGCTGAGGAGTGGGAGTAGAAGTGGGACAGGGAGGAGGAGGAGGAGGCGGAGAGGGGGAGGATTGTACTCCGGGTGGCGGGCAGGTCTGCTCTCCATTCACACGCTCCATTATTCTACGAGATTCTACGAGAAAATCCCGCATTTTTTCAATTTGAGAACAACCTCGTAATTAAACTAGCGGCTATAGGCAAAATAATTGATAAAATACTTCCGCCTCATTTACTAGTTAATATCTGTTTCTTAGCCGTTACAGAGGGCTTTTTGCAAGCTAATTATTGGATAAGTATTTTGTATTTTTTCAACTTCTTAACTGCCTTAGCAGGTACAGGTAAATTATTTTTTAAAAAGTTATTAAAAATTTCAGATAAACAATTTATATGAGGTTTCTTCAATTTCGCAATTAGTTGCTTTCTCGAGGAATGGTGGAGCTTTGATAATAACTGGATCAACTCCTTGTATTTATGAACCAGGGGTGTCTTCATTATAAACGGAGAATGTTTCCAACATCAGTCCACTGATGAAATGACTTATCATAACCAGCGTATCTAACTTTATACTGTATTTTACCTCTTACTCTGCGTTTGCGCAAGACCTTTTCAATATCGAAGGATGGAGGAAGCTGTGTAGGAGATAATTCCTCTCTTTGGAACCCTCCTTCTATTTCCTCACCATTCAAATCTTTCAGAAAGTATAATGGGATACGTTGCCTCCTATCAATATGCGTCACTGTAAAGATCTCTAGGGTGTTCTGCTGCTTAAAGCCCTTCTTAACTTAGAAATGCGGTCCGATAGTGTAATACGTACAGTATCGCCGACAACTAGACGTGGAATAATCTCTCTCTTTGTTTTGCTCGGGGCTTTATACATTAAGTTAAATTGCTTGGCATACTCTGCAGGTGAGGATGATGCATGTACCTCGACAGGGGTCTTTCCTTTCAACCCTTTGTGTTGAGAAGAATTATACGTTTTCACAATTTCTGGTAAAGCTTGCATATAATTTAAAGTATTGTGGGCGGTTATATACTTGCAAAGTTTTTACTTTAAAGTCCGTAAAACCTCTCAGCGATAGAGACCTTAGTCTCCTGAGAAAATACGCTATATAACTTAACGTTCTTCAAAGTCAGCAGTTTCTTCATTTGAGTGTTATAAAATTCTCCACCGCAATCGGAATTTATTTTGCATATTCCCTGTGAAAGAGGCGTTTCCAGAATTGCAGCTAAAGCTTTACTCGTGCTTTTTCCATCCTTACTGTTAATGGTAATACTTGAGCGAGTCTGGAAAATATGTCCACACACTAGTAGATATTTAACACCTCCATTTTGTCTGGACAGCAAGCTAATCTCGGCGAGGTCTATGGCTAGAAATACATGCGGTTTGGGACTTAATACACGACGTCGTGAGAGTTTGTGGGGGTGAGAATAATGTAATGTATATGCGTCAGAGGTTTTCAAATAGTGCTTTACATCAGAAAGAGTAATACTCAAGCTAATTAATTTAGCAGCCTTATACTACCTTTGAACACCTCCCAACCCGCCAACGAATGAAGGGTCATTATACACCCGTTCCAATACTTCTTTCTTGCTCACCATTGATAGACTATCTCATAGGAGGGTTTGTGAACAATATTACCGCGTAATGTTATAGCGGAGGGAGTGTTCGAGGCCAGATCTACTAACAAATACCCATAGGGTTTGCTAATAACTTTCTTATATAAGTTCACCAGCTTCTTTGAATCCTCTTTCCCAAATATCTGCCGTCGTAGCGTTTCAATTTGTGAAGGGTCTCTTGATTTAACTAACATTAAATGGGAAGCATTTAAACTGATATTCCTCGAATACTTCCCAGGGAAAAATATATTTTGTGTTATTAAAATGATTGAGACATTAAGATGCCTACCTCTAGTAAACATGTCTGATACAATTTTAGAATTAGCAGCCTCTGTAAAAAGATAGTCATAGACTACCAAGATGTGAGAATCCTTATGAACCTGCTCTTCCACAGGATCAATAATGGTTGAATGCTCGACCATCTTCCTTTTAATACGAGGATCGTTCGTTCATTCAGTATATCCACCACCGCATATAATTATAGCGGAGAACTTGTCATGGTACTTCCTTATGAGTTTAGTACATAAGAAAGACTTTCCGTTGTTTAAATTCCCTCCTAAAATAATCTGAGCTGGTTGACTAAATATATCAAGTTCCTCTTCGCGGATTATATCGTAGGAAGCGTCCATGTTCGATGTTCGCCAAAGAGTGCTATAACTATAGAAAAGGGTGGAGTATTTATACACCTTAATTACAATTTTTTTATTTACATAATATTTATTACAAGGAGATTATTTACATAATAGCTATAGTTCTTACAGGTAACAATACTCTTCTACTATACAGTTCCACTTGGTTGAGCTAACAAAACTTAAATACTTCCTCAACCCTAGTTCTTACAGATGACAATACTCTTCTACTATACAGTTCCACTTGGGTGAGCTATCAAAACTTAAATACATCCTCAACCCTATTGTTCCAGCTCCAGCCCCACCTCCACGACCACAACCCCCGGACCCTGCCGACCCCGCGCGCGCCGTTGGCCTGCCAATGTCGCGGTAACTAAGCCCCCCCCCCCCCCCCCGCCGCCACAGCGGCTCGTCTGACAGCCTTGCTGTCGCTGCAAGCGGCAGGTCTTATTCTCATACCCTCACAAGCGTTCTCAGACTAATTGTAAAGGTTATATCTAGTGAGGATTGAATAGCGATGTTGCTGTATCATCGCGTTTTCTCCAGGGGAGGAATATGGGGTAAAGTCTCGGCTGGGGCTGAGTGCTAGCAACTACCATTCCCATTACCTCCCTAATCTTTTCTTCTTCTTCTTCTTCTTCTTCTTCATTCACATTTTCATCGTTGTCATTATCATCTCCAATGCCAACGTCATCATTAGCTGGGATGTCTGGATGACCGTAGATCAGTGACTGAGTGGGACTTAGAATGTAGCGTTTATCATCGAAAGTAGACAGACCTTGACATGTTGTGCGGCATATACACATCTTTCCTCCCACATTGCGTATGGATCTAGTCACAAAGCGGACTGAAGTGTTTGTTTCAAGCGTGTGTTGAAAGGCCTCGTGTAAAAGTTTCTCTTGGAGGTGGTAGGGCACTCCCTTGCATTTGCACATGTGCTCTCCATCATGAGTGGTGAAAGAGTATGTTTTAGGTCTTAGAGCGATTAATTCATTAATGATCTTAGACCCTATTTCCGACTTGAACAAGCCCAGCTCCCCTTCGTGACCTGTAGAGTAGGATGGGTGGTTGATATTAAAATTGCTAAAATCCATACAGTCGAAGAGAGGAGACTTGTTCAACTCTTCAAACACATCCTGACAGTCTAGTTTTATGATGAAAGAGTCGGTGTCGGTATATAATAGACACGCTTTTTCCCCATACGCCGGTTTAACCACATCATACCAGAACTCATAGAGGCGTCTCTTAGCAATTTGGAGTATGTGATAGCCGAGATACGTAGGAGTGCTGAATTGGAGCGACTTCTGCTTGATAGTGCAGATAATGCAATTCTTACTCAGCAACAGAGCTCGCTTGAAGAAAGGGTTGCGAGCATGTTTTAGGAAAGCCTGACGATCGCTAACTAAGTAGTGTTTATTCCCATATTTCGAAACATCGGTGAGGCTCTTCCCATAAATAGAATTTGACATGAGTTTGAAAGCTTTTTTTTTAATTGCGCATTTGGTTTCGGCACGTTCTCGAACATTGGTTTCAATGAAATGTTTAAGATAACTCTCCTGCTGAAATTCGTAGATGTCGTGAACTTTAGCTACTTCTAACCCGACGCACATGAGCAACTGTAACAAATCAAGGCTGACTATGTAATCTTTCTGAGGGAGATGAGAATCGATTAATTTAGTGTTGTTTTTAGGCATCCCTCACCTTTCATCTGTAAGAATATTATTTCTGTATGGCGAAATATGTTCCTCTGTAATATCCGCATGGGAAACAACTAAGGGAAGCTCATCAGTGTACCTGGCCACCTCTGGACTAACCTCTAATGTATCACACAACACCCAGTAACCAGTGTCTCCACTGCAGGGGATTTTCTCCAAGCCCTGCTCTAACAGTACCGCACATTCATTCTGAGTCAGCTTCCGGATTCCACCTCGAGGGAGCGGTTCATTCATACACGCCCTTGTGAAGGCTGTTAAAGTCCAGGTATATGATGTAGCTACTATCATCCCCCCAGATATAAACGTGGGTGATGGTTCTCTACACTCGTGTGGTGTCTAGTCACACTAGTGAACCCTCCTCGGAGATTGCGCCGTATTAATCGTATAACAGCGGGTCGGACACTACATCGAGTTCAACTTTAGATTTAAGCAAGAATGCATCCCAAGCAAACGATGGTAGAGAAATGTAGTGTGAAATGTCCAATTTGTAGAGAGTGAGCATGGTTTCTCGCCAGACAGTGATCACGTCAGCCAACAACCCTGTATCTACTTTGAGGTAAAGAAGGAGGTAGTCTCCAATGTTGCGACATTGAGCTAGTTCGAAAATTTCTATTGCTTGCTTGTAATCGTTTTCTGACAGCTCTTCATCCTTCAATGTGTTGTAAAACTTATCACGCGAAGGAAGACGTGGTTTATCCAACACACTCATAGAGGATAAGTAATCATAGCAGAACGACTGTTTCCCCTTTAACAGTTTAGGGATGGCATCTTTATTTACTCCCTGTAACATAGCCAATGTGAAGGTGGTAGGTTTCCCACTATCGATGTGATCCTTAGCTATTCTTCCTAGTGAACCGTTGAGAAGGGCTAGACTGTCCAAAATTCGAAACTTGTTCACACCCACTTTCATAAATTTAAATCCGTCCCTAGCTAATATATCTATTTCAATCCCCGGTCTGTCTTTCATCTCATTTAGGATAAGCCCTAAATCATAGCTGGCGTTGTGTGAAAAAGTGAAAAGGTACTTATTCGAATTTATACATTGTAAATTATATCTATTGCAGTAAGCTGCTTTATAACTGTGCTGTCTTATTGTATGATCGTGATGACGGACTTTGATCACATCTTCATCGTTAAAAGGTTCATCGCAGAGCTCACAGGAAGACTTTGTCTTAAAATAAAGCTTGTTGTTGAGGGGACATGTCAAGATCATAGGTTACTAGCCCGCTCTTAAACCTAACCCAAGAGGATTCTAGTGTGTTTACAAAGTGATTGACTGTGTCTTTACCTAAATAGATATCTGTCTCGACAATATTCATCTGTCTGTCAATGATGATATAAGCATAAGCTACTGCGTTATGGCGAGATTCTACCATCTCTTAAGGGTTAGAGCGATCCAGCAGACACTCGAAATCGTAAAAACAGAGGTGACTAGGTCCATACCCACGCCCGTCGTTTCGGAATGTAATCTTCCTCTCTGGAGGATAAAATTTAAGAGTTTGATGTACTTTACACGACCCCTCGTGGCTTGCATACGATGAGTAGAGAGGGAAATCAAACAGGAATGACAAAAGATGTGGTGCATAGGGATGCGCCCTCCATTGTTGTGCATATTATGCACATACTGGTTAAGTCTTTAATTAACACAAGATGCTGACCCTCCAACATTAACAGGGACACTATGTCTTTATAATTCCCCCTTCCCTTCCTGGCAAGAGTGATGAAGTGACACCTCGTATTTTCATCCCTTTCAAGTATATAAATGAAAATCTGCACCTTGTTGAGTTTTCCACTTTTGCAATATCCTCAAATGTTACTGGGGAACTAACGTCACAGGCCAGTTAAGGTGTCTTAGACACCAGTTCGCTTTGGCGCAACGTTTATGAATATTATCTAGATGCTGACCCTTAGCTAAGCATTTGTAAGCTGCGAGACATTGCATAAGGCAAGTACCATCCTCCCCTTCTGGATTGAAAACAAGACG
This sequence comes from Procambarus virginalis, assembly GCA_020271785.1. Lineage (NCBI taxonomy): Eukaryota > Metazoa > Arthropoda > Malacostraca > Decapoda > Cambaridae > Procambarus > Procambarus virginalis. The sequence goes on along the minus strand of WNGS01164437.1, from coordinate 33,339,114 downwards.
CTCGCCGCATAAACCTTTGGGGTATTCTACATATGAACCTAAACGTATAGGCCGTTCAATTTGAGTGCAGTTGATGTAAAACCCCGTTAGACATTCAACTACGATATTAGACCCCTCTCGCTCACCTAAATAACGTGCAATTTTCCCTTCTAATTCATCAGCCCAAAAATCCACCAGGATGTCCACTTCCTCTAACGTTACTGTTCGAGCCTCTCCACGTATAGGAAATCCATCATTATTGATGGGATCCAACACATTTTCCTCTTCTTCACGCACATTTAAATTGCGTACAATCAATATAATATCTGGGTATATTAACAGTGAAGGATGGTGGGGGAGAACTGACTTCTAATTTGATCGATAATTTTTTTTTAATGTCCTTAAATAAATTCCTGGGGAAGAGTTTACACTCTCGGGGATCGAAAATGAAAGTCTAATATATGCTCTATTATAATTTTCTATTCGGTCTATGACTCGAGGTTGTACCACTCGTAGTGGTGGAGGAGGCAAAGGAGAGGTACTGGAAGGGTACAGGAAAGATATACCACCTCCCCAATCCTGTGAGGAAGAAGAATGAAAGTCTTGTGGTGCTATTCTTTCGTCTTCAGAGAGAGAGAGAGAGTGAGGATAATGACGATGCTGGGGATATAGGATTGTAAGAATAACTACCTTCACTGCTAGTGCTGTACTCATCTCCACCTTCACCTCCATCTTCATCTTCATCTTCATTACTGCTACTGTCAATAGTACTTTCACAGTCAGTGTGGGAACCTAGCCGTGGGTTGGAGGTAGGGACGATGATGATATCATTGCTGGCGCTACTCTCATTACCATCTACATCATCAACATCATCATTGTCAGAGGTCTACATTCTCTCCTTTGCTGATGCTGCGCTCATCGTCATCATGATCATCATCATCATCATCATCATCATTACAGGTGAAGCTGATGTTGTTGTTAGTAATGACGCGGGACAAGGTGTTACTGCTAGCGAGAATGGAAGAGAGTGGATTGCGTCGGCTCTCACTTTCCTTGGTGAAAGTAGAAGCTGCTATAAACACGAGATGAATGTCTATAGATAGAGAAGAAAAACCGTTAGGTACATATATATGTATATATATATATATATATATACATATATATATATATATATATATATATATATATATATATATATATATATATATATATATATATATATATATATATATATATATATATATATATATATATAATTGTGGTAGAATAATTACTATTAACTAACTAACTAACCAGCCTGAGGTGTATGGCTGGCAATGACCAGAAGAGGAAGATCCTTCTGAGGTTCCTCTAAGGTAGAGGTATGGAGCATAGCCTGAAATCATATTAATATGGCTATTCCGCTTAAAGTGAAACAAATACATACACACACATACACACTAATATAATTGGATCCATCTGCTAAGTTTATGTGGAATGTGTATTGCATTATATAGCAGCGCAACTACAACATCCATCACCAGCGGTAGCTTACGTCTGTGTGAAGCTTTATTCCTTCGCAGTGGTCCCCCCGGTGAAGAGCAGTAAGGACACGAGCGAGACATATATAACACCATCTACATCAATATAACCATTATTGGCATAATAAGTATAACAATACAGAGTTTACTTACGGTCGTCGCAAAAGTAGCTCTGACATTGCACGCAATGGTAATGCATGACATCGTTAATGCTCTGATATCATAATGACCCGGGAACAGAACATAGCACTTTTTACACAGTAGACGACATTGATAATTAGGGCTATAAATGTAGGTAAGAGTACACTTTTCGCAAACCGCTGTATGTTCTCCCTCCATGACGCAGGCGGAAAGCAGCAGTGTGAACTGATCAACTCCCAGCGCAGCCTAGCTAGGGATCCGTGTAATAACCAGTTATAGATGAAAAGGAGTACAGGTACCATAATAATAATTACGATAAGATGAAGATGATGATGTTGTTTGTACAGAAATAACCCAGCCCCATTCACCCTTGTTTAGGTTTGGGTAAGAGCAGTAAAAGATAGTGCACTATGACCACACTGCTGGAGATAGAGGTAGAGGATAAACAGTCACATTACAGGATGGTGAGTCCTAGGCTCCACCATGCGGCTTACCAACGTAGGAAGAGAGAGAACCTTATGTTCCCCCCTAACTAAGCTCATTTATTTCTATGCCTTAGTATGGTGGGAAAGCTTTGTTTTATTATTATCATTATTATGACCAGTGACAGTTCCTCGAGGATACCTGCCTGGCTGCTCGTCTGGTTGACCAACGGTCCACATGGGAGGGTGACCGCTTACCTGACGACTGCTGACACGTGGCGAATGCACAATGCACTTGCCAGACAATGAAACAAAGATCAGTCGCGATATCATGTCGGGAACGCAGCCCTGCCCAGCAAGGTGATGGTCTGCATACCTGAGTCATGTTTTACTTCAGAAACAAAGAAGCGACAGTGCGATGAGGTCCGCATATGCGGTAATACCCAAGTGTGCGTGATTATGACTCTCTTAGTGCTTTACTTCAATTGCCCTGTGAAAGATGTGATTGTGGCGCTCCTGCCAGTGTCGCTCTCCTGTTAA
>WNGS01164437.1:33273675-33288675 GCA_020271785.1 Procambarus virginalis | reverse complement strand
GTATGTAGGTTAGATTAGCATTTTAAAAGCACAATAATCACCTTCTGTGGTTGATTGTTCAGTAAATAACTGAATTATATGTTTAACAGATCCCTATCCCTGTCCATGGAGGACAGAATAAAATGTATTTTCTGGTTAGCATTGTAAATCTGTGGCCACGTTTGTGGTGGATGATAATAATAATAATAATTCTGCCCGAAACGCTGCGTGTACTAGTGGCTTTACAAGACTGCAAATACTATGCTATGTATTCTCTCTAACCCAATGTACCTTCTTGTATATAAATAAATAAATAAATAAATAAATAAATAAATAACAGGTTTTTGAAGGCAGTTCTGATGTTAGGCAGCCTCGCATACAACGCCGATGTTATTCTTTTAATGTGGGCTAAGAACATAAGAACATAAGAATAAAGGTAACTGCAAAAGCCTATTGGCCCATACGAGGTCACCGACCGCGACCTCACCTGCCCCAAGGGGCCTCACCTGCCCCTAGGGAGACGACACCTGGGAGAAGATGCCTGGATACGCTCACCTATTATGCAGGCAATCCGAGTAAGGTATTTGGGACCCCTGTTGGCTAAGGTAGTTTATTGCAATGGCAAAATCAGGAAGAATGACCAGGTCAAGCAGCATCAGGGAAGAGGAGGTTTATTGAGAAAGTGATAGGGAAAAGTGTTGAAAGGAGGTGCGATTGGATGGAGGATTTAATCCTTGGAATTAAAAAGAGATTATATATCCAAGTCTTTCCTAAATCTCTACTTATCCAATAAATTCAACTCTGCTTATCAACACTCTACTTATTATACTCTACTTATTTACTTATTCAACTCTACTTATCAACAAATTCAGGATGTGATTGAGTCAAAAACAAGTGCACAAGGACTATATTCAAGGGGAATTCAGGAAGATGAGGGGAGAATGGGAAACCATGTGTACAATACTCGACACGGCATAGGAAGCATTAATAGGGATGGGGGGGGGGGTCAGATAAGCTGGGAATGGATTAGCGAGTACGGGAGGGGTAGGCAACAAATAGGTACAAGACAGTGAGGGTAGACTACGGAATTTGGAGGAACTATTAGGGGAAAAGCATTGTTGTTGTTGTTGTTTGTTATAGATTCAGTTACTGGGAACAAAATGTTCCAAGTAGCACGGGCTATGGTGAGCCCGTAGTGGACTTACCTGGCACAGGAGCGGTGCTGTAACTGAGTGAGGAAAACGCCGTTGTTGTTGTTGTTTTAGATTTGGCTACTCGGAACAAAATGTCCATGTAGCACAGGCTATGATGAGCCCGTAATTGAGTTCGGTTATTCGTGATAACTTTGTTACTCCGATATTTGGGTCAAAGTTTTAAATTGAGGTGGGGTTTCCTCCTTTTTCCCTGTTTCTTTTGCGCTTCTGTTTTAGTCGTGTTTTAATAACATTATCTTGGTGGCGGATGTAGGTGCAGAATGTTCACTAGTGAGTCCCATTCTTTAACGGCTTTTCTAATCATTGTAGTCGCTGTGGAATGTGCATCTAATGCAGCTGCTGTCGTTGGATTAATGTTTAGTTAGATGCGCAAGGCTTCAGTAGCTTCACATTCCAGTATGTAGTGCAATAGTGGCGCCTGAGTGTCATATCTGTTCCACAGATATGACACTCGGATGTCTCGATGTCTCTTGATAATAAATAATAGGGGGACTAATGGAAACACAAGCTCCATACTTAGGATTCTGACAGGTGATGGGAAGAGGAGTGTGATCTTGATAATCTACAATCCCCCACCAAACAATACAAGGCCCAAACAGGAATATGATGATAACAACAAGACATGTATAGATGAACTTCAGAGGGCAGCAACAACAGCTCGGTTATGGGGGAACCTCAATCACGGAGGATCAATTGGGAATCGAGAAATCCCCATTTGTTGGTGGTTATTGTTGTGGTGGTAGCAGTATTGTTGTAGGTGGTGGTTGTTGTTTTTGTGGTGGTGTTGGTGGTGTTCATAGTGGTGGTGGTGATGGTGGTGGTACTGGTGGAGGTGGTGTTAGTGGTGGTAGAGTTACGACCCCTGGGTTCAAAATTGGTACTACAAAGAAACCAGTATCATAATGCTGCTGTTTGCATACATGCAAGGGACCATTCACTCCATTATTTTGGTGATAGGCCTTGAATGTTTTGGATTATGTGTGGGATTTTGATTAGTTAAAGTATAAGACAATAATAGATAGTTTGGGTTATGTAGGAGGAAATTATCCGACAGTCTGATATTTCAAGAGAGACTGAGACAGCTTGGTTGGCGGTTCCGTTTCCGTGCCAGACGTAGGTACAACTTGATGCTCACAGAACAGGTATACTCTGTGATAATTGAATGTTAGTTTAATGCAAAGCTAGATGTTAGTTAGGATTAGAATTGACTAGTGGCAAGTAAATATTTATATTGAAGAATACGTCTGTTACTGTACAATCAGTTTAATGATTCAGGCAGCGGCCACATGGTGAGGGAGCTCCTCTTCTCTACTGGGTCACGGCGCGAACTGGACGTTGTTTTTACCTCCTTCCTCTCTTCTCCTCTCTCCTTATAACAAGATAAGTACCTGTACATTGTTACCGTGCCATTAGTTGTTCTAAGTGTATTTCTTCTGTGTTCTCTAAGCCAGGGTTTTGACACCGCAAGTGTTTATTTCTCTGGAGAAGCCTAGTGAACATGTGGATATTAAAGTTATCAAGTACTGTGTACTGTCCCTTATGGAAGTAGACCTTACCTCTAGTTTGCTGGTTGTAACGCTCGTCTCCTGCTTATGTGGAATCAGGGAATTAACGTAAGAACGAAGTAGTAAGGTATTTATTGTACTTGGAGGGATTATGATTAATAAATATTATATTAAGGTAAAAGTAAACTGGAGTTTCCATCATCTGCACTGTTTTGGGAATTAGGAGATCACCATAGACAACAGACCATTTATTTGATAACTTTTATCTTTTTGCTGGTGTAACGTACGGTTATGTTACGTTGCTGGGCAGATTAGATACACAGTGTTTAGTGTTTCATATTTATTTAGTAGTCCTGGATACAGCAGTGTCGTAGACGTTGAGACGAAGCCTGGAGCAGAGCAGAGAGCTGAGTGAGGCCGGAGTCGCGGAGCTCTATGTGGGAGAGCGTACTGAGCGTCGGTACAGTATCTCGCAAGTGTCTGCTCTAGACCACACTTGAAAGTAGACTGGTTAATATTTGCTATTCTGTTGCTTATATGCTTGGGCAACCCCTCACCGGGTTGCTCGGGGCAACACCTCACCTCATTCATCTCCAAAGGTTGACAGGAATATTAACAATGCATTTGGAGCGAGTATATTATTGGGATAATCTACTCGCTACACTGGGAATAGTTTCCCTGGGGGCTGGGCCTTACCTAATCCCACTAACTGATTACTCCATTACCTTAAGCATTGACCCTACAGAGTTTATAAGAGATGGTAGTGCTGGCGGTGGTCGTGTTGGTGGTGGTGGTTGTTGTTTTTTGTTGTGGTAGTGGTGATTGTGGTGGTGGTAGTGGTGGTGGTGACGGCGGCGGCGGCTGCTGGGCTCGGCCGACCTCCCCTCCAGAACTCTCCACAGCAACACTTGCTCCAGGACCCCCTCGCCACCCACACACCTTCCTTACACCAGGACCCCTCGCCACCCACACACCTTCCTTACACCAGGACCCCTCGCCACCCACACACCTTCCTTACAACAGGACCCCCTCGCCACCCACACACCTTCCTTACACCAGGACCCCTCGCCACCCACACACCTTCCTTACAACAGGACCCCCTCGCCACCCACACACCTTCCTTACACCAGGACCCCTCGCCACCCACACACCTTCCTTACAACAGGACCCCTCACCACCCACACACCTTCCTTACAACAGGACCCCTCACCACCCACACACCTTCCTTACAACAGGACCCCTCACCACCCACACACCTTCCTTACAACAGGACCCCTCACCACCCACACACCTTCCTTACAACAGGACCCCTCACCACCCACACACCTTCCTTACAACAGGACCCCTCACCACCCACACACCTTCCCTACCCCGGCATAATTTGTCACCCATAAAACACATTTCACAGGTGATAATTTGTGTTACAATGTTGATACAATTGGTGTGAAATCCAAAACAAAGTGAAGGCAGTTATTGCAATTCAAAGGAAAATATATCGTTACTTAAATCAAAAGTTGCACAAAATGCCATTGCATCAGACAACAAATAATTTGATAATGTTCATTAAGATATTAAAATGAGAAAAGGGGTTAATATATTTTGTCTTTCGAAAACTTTGAAACTTTTTTTTGAAAAGATTCGTAGATATTGACGATATTGATGATACTTTTGTACTGTGTGGACAGGTGTTTCCTAGTTCCACTAGTACGACACGTGTTCACTAGTGTCTTTGTAATAAGTGTGGACAGGTGTTTACTAGTGTCTTAGTAACAAGTGTGGACAGGTGTTTACTAGTGTCTTAGTAACAAGTGTGGACACGTGTTTACTTGTGTCTTAGTAACAAGTGTGGACATGTGTTTACTTGTGTCTTAGTAACAAGTGTGGACAGGTGTTTCCTAGTGCCACTAGTACGACACGTGTTTACTAGTGTCTTAGTAATAAGTGTGGACAGGTGTTTACTAGTAGCTGGCGCCATGTGTGAACGCTCAGGAAGGCGCGGTGCTCAGCAGTATCAGAGTACAATAACGGTCCAGGTACTGAGCAGTGAGCACTTGTGGACCCGCCAAGTCCAGTTCTTCCTGGCTTCTGGTAAACAATATTCCCCAGAAACTGAGGCCAGTAAATGAGCTTAATCTAAAAAATATTGTTTTCCAAATTATTTTTGCCAGAAAGAGCAGTATTCAGCTATGATGAACAAATCTAAGGTCAAGTCCGTTGTGAAATTAAGGAAGTCATCTGCGGTGTGTCGGGATGCTCAGATGGCGGCCAAGCCCGTCGGCCCTGCGCCCGTCACCTTCAAGCCCGACAGGATAAACCCATCAGGAGAAGGGACTGGCAAACCCCAGCGCGGGGCGGCCGCCCCTCCTCCTGAAGAAGGCAGGTGTGCCCCTGGGGGCCCCGACGGGGCGGAAGTGACGTCGTCAGTGGTGGCAACGCTAGCTGAGCGGGGCGGGGCCCGGGGCAGCCGGGGTCACGCTGCTGGAGGGGTCAATACCTCCACCAACAGAGCTGATCACCTCCAGGTGGGTCTCCAGGTGGGCCGCCACCTCTCCTCTTGGCCCGGGGCTGCATGGCTGCTACTAAGCAAATACAATGTTTAGTCGGCTTATTTGTATATATGTAATTTTTACACTCGATTCACACACGCATGCAGTTATTTAGTGCTTGATAAATATACATTTGTATATATAAAATTGATTTAATGCTTGATAAATATACATTCGTATTCATATATATGCATATAGTGCTTGATAAATAAAAATATAAATATACTTGTAGTGGTTGATAAATATACATTTTTAAATAAATATAAATTGAGTGCTTGATAAATAAACATTTGTATATATAAATATAAATTCAGTGCTTGATAAATATACATTTTTAAAGCTCAGTTTGAAACAGGTAGCGGAGCACCGACAGCACACCACTTGGAGCACCTCTGGGCCACAATGCCATTGCTGCAGTCCTTGACGAAAAGTTTAGAGACCTAAAGAGGATGGAAGCGAGAATAGGGGACTTGGACTCCCATGATGCCCTCTACCTTCTCACAAAGTGCCTTACCTTGCCCAGGCTAACATACTTCTTAAGGTGTGCACCCACTTTTGGCAACCCACTTCTTAATAAATATGATGAGCTCCTCAGGTCAATATTCAGAAAGGCGCTCAACCTAGATTTAGATGACAGTCAGTGGGACCAAGCGACACTACCAGTGAGATTCGGGGGGATAGGCATACGAAAGGCAACTGAGGTAGCACTTCCAGCATTCTTATCCTCATGTACAGCAGCCAACGAGTTGGTAGGGCAGATCCTACCAGAGCGTATGAGAGAGACAGCGGAACTCATGATCAAACGTTCATCGAAGCAGCCAGGCAATGGGACACCATTGCACACCCTCAACCCCGACCACAAGTCCCAAAAGACCACAAGTCCCAAAAGACCACAAGCAGGCCCACTGGGATAGCCCCATAATGGAAACGACTGTCACAACAATGATTGACAACGCTGATGCTGAAAACAAAGCCCGCCTCCTAGCGGTAACAGCACCCCACGCCGGGGATTTTTTATTTGCTGTGCCCAATGCAGCCCTGGGAACTCGCCTCAGTGCTGCCTCAATTGCGGTGAGGCCCACCCTACCTAATTCCGTGTGTGTATACATTATAGGCTTGAGGCAGCCGTCCTCAACCTGAAGCACCGGGAACGTTTGTCTTTTCCTAAAGCGAGGCACCAAGTTTGACGTCTCCCACCTTATGCTAACGTCTCTTATGCTCGCATATTGCGCTTTTCCCCACCTCATCCTTCCCGCCATCCTCAGTCTCACAACCGTTTCCAGGCCTTAGACCCAGACACACCCACTGTCTCCTACTCTGTTCCTTTGAGTTCTGTCTTGAAGGGTCCCCCCCATGGCTCTCTGTCTGGGGTTCCCCTTCTTTCTACCCAGTCGGTCGTGTCTCCTGTGTCTTCTTCCTCCCTACGATCCTCCTTCCCATCCTTCTCCTCCGTCTCTTAGCTCTCTCTGTCAGTGCGGGCTGATGTTCATCACTGTCCCAATGGCCATCGTGTTTGCTCTCGTTCTGCTTCTGTTGAGATGCTTGAATCTGTTGCCCAGTACATTGTTGCTGGGACGCCTGTCTCATTGAGTCAGAAGCGAAAGCCTGGCTCCTCTCCTTCCTCCTCCCCGGCGGGTAAGAAGGTTTCACTTTCTTCCTCACCCCTACCTCTGACTCTCGCTCCATCCCCTCTCATCTCAGTGGTTGTGCCCCATGTTCCTGCTATGGAGGTTTCTTTGGTTCCCGCCTCCCCCTTGGTTGCTGTCCTTGCTGAGGTGTACTCCCTGGTTTCTGCCCCTCCTGATGCTGTCCTTGGCCCTCTGTTGTCCCCCCCCCCCCACATCCTCCTCCTGTCCCTGCACGTCCGCCTCTGGTCTGTTCCCCCGCTCCCTTCCTCCATCTTTACTCAGTTTACCCATGCCCCCTAACCCTGACTTTGCTGATCCTGACCCTGATCCTGCACTTTAACGTGCTGTGTTTCCTTTTCACCTTTGTTTCTTCGTTGTTCTCTGTTGCTGTCCTTTCTCTTCTTGTCGATGTCTATTCTTCAATGAAACATTTGTGGTTATTACGACAATTTCCTTGAACTCCAACTTCTGATTTCACGGTTTTTGCCCCTTTATGTCTGTCTCCAGGAGCCGATGTTGGTGCTCGTCCTGGTTGCTTCCATTGCTATTCCTTTCTCTCCCCCCCCCCCTCCCAGCTGTTGCTGGGCTCCTAACTCTTCTGCTCTCTTGATTCGCTCTGATGTTCCTTTTGTCCCCTTACTTTTTGCATCGCCTTTCCATTGCTCTGCTGCCCGTATCTTTGTGAGGAAATGGTACACGGTTTTTTCGTTTATCTCCCCCCGAGTGTCTCACTTTCTCTTCCGATCTTAAACACCTAAGGGACTCCTTGCCGGAGCCTGTGCTCCTGCTAGGTGATTTCAATTGTCATACCTTTGGGGTGATGTTCTGACAAACACCCGGGTAGCCTTCTTGAACCGTTCATCCTCTCTTTTTCCCTGTCTCTTCTGAATTCTTGTAAGCCCACTCATGTGGACTCTCGGACTCGCACCCTTTCCTGTCTTGATTTTTCTCTCTGATCGTCATCTCTGTACTTGAATTTCATGTGGTGAGTTCTTGATGACTTCTATGGCAGTGACCATTTCCCCATCCTTGTTATCATTTTCTCTTTTCACCCTCCCCTCTCTTTCCCTAGGTGGCAGTTTGCTAAGGCAGACTGGAACCTATTTACCCTCAGTGCTGCTCTCTCTGACAGCACTGACACTCTCCTCCTTTTTCATGACAACATCTTCGACGCTGCTCTCCGCTCTATTCCTCGCTCTTCCTCTCGGGGCCCACGGAAGTGCGTTCCCTGGTGGAATGCAGACTGTGCACGGGCTGTCCGCTGTAAGCGTGAAGCCTGGAAGAGACACCGCCACCGGCATATGGCCGATTCTTTTCTTTTGTTTTGGAAGGAGAGTGCTGTGGCCCATAGGGCTATTCGTAAAGCTAAACATGAATGTTGGATGTCTTATATCTCCACTATTACGTCCGAAACTCCTCTGCCGCAGATCTGGAAGCGTATCTGTAAGATAGCAGGTAAGTTCGTTCCTGATGTCTCGCCAGTCCTTCACCTCCATGGTACTCTTGTGGTGGACCCGTTGCAGGTCGCTACCAAACTGGGTTCCCACTTTTCTTCTGTTAGCTCTGGTTCTCATCTTCCTTAATCTTTCCTTCTACATAAACCTGTCCTTGAATCTCGTCCTTTAGATTTCTACACTCATCTCCGACTTCCCGTCTCTCTCTCTGAACTTCGTTCTGCCCTGGCCCTCTGCGGTTCTACGGCGGCGGGCTCCGATGGCATTCATTATGAGATGCTTCACCATCTCCCTCCGTGCACGTCTCGGTATTTACTGAGTCTGTTTAATCGGATCTGGGAATCGACGTCAGTTCCTAAGGACTGGCTCGATGCCATTGTCCTCCCTGTTCGAAAACCAGGGTCTCTTGGGACTTCCCCTAAGGACTTTCGCCCTATTGCCCTAACGAGTTGTGTCTGCAAACTCTTTGTGAATGTATGGTTAACGTTCGTCTGATGTGGTTCTTTGAACACTATTACCACCTCTCCCCTCCTCAATTAGGTTTCCGCAAGTGCCACAGCACCACAGATGTCCTGGTGAACTTGGAGGTCTATACTTGTGCTGCTTTTGCTGCGAAGACCTCCGTCGTTGCCGTCCTTTTTGACTTGAAAAAGACTCACGACACAACTTGGCAATAACATATTCTGTCCCAACTTCATTATTTTAACCTTCGTGGTAATCTCCCTCTCTTTCTCCAAAGCTTCCTCTCCCGTTGTTCCTTTCGGGTGAGGCTTGGTACTGCTCTCTCTGCCTCTTTTCAGCAATACGAAGGTTTGCCCCAGGGTAGTGTTCTGAACACTACCCTTTTTCTGGTTGCCCTCAATGGTCTTCTTTCCTCTCTCCCTTCTGGCATCTTCTCCTCTCTCTATGTCGAAGATCTTACCCTTTGCTGTCAGGGTGATGATTCGCCTCTCCTTCAACGCCGGCTTCAACTTGCGATTGATGCCGTGTCGTCTTGGGCCACCAATCATGGCTTCAGGTTCTCTACTTCTAAGACTTGTGCTATAACTTTTACTCGGAAGTGAATCATTCTTCGTCCTTCTTTGTCACAGTAGGGTCACCCCATTGTGTACAAGGATTCTGCTAAGCTTTTGGGATTGATTTTTGACACTCTGTAGTCTTGGTCGCCCCATATCTCTTACCTCCGAGTTGAGTGCTCTAAGGCCCTTACCCTCCTTCAGGTGTTGTCCCATACTTTTTGGAGAATGGATAGGCGCAGTCTCCTCACTTTACATTCCTCTCTCGTCCTGTCTAAACTCGATTATGGTTGCCCTGCTTACTCGTCTGCTTCTCCTTCTACTCTTCGCCGTCTTGATGCTTTGCACCATACTGGGTTGCGCCTTAGTTCTGGTGCCTTTCGTTCTACTCCCGCCCTCAGCTTGTATTGTAACATTGGCTTCCTGTTTCTCCAGGACCGCCGTGATCGCTACTGTCTTCATTATCTTGCGCAGTCCTTGCAACATCCTTCCTCTCATCTCTGTCGTGCTTTAACATTTACCCCTCCTGCGGTTCCTGTTCCTCTTCACCACCTCCCTCTTTCTGTCCGGTTATCTCGCTTACAGGATTCTCTTTCGGTTCATATCTCTAACATTTCTCCTCGTGTTGTTCCTTCTTTGCCCCATGGAGAGTCCTCCTTCTGCAGTTTTGTACATTCCTAACCTACATCACTACATCACTAAGATAGCTCTGTCAGCTATCCTCTTGCCTCCTGGCTCGCCAAAACCCTGACGCCTTACCTTGGCACTTTTTTCCCCTGCCCATCTTCGTCACTCTCAGGACTTCATAGAAAGACTGCGCCTGCAACCTCTTGTAAGATGCTTAGTCTTGATGTCGACTCTCTCTTTACTTATGTTCCGCTCGATGACGTTCTCTCTTTCCTTAGACAGAAGGCGTCAGAGGGCCTCCTTCCTCTCCCTCTTCCTACTGACATTTTCCTCGATCTCATTAGACTGTGTGTTGACTCTAACTCTTTCTCTTTCAACGGTAAATATTACACTCAAACTTTCGGGGTTGCTATGGGTTCCCCTCTCTCCCCTGTTCTTGCTAATTTCTACATGGAATACTTCGAAACTGTTCTTCTTCCTTCTATTGATACTCGTCCCTCTCTTTGGCTTCACTATGTTGATGACATTTTTGCTTTATGGCCTCATGACCTTAATCTTTTCCACCCTTTCCTCGCCTCTCTTAACAATCTGGCTCCTTCTATTCATTTCAAAGTTGAGTGGGAATCTAATTCCCTCCTTCCTTTTCTTGACGTTCATGTTCACAGCTCTGTGTCTGGGTTCTCTTTCTCTGTCTACCGTAAACCCATGCATAGTGGCATGTACATTCACTTCTTTTCCTACCATCCTCCTTCTGTTAAGAAAAGTGTCCTCGTCTCTCTCTTCCTCCGCGCTCTACGCATCAGCGACCCTCAGTTTCTTGATTCTGAAATTGCCTTTATCTACAAATCATTCTCTCGCCTTGGTTACCCTTTGCATTTCATCAACTGTGCCTACTCTCAAGCGAAACGAAATTTCTTTCATCCTAAACCTGCTTCCAACACTAGTAGCACGGTACTATGCCTTCCCTTCATATCTGAACTCAAAACTTTTACCAATACCTTTCGTCCTCTTGACATTAAACTCGCCTTTCGACAAACTAACACACTTCGTAGCAATCTAGTTCACACTGCTCCTCCTGCTTCTAATACTGCTGGTGTCTGCTCTATTTCCTGTTCGTCTTGTCCTCTCCAATACTTTGGCGAAACTGGCCGTACACTGAATGACAGACTTAAGAACACAAGAGAAGTGTTAAGTCTGCAGACACTAACAATGCTCTCTTCTGCCAGTGAGGGATTCTAATCATCCCATTGATTGGTCTTCCTCCAAAATAATCTTTCCTGCCTCTACTCTACACAGACGCCGTCTTGTGGAATCGGCTCTAATACACAATGTACCCAACATGAACTTGAGTCCTGGCTTTGTTGCTGTGGACTCTTCCCTTTCACAGTATATACTCAAATGCTCTAATCTTTCTAACAAACGTGACCTAACATAAGCCTACCCCTCCTATCTTCTTTCTTTCTCTTTCCTTTTCTTTATCTCTTCTCCTACGCTCCCTTGCTATCCTCTTCTTATTCCTATCTCTTTCTCATTCGGTGGTTATAATAGGAGCTGCCCCGTATGGGCCAATAGGCCTTCTGCAGCTCTTATTATTATTACTATCCCCTCTACTACACCTTACTTTGCTCCTCAGCTCTCTCTTGCCTATTTATTGCCTGTCTCTACTCCCTCATCACAATCGACTTGAGAATGGTCCAGGACGGACCGAAACGGCGTCGTCTCTTCACCTTCTCGTGTGTGGTCTGGTCAACATACTTTAGCCACGTTATTGTGATTCATCGCATGCCTACATCACTAACCCCTCCTACGGTTCTAAAATGCCTTTACCTTGAGCACTTTTCTTCACACTCCCGCTCCGTTTCCATCTTCACCAATGGGTCCAAGTCTGCAGCCGGTGTAGGCTACTCTGTTGTTTTTTCTGACAGCACTTATATGTGTTGCTTCCGGAGACTAGCATCTTCACAGCAGAACTTTATGCTATTTTCTATGCTCCTTGTCTCCTGCTTTCTCGTTGTCAATCTTTCTTTGTTGTTGTCGTTGACTCTCGTATTGCCCTCATGGGTCTCGGGTCCTTTAATCCGGTTCATCCAGTAGTTGTCGAGATACAGCATTGGCTGTTTCTTATTCACAGTAAATTTAAGTGAGTTGAGTTTTGCTGGGTTCCCAGCCTATTGGTGTCTCTTTAAATGAGTGTGCGGATGCTGCTGCTAGGCAAGCTGTCCAATCTTGTCCCATCTCTTGTAAAAGTATTCCTTATTCTGACTTTTACCCCATTATTTATTCCTCCATCCCATTGGCAGACTTGTAGGTCTTCTGTTACTGGTAACAAACTGCATACTCTTAAGAGTTGTGTGTCCTCATGGCTGTCCTCCTACCACAGTAACCGGCAATAGGAAACGGCTCTGGCGAGGTTGCGTATAGGTCATACTTGCTTAACTCATGGTCACTTAATGGAGCGCCGCCCTGCTCCTTATTGTCCAAATTGCATTGTCCCTCTTATGGTCGTGCATATCCTTGTAGAATTTCCTGGTTTTCGGGACGAGCGTGTGTCTTGTTTTCCGACCGTCCCCCGCGGTCGCTTGTCCCTCGATAGAATTCTTGGTGAATCGGATACTTTTGATACAGTTCGCCTTATGCATTTCTGTTCTCATATTGGCATCCTTGGTGATATTTAGTGCCCTCTGATTATTTCGGACATTTGATGGTGCTACATAGCCTTCCTGGTTTGGTGCCTTCTTTTGAAAATTCCTTCCTTTCTTCCTTCAATAATATCTTTCAGGACTCTTTCCTCGGTTTTATTGGCCGTAGAAAAGAAGTTCCTGTAAAACAATTTAATAGGAGGTACTGGTGTTGATTGTTTCTTCAGAGGCTGCATGGCGTGTCACCTTCCTTTTAATGACGTCTTCAACATAACTGTTAGAGAAGCCATTGTTGACTACCTTACTCTACAGAGTTCCTCGTCGAACTGTTTCCAGCCTGAACTGTGAGGTAGAACTCGGTCGACGGAGGCGTTGACAACGCTCCGCTTGTACCTCTCCAGGCAGTCACTGTTAGCATTAAGGCACATTCCTATGTTCAGTTCTTTTTTCAAACTGAAGAAAATGTTATGAGCAATTTGCCTGGTTTCACAGGATAATACAAAGGAATTAATAACACAGTTTTATCAGTTTAATTAACGTAGGAACTGGAAGGGGGGAAATGATACTTTAACAGTTCATCTGATAAAACTTTTAGTAAATCATCGACTGGAACTTTAGTAAATAAAGAAGTTACATAAAGCTAATCATTTTATAATTACAGAGGTCTTTCTTATTACATAATTTATAAACTAAATAAACTCTATTCTTTATATTTGAATTAGAAATCGTAATGTTCGTAAGATTTCTAATTCAAATCTAAAGAAGAATGTTGATTTAATTTATACAAAATTCATTAACATTGGAATGTGTATGAATAATCACTCCGAATCATCGACAGATATAAGACTAGTGTAATAATCACATTTATATGCAAAGCTCTTACTCATTGTTCTAACCGCATAACATCCACAAACAACTGGACAGAAGCCTTCAAGTATTAATAAACAACGAGTACACGAACAAAGAAGTCAACACCCATATCAGAAGATAGAAAAAACAAACCCCCCCTCCCATATTTATTTATATACAAGAAGGTACATTGGGTTTATCAAGTACATAGCATTGATATTTATACATTCTTGTAAAGCTACTATCAGGAGACAGATTTTTCCAGCTCCCTTGTCCACTGTAATGTGTGCACAGGAGTGTGTGTGTGCACAGGAGCACAAGTTTGAGAAATACAACTCCCACACAGTCATGCTGAGTGTCTATGAACAGCCCTTGACAAGAGCTTTTCAATAGAACTATTGTGGGCACTGTAGCAAATCTGTAGAGAAAGTTATAGCAAGAAGTTTATTTCAGGTGAATTTCTGTACACGTTCCAGAGGAGAGGAGGGGTTGGGGGGTTAACGGTCGTAGGCCGATCCCAGCACCACAAGCCCCCTCGTGCCATGAGGAGAGCGCCGTCTTGGGAGAACGTGATTTGTCGACGCACCAGGCTTCTGAAGATGTTTGTCTGTGATTGGTATCTGTGAGTGATTAGAGTAAGAATTTGGTATCGTGGGAGAGGGGTGCGGGACAATTAAGAAAGTGAACTTTATTGGGATCGTCACCTTCCCGCGTGATCGTGAAACGCCACCCAGAGAAAGTGGACTGTGGTGCCTGTTATCCGCATGTGGTAGTGACATCCGTTGTCAAACGTGCCTTAGTTAAGAGGTACCTGTGAGAGACGAACTTGGGAAGGTTTCCAGTGTTGTGAAGGAAACATAGAATTCATAATTCCGGGGAACTACAAGTGAAACAGTGGGGACTCTTAACTTTTTTCCAATCCGTGTCGTGCAGTTCCGTACCGTGCTGTGCTGAGGGCGTGGCACCATCCCTAACTGTGAAGGGCTACTGCATCTGCTATCTCGTTCCACTGTGCCTAGCCTACTGCACTGGTGGTATCTCCTGCCACCCTGTGGTGAGTGTCGTAACACAGGGCCAGCCATCTGTGATCCTGTCTGACCACGTGAAGGAAGTGGGAGTACTTCCACTCCATCCGACTTCAGCTTCAGGGGTGGTAAAGTATGGAAGTGATGTATGAATAAGACCGGTTGGAGAAAAAGGAGTAAGGACCTGAATTCTGTTTTGGTGTATTAAACTCAGAAGCTGATTTTACAGCCAGTGGTCCGTCTTGACATTGTTCTTAACACCTGTGAGGTGATGAGAAGTGTAGACGCGTGAGTTACCTGGATCTAACGTCAATAAAGTTGAGGAGTGGGCCCCACTGTGAGCGAAGGCGTGTGTACGTGTACACGAAATACACATTCATTTGTGTGGAGTTATGTAATATTTACTGTATCTCCAAGGGTGGAGGAAAGTAGTTTTATTCCATTCATACTCTTATCCCTGGAAACACAAACCAAACTGTCTCTATTTTCCGCTTGTTACAACTTGTAATAAAGTTGTT
>WNGS01164437.1:33238969-33252717 GCA_020271785.1 Procambarus virginalis | reverse complement strand
AGTCGGTGGCGGCTCACAGGGGGATGTCCATATTTGGGAGTGTTCCAGTGGCGGGCCGTGTATTCAAGCTAGCGTCAATGTTTCACCATTGAGAATTATTCTCTGTTCTTGACCCCCCCCCCCCCCACAGGAATAGAACATGCAAATAGCCAACAACAATATTCAATACAGGCACACTACAGCATGCTACAATTAAGTAACATTTATACTGGAACACAACTGGATACCATGTTATATTTACTTAAGGGAAAAAGAAATAATGGACATACATATTTATCAAGACGAATGTTAGAATCAAACAAAGATTAGTAACACTAACGTCCCTGTGGCTCATGTAGGTACTGAGTTCCACCTGTGTCCCCTTGTTCGCATACCACCAGTGTTGAATAGTTTATCCTTGTCTACCCGTTGATTCTCCTGAGGATTTTGTAGGTTGTGATCATGTCTCCCCTTACTCTTCTGTCTTCCAGTGTCGTAAGGTGCATTTCCCGCAGCCTTTCCTCGTAGCTCATGCCTCTTAGTTCTGGGACTAGTCTAGTGGCATACCTCTGAACTTTTTCCAGCTTCGTCTTGTGCTTGACAAGGTACGGGCTCCATGCTGGGCCGCATACTCCAGGATTGGTCTTACATGTGGTATACAAGATTCTGAATGATTCCTTACACAGGTTCCTGAAGGCTGTTCTGATGTTACCTAGCCTCGCATATGCCGCAGACGTTATTCTTTTAATGTGGGCTTCAGGAGACAGGTTTGGTGTGATATCAACTCCTAGATCTTTCTCTCTCTTCGTTTCATTAAGTACTTCATCTCCTATTCTGTATCCTGTGTCTGGCCTCGTGTTTCCACTGCCTAGTTTCATTACTTTGCATTTACTCGGGTTGAACTTCAACAGCCATTTGTTGGACCATTCACTCAGTCTGTCTAGGTCATCTTGTAGTACTATCATCCTCTGTTTCAATCCTCCTCATAATTGTTGCATCATCAGCAAACATTGAGAGAATCGAGTCTATACCCTCTGGGAGATCATTTACATATATCAGAAACAGTATAGGTCCAAGGCCCCTGCAGGACTCCACTTGTAACGTCTCGCCAATCTGAGACCTCACCCCTCACATTGACTCGTTGTCTCCTGTTGCTTAGGTACTCCTTTATCCAATGTAGTACCTTCCCTTTCACTCCAGGCTGTATCTCCAGCTTTTTTATTAGTCTCTTGTGTGGCACTGTATCAAAGGCTTTCTGGCAATCCAAAAATATGCAGTCGGCCCACCCTTCCCTTTCTTGCCTGATTTTGTTGCCTGGTCGTAGAATTCAAGTAACCCTGTGAGGCAGGAATTGCCATCCCTGAACCCATGTTGATGCTGTGTTACAAACTTCTTTCGCTCCAGATGTTCCACTAGCTTTCTTCGCACAATCTTCTCCATCAGCTTGCATGGTATGCAGGTTAGGGACACTGACCTGTAGTTCACTGCCTCCTATCTATCCCCTTTCTTGTATATCGGGACTACATTAGCTGCTTTCCAAATTTCTGGCAGTTCCCCTGTTGCCAGTGATTTGTTATACACTATGGAGAGTGGCAAGCACAGTTCTTCTGCTCCTTCCTTTAGTATCCAAGGGGAGATTCCATCTGGGCCTATAGCCTTTGTCACATCCAACTCTAGAAAGCACTTCCTTACTTCCCCGCTGGTAATCTCAAACTCTTCCAGTGGATCCTGGTTAGCTATTCCCTCTCTTATCTTTGGAATATCTCCTTGCTCTAATGTGAAGACCTCCTGGAATGTCTTATTCAACTCCTCACATACTTCCTTGTCGTTTGTAGTGAATCCTTCTGCCCATATCCTTAATGTCATAACCTGTTCCTTTACTGTTGTTTTTCTCCTGATGTGGCTATGCAGCAATTTAGGCTGAGTCTTTGCCTTGTTTGCGATGTCATTTTCGTATCGTCTTTCTGCCTCTCTTCTCAACCTGACATATTCATTCCTGGCATTCTGGTATCTTTCTCTGCTCTCAAGTGTCCTGTTATTCCTATAGTTTCTCCACGCCCTTTTACTTTGCTGCTTAGCTAGCCTACATCTCTGATTAAACCATGGGTTTCTCATCTTCATTTCACTGTTTTCCTTTTGGACTGGGATAAACTTGTTTGCTGCTTCCTTGCCTTCTGTGTGATGTAGTCCATCATGTCTTGGGCCGTCTTTCCCCTGAGCTCTGTTTCCCATGCTATATCTGCTAGGAATTTTCTTATCTCCTCATAGTTTCCCTTTCGGAATGCCAGCCTTTTGTTTTCAGTACCCCTCCTCGAGTTCAATAACCCTTCTTCAATCAGGTACTCAAACTCCAGTACACTGTGGTCGCTCATTCCTACTGGGGTCTCAAAACCGATTTCTCTTATATCGGAGTCGTTCAGAGTGAAGACCAGGTCGAGTCTCGCTGGTTCGTCATTGCCTCTCATCCTTGTGGGTTCTCTGACATGCTGAGTTAAAAAGTTTCTAGTCACCACCTCCAATAGTTTGGCTCTCCACATATCCTCGCCTCCATGCGGTTCCTTGTTCTCCCAGTCAATCCTTCCGTGATTGAAGTCCCCCATGATGAGCAGGTGGGATCTATTTCTACATTCAGTGTGTGTGTGGTGTGTGTGTGTGTGTGTGTGCGTGTGTGTGTATTCACCTAGTTGTGTTTGCGGGGGTTGAGCTTTGCTCTTTCGGCCCGCCCCTCAACTATCAATCAACTGTTTACTAACTAAATCGGAGTCGTTTTTTTCTCCACATACCGCACACACACACACACACAGACACACACACACACACACACACACAGACACACACACACATACACACACACACACACACACCAGGAAGCAGCCCTTGACAGCTGACTAACTTCCAGGTACCTATTTACTGCTAGGTAACAGGGGCATTCAAGGTGAAAGAAACTTTGCCCATTTGTTTCTGCCTCGTGCGGGAATCGAACCCGCGCCACAGAATTACGAGTTCTGCACGCTATCCACCAGGCTACGAGGCCCCTGTGTGTGTGTGTGTGTGTGTGTGTGTGTGTGTGTAATCACCTATTTGTACTCACCTATTTGTGCCTGCAGGATCGAGCATTGACTCTTTGATCCCGCCTTTCGAGCCATCGGTTGTTTACAGCAATGACTCAGGTCCTATTTCCCTATCATACCTTGTCACGGACCTCGGCGCCATCTACGATCCAGGTGCTGAACTATAACTGTTGACCCTCCCATTAAACGCAGTTTCCCATCTTTTAGTACGTTGTGCTGCAAGGTGACGACCAACCACGGACGAGAGAGGGAAAGCAGTGAAGTGGAGACAGTGGAAAAGTTGGGTCGACCTGGAGGTGCTAGCCGGTGGGGCTAGGTGAGCACTGTAGACTTCCGTTCTGGAAGGTACTATCCAGTAGGGCTAGTTGAGCGTTGCTGACTTTGTTGATTGAGCGTACCAGCGAGGGTGCAACGGACGTGGAGCATCGAAGACCTCATCAGAGGCAGTTTGTGTCCGTCCTCCGTGAAGCAGGCTAGCGTGAGGGCTAGCATCGCCGCTCTGGTTGACCTCGCATAGTCTTGTATATATTATAATGGTGATGGGAAATAATAACGGGTTACTTTAAGTGTTATTCTTTTCATTTTTACCTTTTAAATATTACACTATATTCCCACCAAAAATAGGGTTCTCTGAATTTGAGTCGGATCATAGTTTAAAAGAACCCGGTTACAAGGAGTTCGTAACATACCTAGTTTTAAAATTATGAATAGTTTGCTTCCACAACCTGCTCCTTAAGTGCGTTCCATTTTTCCATTATTCTCACACTAAAAGAAAACTTTCTCATGTCTGTGACTCGCCTGAATTTCCAGCTTCCTCCCATGTCCCCTCGTTTTGTTATATTACGTGTGAACATTTCATCTGTTTCCACTGTGTCAATCCCCATGAGAATTTTATACGTTCCTATGATATCAGGTAGATTGGGAATCAAGGAATCCCTATTGCCAGGAAGAAACATAAGAACATAAGACCAAAGGTAACTCAGAAGGCCTATTGACCCATACGAGGCAGCTCCTATTTATAACCACCCAATCCCACTCATATACATGTCCAACCCACGCTTGAAACAATCGAGGAACCCCACCTCCACAACGGTACGCGGTAATTCGTTCCACAAATCAACAACCCTGTTACCGAACCAGTATTTACCCAAATCTAAACGTATCCAATTTATATCCATTGTTTCGTGTTCTGTCTTGTGTTGATACTTTTAATATCCTATTAATATCTCCTTATGTCAGTCAGGTGCTGTCACCTGACTGACATACTGTTCAGTCAGTCGGGTGCTGTCACAGTGAGAGGTTGTGTTAGCTGGAGCTCCGATTGTAGCAACATTATTATAGCAATAATGGAAGGATTACTGAAGGAATTGGTGAACTTAGTTGGAACTCTGAGACCAGAGATGGATTCCTTACGAGAGGAGGTACGACAGCTGAAACGTCGGGAAGAAACGGAGAAGACCAATATAACAAGACCTCGTCGTGGAGAGTCGTTGGGGACAGGGGTCTTAAGAAGACCTTGACAAGGCCGCCTACAGACGCCCTAAAGACAGCAAATTCATTTGCCGTGTTGGAGGACGAGTGCTGTGGTGAGCCAGCAGTTCACTCCGAAAAGAAATCAGCAAGGAGCGGCAAAAGCGCGGCCCCTCAGGGTGCTCAGAAAGTTAAGGAGGTACCGAAGCGAATTTTGGTTGTGGGAGATTCCCAGGTGAGGTATTTAGACAGAACGTTTTGTGCCAGAGATAGGGGGAACAGATTAAGAGTTTGCTATCCGGGAGCTGGAATTGGTGATATTGTTGGAAACATGAAAGATATTATGACGGGAAATGGGAACAAACCCATTATTTGTATTAGTGTAGGGGGTAATGATGTTGGGAGAGTTAGAAGTGAGGAACTAATACTGAAATTCAAGACAGCAATAGAATTAGTTAGGAGCAAGGGAGGAATCCCGATCATATGTGGCATTCTTCCAAGAAAGGGAGTGGGAAATGAATGGATGTCGAGGGCACTTGGTGTCAATTGCAGGCTGGAAAGATATTGCAAATCTAATGCAATATCTTATATAGACAACTGGGAACACTTCTATGGAAGAAATGAAATGTATGCTCGGGATGGGGTGCATCTATCGAGAGCTGGGGTTGTTGCTGTTGCAAACTCGTTGGAAGAAGTGGTTAGAGGTGTTTGTTTGGGTTTAAACTGTTAGTAGATAGAGGTATGGGAATTGATTTGGAGGAAGGATGTAATAAAAGTATGTGTTTGCGGGAGAAAGGAATTGGCAAAATGATCAGGGAAAGAGAAGGGCCTCAAAATAACAATTCACTTAGGGTATATTACACAAACAGTAGAAGTCTAAGAAATAAAATTAACGAATTAAATGCTCTTGTCTGCACAGAAAAAATAGATATTATTGCACTTACCGAAACGTGGATGAATGTTGATAATAGAGAACTATTAGCCGAATATCAAATAAATGGATTTAAACTATTTCACACAGATAGATATATTAGACGAGGAGGTGGAGTAGCCATATACGTTAGGGACAATTTGAAATGTAGTCTCAAAGAGGGAATCAAAACTGAGCCACACACAGAAACTATTTGGATAGAATTAAACGAAAAAGCAAATAATATTATAATAGGAGTTATATATAGGCCACCAAATTTAGACAGAATGGAAGCAAAGCATCTATGGGATGAAATATCTAGGGCATCTAGATCTAACAGTATTTATGTCATGGGTGACTTTAATTTGAGTGGAATAAACTGGTTGAACAAAACAGGGAATAGTGAAGCAGAAGATTTTCTAGAATTAATTGACGATTGCTTTCTTACGCAACACATTAAGGAACCAACACGGGAAAATAATATTTTAGATTTAGTGTTAACTAACAGGGAAACACAAATTAATGACATCGAAATAGGGAGTGAGCTAGGGAACAGTGATCACAAAGAAATCAGATTTAGCATAGAATGGAATAGACCTGTAGGAGAAAATTCTGTTAAAGTGCCAGATTTTCGAAAAGCTGATTTTAATAGCCTAAGAATTTTTTGGGTCAAATTGATTGGAAAGTCTTGGGTATGGGGTGTGGGCCGGTCTTGGAGCGAGACATGAACCCAGCGATAGGTGATGTAAATGGGGATTTCGATGTAGATTCAATTATAACGTATTTAAGAATATTCTAAACAAAGCACAGGAACGTAGTATACCACACAAATTGAATAGATCGATTACTAATGACCCAAAGTGGATAACAAAGAATTTGAAGAATCTTATAGGTAAAAAGAGAGCTTGGTACAAAAGGATTAAAAATGGGGAGGTCACTTTAGAACAGGAATTCGTACAACTAGTTAGAAATGTTAAAAAAGAGATAAGGAAAGCAAAAAGAAACTATGAAGTTCGTATAGCAGGGCAAGCAAAGACAAATCCTAAAGGGTTTTTTCAGTTATATCGAACTAAGACTAGGGAAAGGATAGGTCCATTAAAAACTGAGACAGGTCAAATAACAGATAGTGATGAAGAGATGAGTAGTATTTTAATAAATATTTTGTATCTGTATTTACTAAAGAGGAACTTAACAATATGCCTTCAGCCCAACAAGTCTATGTGGGTGGGGACGAGGACAGGTTGACGAGTTTAGCAGTTACCAGGGAGGATGTTCTTAAACAAATAGTAAAACTCAAACCAAACAAATCCCCAGGGCCGGATGAAGTGTTTGCCAGAGTGCTGAAAGAATGCAAAGAGGAGCTTTGTGACCCACTGTCAATCATATTTAATAAATCAATAGAGTCAGGCAGAGTGCCAGAGTTTTGGAAAGTTGCTAATGTGATACCAGTTTTTAAGAAAGGAGATAGATCACTTGCGTCTAACTATCGACCAATTAGCCTAACGTCTATTGTGGGAAAGTTACTCGAATCTATAATAGCAAATAAAATTCGTCTTCATCTTGAAAAACATAAATTAATAATTGAGTCGCAACATGGTTTTATAAATGGCCGTTCATGTTTAACAAATTTGTTATCTTTTTATTCTAGCATAGTTGAGGCAGTTGATAGTGGTAAGGATTGTGATGTTGTGTACCTTGACTTTAGCAAAGCTTTCGATACAGTGCCACATGAAAGACTGATTAAAAAGATAGAGGCTCATGGTATTGGGGGTGCTATATTAAGCTGGATTAGGGCATGGCTATACCAAAGGAAACAGAGAGTTAGTATAAATGGAGTCAAGTCAGAGTGGGAAAATGTTGTAAGTGGAGTGCCTCAAGGCTCTGTCTTGGGACCTCTGTTGTTTATAATATATATAAATGATTTAGATTCAGGTTTGAGTAGCAACATTTGCAAATTTGCCGATGATACGAAAATCGGTAGGGAAATTAATTCGGAGGAGGACTCACTATCACTTCAAGTTGATCTAGATAGGGTTTTGAAATGGTCAAAGGACTGGCAGATGCAGTTTAATGCTGATAAATGTAAAGTTCTGAGGCTAGGTAATGATGATAGAGTTACAAGATACGAGCTAGATGGTGTTGAGATTGCGAAGTCGGATTGCGAAAGGGATCTGGGAGTTATAATTAGTAAGAATTTAAAACAAAAGGATCAATGCATAAATGTTCGTAATAAGGCAAATCGGACACTCGGATTTATTAATCGCAGCGTAAGTAACAAGACACCTGGTGTGGTTCTCAAGCTATATCTTGCTCTGGTTAGGCCCCATTTAGATTATGCAGTTCAGTTTTGGTCGCCATATTATAGAATGGATATAAATTCACTTGAACGTGTCCAGCGTAGGATGACTAAGTTAATTCCCCAAATTAGAAATCTTTCATATGAAGAAAGATTAACAAAGCTTAATTTGCATTCACTGGAAAGGCGAAGAGTTAGGGGTGACATGATAGAGGTTTACAAGTGGATGAATGGACATAACAAAGGGGATATTAATAGGGTATTGAAAGTATCAACACAGGACAGAACGCGAAACAATGGGTATAAATTGGATAAGTTTAGATTTAGGAAAGACTTGGGTAAATACTGGTTCAGTAACAGGGTTGTTGATTTGTGGAACCAATTGCCGCGTAACATTGTGGAGGTGGGGTCCCTCGATTGTTTCAAGCATGGGTTGGACATGTATATGAGTGGGATTGGGTGGTTATAAATAGGAGCTGCCTCGTATGGGCCAATAGGCCTTCTGCAGTTGCCTTTGTTCTTATGTTCTTATGTTCTTATATCCATTCAGCCACTTGTAAACCTCTATCATGTCACCCCTAACTCTTTGCCTTTCCAGTGAAAGCAATTTAAGCATTGTTAATCTGTCTTCATATGAAAGATTTCTAATTTGGGGAATTAACTTAGTCATCCTACGCTGGACACGTTCAAGTGAATTTATATCCATTCTATAGTACGGCGACCAAAACTGAACTGCATAATCTAAATGGGGCCTAACCAGAGCAAGATATAACTGAAGAACCACACCAGGTGTCTTGTTACTAACGCTTGGATTAATAAATCCCAGTGTCCTATTTGCCTTATTACGAATTTTCATGCATTGATCCTTTTGTTTTAAATTCATAATAATCATAACTCCCAGATCCCTTTCGCAATCCAACTTCGCAATCTCAACACCATCTAGCTCGTATCTTGTATTTTTATCATTACCTAGCCTAAAAATTTTACATTTATCAGCATTAAACTGCATCTGCTAATCTTTTGACCATTTCAAAACCCTATTTAGATCAACTTGAAGTGATAGTGAGTCTTCTTCCGTGTTAATTTCCCTACCGATTTTTGAATCGTCTGCAAATTTGCAAATGTTGCTACTCAAACCTGAATCTAAATCATTTATATAATAAACAGAGGTCCCAGGACAGAGCATAGAGGCACTCCCTTACAACATTTTCCCACTCTAACTTAACCCCATTTATACTAACTCTGTTTAATTTGGTATAGCCATGCCCTAATCCAACTCAATATAGCACCCCCAATACCATGAGCCTATATCTCTTTAATCAGTCTTTCATGGGGAGCAAAGTTAGTAGATGTCATAGACAGGAATTTCCTAACACAACAATCCAATCACGTCTGTTGGTAGTCGGCAACTTCAACTTGAAATCCATAGATTAGGGGCATATGAAGCTAGAACGGAGGATTTTTGGACCTGTAGATTCGTAAACCTCATCCTGGAAACATTCACGTTTCAACATGTTAAACAAGTTACGAGGATGAGGGAAGGGGACATTCCCTCCATGCTAGATTTTATATTTACCAGGAAACAGGAAGAGATATTTGACATTCAGTGCCTCCCTCCCTTGGGTAAAAGTGACCATCATCTTTTTGGGAATAAAGTATGCAATGCGTTATAATCTGGAAGAAAATAAGTTTGATGCAGTTGAAAAGCCTGATTTCAGGAGAGGTTATTATGGGGAACTCAGAGATTTCTTTAAGGATTTTAACTGGAAAGACTTGCTGTTAGGACATGAAGTAAATGAGATGTATGTCAAGTTTTGTGAAATATATGATAAAGGCACAAAAAAAATTATTCCAAAGCAGAGATGCAGAACTAGGAAACAGGATTGGTTCGATAGAAATTGCAAGAGGACCAGAGACCAAAAGATACAAAAATGGAATCGGTATAGGAAGAGGCCAAACCCCCAATCATACCAGCGATACAAAGATGCGAGAAACAACTACACAACAGTGAGGAGAGAGGCAGAAAGAAATTTTGAAAAAGGGATTGCAGACAAATGTAAAACAGAACCAGGTCTATTCTATAAATTCATAAACAACAAATTGCAGGTAAAGGATAATATTCAGAGGTTAAAAATGGGAAATAGATTCACGGAAAATGAAAAGGAAATGTGTGAAACATTAAACGAGAAGTTTCAAAGTCTGTATGTACAAAATGAAATCTTCAGGGAACCAGATACAATAAGAATTCCAGAGAACCGCATAGAGCACATAGAGGTGTCTAGAGACGAAGTGGAAAAAATGCTAAAGGAGGTAAGTAAGAACAAAGCAGTTGGTCCAGATGGAGTTTCACCATGGGTTCTGAGAGAATGTGCACCTGAGCTCAGCATTCCACTTCAACTGATTTTTCAGACATCCCTGTTTACAGGAGTTGTAGCTGATGCGTGGAAAAAGGCTAACATAGTTCCAATCTACAAAAGTGGCAGCAGGGAAGACACCCTCAATTATGGATCTGTATCATTGACAAGTGTAATAGTCAAAATATTGGAAAAAATAATTAAAACTAAATGGATAGAACACCTGGAAAAAAACGATATAATATCATACTGACAGTATGGTTTTCGATCTGGAAGATCTTGTGTAACGAATTTACTCAGTTTCTATGATCGAGTCACAGAAATTTTACAGGAATGAGATGGTTGTGTTGACTGCATCTATCTGGACCTAAAAAGGCTTTTGACCGAGTTCCACATAAGAGGTTGTTCTGGAAACTGGAACATATTGGAGTGGTGACAGGTAAGTTTCTAACATGGATGAAAAATTTCCTGATAGAAAAATAAGGGCAGTAATCAGAGGCAAGGTATCGGATTGGAGGAATGTCACAAGTGGAGTACCATAGGGTTCAGTTCTTGCACCGGTAATGTTCATTGTCTACATAAACGATCTACCAGATGGAATACAGAATTATATGAACATGTTTGCAGATGATGCTAGGATAATAGGGAAGATAAGAAACCTAGAAGATTGTCATGCCCTTCAAGAAGACCTGGACAAAATAAGTATATGGTGCACTATTTGGCAAATGGAATTTAATGTGAATAAATGCCATGTTATGGAATGTGGAATAGGAGAACAGAGACCCTACACAACCTATAAATTATGTGAGAAATCTTTAAAGAATTCTGACAAAGAAAGGGATCTAGGGGTGGTTCTAGATAGAAAACTGTCACCTGAGGACCACATTAAGAACATTGTGCGAGGAGCCTATGCTACACTTTCTAACTTCAGAATTGCTTTTAAATACATGGATGGAGAAATACTAAAGAAAATGTTCACGACTTTTGTTAGACCAAAGCTGGAATATGCAGCGGTTGTGTGGTGCCCATATCTTAAGAAGCACATCAACAAACTGGAAAAGGTGCAAATACATACCACTAAGTTGCTCCCAGAACTGAAGGACAAGAGCTACGAGGAGAGGTTAGAGGCATTAAATATGCAAAAAGATAGAAGACAAAGAGGCGATATGATCACTACGTACAAAATAGTAACAGGAATTGATAAAATTGATAGGGAAGATTTCCTGAGACCCGGAACTTTAAGAACAAGAGGGCATAGATTTAAACTAATGAAACAAAGCTGCCGGAGAAATATAAGAAAATTCTCTTTTGTAAACAGAGTGGTAGAAGGTTGGAACAAGTTAGGTGAGAAAGTGGTAGAGGCCAAAACCGTCAGTAATTTCAAAGCGTTATATGACAAAGAGTGCTGGGAAGACAGGACACCACGAGCGTAGCTCTCATCCTGTAACTACACTTAGGTAATTACAACATATGAAGGAAGACACAAGGGGAAAGAGGAGGGGATACACCGATCCTATTAGATCTGATTTTCACCCAGAACGTAGAAGACATCGAGAATTTGGAACATGAAATGCCTCTAGGAGCCAGTGACCATTGTGTCCTAGTCTTTGACTACATGATGGAACTCAAACTTGTGACCATGGGACAAGAGATCTGGGAAAGGAGAGTTGACTACCTGATAGGGGACTACAGGAGGATAAGAGACTATCTGGGAGAAGTGCAGTGGGAGGAAGAAATTAGAGGAAAAACAGTCAAAGATATGATGAACCTAGTCATGCGGAAATGCAAGGAGGCCGAAGAGAGATTTATACCAACAGTAAAGGAAAAAAGTAAGAGTGAACATAATAACCCATGGTTTAATAGACAATGTCAGGAAGCAAAAATGAGAAGCAGGAGGGAGTGGAGGAAGTACAGAAGACAAAAGACAGAGGACAACAAAATCAGATGCAACAGACCTGGGAACGATTATGTGAACATAAGAAGAGTATCAGAAAGAAATTATGAGAACGATATTGTGATAAAAACGAAAAAGCAAACTAAATTACTACACGGCCATTTAGGAAGACAAATGTCGGTGAACGACCAAGTGACAAAACTAAGGAAAACAGAGGGGGCATATACAGAAAGTGAAAAGGAAATCTGCGAGGTACTGAATGCCAGTTTCCATGGAGTGTTCACAACCGAGCCTGAGCAGCTCCCATTGTTAGAATAGATTATCCTAGATGAAAGACTATCAGATATAGAGGTGACAGCAGAGAAGGTAATGAAACAGTTGACAACACTGGATGCAACTAAAGCGGTTGGACCACACAAAGTATCACCGTGGATACTAAAAGAGGCAGTGCAGGCCCTCAGCGTGCCTCTGGCAATGATCTTTAATGAGTCACTTATGTTGGGAGAATTGCCCAGTTGCTGGAAGAGGGCAAATGTTGTACCTATTTTCAAGAAAGGGGATAGGGAGGAGGCACTTAACTATAGACCCGTATCACTGACCAGCATCCCCTGTAAAATAATAATTAATTAGAATAATTAATTAGAAAGAATAATTAGGCTAAGACTGGTTACACACCTAGAAAAAAAGAAGGAGAGAGGGGGGGATATGATAGGAATGTATAAAATACTCAGGGGGATTGACAGAGTGGAAATAGACGAAATGTTCACACGGAATAGTAACAGAACGAGGGGCATGGGTGGAAGCTGGTGTGTGTAATTACCTAAGTGTAATTACCAAAGTGTAGTTACAGGATGAGAGCTACGCTCGTGGTGTCCCGTCTTCCCAGCACTCTTTGTCATATAACTCTTTGAAACTACTGACGGTCTTGGCCTCCACCACCTTCTAACTTGTTCCAACTGTCTACCACTCTGTTTGCGAATGTGAATTTTCTTGTATTTCTAGCAGCATTTCTATTTCTCCGGCAGCTTTGTTTCGTTAGTTTCAAACTATGACCTCTTGTTCTTGAAGTTCCAGGTCTCAGGAATTCTTCCCTATCAATTTTATCAATTCCTATTACTATTTTGTACGTAGTGATCATGTCACCCCATTTTCATCTGTCTTCTAGCTTTTGCATATTTAATGCCTCTAACCTCTCCTCGTAGCTCTTGTCCATCAGTTCTGGGAGCCATTTAATGGCATGTCTTTGCACCTTTTCTAGTTTGGTGATGTGCTTCTTAAGATATGGCCACCACACAACAGCTGCATATTCCAGCTTTGGTCTAACAAAAGTCGCGCGAGTGTGAGTGTGTGTGTGTGTGTGTGTGTGTGTGTGTGTGTGTGTGTGTGTGTGTGTGTGTGTGTGTGTGTGTGTGTGTGTACTCACCGATTTGTGCTTGCAGGATCGAGCATTGACTCTTGGATCCTGCCTTTCCAGCCATCGGTTGTTTAGAGCAATGACGCCTGTCCCATTTCCCTATCATACCTAATTTTAAAATTATGAATAGTATTTGCTTCCACAACCTGTTCCCCAAGTGCATTTCATTTTCCCACTACTCTCACGCTAAAAGAAAACTTCCTAACATCTCTGTGACTCATCTGAGATTCCAGTTTCCACCCATGTCCCCTCGTTCTGTTATTATTACGTGTGAACATTTCATCTATTTCCACTTTGTCAATTCCAAATTCTTTGTCAATTTGGTGTGTGTGTGTGAGTGTGTGTGTGTGTGTGAGTGTG
>WNGS01164437.1:33157246-33184445 GCA_020271785.1 Procambarus virginalis | reverse complement strand
TGTTCAGCCACCAGGCATCCATACAGTGTTCAGCCACCAGACATCCATACTGTGTTCAGCCACCAGGCATCCATACTGTGTTCAGCCACCAGGCATCCATACTGTGTTCAGCCACCAGGCATCCATACAGTGTTCAGCCACTAGGCATCCATACTGTGTTCAGCCACCAGGCATCCATACAGTGTTCAGCCACCAGGCATCCATACTGTGTTCAGCCACCAGGCATCCATACAGTGTTCAACCACCATGCATCACACTGTGTTCAGCCACCATGCATCCATACTGTGTTCAGCCACCAGGCATCCATACAGTGTGTTCAGCCCAGGCATCCACACTGTGTTCAGCCACCAGACATCATACAGTGTTCAGCCACCAGGCATCCATACTGTGTTCAGCCACCAGGCATCCATACTGTGTTCAGCCACCAGGCATCCATACTGTGTTCAGCCACCAGACATCCATACAGTGTTCAGCCACCAGGCATCCATACTGTGTTCAGCCACCAGGCATCCATACTGTGTTCAGCCACCAGGCATCCATACTGTGTTCAGCCACCAGGCATCCATACAGTGTTCAGCCACCAGGCATCCATACAGTGTTCAGCCACCAGGATCCATACAGTGTTCAGCCACCAGGCATCCATACTGTGTTCAGCCACTAGGCATCCATACTGTGTTCAGCCACCAGGCATCCATACAGTGTTCAGCCACCAGGCATCCATACTGTGTTCAGGCATCCATACAGTGTTCAGCCACCAGGCATCCATACTGTGTTCAGCCACCAGGCATCCATACAGTGTTCAGCCACCAGCATCCATACAGTGTTCAGCCACCAGGCATCCATACTGTGTTCAGCCACCAGGATCCATACTGTGTTCAGCCACCAGGCATCCATACTGTGTTCAGCCACCAGGCATCCATACTGTGTTCAGCCACCAGGCATCCATACTGTGTTCAGCCACCAGGCATCCACACTGTGTTCAGCCACAGGCATCCATACTGTGTTCAGCCACCAGGCATCCATACTGTGTTCAGCCACCAGGCATCCATACTGTGTTCAGCCACCGGCATCCATACTGTGTTCAGCCACCAGGCATCCATACGTGTTCAGCCACCAGGCATCCACACTGTGTTCAGCCACCAGGCATCCATACTGTGTTCAGCCACCAGGCATCCATACTGTGTTCAGCCACCAGCATCCACACTGTGTTCAGCCACCAGGCATCCATAGTGTTCAGCCACCAGGCATCCATACTGTGTTCAGCCACCAGGCATCCATACTGTGTTCAGCCACCAGGCATCCATACTGTGTTCAGCACCAGGCATCCACACTGTGTTCAGCCACCAGGCATCCACACTGTGTTCAGCCACCAGGCATCCATACTGTGTTCAGCCACCAGGCATCCACACTGTGTTCAGCCACCAGGCATCCACACTGTGTTCAGCCACCAGGCATCCACACTGTGTTCAGCCACCATGCATCCACACAGTGTTCAGCCACCAGCATCCATACAGTGTTCAGCCACCATGCATCCATACAGTGTTCAGCCACTAGGCATCCATACAGTGTTCAGCCACCAGGCATCCACACTGTGTTCAGCCACCATGCATCCATACAGTGTTCAGCACCAGGCATCCATACAGTGTTCAGCCACCATGCATCCACACTGTGTTCAGCCACCAGCATCCACAATGTGTTCAGCCACCAGGCATCACAACTGTGTTCAGCACCATGCATCCATACAGTGTTCAGCCACAGGCATCCATACAGTGTTCAGCCACCAGGCATCCATACTGTGTTCAGCCACCAGGCATCCACACTGTGTTCAGCCACCAGGCATCCACACTGTGTTCAGCCACCAGCATCCATACTGTGTTCAGCCACCAGGCATCCATACAGTGTTCAGCCACCAGGCATCCATACAGTGTTCAGCCACCAGGCATCCACACTGTGTTCAGCCACCAGGCATCCATACTGTGTTCAGCCACAGGCATCCATACTGTGTTCAGCCACCAGGCATCCATACAGTGTTTCAGCCACCAGGCATCCATACTGTGTTCAGCCACCAGGCATCCATACTGTGTTCAGCCACCAGGCATCCACACTGTGTTCAGCCACCAGGCATCCATACAGTGTTCAGCCACCAGGCATCCATACAGTGTTCAGCCACCAGGCATCCATACAGTGTTCAGCCACCAGGCATCCACACTGTGTTCAGCCACCAGCATCCATACAGTGTTCAGCCACCAGGCATCATACAGTGTTCAGCCACCAGGCATCCACACTGTGTTCAGCCACCAGGCATCCATACTGTGTTCAGCCACCAGGCATCCATACTGTGTTCAGCCACCAGGCATCCATACAGTGTTCAGCCACCAGGCATCCATACTGTGTTCAGCCACCAGGCATCCACACTGTGTTCAGCCACCAGGCATCCATACAGTGTTCAGCCACCAGGCATCCATACAGTGTTCAGCCACCAGGCATCCATACTGTGTTCAGCCACCAGGCATCCATACAGTGTTCAGCCACCAGGCATCCATACTGTGTTCAGCCACCAGGCATCCATACAGTGTTCAGCACCAGGCATCCATACTGTGTTCAGCCACCAGGCATCCATACTGTGTTCAGCCACCAGGCATCCATACTGTGTTCAGCCACCAGGCATCCACACTGTGTTCAGCCACCAGGCATCCATACTGTGTTCAGCACCAGGCATCCATACAGTGTTCAGCCACCAGGCATCCACTGTGTTCAGCCACCAGGCATCCATACTGTGTTCAGCCACCAGGCATCCATACAGTGTTCAGCCACCAGGCATCCACACTGTGTTCAGCCACCAGGCATCCATACTGTGTTCAGCCACCAGGCATCCATACTGTGTTCAGCCACCAGGCATCCATACTGTGTTCAGCCACCAGGCATCCATAGTGTTCAGCCACCAGGCATCCATACTGTGTTCAGCCACCAGGCATCCATACTGTGTTCAGCACCAGGCATCCATACTGTGTTCAGCCACCAGGCATCCACACTGTGTTCAGCCACCAGGCATCCACACGTGTTCAGCCACCAGGCATCCATACTGTGTTCAGCACCAGGCATCCACACTGTGTTCAGCCACCAGGCATCCATACTGTGTTCAGCCACCAGGCATCCATACTGTGTTCAGCCACCAGGCATCCATACAGTGTTCAGCCACCAGGCATCCATACAGTGTTCAGCCACCAGGCATCCATACAGTGTTCAGCCACCAGGCATCCATACAGTGTTCAGCCACCAGGCATCCATACTGTGTTCAGCCACCATGCATCCATACAGTTCAGCCACCAGGCATCCATACAGTGTTCAGCCACCAGGCATCCACACTGTGTTCAGCCACCAGGCATCCACAACTGTTCAGCCACCAGGCATCCACACTGTGTTCAGCCACCAGGCATCCATACGTGTTCATCCACCAGGCATCCATACAGTGTTCAGCCACCAGGCATCCATACTGTGTTCAGCCACCAGGCATCCACACTGTGTTCAGCCACCAGGCATCCACACTGTGTTCAGCCACCAGGCATCCACACTGTGTTCAGCCACCAGGCATCCATACTGTGTTCAGCCACCAGGCATCCATACTGTGTTCAGCCACCAGGCATCCATACAGTGTTCAGCCACCAGGCATCCACTGTGTTCAGCCACCAGGCATCCACACTGTGTTCAGCCACCAGGCATCCATACTGTGTTCAGCCACCAGGCATCCATACAGTGTTCAGCCACCAGGCATCCATACTGTGTTCAGCCACCAGGCATCCATACTGTGTTCAGCCACCAGGCATCCATACTGTGTTCAGCACCAGGCATCCATACTGTGTTCAGCCACCAGGCATCCATACAGTGTTCAGCCACCAGGCATCCATACAGTGTTCAGCCACCAGGCATCCATACAGTGTTCAGCCACCAGGCATCCATACAGTGTTCAACCACCAGGCATCCATACAGTGTTCAGCCACCAGGCATCCATACTGTGTTCAGCCACCAGGCATCCATACTGTGTTCAGCACCAGGCATCCATACTGTGTTCAGCCACCAGGCATCCATACAGTGTTCAGCCACCAGGCATCCACACTGTGTTCAGCCACCAGGCATCCATACAGTGTCACCAGCCACCAGGCATCCATACAGTGTTCAGCCACCAGGCATCCATACAGTGTTCAGCCACCAGGCATCCATACAGTGTTCAGCCACCAGGCATCCATACAGTGTTCAGCCACCAGGCATCCATACAGTGTTCAGCCACCAGGCATCCATACAGTGTTCAGCCACCAGGCATCCATACAGTGTTCAGCCACCAGGCATCCATACAGTGTTCAGCCACCAGGCATCCATACAGTGTTCAGCCACCAGGCATCCATACTGTTCAGCCACCAGGCATCCATACAGTGTTCAGCCACCAGGCATCCATACAGTGTTCAGCCACCAGGCATCCATACAGTGTTCAGCCACCAGGCATCCATACAGTGTTCAGCCACCAGGCATCCATACAGTGTTCAGCCACCAGGCATCCATACAGTGTTCAGCCACCAGGCATCCATACAGTGTTCAGCCACCAGGCATCCATACTGTGTTCAGCCACCAGGCATCCATACTGTGTTCAGCCACCAGGCATCCATACTGTGTTCATCACCAGGCATCCACACTGTTCAGCCACCAGGCATCCACACAGTGTTCAGACACCAGGCATCCATACAGTGTTCAGCCACCAGGCATCCATACAGTGTTCATCCACCAGGCATCCATACAGTGTTCAGACACCAGGCATCCATACAGTGTTCAGCCACCAGGCATCCATACAGTGTTCAGACACCAGGCATCCATACAGTGTTCAGCCACCAGGCATCCATACAGTGTTCAGCCACCAGGCATCCATACAGTGTTCAGCCACCAGGCATCCACAGTGTTCAGCCACCAGGCATCCATACAGTGTTCAGCCACCAGGCATCCATACAGTGTTCAGCCACCAGGCATCCATACAGTGTTCAGACACCAGGCATCCATACAGTGTTCAGACACCAGGCATCCATACTGTGTTCAGCCACCAGGCATCCATACAGTGTTCAGCACCAGGCATCCATACTGTGTTCAGCCACCAGGCATCCATACAGTGTTCAGACACCAGGCATCCATACTGTGTTCAGCCACCAGGCATCCACACTGTGTTCAGCCACCAGGCATCCACACTGTGTGGGTAAGACATATCTCCTTATAAGTGCCTCTAACAAGGCAGTCACGGGACCAGACACAATCTCCTCTTCATGGTTCCAGTTCCAATCAGTCGGAAAATTCTGCTCCAGGAGACTTTGAAGAGATCCAGCGACCTTTCGCCAGACTTACCAGACATTATGGGAAGAAGTTTAGGTCATGGCTGCCGGGGTGATCCTGTTTCACGTGTCAATCAACACACTTAGAAAGATTCTGTGATCAGAATACTCTCTAGGTGGAGTGAGGTGTTGAGCGCACACCGCATATGCGCGCAAACAGCAACGCACCACGCATGCACACACACACACACACACAACACTTCAGTGAGGAGTTCAGAGACTACATAGCAGGCACCATGACAATGGGAGGACCAAGAATAGTAGTAGCAGTAATATATAACCCTCCACCAAATGACAGAAGACCCAGTCAAGAGTATGAAACAACAACATGGCAGTTAACACTATAATTGAGAGGGCAGCCTCTGCTGCCTGTAGAAATAGATCCCACCTGCTCATCATGGGGGACTTCAATCACGGAAGGATTGACTGGGAGAACAAGGAACCGCATGGAGGCGAGGATACGTGGAGAGCCAAACTATTGGAGGTGGTGACTAGAAACTTTTTAACCCAGCATGTCGGAGAACCCACAAGGATGAGAGGCAATGACGAACCAGCGAGACTCGACCTAGTCTTCACTCTGAACGACTCCGACATAAGAGAAATCGGTTTTGAGGACCCAGTAGGAATGAGCGACCACAGTGTACTGGTGTTTGAGTACCTGATTGAAGAAGGGTTATTGAACTCGAGGAGGGATACCGAAACCAAAAGGTTAGCATACCGAAAGGGAAACTATGAGGGGATAAGAAAATTCCTAACAGATATAGCATGGGAAACAGAGCTCAGGGGAAAGACGGCCCAAGATATGATGGATTACATCACGCAGAAGTGCAAGGACGCAGCAAACAAGTTTGTCCCAGTCCAAAAGGAAAACAGAGAAATGAAAATGAGAAACCCATGGTTTAATCAGAGATGTAGGCTAGCTAAGCAGCAAAGTAAAAGGGCATGGAGAAACTATAGGAATAACAGGACACTGGAGAGCAGAGAAAGATACCAGAATGCCAGGAATGAATATGTCAGGATGAGAAGAGAGGCAGAAAGACAATACGAAAATGACATCGCAAGCAAGGCAAAGACTCAGCCTAAATTGTTGCATAGCCACATCAGGAGAAAAACAACAGTAAAGGAACAGGTTATGAAATTAAGGATAGGGGCGGAAGGATTCACTACAAATGACAAGGAAGTGTGTGAGGAGTTGAATAAGAAATTCCAGGAGGTCTTCACCTTAGAGCAAGGAGAAATTCCAGAGGTAAGAGAGGGAATAGCTAACCAGGAACCACTGGAAGACTTTGAGATTACCAGCGGGGAAGTAAGGAAGTGTTTACTAGAGTTGGATGTGACAAAGGCTATAGGCCCAGATGGAATCTCCCCTTGGGTTCTAAAGGAAGGAGCAAGAGAACTGTGCCTACCACTCTCCATAGTGTATAACAATCACTGGCAACAGGGGAACTGCCAGATATTTGGAAAGCAGCTAACGTAGTCCCGATATACAAGAAAGGGGATAGACAGGAGGCACTGAACTACAGGCCAGTGTCCCTAACCTGCATACCATGCAAGCTGATGGAGAAGATTGTGCGAAAAAAACTAGTGGAGCATCTGGAGCGAAGGAACTTTGTAACACAGCATCAACATGGGTTCAGGGA
Organism: Procambarus virginalis; assembly: GCA_020271785.1. Taxonomy (NCBI): domain Eukaryota; kingdom Metazoa; phylum Arthropoda; class Malacostraca; order Decapoda; family Cambaridae; genus Procambarus; species Procambarus virginalis. Next base: position 33,177,439 of record WNGS01164437.1, on the reverse strand, counting down.
TGGCAGGTCCTGCCTCACAGGGTTACTTGAATTCTACGACCAGGCAACAAAAATAAGGCAAGAAAGAGAAGGGTGGGCAGACTGCATATTTTTGGATTGTCAGAAAGCCTTTGATACAGTGCCACACAAGAGGCTAGTGCGAAAGTTGGAGATGCAGGCTGGAGTGAAAGGGAAGGTACTCCGGTGGATAGAGGAGTACCTAAGCAACAGGAGACAACGAGTCTGTGTGAGGGGTGAGGTCTCAGATTGGCGAGACGTTACAAGTGGAGTCCCGCAGGGGTCAGTCCTTGGACCTATACTGTTTCTGGTATATGTAAATGATCTCCCAGAGGGTATAGATTCGTTCCTCTCAATGTTTGCCGACGATGCAAAAATTATGAGAGGATTGAAACAGAGGATGATAGTAGGAGGCTACAAGATGACCTAGATAGACTGAGTGAATGGTCCAACAAATGGCTGTTGAAGTTCAACCCGAGTAAATGCAAAGTAATGAAACTAGGCAGTGGAAACAGGAGGCCAGACACAGGATACAGAATAGGAGATGAAGTACTTAATGAAACAGACAGAGAGAAAGATCTAGGAGTTGATATCACACCAAACCTGTCTCCTGAAGCCCACATAAAGAGAATAACGTCTGCGGCATATGCGAGGCTGGCTAACATCAGAACGGCGTTCAGGAACCTGTGTAAGGAATCATTCAGAATCTTGTACACCACATATGTAAGACCAATCCTGGAGTATGCGGACCCAGCATGGAGCCCGTACCTTGTCAAGCACAAGACGAAGCTGGAAAAAGTTCAAAGGTATGCTACTAGACTAGTCCCAGAACTAAGAGGCATGAGTTATGAGGAAAGGCTGCGGGAAATGCACCTTACGACACTGGAAACAGAAGAGTAAGGGTTACCTTGAGGTGCTTCCGGGGCTTAGTGTCCCCGCGGCCGGTCGTCGACCAGGCCTCCTGGTGCTGGACTGATCAACCAGGCTGTTAGACGCAGCTGCTCGCAGCCTGACGTATGAGTCACAGCCTGGTTGATCAGGTATCCTAGGGGGACATGATCACAACCTACAAAATCCTCAGGGGAATCGACCGGGTAAACAAGGATGAACTATTCAACACTGGAGGGGCGCGAACAAGGGGACACAGGTGGAAGCTGAGTACCCAAATGAGCCACAGAGACATTAGAAAGAACTTTTTCAGTGTCAGAGTAGTTAGTAAATGGAATGCATTAGGCAGTAATGTGGTGGAGGCTGACTCCATACACAGTTTCAAGTGTAGATATGATAAAGCCCAATAGAATCAGGAATCTGTACACCTGTTGATTGACAGTTGAGAGGCGGGACCAAGAGCCAAAGCTCAACCCCCGCAAGCACAATTAGGTGAGTACACGGACTTATATATGCGTGTACGTGTGAACATCTATACGAATGTGCTCATATCCACACACGAACACATACAATGTGCTCATATCCACACACGAACACATACAAACACAATGGATATACTTGTTATGGCTAATCTTATAATTAGATTTCAGTTGTTATTATAATAATAATTATTATTATTATTATTATTATTATTATTATTATTATAATTCTTATTATTATAATTATTATTATAAATAATAATAATAATAATAATAATTTATTATTATTATTATTATTATTATTATTATTATTTATTATATTATTCATTATTATCATGGATCCAAAGTGTGCAAACTATTACTAATATTCACTTTGTATGGCTTGTAATTTGTATTAAGACAAATTCAATAATATTTCTATTAAAAACATTTTGACAATTTGTGATTAAGTAATATCTCTGCTAATCCAACTCGGTAAGATTTTTGTGATAAATGAGTTAACAGAGTAATAAACATTGGCCACTTAAACAATTCTCACCACACTGGTTGGAAGAAGTCTTCTTCCGCAATTACAAATTTAAAAGCATTCTTAATAGAAATATAACTGAATCTGTTTTAATACATATTACAGAGCTATACATATTAATATTAGGAATGGTTTGTACACTTTGGATCTACTTTTAATAGATTAATTAACAAAACTATCTTAATAAGAAGATTATTAGCAACTATTCCTATAAGGGTATTACTTCCAAGAACTTGCGTGTAACGGTTGTTAAGCCGTCTGCAATTCCTCGTTTTCACATGTCCATGAACCAACATTACAAAGACATTGTTTCGTTCACCTCATAAGTCCCTTCCTTTTCACTGCCTATATAATCAAGTATTGTAATTTATACTTTTGATAATGTACGGATTAATATGAAAACGCTCAATAAATTCTGTTTTTTCCCGCATTCACTTTTATACATTTTCACGTTATTCATCACGTTTTAACTTTCCTCTTCATCCTCAAACACCACACACACACACTCACACACACCACCCACACACCACACACCACACACACACACACACACACACAGAGGAGAGTCACTCACCTTAAGAGTGTGGAGGTGTTCAGTATAGTCACCAGAGGAGAGAGTCACGGTGGCCTGGAGAGAGATGTTGGCAGCTTCCAGGGCGGGCATCAGCTCGTTCAGGGCCTGGCGGAGAGAGAGACAGAGAGGGTATGGGTATTACTGTGCCAGGAAGGAGAGGTATGGGGTATAACTGAATAGAAATAAGAGGAAGGGAGAATATGGTGGCACCCTTGTGAGCTGTATGATGGCTCACACTTGGAGCGCTCTCCTTCACCCCCGCACCCACACACACAAACAGGGGCCGTGGCTGAATGGTCAGCGCTTGGGACTCGTAACTCTAGGGCCCGGCTTCGATCCCGACCACCGGCGGAAACAGATGGCAGAGTTTTTTTCACCCTGATGCCTCTGTGATCTAGCAGTAAATAGGTACCTGGGAGTTAGACAGCTGTTACGGGCTGCTACCCCTTGGTGTGTGTACTCACCTAATTGTACTCACCTAATTGTGCTTGCGGGGGTTGAGCTTTGGCTCTTTGGTCCCGCCTCTCAACTGTCAATCAACCGGTGTACAGATTCCTGAGCCTATTGGGCTCTATCATATCTACACTTGAAACTGTGTATGGAGTCAGCCTCCACCACATCACTGCCTAATGCATTCCATTTGGCAACCACTCTGACACTAAAAAAGTTCTTTCTAATATCTCTGTGGCTCATTTGGGCACTCAGTTTCCACCTGTGTCCCCTTGTGCGTGTGCCCCTTGTGTTAAATAGCCTGTCTTTATCTACCCTATCAATTTCCTTCAGAATCTTAAATGTAGTGATCATGTCCCCCCTAACTCTTCTGTCTTCCAGCGAAGTGAGGTTTAATTCCCGTAGTCTCTCCTCGTAGCTCATACCTCTCAGCTCGGGCACTAGTCTGGTGGCAAACCTTTGAACCTTGAACCTGTGTGTGTGTTGTGTGTGTGTGTGTGTGTGTTGTGTACTCACCTATTTGTACTCACCTATTTGAGCTTGCAGGATCGAGCATTGACTCTTGGATCCCGCCTTTCTAGCCATCGGTTGTTTACAGCAATGACTCCTGTCCCATTTTCCTATCATACCTAGTTTTAAAATCATGAATAGTGTTTGCTTCCACAACCTGTTCCTTAAGTGCATTCCATTATTCCACTACTCTCACGCTAAAAGAAAACTTCCTAACATCTCTGTGACTCATCTGAGTTTCCAACTTCCACCCATGTCCCCTCGTTCTGTTACTATTCCGTGTGAACTTTTTATCTATTTCGACTTTGTCAATTTCCCTGACTATTTTATATGTTCCTATCATATCCCCTCTCTCCTTTCTTTTTTTCTAGTGTCATAAGGTTCAGTTCCTTCAGGCACTCTTCATATCCCATCCCTCGTAACTCTGGGACAAGCCTCGTCGCAAACTTCTGAACCTTTTCCAGTTTCCTTATGTGTTTCTTCAGGTGGGGACTCCATGATGGCGCAGCATACTCTAAGACTGGTCTCACGTAGGCAGTGTAAAGTGCCCTAAAAGCTTCCTCACTTAGGTTTCTGAATGAAGTTCTAACTTTCGCCAGTGTAGAGTACGCTGCTGTCGTTATCCTATTTATATGTGCCTCAGGAGATAGATTAGGTGTTACGTCCACTCCCAGGTCTCTTTCTTGCGTCGTCACAGGTAGGCAGTTCCCCTTCATTGTGTACCTTTGGTACCTCCTTTCGTCGCCTATATCCTGATCACATTTCCATAACTTTACATTTACTCGTGCTGAACTCCAGTAGCCCTTTCTCTGACCATCTCTGCAACCCGTCCAGGTCCTTTTGAAGGATCCTACAATCCTCATCTGTCACAACTCTTCTCATTAATTTTGCGTCATCCGCAAACATTGACATGTAGGATTCTATTCCTCTAAACATATCATTTACGTAAATTAGAAATAGGAGTGGTCCCAGCACCGATCCTTGAGGTACTCCACTCGTTGCTGTTCGCCAGTCCGACTTCTCGCCCCTTACCATTACCCTCTGGCTCCTTCCTGTTAGGTAGTTCCTCACCCATGCTAGGGCCTTTCTGCTTACTCCTGCCTGCCTCTCAAGTTTGAATAGCAGTCTCATGTGCGGTACTGTATCAAAGGCCTTTTGGCAGTCTAAAAATATGCAGTCTGCCCAGCCTTCTCTGTCCTGCCTTATTCTTGTTATTTTATCATAGAATTCCAAAAGGTTTGTTAGGCATGATTTCCCTGTCCAGAACCCATGTTGGAGTTTGTTTACAAACCTAATGCTCTCCAGGTGTGCAACAAATAAGTCTTAGCCTAATTATTCTTTCAAGTATTTTGCAGGGGATGCTTGTCAGTGATACGGGTCTGTAGTTAAGTGCCTCCTCCCTATCACCTTTCTTGAAAATCGGTACGACATTCGCCTTCTTCCAGCAACTGGGCAATTCTCCCGCCATAAGTGACTCATTAAAGATCATTGCCAGAGGCACGCTGAGGCCTGCGCTGCCTCTTTTAGTATCCACGGTGATACTTTGTCTGGTCCAACCGCTTTAGTTGCATCCAGTGTTGTCAACTGTTTCATTACCTCCTCTGCTGTCACCTCTATATCTGATAGTCTTTCATCTAGGGTAATCTCTTCTAAGAATGGAAGCTGCTCAGGCTCGGTTGTGAACACTCCATGGAAACTGGCATTCAGTACCTCACAGATTTCCTTGTCACTTTCTGTATATGCCCCTTCTGTTTTCCTGAGTCTTGTCACTTGGTCATTCACCGACATCTTCCTTCTCCTATGGCTATGTAGTAATTTAGGTTGCTTTTTCGCTTTGATTGCAATATCATTCTCATAATTTCTTTCCGATACTCTTCTTATGTTAATGTAATCGTTCCTAGCTCTGTTGCATCCAATCCTGTTGTCCTCTGTCCTCCACTCCCTCCTGCTTCTCACTTTTGCTTCCTGACATTGTCTATTAAACCATGGGTTATTATATTCCCTCCTGCTTTTTTCCTTTACTGTTGGAATAAATCTCTCTTCAGCCTCCTTACATTTCCATATGACTAGGTTCATCATACCTTGCACTGTTTTTCCTTTAATTTCTTCCTCCCACTGCACTTCTCCCAGGTAGTCCCTTATCCTCCTGTAGTCCCCTTTCCTGTAGTCAACTCTCCTTTCCCAGACCTCTTGTCCTGTGGTCAAAAGTTTTGAGTTCCATCATGTAGTCAAAGACTAGGCCACAATGGTCACTGGCTCCTAGTGGTAATTCATGTTCCAAATTCTCGATGTCTTCGACATTCTGGGTGCAGATTAGGTCTAATAGGCTCGGCGTATCCCCTTCTCTTTCCCCTTGTGTCTTCCTTCACATGTTGTGTTAGGAAATTCCTGTCAATAACGTCTACTAAATTTGTTCCCCACGTTTCATCCACTCCATGTGGATTCCTTGTTTCTCAATTGATCTCTCCGTGATTTAGGTCCTACATGACCAGCAGTTTCGCTCTCATTCTGTGGGCTAGTGTTGCTGCCTTCTGCAGTTCATCTATACATGCCTTGTTGTTGTCATCATTCTCCTGCCTGGGCCTTCTGCTGTTTGGTGGAGGATTGTAGATTACCAAGATCACAATCTTCCTCCCATCTACTGTCAGAGTTCCATGTATGGAACTCGTGCTTTCATTGGTACCCGGATTTTCCAGGTCATCAAACTTACATTTCCGCTTTATTAGGAGTGCCATTCCCCTCCCTGTCTTCTTTCTTTTCTTATCACCTGGTACCCCTCTGGAAAGATTGCATCCGAGATCATGCCATTTATTTTAGTTTATACTATTGTAACTATATCTGGGTCTGCCTCACTAACTTTTTATTTTATCTCTGCTGTTTTATTGGATACCCCATCAGCATTGGTGTACCAAACCTTGAGACTCTTCCTGAAAACTCTGGTACTAGAGCTCACCCTTTCACCGGGGGTCTGGGGAGGGGTCTGGGGAGTGTCTGGGGGCAAATGGGTCTGGGCATCTAGGCGGGAAGGAAGGGCATAGTGGGTCTGAAAATTAGGGAGGGTCTGAATGTCATAGGGGGTTGAGAAGTAGAGTGAGGCTGAGAGTCAGATAGAGGTTGAGAGGTTGGGGGGAAAGAGGGATAGTGGGGGCAGAGGGCTGAGAGGAGAATGGAGCATGGGTGCTGGGAGTGGGAGATAGAGTGTATTAGACAGGAGGGAATCACAAGTAGGTGGGGGTTTTGGGGGAGAAGAGGGGAGGAAGGAGATGGGGGAAGGTGTTAGGGGATCACAAGATGACGGGGTCATATGGGAGCTGGGGGTGCATAGGAGGGGTGAGGGGTGGGTGGGGTTTGGGGGTGAGGGGAAGAAGGGTGTAGTGGAAGCTGGGATGAAGCAGGTGGAATTGAAGGCAATGGGGTAGAAGGGGCAGGGAAGTAGGAGAGGGTAGTAGGGGAGGGCATGGCTTGACCCATTAGGGTCACTGACAAGTACGATGTAGCAGGGGCAGGGGAGATGTTAGGCCCAACCCGGCGGCCCAGTTCCACCTCGTGTCCCGCCATCTCGGCTCTAATACATCTCAATATCTCATGCAATTCATATTTTTCCATCTCTATACTTTCTTGTCTTGATTGTGTGTGTGGGGGGGGGGGAATAAATAAATAAAAAAATAGTTAGTAGTTAGTAACAGTTGATTGACTAACAGTTGAGAGGCGGGCCAAAAGAGCAGAGCTCAACCCCCGCAAGCACAACTAGGTGAATACAAATGGAACAAATGGAATGCATTTGGCAGTGATGTGGTGGAGGCTGACTCCATACACAGTTAACAATGTAGATATGATAGAGCCCAGTAGGCTCAGGAACCTGTACACCTGTTGATTGACGGTTGAGAGGCGGGACCAAAGAGCCAGAGCTCAACCCCCGCAAGCACAACTAAGTGAGAATAAATAGGTGAGTACACACACACACACACACACACACACACACACACACACACACACACACACACACACACACACACATCGCTCATCATAATGAATCATCATGGCAGCATGCTGAGGGATTATCATGGGATAATCCTGATGGGTTAGCATATTCTTTTGGTTCTGCTGTGTTCTGCTGTGTTCTGCTGTGTTCTGGTGTGTTCTGGTGTTCTGCTGTGTTCTGGTGTTCTGCTGTGTTCTGGTGTTCTGCTGTGTTCTGCTGTGTTCTGGTGTGTTCTGGTGTTCTGCTGTGTTCTGGTGTGTTCTGGTGTTCTGCTGTGTTCTGGTGTTCTGCTGTGTTCTGGAGTTCTGCTGTGTTCTGCTGTGTTCTGGGGTTCTGCTGTGTTCTGCTGTGTTCTGGTGTTCTGCTGTGTTCTGGTGTTCTGCTGTGTTCTGCTGTGTTCTGCTGTGTTCTGGTGTTCTGCTGTGTTCTGGTGTTCTGGTGTTCTGCTGTGTTCTGGTGTTCTGCTATGTTCTGGTGTTCTGCTGTGTTCTGGTGTTCTGCTGTGTTCTGGTGTTCTGCTGTGTTCTGGTGTTCTGCTGTGTTCTGCTGTGTTCTGGTGTTCTGCTGTGTTCTGCTGTGTTCTGGTGTTCTGCTGTGTTCTGGTGTTCTGCTGTGTTCTGGTGTTCTGCTGTGTTCTGGTGTTCTGCTGTGTTCTGATGTGTTCTGATGTTCTGGTGTTCTGGTGTTTTGCTCACCTGTTACATATCCATCATAGTCCTGGTTTAAGAACAACAGTGGTGAGCCCAGCTGGGTACTTCGTATCTCAGCACATGAATTTACCAACCCATCTATCTATCCATCTATCCATCTGTCCATGCATATATCCATCTATCTATCCATGCATCTATTCATCTATCTGTGAATGTACCGAGCCATCCACCTACTGGCTGTGTGTACCAGCTACTTTGTTTGGCTTGAGTTACTGTGTGTACCAGTTACTTTGTTTGGGCTTGAGTTACTGTGTGTACCAGTTACTTTGTTTGGGCTTCAGCCCACTCTTTGACTTCGGACTTGAACCCTTTTTGGGCGCCTTCCAGTCCACTCTTCGTGGTGGACCTTGCGGGGTCCTGTGGGAAACTCGTGTATACCTGGGATATATGCAGTATACCTGGGATATATGCAGTATACCTGGGATATATGCAGTATACCTGGGATATATGCAGTATACCTGGGATATATGCAGTATACCTGGGATATATGCAGTATACCTGGGATATATGCAGTATACCTGGGATATATGCAGTATACCTGGGATATATGCAGTATACCTGGGATATATGCAGTATACCTGGGGTATATGCAGTATACCTGGGATATATGCAGTATACCTGGGATATATGCAGTATAACTGGGATATATGCAGTATACTGGGATATATGTAGTATACCTGGATATATGCAGTATACCTCGGATATATGCAGTATACTTCGGATATATGCAGTATACCTCGGATATATGCAGTATACCTGGGATATATGCAGTATACCTGGGGTATATGCAGTATACCTCGGATATATGCAGTATACCTCGGATATATGCAGCATTTCAGCATTCCCCAGGATGCCACCAAACAGTCAACTAACACCCTGGTGCCTAATCACTACTGGGTGAACAGAAGCAATGGGTGCAAGGAGACTTGCCCATACGTCTCGCCCTGCTTTTGATTCGAACCCAAGACCGTTGGGTTGTGAACCCGACTGCGCTAACCTCTGCGCCTCACGTTACCCTAATCTGTGTGCCTCTGTGTCGCACAGGCTACCTAACATGACATCGTGTATCTGTCTGTCTCTGTATTTCTGTGTCTGTCTGTCTCAGTAGACTCTTATAAAAAAATATAATTGTATAATGTGTACACAATAGTTACCCCTTTACTCTGGCTTGAAAGGACTTAGCAGGTCCGTGTGTTTCCCTAGTACGGACAAAGTCATACACAGTAGGACATTTATGTTAATCTGTTCCTGCGCTCATTGGAAGTATGGTTCATATTACTACAAGGAAAAAAAGTAAGTTGATCTGATGATTTAGCAGTGGAGCTGCGGGCAGTGACACAAAGGGGGGGGGGTCTGAATGTGAAGGGTGGTACGCTGTTCTTTTTTAGGCTATGGCCACACGGACCAGCCTATGCTCATCCATACCCCAGACAATTTATCTTGAGAATTTAGGCAAGGCTAACCCCACGCCTCTGGCCTCCAACTTTCGACAGATAGACAGGACAAACACATAGACAAATGCAAGAAATGTCTACATCAAAGATACAAACTCTAATATAACGCTATAAGTTATTGTTAATTTCCATTAGTTAGTCATAGAAAAGTTACAGAAAACAGGGCTATATGTAATCTAGGATAGCTAGCCATCGTTAAGCTAACTTTTTGCTAATTTAATATAAAATGTACTATCTTAGGCTGGTTACACAATAAAATGAATCTATAAATTAATTATATAGTAATAGTACATTTTACCTTAAAAATTCTTCGTCCAGAATCTCAAATATAAAGAAATGTTTCTAGACCAGAGAGGAGGAAGGAGGCAGCCATTGTAAACAAGAGCTCAGCCATGTTGGGAGCGTACTCAACTTGGAGACTGACACATCACGAGGGCGTTGAGCCTACCACAAGGTCGTTGAGCCGACATTGAGCCTACCACAAGGTCGTTGAGCCAACACTGAGCCTACCACAAGGTCGTTGAGCCGACATTGAGCCTACCACAAGGTCGTTGAGCCAACACTGAGCCTACCACAAGGTCGTTGAGCCGACATTAGCCTACACAAGGTCGTTGAGCCAACATTGAGCCTACCACAAGGTCGTTCAGCCAACACTGAGCCTACCACAAGGTCGTTGAGCCACAGAGCCTACCACAAGGTCGTTGAGCCTACCACAAGGTCGTTGAGCCAACACTGAGACTACCCACAAGGTCGTGGAGCCAACACTGAGCCTACCACAAGGTCGTTGAGCCTACCACAAGGTCGTTGAGCCGACATTGAGCCTACCACAAGGTCGTTGAGCCAGCATTGAGCCTACCACAAGGTAGTTGAGCCAACATGAGCCTACCACAAGGTCGTTGAGCCTACCACAGGTCGTTGAGCCAACACTGAGCCTACCACAAGGTCGTTGAGCCAACACTGAGCCTACCCACAAGGTTGTTGAGCCAACATGAGCCTACCACAAGGTTGTTGAGCCAAACACTGAGCTACCCCAAGGTCGTTGAGCAACACTGAGCTACCACAAGGTGGTGAGCCAACATTGAGCCTACCACAAGGTTGTTGAGCCAACACGAACCTACCACAAGGGCGTTGAGCCAACATTGAGCCTACCACAANTCCTTTCCCCCCGTCCCATCCCTAATCCTTATCCTAACCCCTTCCAAGCGCTATATATATTTGTAACAGCCATTACGAATATATAGCGTCGTCTCTTCCCTTTAGTGGCAACAACGATCGTGGGAGCGGATGCACACCGGTGCACCCGTGAAGAGTTAATCACGAAGCCTAATAGTGAACTTAATATCGCTTATCAGTGGAAACTAATGTGTCTCGCGGCCAATAAACACACAGATGAGCAGATGATTGGGGAGCCCAGGAGTCCCCCAGGGTGACCAGCACCGGCCCCGCCCCACACAGTGAACACTGGGTAGCCCCAGGAGTCCCCCAGGGTGACCAGCACCGGCCCCGCCCCACACAGTGAACACTGGGGAGCCCCAGGAGTCCCCCAGGGTGACAAGCACCGGCCCCGCCCCACACAGTGAACACTGGGGAGCCCCAGGAGTCCCCCAGGGTGACCAGCACCGGCCCCGCCCCACACAGTGAACACTGGGGAGCACCAGGAGTCCCCCAGGGTGACCAGCACCGGCCCCGCCCCACACAGTGAACACTGGGGAGCCCCAGGAGTCCCCCAGGGTGACCAGCACCGGCCCCGCCCCACACAGTGAACACTGGGGAGCCCCAGGAGTCCCCCAGGGTGACCAGCACCGGCCCCGCCCCACACAGTGAACACTGGGGAGCACCAGGAGTCCCCCAGGGTGACAAGCACGGCCCCGCCCCACACAGAGAACACTGGTAGCCCCAGGAGTCCCCCAGGGTGACAAGCACCGGCCCCGCCCCACACAGAGAACACTGGGTAGCCCCAGGAGTCCCCCAGGGTGACAAGCACCGGCCCCGCCCCACACAGAGAACACTGGGTAGCCCCAGGAGTCCCCCAGGGTGACAAGCACCGGCCCCGCCCCACACAGTGAACACTGGGTAGCCCCAGGAGTCCCCCAGGGTGACAAGCACCGGCCCCGCCCCACACAGAGAACACTGGGTAGCACCAGGAGTCCCCCAGGGTAACCAGCACCGGCCCCGCCCCACACAGTGAACACTGGGGAGCACCAGGAGTCCCCCAGGGTGACCAGCACCGGCCCCGCCTATCCTCGAGCACAACTAGGTGAGTACAATAAATAGACACTGGACTAGACTACACAATAAACTAGATAAACACGATACACTTTGCAGCCTTTGAAGATATTGAAATTACCAGAGATGAGGTTAGGAGGAATCTGCTCGACCTAGACGTGACTAAGGCTGTTGGACCTGATGGACTTTCCCCCATGGATAGTAAAAAAGGGGGAAGAAGCACTTTCCATGCCACTCTCCATGGTGTATAACAAGTCCCTGGAAATAGGAGACCTACCTGAAAGTTGGAAGACAGCTAACGTAGTCCCTATATATAAAAAAAGGTGATAGACAGGAGGCCATAAAGTACAGGCTGGTGTCCTTAGGGTGTCGTTGTTGTTGTTGTTGTTATTGATTCAGCTACTCAGAGCAAGTTCCAAATAGCACGGGCTAAGGTGAGCCCGTAACTTACCTGGCACAGGAACTGGGCAAGTAGCACGGGCTATGGTGAGCCCGTAGTGGACTTACCTGGCACAGGAGCGGTGCTGTCTCCGTAGGAGGGGGGAGGGGAGTGTCGGCGTCATGGCGACTGCTGGAGCTGCACGCAGCGTCTCTCCTACAAACATTCACGATACCTTGGAGGATGTTGGGAAAAATCTGTTGCCTACCACACATTTAGATCATGAACGTCACCCGGTCTTAGAAGAGGATCCAGATGAAGATTTCCTGTACATCAGAACTGAGATGTGAACGAACTGCGACAGTAAACATCACAGCAAGACAAACAGAGTAGAGGCGAAGTGCCGCCATCATACGCAGGAAACCAGAGACCATGCCGGCCGGCACCACGCGGCCTCAGTATCAACATCCACCGCTCATTCAAGGTAGGACCAGTAATTCTGATTTGCAAACTATCATCATTGCCTTTGATGGCGAAGATGGGAGTGTTTTCAGAAATAGCCGGGCACAAAGTATCTTATATAACGCCATTCCCAAGATATTCGGGATCAACGTTCACGATATGAGACCTAACAAACAAAGGAACTTCATCGCAGTGGGCCACAAACACAGCGAGGATCTGGAGCTTTCAGACATTACTGACATCTGTGGCCACAAAGTCAAGTGCTACAGACCACTAGGAGACCGATTAGCAAAATATGTAATCCGACATGTTGTTGACATCAGTGCAGACGACATCAAGGCACAACTTCAGGCAGATGGCATTCCAATCTTCGGAGTCAAAAAATTTATGCGAAGAACAAACGGAGAACTGAGTAATACAGGCACCGCCCTGCTTACCTTTCTAGACTACATTCCCCCTGATAGGATTTGGTTAAATGGCTTCCTCCATAAACTAGAGGTGTATGTACCACGTTCCACTCAGTGTTTTAAATGTAAAGGTTTTAACCACACCTGGAAAGGCTGCACCAAACATTAAATGTGGGAAATGCTCTGGTTCCCACTACACACAAGACTGTGCATCAGACACATTCACCTGCTCAAACTGTGGTGGCGATCATGACATTACATTCAAACAATGTCCTTCATACATAGCAACAGCAGCAAAAACTAAGGTTCTCCCTACCAGCAACCTGCAACACAATACAACCTAACCCACATCAACCACTACCTCACACTCAACCACAACCTTTGCGTGTACCTAATATATTTGTCACCGACATCCCGCACTCCAAGAGTCCAACCATCTCCCACAAAATGCACATCTGAGTCCTGATCTTGTTGAAACTCTTGTCACTCGCATCGAAAATACACCAGAAAAGAAACTGGACCGACTTCTAACTAAATTCTTTACACAAGCAACACAACCCCCCCCCTGAGGCTGACCCAACAGAGATCCCATCAACAGCTACAGACACTGACATCCGGCCCAACACAGCTACCATTGCTAGACACACATTGTTTGAACTGATGATGGAAAAACTCCTAAATAACTCCTTAGCACGCCTTACCAAAGTCACTCCCCAGGTTGACTTGCCACAAACCTTAACCACCAGTACCAAGAGTAAGACACAGCCAACATCCACATCCAGGTATCCAACATGTACTACAATTAGCATGCCAAGGAAAACAGACACATCCATAACCCATACATCCAAAATAACTCCCCTAACCTTCAAGACCTGGAACGCCAAAAGCATTAAAACATCCCTCACAGAACTTAAACAATTCCTTTACTCATCCAAATTGAACTTAGCTTTCATAACCGAATCCTGGCTCACTCTCAAACAAAATCATATATTTAAAAACTTTTAGATGCAGAGACTGGACAGACCAAACCGTATGAGGGGGGGGGGGGATTTTTCCCTAACACGAAGTAATATGACATGTAAACCTGTAACTCTTCCGCATTTTGTGAACAGTAAACTAGAAATTTTAGCATGCCTAATATCTTACAATGGTACACACATATCCTTTCTGGGTATATACAACCCTGGTGGCACAATAAACTTAAATGAACTGGAATTGTAGACCACACACTAGAAGGTGAAGAACGACGACGTTTCGGTCCGTCCTGGACCAGTCTCAAGTCGATGGTCCAGGACGGACCGAAACGTCGTCGTTCTTCACCTTCTAGTGTGTAGTCTGGTCAACATTCTTCAGCCACGTTATTGTGACTCATCGCCTGCAACTGGAATTCTATAATAACCAATTACGACACCCGATCATTGTTACAGGTGATCATTGTTACATGGAGTAGAGGTACCCAAAATACTGCAGGCACCGATCTCTACAACTACTTAGACACTACACCATATACTCTTCTTTCGCCGCCCTACCTTGCAACCTACTTTAACTACAGAACCAATTATGAAGCCTCACTGGACATCTGCTTTGGCTCGGCACACTTTCAACACGAACTAGTTTCATACTGGACCAGATATTGGTAGTGACCACAAACCCCTCATTATAATATTTACTAACTATCAGCCATCAACCCACCCGCTAACACTTCCCAAGTGGAACATTAAGAAACTAGATAAAAAAGGGCTGATATTGTCTGTCTCCCAGATACAGACGATGTAGACCCCAACACGCGACTGTCTACAATCACCTCGGCCATAAATTCTGCAGCCACCCAAATGTTCAAGAAAACCCCAGGACATAGGTCCAACAAACCACTTAAACCGTGGTGGAACGCGGAATGTGCACGAACAGTCGCTTTACGCCGACGAGCCATACAAAAACAAAGACGTCAACCCTCCTTACAGAACTGGGTCAATCTCCGGCGGGCCACAGCAGCAGCCAAAAAAACCATACTGTCAGGAAAGCGAGCATCATGGGCAAAAAGTTGTGACAGCCTCACACCCATTACGCCACACTCAAAAGTCTGGGCTACATTTAACAGCATTAAATGTCGACCAACATTTCCTTCGTTTCCCCTGATGATCAACGGTTCACTTTATCAAACACCTCAGGAGCGTGCAAATGTTCTTGCTGAATGTCTTAAAGTTACCCTCTCAACACCCTTCCTTCATGCCCAAGAACTCTCCTTCAGACAAGAAATTGACCGTGCCATACCGCTGCCCATGCTCGGCGTCGACAACATGTATACCTTAAGCAAGCTACAATTAGCCTTAACCTGCTTACCTCTTGGCAAGGCACCTGGAAAGGATGGAATTCCATATGAACTCATCAAATATCTTCCATCGACTGCACGTAGTACTCTTCTAAACTATTACAACCTAAGCTGGACTCATGGAAATATTCCCTCACAATGGCAGACCAGCATTATTCTTCCGTTCTATAAACAGGGAAAGACCCATCCCAACCTGCGTCATGCAGACTTATCTCCCTACTATCATGCCTCAGTAAAGTCATGGAAAGACTAGTACATACTCGCCTCCAATGGTGCCTAGAGTATAATAATATTATACCATCACTCCAAGCTGGATTTCGACCGCAATGCTCCACAGTTGATCAAATACTCTGCCTTGAACATGAAATCTGCACCTCTCTCAGAAGCAGTAAATTTTGAATTGTTCTCTACCTAGACCTTAAAGGAGCTTTTGGTAACATTCCTCATACTTGCCTCCTCGCAAAGCTTGCACGTTTAGGTGTACAGGGAAGATTACTTCTTTGGTTACGGTCCTATCTTACGAACTTGACCTCTATAGTCTATATACAAGGCGAGTTTTCAGATAGAATTCTAATACAAACGGGTGTCCCGCAAGGCTCCATTCTAAGCCCAACCCTTTTTGCTGCATTCTTAGAAGATTTGCCTAACACCCATCCTGTTCACCTCTCGGCGTACGCTGACGACGTAGCATTGTATTATCCAGACAATGCCCTACCTAATACAGTCTCAAGAATGCAAACAGTACTTGACCACCTCATAGATTGGACACAACAATGGGGCCTTCAAGTTATTACTACCAAAACCTGATATCAGAATTTTACTAAAAACAGACTTGTTCATCTACCCACCCTCACAATACACAACACTCCCATCCAACACGTATGAGAACATAAATACCTTGGCATGCACTTAGACTCGCCCTCACTTACCTGGAAAGCACACATTCAACACCTTAAACAGACGACACAACCCCGACTCGCCATACTTAAAGCCCTCACTGGCACCACCTGGGGAGCACACCATAAAGTCTTGCTCCGTTTCTACACAACCAACATTCGCAGCCAACTAGACTATTGTTGCCAAGCATATGCGTCGGCTGCGGCTACTAACTTACAGGGCCTTGAGGCCATACAAAACCGTTCCACTCCTATCCTCGGACTTTACGGGGAAACCGGGCCTCACAAGCCTAGCCACCAGACGAGACATAAAGTGTTCCATCTATCTGTCACTCTGTACCACTGCTCACCAGACACACCCATACAGATCAAAAATTAACCCAACAGTTAACCCACATATCCCCCGCTTCCCAACCAATCACTCGCAACCTTTCCTCACACGAGCTACAAATAACCTCAATATAGACCTCTCTCTACTCCAAAACTGTGAAACCCAACTTCCTGTCCCTCCCATTCCACCTTGGCTTTATACAACTCCTAATACAGCAATACAACTCGAAGACAACATTCCAAAGTCTGCACCAAACTCAGCCATAGCCTCAGTCTTTGTCTCAACAATGGAAAATTGCTACCCAAATACCACAGAGATTTACACAGATGGATCTCGCATCATCATGAACAACGTGCCCTCGGTCACTAGCGCTGTATGGATACCGGAATACCATCTCAAGCAGGGATGGCGATTACCAAACCAACTATCTGTTTTCACAGCTGAATTATATGCCTTACACCAAGCTTTCCAAATAATGACAACATTACCAGTTGAAATATATACAATCTGCAGTGACTACAAGAGCGAGATTCAAGAAATTACGTACTCTTCAACAACGTGCAAGGAGTTTGTTTACCCATGTCTTCAACTTCTTCATGAGCATCGATTGAACCTTTATCCAATGAGTCCCAGCACATTGTGGTATTCTCCATTCTGAAATTGTAGACCAACTAGCCAAAGCGATGCACAACACGCCTCACATCACCCGTCATCCAGTTCCCCATGTTGCACGTAAAGGAGCCTTCAAAAATACCATCACCCAAGATTTTGCGACGAAATGGAAAACGCCGACGCTCACCTTTGCACTATGGGTCCATAAAAAAGAAATGGGAAACTTGGAAACATGTCAGATATAAAAGTAGAGAAATTGATGTAACGATGACCAGATTAAGGCTGGGACACACCAAACTAGCAGCAGTGCCAGAGTAAACTTCAAACAAGTACTTATCTCACTTAAAATACCCTTTACCATCGAGCATATATTAGGAAGCGGTGACCACTCGTTACAAGAAAAATACCAAATAGTCAAAGCACTGGCTAAATATCTACAATCGACCAACAAATTGGGTCACATCTGACCCGCGCCACATTTATACCTGGCGCCACCAACAGCTAAACACAGAAAACAACTGTCTCGTGGCAGTACCAAGGATCAGCTGACGCCATAAACACAACACACCGCCCTACAGTGCGACAAGTCTCCTACAACACACACCTCTGTTTCAGTCGCCGCTCCTCTGTCTACAGCACAACGCAACAAGAACTTTTGGAACTCTTATCATCCTCAACATAAACGCCTCTACCAACATGTGTACTGGTGCAGTCATCGGGAGGACGAACCCTTCGTGCAAACTGCACCTACTATCAAGAAGAAGTGTCCTTAACTTGAATACCATGCAAAGTGATGGAGACAATCGTGAGAAAAAGCCTGGTAACACATCACACCACCAACAAGGGTTCAGGGAAAGCAAGTCGTGTCTCACAGGTTTAACAGAATTCTATGACCAAGCAACAAGCATTAAGCAAAAAAGAGAAGGATGGGCAGTCTGAATTTTCTTGGACTGTCAGAAAGCTTTTGACAAAGTCTCACATAAGAGAACATAAGAACATAAGAAGAACATAAGAATGTAGGTATCTGCAGAATGCTTATTGGACCATACGAGGCAGCTCCTATTTATAACCACCCGAACTCATTCATATATATGTCTAACCTACGCTTGAAACAGTCAAGGGATAGCTTCTTTTATAATATGCTGTAATTGGTTCCACAAATCAACAACCCTGTTACCAAACCAGTATTTACCCAGGTCATTCCTACATCTAAACTTATTCAATTTATACCCATTGTTTCGAGTTCTGTCGAAACAAGACTGTTGCATAACTTGGGGAACAGGCTGGAGTAAGTGTTAAGGTCCTCCAATGGATAAGGGAGTACCTAAACAACAGGAAGCAGAGAGTGACTGTGAGGGATGAGACCTCACAATGCCGTGATGTTACCACTGGAGTCCCACAGGGTTCTGTACCCGGAACTATCTTGTTTCTGATGTGCGTGAATGAACAAATCCACAAGGGCCGTGACGAGGATTCGAACCTGCGTCCGGGAGCATCCCAGATACTGCCTTAATCGACTGAGCTACGACAGAGTTAATTATCACGTTAGTGTGATATCTGTGTGTGTGGATGATCTCCCAGAGGGTATAGTCTCATTCCTCTCAATGTTTGCTGATGATGCGAAGGGTAAAGACAGAGGCGGACAGCAAGAGGCTGCAAGATATCTTGAGGTTATCTTGAGATGATTTCGGGGCTTTTTAGTGTCCCCGCGGCCCGGTCCTCGACCAGGCCTCCACCCCCAGGAAGCAGCCCGTGACAGCTAACTAACACGCAGGTACCTATTTTACTGCTAGGTAACAGGGGCATAGGGTGAAAGAAACTCTACCCATTGTTTCTCGCCGGCGCCTGGGATCGAACCCAGGACCACAGGATCACAAGTCCAGCGCGCTGTCCGCTCGGCCGACCGGCTCCACGATGCCGACGATACCACGATGCCAAGATGACGTGCACAGATTGAGGGAATGGTCCAAATAATGGCTACTTGAGTTTAACTCAAACAAGTGCAGAGTGATAAAGATAGGTGAAATTAGCAGGAGGCCAAACACAAGGTACCAGCTGGGAGATGAAATCCTTCAAGAGTCAGAGAGAAAGACCTGGGGGTTGATGTCACACCACACCTGTCCCCT
The DNA here is from genome assembly GCA_020271785.1 of Procambarus virginalis. Lineage (NCBI taxonomy): Eukaryota > Metazoa > Arthropoda > Malacostraca > Decapoda > Cambaridae > Procambarus > Procambarus virginalis. The sequence goes on along the minus strand of WNGS01164437.1, from coordinate 33,158,101 downwards.
GAAGCCCACATCAAAAGGAACATACATGTAAGGCTGGCAAACATAATAACTACCTTCTGAAACTTGTGCAAGGGGTCATTCAGAACCTTGTATACCTCATATGTCAGACCAATACTGTAATATGCAGCTCCAGCCTGGAGTCTGTATCTCGTCAAACACAAAACGAAGTTAGAAAAGGTTCAGAGGTTCAACCAGGATAGTCCTTGAGCTGAGAGGTAGGAGCTACTAGGAAAGATTACTAGCACTAACCCCAACGACAAGGAAGACAAAAGATTTAGAGGAGACATAATCACTTTCTAAAAAGTCTCAGAGAATTGACAGGGAAGATAGAGATAAACTGTTTAACACGAGTGGGACACGAACAAGGGGACACAGGTGGAAACCGAGTACCCAAATGAGCAAATAGGGACGTCAGAAAGAACTTTTTCAGTGTCAGAGTAGTTAACGGATGGAATGCATTAGGCAGTGATGTGGTGGAGGCTGACTCCATACACAGTTAACAATGTAGATATGATAGAGCCCAGTAGGCTCAGGAACCTGTACACCAGTTGACTGACAGTTGAGAGGCGGGACCAAAGAGCCAAAGCTCAACCCCCGCAAGCACAACTAGGTGAGCACAATCACAATACACAGTACATAATCCACAATAAATACTCCACAATATACCCTACAATACCCATTATAAACAAATATTTTATATTTGAATATATTTATATATACAAAAGATCTAACATTCTGGTAACTACATAATTAGTATGTAACATTCCTACACACTACCCTAACCTAACCTACCCTAACCTAAGCCAATAGTTTACAGCGGTAAGGGTGTTCAAGAGAGCCAGCTGCTGGAGGTGG
>WNGS01164437.1:33127391-33157221 GCA_020271785.1 Procambarus virginalis | reverse complement strand
CCCGCTGCTGGAGGGGGGTGCGCCAGCTGCTGGAGGTGGCGCGCAGCTGCTGGAGGTGGTCAGCTGCTGGAGGTGGGGCGCCCGCTGCTGGAGGTGGCGCGCCAGCTGCTGGAGGGGGGGCGCCAGCTGCTGGAGGTGGGCGCGCCAGCTGCTGGAGGTGGCGCGCCAGCTGCTGGAGGTGGCCAGCTGCTGGAGGGGGGGGCGCCAGCTGCTGGAGGGGGCGCGCCAGCTGCTGGAGGTGGCGCCAGCTGCTGGAGGTGGCGCGCCAGCTGCTGGAGGTGGCGCGCCAGCTGCTGGAGGGGGGGCGCCAGCTGCTGGAGGTGGCGCGCCAGCTGCTGGAGGTGGCCAGCTGCTGGAGGTGGGGCCGCCAGCTGCTGGAGGTGGCCAGCTGCTGGAGGTGGCCAGCTGCTGGAGGTGGCGCGCCAGCTGCTGGAGGTGGCGCGCCAGCTGCTGGAGGTGGCCAGCTGCTGGAGGTGGGCGCCCAGCTGCTGGAGAGGTGGCGGCGCCAGCTGCTGGAGGTGCGCGCCAGCTGCTGAAGGTGGCCAGCTGCTGGAGGTGGGGCGCCAGCTGCTGGAGGTAGCGGCCAGCTGCTTGAGGTGGCCAGCTGCTGGAGGTGGGGCGCCAGCTGCTGGAGGTGGCGCGCCAGCTGCTGGAGGTGGGGCGCCAGCTGCTGGAGGGGGGGCGCCAGCTGCTGGAGGTGGCGCGCCACTGCTGGAGGTGGGCCAGCTGCTGGAGGTGGCGCGCCAGCTGCTGGAGGTGGCCAGCTGCTGGAGGTGGCGCCAGCTGCTGGAGGTGGCGCGCCAGCTGCTGGAGGTGTGGGCGCCAGCTGCTGGAGGTGGCGCGCCAGCTGCTGGAGGTGGCCAGCTGCTGGAGGTGGCGCGCCAGCTGCTGGAGGTGGCGCGCCAGCTGCTGGAGGTGGGGCGGCCAGCTGCTGGAGGTGGCGCGCCAGCTGCTGGAGGTGGGCGCCAGCTGCTGGAGGTCGGCGCGCCAGCTGCTGGAGGTGGCGCGCCAGCTGCTGGAGGTGGCGCGCCAGCGTGCTGGAGGTGGCGCGCCAGCTGCTGGAGGTGGCGCGCCAGCTGCTGGAGGTGGCGCGCCAGCTGCTGGAGGTGGCGCGCCAGCTGCTGGAGGTGGCGCCAGCTGCTGGAGGTGGGGCGCCAGCTGCTGGAGGTGGGCGCGCCAGCTGCTGGAGGTGGCCAGCTGCTGGAGGTGGCCCGAGATATAAGTGATCATAAGTGACCATAAGTAAGTAATTATCAAAGAAGGCACCAAGCCAGGGAGATTACTTAACACCATCAGTGTCGCTGGATATTCAAAGATTTAATGTCACCAAGGGTGTCAGTAACACCAAGGGTGTCAGTATCACCAAGGGTGTCAGTAACACCAAGGTTTGTCATAACACCAAGTGTGTCAGTATCACCAAGGGTGTCAGTATCACCAAGGTGTCAGTATCACCAAGGGTGTCAGTAACACCAGGGTGTCGTATCACCAAGGGTGTCAGTAACACCAAGGGTGTCAGTAACACCAAGGTGTCAGTAACACCAAGGTGTCAGTAACACCAAGGGTGTCAGTAACACCAAGGGTGTCAGTATCACCAAGGTGTCAGTATCACCAAGGGTGTCAGTATCACCAAGGGTGTCAGTAACACCAAGGGTGTCAGTATCACCAAGGGTGGTCAGTAACACCAAGGGTGTCAGTAACACCAAGGGTGTCAGTAACACCAAGGGTGTCAGTAAACACCAAGGGTGTCAGTAACACCAAGGGTGTCAGTATCACCAAGGTGTCAGTATCACCAGGGTGTCAGTATCACCAAGGGTGTCAGTAACACCAAGGGTGTCAGTATCACCAAGGGTGTCAGTATCACCAGGGTGTCAGTATCACCAAGGGTGTCAGTAACACCAAGGGTGTCAGTAACACCAAGGGTGTCAGTATCACCAAGGGTGTCAGTATCACCAAGGGTGTCAGTATCACCAAGGGTGTCAGTATCACCAAGGGTGTCAGTATCACCAAAGGTGTCAGTAACACCAAGGGTGTCAGTATCACCAAGGGTGTATCACCAAGGGTGTCAGTAACACCAAGGGTGTCAGTAACACCAAGGGTGTCAGTAACACCAAGGGTGTCAGTATCACCAAGGGTGTCAGTAACACCAAGGGTGTCAGTAACACCAAGGGTGTATCACCAAGGGTGTCAGTAACACCAAGGGTGTATCACCAAGGGTGTCAGTATCACCAAGGGTGTCAGTAACACCAAGGGTGTATCACCAAGGGTGTCAGTATCACCAAGGGTGTCAGTAACACCAAGGGTGTCAGTAACACCAAGGGTGTCAGTAACACCAAGGGTGTCAGTAACACCAAGGGTGTATCACCAAGGGTGTCAGTAACACCAAGGGTGTATCACCAAGGGTGTCAGTATCACCAAGGGTGTCAGTAACACCAAGGGTGTATCACCAAGGGTGTCAGTATCACCAAGGGTGTCAGTAACACCAAGGGTGTCAGTATCACCAAGGGTGTCAGTATCACCAAGGGTGTCAGTATCACCAAGGGTGTCAGTATCACCAAGGGTGTCAGTATCACCAAGGGTGTCAGTATCACCAAGGGTGTATCACCAAGGGTGTCAGTATCACCAAGGGTGTCAGTATCACCAAGGGTGTCAGTAACACCAAGGGTGTCAGTAACACCAAAGGTGTCAGTATCACCAAGGGTGTCAGTATCACCAAGGGTGTCAGTAACACCAAGGGTGTCAGTAACACCAAGGGTGTCAGTATCACCAAGGGTGTCAGTATCACCAAGGTGTCAGTATCACCAAGGGTGTATCACCAAGGGTGTCAGTATCACCAAGGGTGTCAGTATCACCAAGGGTGTCAGTAACACCAAGGGTGTCAGTAACACCAAGGGTGTCAGTATCACCAAGGGTGTCAGTATCACCAAGGGTGTCAGTATCACCAAGGGTGTCAGTATCACCAAGGGTGTCAGTAACACCAAGGGTGTCAGTAACACCAAGGGTGTCAGTATCACCAAGGGTGTCAGTAACACCAAGGGTGTCAGTAACACCAAGGGTGTCAGTAACACCAAGGGTGTCAGTATCACCAAGGGTGTCAGTAACACCAAGGGTGTCATTAGGACAGCAGAAGTTCACATGGAGAGCGTTTCAAAGGTCCACCAAACACTGTGATGAGGCACATGAGGAAAGCAAGACATGGTCGTCCTGAGAACTGGGACAATCCACAAGGAAGTGGACGACAGTGAGAGAGACAATACAGTTTGTATAGTGAGGAGCAGGGCGGTGTTACATTACATGTCCGTGAGTAATGGGAGTATGGCCAATATGTAACCTAGCCAGAGCCGTTTCCCATTGTCTTTTGCGGTGTTAGGTGGAGAGCCAAGGGGACAAGTCACCTTCAAGTGTGCACAGTTTGTTACAATAACCTCTGAACATCGACCCTGCCAGCTGCCTTTGGAATGAGGAATGAATTCCTGGGAAGAAGTGTGAATAAGAAACGTCTTTTTAGAGAGAATACAAGTGTGGCGAGCCTCCTTAGTGGCAGTGTCCGCACGTTCATGTAAGGTAACACCAATACGGCTCCGAACCCACCGAAACTCTGCTGTCTCTCTATCTCTTTGGAATAACAAACAGCCAATGTCGAATTTCCACAACTATAGGATGCATAGGGTTAAATAACTCCAGAGCCACGAGGGCACTGTGGAAGGCAGCCAAAATAACAGGGGAACGTTGACTTCATAAAAGCAGCTGACGAAGTGTATAAAAGTTTGCTTAAAGATCTGCCGTGAAGATGCTAGTCCCTGGGGGCAGGCGACACACAGGTACAGTCAGGAAACACAACAAAGTAGCCCACACCGTCAGCAGACTTAGACCCGTCGGTGAAGACGGAGATGGAACGGGAGTATGAAGAAAACTGTTCAAGGAAAAGGCGTTTTATAACCGTAGGAGGAGTAGAAGACTTTACCATGTGGGTCATCAAGGTCTTGCAGAACTTTACAAGGGGAACCCCTCCATGGAGGCGAAGATGGAAGGACACGAGGAGAGACATTGCTAACGTGATCTGAGAGGGAATCTTGCAAGCGAGACAACCGTACTAAAAGGGAAGGTGGTGAAGGGGAACAGGGCCCACAGGAGGGGCGCCTGTGATCCTGTAGAGACAGGACGCCGGTGATCCTGTAGAGACAGGACGCCGGTGTTCCTGTAGAGACAGGACGCCGGTGATCCTGTAGAGACAGGACGCCAGTGATCCTGTAGAGACAGTACGCCGGGGATCCTGTAGAGACAGGACGCCAGTGATCCTGTAGAGACAGGACGCCGGGGATCCTGTAGAGACAGGACGCCGGTGATCCTGTAGACAGGACGCCGGTGATCCTGTAGAGACAGGACGCCGGTGATCCTGTAGAGACAGGACGCCGGGGATCATGTAGAGACAGGACGCCAGAGATCCTGTAGAGACAGGACGCCGGTGATCCTGTAGAGACAGGACGCCGGTGATCCTGTAGAGACAGGACGCCAGTGATCCTGTAGAGACAGGACGCCGGTGATCCTGTAGAGACAGGACGCCGGGGATCCTGTAGAGACAGGACGCCGGTGATCCTGTAGAGACAGGACGCCGGTGATCCTGTAGAGACAGGACGCCGGTGATCCTGTAGAGACAGGATGCCGGTGATCCTGTAGAGACAGGACGCCGGGGATCCTGTAGAGACAGGACGCCGGTGATCCTGTAGAGACAGGACGCCAGTGATCCTGTAGAGACAGGACGCCGGTGATCCTTTAGAGACAGGACGCCGGTGATCCTGTAGAGACAGGACGCCGGGGATCCTGTAGACAGGACGCCAGTGATCCTGTAGAGACAGGACGCCGGTGATCCTGTAGAGACAGGACGCCGGTGATCCTGTAGAGACAGGACGCCAGTGATCCTGTAGAGACAGGACGCCGGTGATCCTGTAGACAGGACGCCGGTGATCCTGTAGAGACAGGACGCCAGTGATCCTGTAGAGACAGGACGCCGGGGATCCTGTAGAGACAGGACGCCGGGGATCCTGTAGAGACAGGACGCCAGTGATCCTGTAGAGACAGGACGCCGGTGATCCTGTAGAGACAGGACGCCGGTGATCCTGTAGAGACAGGACGCCGGTGATCCTGTAGAGACAGGACGCCGGGGATCCTGTAGAGACAGGACGCCAGTGATCCTGTACAGACAGGACGCCGGTGATCCTGTAGAGACAGGACGCCGGTGATCCTGTAGAGACAGGAGGCCGGTGATCCTGTAGAGACAGGACGCCGGTGATCCTGTAGAGACAGGAGGCCGGTGATCCTGTAGAGACAGGAGGCCGGTGATCCTGTAGAGACAGGACGCCGGGGATCCTGTAGAGACAGGACGCCGGTGATCCTGTAGAGACAGGACGCCAGTGATCCTGTAGAGACAGGAGGCCGGTGATCCTGTAGAGACAGGACGCCGGTGATCCTGTAGAGACAGGAGGCCGGTGATCGTGTAGAGACAGGAGGCCGGTGATCCTGTAGAGACAGGAGGCCGGGGATCCTGTAGAGACAGGACGCCGGTGATCGTGTAGAGACAGGACGCCGGTGATCGTGTAGAGACAGGACGCCGGTGATCCTGTAGAGACAGGAGGCCGGTGATCGTGTAGAGACAGGAGGCCGGTGATCCTGTAGAGACAGGACGCCGGGGATCCTGTAGAGACAGGACGCCGGTGATCGCGTAGAGACAGGACGCCGGTGATCGTGTAGAGACAGGACGCCGGGGATCCTGTAGAGACAGGACGCCGGGGATCCTGTAGAGACAGGACGCCGGGGATCCTGTAGAGACAGGACGCCGGGGATCCTGTAGAGACAGGACGCCGGTGATTCTGTAGAGACAGGACGCCAGTGATCCTGTAGAGACAGGACGCCGGGGATCCTGTAGAGACAGGACGCCGGTGATCCTGTAGAGACAGGACGCCGGTGATCCTGTAGAGACAGGACGCCGGGGATCCTGTAGAGACAGGACGCCGGTGTCAACATAGAGGCTCAGGGAGGAGGTCGACGGGCAGGCACCAGCGCTGAGGCGTCGTAACTCAGTATGATGCAGAGCGTCAAGACGCCAGAGGTGAGGGAGAGGCGGCCGAGGAGGAGGAGGAGGAGGCGGCGGGACAGCCATATTCAAGTCTTAGACACCACGAGAGAGGAGTGTAGACAGAGGAGTACGAGGAATAGGACTGAGAGCAGCTTTAACAAATCGTGGTGAACAAGGGAGAGAGAGAGCTTGAGGGAGAGAACAGGGGACGAGAATGGAAAGAGGAGAAGAAAGAAAACGTAGATCAGAAGATGGAGGTTAGGGAGGACTGAGGAAGACGGGGCTGACTCACCTGACAGAAGACCTTCCTGGCCAGGTCTGCCGAGAAGCTGGCGATGAAGATCCTACAGTCCCGCTCCTGCGGGAGAGACACACACTGTTACCCACCGGCATCTGTTGTTGTGTAGGGGGGGGGGGAGACCACATGGGGTGGACGGAAGAGCCACGGCCTGGCTTCATGCAGGTCAGCGTTCCATCCTCGACCGTCCACAAGTGGTTGGGCATCATTCCTTTCCCCCCGTCCCATCCCAAATCCTTATCCTGACCCCTTCCAAGTGCTATATATATTCGTAACGGCCATTACGAATATATAGCGTCGTCCCTTCCCTTTTAGGAGCGACAACGATCAAGGGAGCGGATGCACACCGGTGCACCCGTGAAGGGTTAATCACGAAGCCTAATAGTGAACTTAATATCGCTTATCAGTGGAAACTACTGTATTCACCTAGTTGTATTCACCTAGTTGTGTTTGCGGGGGTTGAGCTTTGCTCTTTCGGCCCGCCTCTCAACTGTCAATCAACTGTTTGCTAACTACTTATTTTTTCCACACACCACACACTCTCACACACACTCTCTCTCTCTCACACACACACACACACACACACACACACACACACACCACACACACACACACACACACACACACACACACCAGGAAGCAGCCCGTAAAAGCTGACTAACTCCCAGGTAACAGGGGCATTCAGGGTGAAAGAAACTTTGCCCATTCGTTTCTGCCTCGTGCGGGAATCGAAACCGCGCCACAGAATTAATAAAGTATCTTATATAATGCCATTCCCAAGATATCCGGGATCAACGTGCGCGATATCAGACCTAACAAACAAAGGAACTTCATCGCAGTGGACCACAAACACAGCGAGGATCTAGAGCTTTCAGACATTACTGACATCGGTGGCCACAAAGTCAAGTGCTACAGACCACTAGGGGACCGATTAGCAAATATGTAATCCGACATGTTGTTGACATCAGTGTAGACGACATCATGGTACAACTTCAGGCAGATGGCATTCCAATCTTCGGAGTCAAAAAATTTATGCGAAGAACAAACGGAGAACTGAGTGATACAGGCACCGCCCTGCTTACCTTTCTAGACTATATTCCCCCTGATAGGATTTGGTTAAATGGCTTCCTCCATAAACTAGAGGTGTATGTACCACGTCCCACTCAGTGCTTTAGATGTAAAGGTTTTAACCTTACCTCGAAAGGCTGCACCAAACATTAAATGTGGGAAATGCTCTTTTTCCCACTACACACAAGACTGTGCATCAGATACATTCACCTGCTCAAACTGTGGTGGCGATCATGACATTACATTCAAACAATGTCCTTCATACATAGCAGCAGCAGCAGCAAAAACTAAGGTTCTCCCTACCAGCAACCTGCAACACAATACAATCTAACTCACATCAACCACTACCTCACACTCAACCACAACCTTTGCGTGTACCTAATATATTTGTCACTGACATCCCGCCTCCCAGAGTTCAACCATCTCCCACAAAATGCACACCTGAGTCCTGATCTTGTTGAAACTCTTGTCACTCGCATCGAAAATGCACTAGAAAAGAAGCTGGACCAACTTCTAACTAAATTATTTACACAAGTAACACAACCCCCCCCCCCCTGAGGCTGACCCAACAGACATCCCATCAACAGCTATTGACACTGACATCCGGCCCAACACAGCTACCATTGCTAGACACACATTGTTTGAACTGATGATGGAAAAACTCCTAAATAACTCCTTAGCACGCCTTACCAAAGTCACTCCCCAGGCAGACTTGCCACAAACCTTAACCACCAGTACCAAGAGTAAGACACAGCCCACATCCACATCCAGGTATCCAACATGTACTACAATTAGCATGCCAAGGAAAACAGACACATCCATAACCCACACATCCTAAATACCTCCCCTAACCTTCATGACTTGGAACGCCAAAAGCATTAAAACATCCCTCACAGAACTTAAACAATTCCTTTACTCATCCAAATTGAACTTAGCTTTCATAACCGAATCCTGGCTCACTCCCAAACAAAATCATATATTTAAAAACTTTCAGATTCAGAGACTGGACAGACCAAACCATATGACGGGTGGTATTTTCCCCTAACACGAAGTAATATGACATGTAAACCTGTAACACTTACTCATTTTGTGAACAGTAAACTAGAAATTTTAGCATGCCTAATATCTTACAATGGTACACACATATCCTTTCTGGGTATATACAACCCTGGTGGCACAATAAACTTAAATGAACTGGAATTGTAGACCACACACTAGAAGGTGAAGAACGACGACGTTTCGGTCCTTCCTGGACCAGTCTCAAGTCGATGGTCCAGGACGGACCGAAACGTCGTCGTTCTTCACCTTCTAGTGTGTAGTCTGGTCAACATTCTTCAGCCACGTTATTGTGACTCATCGCCTGCAACTGGAATTCTATAATAACCAATTACGACACCCGATCATTGTTACAGGTGATCTCAATGCTAACCACCCCACATGGAGTAGAGGTACCCAAAATACTGCAGGCACCGATCTGTACAACTACTTAGACACTACACCATATACTCTTCTTTCGCCGCCCTACCTTGCAACCTACTTTAACTACAGAACCAATTATGAAGCCTCACTGGACATCTGCTTTGGCTCGGCACACTTTCAACATGAACTACAGTTTCATACTGGATCAGATATTGGTAGTGACCACAAACCTCTCATTATAATATTTACTAACTATCAGCCATCAACCCACCCGCTAACGCTTCCCAAGTGGAACATTAAGAAACTAGATAAAAAAGGGCTGATATTGTCTGTTTCCAGATACAGACGATGTAGACTCCAACACGCGACTGTCCACAATCACCTCGGCCATAAATTCTGCAGCCACCCAAATGTTCAAGAAAACCCCAGGACATAGGTCCAACAAACCACTTAAACCGTNCTGTCCTCCTACAACCTGTCCTACAACCTGTCCTACACCTGTCCTCCTGCAAGCTGTCCTCCTACAACTTGTCCTCCTACAACCTGTCCTCCTACAATCTGTCCTCCTAACTGTCCTCCTACAACCTGTCCTCCTGCAACCTGTCCTCCTGCAACCTGTCCTCCTGCAACCTGTCCTCCTACACTCTCTCCTCCTACAACCTGTCCTCCACAACCTGTCCTCCTGCAACCTGTCCTCCTACAATCTGTCCTCCTACAACCTGTCCCCTGCAACCTGTCCTCCTACAACCTGTCCTCTTACAACCTGTCCTCCTACAACCTGTCCTCCTAAACCTGTCCTCCTGCAACCTGTACTCCTACATCCTGTCCTCCTACAACCTTCCTTCTACAACCTGTCCTCCTACACCTGTCCTCCTGCAACCTGTACTCCTACATCCTGTACTCCTACAACCTGTCCTCCTACAACCTGTCCTCCTGCAACCTGTCCTCCTGCAACCTGTCCTCCTGCAACCTGTCCTCCTACAACCTGTCCTCCTACAACCTGTCCTCTTACAACCTGCCTCCTACAACCTGTCCTCCTACAACCTGTCCTCTTACAACCTGTCATCCTACAACCTGTCATCCTACAACCTGTCCTTCTACAACCTGTCCTCTTACAACCTGTCATCCTACAACCTGTCCTCCTACAACCTGTCCTCTTACAACCTGTCATCCTACAACCTGTCATCCTACAACCTGTCCTCCTACAACCTGTCCTCTTACAACCTGTCATCCTACACCTGTCCTCCTACAACCTGCCCTCTTACAACCTGTCATCCTACAACCTGTCATCCTACAACCTCTCCTCCTACAACCTGTCCTCTTACAACCTGTCCCCCTACAACCTGTCCTCCTACAACCTGTCCTCTTACAACCTGTCCTCCTACAACCTGTCCTCTTACAACCTGTCATCCTACAACCTGTCCTCCTACAACCTGTCCTCTTACAACCTGTCCTCCTACAACCTGTCCTCCTTACAACCTGTCCCCCTACAACCTGTCCTCCTACAACCTGTCCTCTTACAACCTGTCATCCTACAACCTGTCATCCTACAACCTGTCCTCCTACAACCTGTCCTCTTACAACCTGTCATCCTACAACCTGTCCTCCTACAACCTGCCCTCTTACAACCTGTCATCCTACAACCTGTCATCCTACAACCTCTCCTCCTACAACCTGTCCTCTTACAACCTGTCCCCCTACAACCTGTCCTCCTACAACCTGTCCTCTTACAACCTGTCCTCCTACAACCTGTCCTCTTACAACCTGTCATCCTACAACCTGTCCTCCTACAACCTGTCCTCTTACAACCTGTCCTCCTACAACCTGTCCTCTTACAACCTGTCCCCCTACAACCTGTCCTCCTACAACCTGTCCTCTTACAACCTGTCATCCTACAACCTGTCATCCTACAACCTGTCCTCTTACAACCTGTCATCCTACAACCTGTCATCCTACAACCTGTCCTCCTACAACCTGTCCTCTTACAACCTGTCATCCTACAACCTGTCCTCCTACAACCTGTCCTCCTACAACCTGTCCTCCTGCAACCTGTCCTCTTACAACCTGTCCTACAACCTGTCCTCCTACAACCTGTCCTCCTGCAACCTGTCCTTTTACAACCTGTCCTCCTACAACCTGTCCTCCTACAACCTGTCCTCCTACAACCTGTCCTACAACCTGTCCTCCTACAACCTGTCCTCCTACAACCTGTCCACCTACAACCTGTCCTGCTACAACCTGTCCTCCTGCAACCTGCCCTCTTACAACCTGTCCTCCTACAACCTGTCCTCCTGCAACTGTCCTTTTACAACCTGTCCTCCTACAACCTGTCCTCCTACAACCTGTCCTCCTACAACCTGTCCTAAACCTGTCCTCCTACAACCTGTCCTCCTACAACCTGTCCACCTACAACCTGTCCTGCTACAACCTGTCTCCTGCAACCTGCCCTCTTACAACCTGTCCTCCTACAACCTGTCCTCCTACAACCTGTCCTCCTACAACCTGTCCTCCTACAACCTGTTCTACAACCTGTCCTCCTACAACCTGTCATCCTACAAAGAACGTCGCTTTTCGCACGTATGCGTTATATAAAGCCAAAATTTTTTGTACTGGAAAAGAGAAGCGGCTGGCGAAAGTGACGTACAGTCCCGTTTTCTGTTGTGGCTCCTCTGGTAGGTAAGGATAAGGGCACTTTAGTACGTCAGTTGCTTGACGTTCGAGGGAGGACGGGTTGACTTTTGACCCCTAAGGGGGCCCCTGCTAGTGTTTAGGGCCCCTGATATCGACGTCCTCCAGCCCTAAACAGCTCTAGGCCTATAAGGGCCCTCCTGCCCTATGGAGACCCTGGTCCAAGGGGCCCTCCTGCTCTATGGAGACCCTGGTCCAAGAGGCCCTCCTGCTCTATGGAGACTCTGGTCCAAGGGGCCCTCCTGCTCTATGGAGACTCTGGTCCAAGGGGCCCTCCTGCTCTATGGAGACCCTGGTCCAAGAGGCCCTCCTGCTCTATGGAGACCCTGGTCCAAGGGGCCCTCCTGCTCTATGGAGACTCTGGTCCAAGGGGCCCTCCTGCCCTATGGAGACCCTGGTCCAAGGGGCCCTCCTGCCCTATGGAGACCCTGGTCCAAGAGGCCCTCCTGCTCTATGGAGACTCTGGTCCAAGGGGCCCTCCTGCTCTATGGAGACCCTGGTCCCAGGGGCCCTCCTGCCCTATGGAGACCCTGGTCCAAGAGGCCCTCCTGCTCTATGGAGACTCTGGTCCAAGGGGCCCTCCTGCTCTATGGAGACCCTGGTCCAAGGGGCCCTCCTGCTCTATGGAGACTCTGGTCCAAGGGGCCCTCCTGCTCTATGGAGACCCTGGTCCAAGGGGCCCTCCTGCTCTATGGAGACCCTGGTCCAAGGGGCCCTCCTGCTCTATGGAGACTGGTCCAAGGGGCCCTCCTGCTCTATGGAGACAATGGTCCAAGGGGCCCTCCTGCCCTATGGAGACCCTGGTCCTAGGGGCCCTCCTGCTCTATGGAGACCCTGGTCCAAGGGGCCCTCCTGCTCTATGGAGACCCTGGTCCAAGGGGCCATCCTGCTCTATGGAGACCCTGGTCCAAGGGGCCCTCCTGCCCTATGGAGACCCTGGTCCAAGGGGCCCTCCTGCCCTATGGAGACCCTGGTCCAAGGGGCCCTGGTGCTCTATGGAGACCCTGGTCCAAGGGGCCCTCCTGCCCTATGGAGACCATGGTTCAAGGGGCCCTCCTGCTCTATGGAGACCCTGGTCCAAGGGGCCCTCCTGCCCTATGGAGACCCTGGTCCAAGGGGCCCTCCTGCTCTATGGAGACCCTGGTCCAAGTGGCCCTCCTTCTCTATGGAGACCTTGGTCCCAGGGGCCCTCCTGCCCTATGGAGACCCTGGTCCAAGGGGCCCTCCTGCCCTATGGAGACCCTGGTCCAAGGGGCCCTGGTGCTCTATGGAGACCCTGGTCCAAGGGGCCCTCCTGCTCTATGGAGACCCTGGTTCAAGGGGCCCTCCTGCTCTATGGAGACTCTGGTCCAAGGGGCCCTCCTGCTCTATGGAGACCCTGGTCCCAGGGGCCCTCCTGCCCTATGGAGACCCTGGTCAAGGGGCCCTCCTGCTCTATGGAAACTCTGGTCCAAGGGGCCCTCCTGCTCTATGGAAACTCTGGTCCAAGGGGCCCTCCTGCTCTATGGAAACTCTGGTCCAAGGGGCCCTCCTGCTCTACAGAGCACCTCTTCAGGACCCCAACACAGCTCTAAGTCACACTTTTCAACGTGCAATTCGATACTGGCCGAACACGATCAATTATGTACAAATTGAGGCGATTTTCACACTGCAGTTGACGGTGATGTCGCCTCTACGGCCCAGGATTGGAAATTTGTTAGGAGGTCGTGTTCATTGTGAGGGGGCGCCGCGCCCCCTCTGGGGACTATAGAGGGGAGACAGGTGATGGGGGAAATGAGACGGGGTGATAGGAGAGGTTATGAGAAGACAGAGAAGGGAAATGAATTAGTCAACACCGTCCAAACACAGTCAACACCGTCCAGACACACCAACACCGTCCAGACACAGTCAACACCGTCCAGACACACCAACACCGTCCAGACACACCAACACCGTCCAGACACAGTCAACACCGTCCAGACACACCAACACCGTCCAGACACACCAACACCGTCCAGACACACCAACACCGTCCAGACACACCAACACCGTCCAGACACACCACACACCGTCCAGACACACCAACACCGTCCAGACACACCAACACCGTCCAGACACACCAACACCGTCCAGACACACCAACACCGTCCAGACACACCAACACCGTCCAGACACACCAACACCGTCCAGACACACCAACACCGTCCAGACACAGTCAACACCGTCCAGACACAGTCAACACCGTCCAGACACAGTCAACACCGTCCAGACACACCAACACCGTCCAGACACACCAACACCGTCCAGACACACCAACACCGTCCAGACACACCAACACCGTCCAGACACAGTCAACACCGTCCAGACACACCAACACCGTCCAGACACAGTCAACACCGTCCAGACACACCAACACCGTCCAGACACAGTCAACACCGTCCAGACACAGTCAACACCGTCCAGACACAGTCAACACCGTCCAGACACAGTCAACACCGTCCAGACACAGTCAACACCGTCCAGACACAGTCAACACCGTCCAGACACACCAACACCGTCCAGACACACCAACACCGTCCAGACACACCAACACCGTCCAGACACACCAACACCGTCCAGACACAGTCAACACACCGTCCAGACACAGTCAACACCGTCCAGACACAGTCAACACCGTCCAGACACACCAACACCGTCCAGACACACCAACACCGTCCAGACACAGTCAACACCGTCCAGACACACCAACACCGTCCAGACACAGTCAACACCGTCCAGACACACCAACACCGTCCAGACACACCAACACCGTCCACACACCAACACCGTCCAGACACACCAACACCGTCCAGACACACCAACACCGTCCAGACACACCAACACCGTCCAGACACAGTCAACACCGTCCAGACACAGTCAACACCGTCCAGACACACCAACACCGTCCAGACACAGTCAACACCGTCCAGACACACCAACACCGTCCAGACACACCAACACCGTCCAGACACAGTCAACACCGTCCAGACACACCAACACCGTCCCAGACACAGTCAACACCGTCCAGACACAGTCAACACCGTCCAGACACACCAACACCGTCCAGACACAGTCAAACACCGTCCAGACACACCAACACCGTCCAGACACACCAACACCGTCCAGACACACCAACACCGTCCAGACACAGTCAACACCGTCCAGACACACCACACCGTCCAGACACACCAACACCGTCCAGACACAGTCAACACCGTCCAGACACACCAACACCGTCCAGACACACCACACCGTCCAGACACAGTCAACACCGTCCAGACACAGTCAACACCGTCCAGACACACCAACACCGTCCAGACACACCAACACCGTCCAGACACACCAACACCGTCCAGACACACCAACACCGTCCAGACACACCAACACCGTCCAGACACACCAACACCGTCCCCACACAGTCAACACCGTCCAGACACACCACACCATCCAGACACACCAACACCGTCCTGACACACCAACACCGTCCAGACCAGTCAACACCGTCCAGACACAGTCAACACCGTCCAGACACACCAACACCGTCCAGACACACCAACACCGTCCAGACACAGTCAACACCGTCCAGACACACCAACACCGTCCAGACACAGTCAACACCGTCCAGACACAGTCAACCCGTCCAGACACACCAACACCGTCCAGACACAGTCAACACCGTCCAGACACACCAACACCGTCCAGACCACCAACACAGTCCAGACACACCAACAACCGTCCAGACACCCAACACCGTCCAGACACACCAACACCGTCCAGACACAGTCAACACCGTCCAGACACAGTCAACACCGTCCATACACACAAACACCGTCCAGACACAGTCAACACCGTCCAGACACACCAACACCGTCCAGACACAGTCAACACCGTCCAGACACACCAACACCGTCCAGACACAGTCCACACCGTCCAGACACACCAACACCGTCCAGACACACAACACACCGTCCAGACACACCAACACCGTCCAGACACACCAACACCGTCCAGACACACCAACACCGTCCAGACACAGTCAACACCGTCCAGACACACCAACACCGTCCAGACACACCAACACCGTCCAGACACACCAACACCGTCCAGACACAACCAACACCGTCCAGACACACCAACACCGTCCAGACACACCAACACCGTCCAGACACACCAACACCGTCCAGACACAGTCAACACCGTCCAGACCACCACCACCGTCCAGACACACCAACACCGTCCAGACACACAACACCGTCCAGACACACCAACACCGTCCAGACACACCACACCGTCCAGACACAGTCAACACCGTCCAGACACACCAACACCGTCCAACACACACCACCGTCCAGACACACCAACACCGTCCAGACACACCCCAACACCGTCCAGACACACCAACCACCGTCCAGACACACCAACACCGTCCAGACACAGTCAACACCACCCGTCCAGACACACCACACCATCCAGACACACCAACACCGTCCTGACACACCAACACCGTCCAGACACAGTCAACACCGTCCAGACACAGTCAACACCGTCCAGACACACCAACACCGTCCAGACACACCAACACCGTCCAGACACAGTCAAAACCGTCCAGACACACCAACACCGTCCAGACACAGTCAACACCGTCCAACACAGTCAACACCGTCCAGACACACCAACACCGTCCAGACACAGTCAACACCGTCCAGACACACCAACACCGTCCAGACACACCACAGTCCAGACACACCCACACCGTCCAGACACACCAACACCGTCCCAGACACACCAACACCGTCCAGACACAGTCAACACACTCCAGACACAGTCAACAAACACCGTCCATACACACAAACACCGTCCAGACACAGTCAACACCGTCCAGACACACCAACACCGTCCAGACACAGTCAACACCGTCCAGACACACCAACACCGTCCAGACACAGTCAACACCGTCCAGACACACCAACACCGTCCAGACACACCAACACCGTCCAGACACACCAACACCGTCCAGACACACCAACACCGTCCAGACACCACCAACACCGTCCAGACACAGTCAACACCGTCCAGACACACCAACACCGTCCAGACACACCAACACCGTCCAGACACCAACACCGTCCAGAACACACCAACACCGTCCAGACACACCAACACCGTCCAGACACCAAACACCGTCCAGACACACCAACACCGTCCAGACACAGTCAACACCGTCCACACACCAACACCGTCCAGACACACCAACACCGTCCAGACACACCAACACCGTCCAGACACACACCAACACCGTCCAGACACACAACACCGTCCAGACACAGTCAACACCGTCCAGACACACCAACAACCGTCCAGACACACCAACACCGTCCAGACACCCAACACCGTCCAGACCACCAACACCGTGTGTTGGTGTGTCTGGACGGTTGGTGATATAAGTGACCATAAGTGAGATATAAGTGATCATAAGTGCATAAGTAAGTAATTATCAAAGAGGGCACCAAGCCAGGGAGATTACTTAACACCATCAGTGTCGCTGGATATTCAAAGATTTAATGTCACCAAGGGTGTCAGTAACACCAAGGGTGTCAGTATCACCAAGGGTGTCAGTAACACCAAGGGTGTCAGTAACACCAAGGGTGTCAGTATCACCAAGGGTGTCAGTATCACCAAGGGTGTCAGTATCACCAAGGGTGTCAGTAACACCAAGGGTGTCAGTATCACCAAGGGTGTCAGTAACACCAAGGNATAATGATGTCTGACGACCTAACGTTTAGGGAACTTAACCAAGAAACATAGCATCATGCAGGGAAATGATAGATGGATTACGAAAACCTTCAAATCCAGGGTTGTCCCGCCTGAGTACTGCTCAGTACTCACTTCCCCCTTCAGAGCCGGAGAGATTGCTGAAATAGAGGGAATACAGAGAACATATACGGCATACATAGACGCGATAAAGCACCTAAATTATTCGGATCGTCTGAAAGCTCTCAAAATGTATTCACTAGAAAGGAGACGAAAGACGTATCAAATAATATAAAAATATTTTGTCCAGTGGGGATGAGAGGAAATTATAAATCCGGTGTATTATTTGAGAGGAAAAATGCCCTCTAGCAGATAATAGATGCTATATAATAGTTGCTACATACCAAGATAACTGTGCAACCCACTGGAAAATTTGTTTTATTAAGAAGCACAGCAAAATCTCTGTAACCAGGCGCCACATCTTGAATTATTACCAATGAATGAAAGCTTAAGAAATGACTACACTATGGACAAAATTACCACACAGAATACACCCTAGAGACACGCCGCGACGCACAACGACACAATGACATCAGAAGCCAGCGAGAGCAGCAGACCAAGCCACCCCAACACTCCCAAGCCCCACAATACGGTAACTCTAACACTACATTTGATCTGCAAATCATTATACAACAATAGCGATGAGCGAGCAGGACCCTGCCTGACGTGGAGGCGGCCCAGGAAATGGGGGCGTGAAGTCGTACCTGGCTGAGGGCGAGGGCTGTGGCCCAGACGGCGTCGTAGGTCTGGGTGACGTACCTGGCTGAGGGCGAGGGCTGTGGCCCAGACGGCGTCGTAGGTCTGGGTGACGTACCTGGCTGAGGGCGAGGGCTGTGGCCCAGACGGCGTCGTAGGTCTGGGTGACGTACCTGGCTGAGGGCGAGGGCTGTGGCCCAGACGGCGTCGTAGGTCTGGGTGACGTACCTGGCTGAGGGCGAGGGCTGTGGCCCAGACGGCGTCGTAGGTCTGGGTGACGTACTGGCTGAGGGCGAGGGCTGTGGCCCAGACGGCGTCGTAGGTCTGGGTGACGTACCTGGCTGAGGGCGAGGGCTATTACCCAGACGGCGTCGTAGGTCTGGGTGACGTACCTGGCTGAGGGCGAGGCGATGGCCCAGACGGCGTCGTAGGTCTGGGTGACGTACTCCGTCAGCGGCTGACCCGTCCGGGAGAACTCCAGCAGGAACTGTCTGTTGGTCTGTTGGGGGGAGACAGCGACGCTTCAGCGGGGACACAGGCGGCATGTGACGTGGTGATACATGGTGATACATGAGTGACACACAACCACACGGTGACAGGTACACATCCACACAGTATCAGGGGTCCCTAACACTACCTGTCTCACAGGTCTTACCCAGCTTTACCCTGGGCTCCACCTCGTCAGAGAGTCCCTGATGAAATATAAGAAGAACAACCACCACTAAACTCTCCACCAACGGAGAGTCACCCTGTTGTGAACTTGAATATGGAGACGGGGCTGAACGTCATACTGTTTGGGGACTCGGCTCAGAACTGACCTGTTGACATGAGTACACACCGCACTGAGCCATCGTGCATCTGTCACCCGCCGTCTGGGCTAGGCTTCGTACATGTAACTAAACACAATCTTTTTATTATTTATTTATTTAATTATTTATTTATTTATTTATTTATTTATTTATTTATTCATATACAAGAAGGTACATTGGGAATGTGAGAATATATAATATGGTAATTACAATCTTGTAAAGCCACTAGTACGCGCAGCGTTTCGGGCAGGTCCTTAATCTAAGAAAATTTTTAGTAGGTAAATACTAGCAAAAATTATAAAAAGAAATGATAACAGTTACATGGCAAGAAAAGAAAAAGAAAAAAAAAAGATGAGAGAAAATTGTAGGTACAGTATAATAAAGCACTTAGGTAGCTAAGATTGATTGCAATGAAAGCTTGAATGGTAGTTGACAAAATTTGGTAGGCACAATACAGCAAATGGCTAGCACATAAAGGAAGACAGCAATGAACACAATGATAAGGTTGTTTGGGTTAAATACATAAGAATTAGGAGATTGGGTAACACTAGATACAGAGCAAAAAATAAAGCTCAGTGTAGGAAACTAAGAAGATGAAATTAAGTACTTTTTGGTTTTGTTTTTAAATAAGGCAAAAGTTTTACAGTTTTTCAATTCACTAGGGAGTGAGTTCCATAGACTAGGTCCCTTAATTTGCATAGAGTGTTTACACAGATTAAGTTTGACCCTGGGGATATCAAAGAGATATTTATTTCTGGTGTGGTGATAATGGGTCCTATTACATCTGTCCAGAGAGAGTTTCAGAGCATGGTTTGCATTTAAGAACAGGGTTTTGTAGATGTAGTTGACACAAGAGAATGTGTGGAGGGAGTTAATATTTAGCAAGTTTAGGGATTTAAACAAGGGAGCTGAGTGTTGTCTGAAAGCAGAGTTAGTTATTATTCTGATAGCAGATTTTTGCTGGGTGATGATGGGCTTAAGGTGGTTTGCAGTGGTAGACCCCCATGCACAGATACCATAATTAAGATAGGGGTAGATTAGAGCATAATAGAGAGAGAGGAGAGCAGAGTTAGGAACATAATATCTGATTTTGGAGAGTATACCAACTGTCTTAGAGACTTTCTTAGTTATGTGTTGAATGTGGGTGCTGAAGTTGAGTCTCTTGTCTAGGAATAGGCCAAGAAACTTGCCATCATTTTTATTACTGATGTTAATGTTGTCTATCTGTAGCTGAATTGCATTTGATGATTTGCTTCCAAATAAGATGTAGTAAGTCTTTTCGATGTTTAATGTTAGTTTGTTAGTTGACATCCATAAGTGGACTTTTTTTAATTCATTATTCACAACATTATTTAGTGTATGTGGGTTGAGGTCTGAATAGATAAGAGTAGTATCGTCAGCAAACAATATAGGTTTGAGAATATTAGAGACATTAGGCAGATCGTTTATATATATAAGAAATAGAAGAGGTCCTAAGATACTGCCCTGTGGCACTCCAACGGTAATTGGTAGAGTGGAAGAAGTTGTTTCATTGATAGTTACATATTGGTGTCTGTCACTAAGATAGGATCGGATGTAGTCAAGGGCAAGGCCTCGGATTCCATAATGCTGGAGTTTAAGTAAGAGGTAGTTGTGATTAACAGTATCAAAGGCTTTTCTTAGGTCAATGAAGAGTCCAATCGGAAACTCATTTTTGTCAAGTGCTGAGTAGATTACGTCAAGGAGACTAATGATTGCATCGTTGGTGCTCTTTTGGGACCTGAAGCCAAACTGGCAGGGGCTGAGTATGTCGAATTTTACGAGGTAGGAATAGAGCTGTTTGTAAATAATTTTTTCAAATATTTTTGATAGAATGGGTAGATTTGATATTGGTCTATAATTGTTTATGTCCGCCGGATTGCCTCCTTTATGGACTGGCGTTACTCTTGCTTTTTTGAGGATATCAGGGAAGGTGTGACACTCTATAGATTTGTTGAACAGTAGGGCTATGGGTGGGGCAAGGGCATGGGAGGCTCTCTTGTATACAATGGACGGAATTTCACTGGTGTTCCCTGCCTTTGTTTTTAGAGAGTGTATGATGGACACAACATCTGCCGGGCTGATTGGTGAAAGGAGTAGAGAGTTTGGATAGCTGCCTGAGAGATATGTGTTAATATGTGTCTGAGTCTGTGGGATTTTACTGGCAAGATTAGCACCAACCGATGAAAAGAAACTATTAAATTCATTTGCCATTTCTAAATCAGTTGACGGTATATCCCCATCCTTGTAGAGTTTTATTTGGTTATGTGAGTGTTGTTTAGTTCCTAGGATACTAGAGATGGTTTTCCAAGTGCTTTTCATGTTGCCTTTTGCTTCATTGAATCTATTCACATAATATGCAAGTTTTGCCTTTCTTATGATACTGGTAAGCATTGATGAGTACCTTTTAGCTACTTCCTTTGAAACTAGGCCAATCCTAAGTTTCTTTTCATATTCATGTTTCTTGTTGATTGAATTGAGAATGCCGCTTGTGAGCCATGGATTGTTTAATCTTTTGTCAGTTACTTGCTTGGTAAGAAGGGGACAATGAAGGTTGTAGAGGCTTAGAGTTTTGGAGAGGAAGAGGTTAGCTAATGAATTTATATCCTGGGTATTATTGAATTCAGAATCCCAGTTAATATTGTGAAATGCATCTGTAAGATTGCCCAAAGCTGATTCACTGTGTAGCCTAAATGAAAGTTTCTTGCTTTTTGGTGGTGTTATGTCCATGTTCGCTATGAGAAAGGTAGGATAGTGGTCAGTTGTTCTGTCGTAGATTATACCAGATACAAGGGGAGCTGTTATGTTTGTCCATATGTGGTCCAAGGTAGTGGCTGATGTTTGAGTGACTCGGGTAGGTTTGGTGATTGTGGGGATTAGCATACAGGAGTTCATGCTGTTAAGGAAATAGTCAACTTGAGAGCAATTTTGTTGACCCAGGTCAATATTAAAGTCTCCTCCCAGAATGATGTGGTTTTTGTTGAGATTGTTGTTTATAATAAGATTACTTAGGTTGTCTGAGAAAGAAGCTATGTTAGTATTGGGAAATCTATAGATGGCTCCAATAGTCAATGAGGATTTAAGGGATTTAATTGTAAACTGAGCAAAAGTATATTCACAGTAGTCATCTCTGTCACTAATAATACTGTTGCAGATAAATGTATCTCGGTAATATATAGCTGTGCCACCACCTTTTTTATTTGGCCTACAGTTATGAATGGCTTTATAACCAGCTAAGTTGTAGAGTTGGGTATAGTCTTTATTTAGCCAAGTTTCTGTTAAAATAATGAACGATAAGTTAGTACCTAGTGCTGTGAGTAATGCATTTAAATCGTCAAAATGTTTACCAAGTGATCTAACATTTTGGTTGTAAACTGATAAACAGGTGCTATTTTGGAGTTTGTTTTTAGCCTGGTGTGCTGTGAAATACTTGCAATAATGATGATCAATGTGCTGGTTGGTGTAGATATGAGACAGAAGATTTTGATCAGGATCAATATCAGTGTGCATAGAGATGCAGAGGGATCACGATACAAGATACATGATAGGAAAGCACAGGAATAAAAGCAAATACAATAAATAGTAACAATTTAGAAGTAAAATTGAGATCCAACAGATAGCCAGGAAGGACACAGAAGTAGGTAAAATAAAAAACAAAAAATCAGTAGAGACTGACAATATAAATATAAAATAAAAAATAATGAGAAAAATAATAATCATAAAGTAAAATGAACTTGAGGATAATTAGCTTAGTAATGGTTAATTAAAATCCTATAGTTGGTATGAACCTAAGAAAACAAAGTGAGCTCAAATAGATAATTCCGAAAAGAAAGAAAACAAAAGATGACATGTATATCTGAGTAAATCTTGAATTTTACTCTACTATAAATCTAAGTGTAAAAATAAACCGGTTGAGAGTATTATAATGTGGAAGATTTTACTATGATACTGAGGTAGATGATACAAACAATTATACTATTGCTTTATTCCAATAAATGATTACATGAAACAAAATACCAAATTACTTTAAATATAACAGGGATATATAACGCCTCAGGGGATATAATAAATATAACAGGGATTAAATATTACAATCGAAAAAATATCAACGTTCTCACCTTAAATTGTGTGAGGCATACTACATGAGTCCCTCCACCTCTCTAACAATAACGAGGTGCTCATGACCCTCTGTATCACGTCCAGATGATCACAACTGGGACCATCCATCACATTATTATTATTATTAACATCTTTATTGACAAAATTTAAGTACAATTTTGCCTAATCTGAGGATTTCAATTACGTTTCATTAAAGTGAGGATAATGCTGGTATTCACTGTCACGCAGGACAGAGGGTCATACACAAGACAATAGGTCTAAACTGTAGGCTGAAGCACATATATATCATGGTTACAATCAATGTTTTAATGTACGAATATGTTAAAACAACTTTCTATTGTGCACTGCCACACAAGGGCAGGGATGGGTTCATAAGAGATGCAACTTAAAAAAATATAAATAAAATTGTTGTTTATTCTTTAAAATGGACAAGCAAATTTTGGATAAATTGTTAGGATGTCGTCCAGTACACCAGATTTAATGAAATAGTTACACAGTTGGTGGTACAATAGGCCAGGAGGTCTAAAATCTTTTACGGTTTCACATTCAACGATATATACCTAATATTCCTGAATAACAATATACACTTAATATTCTATACTTAATTCCACAAGAGAACAGTTATCTTGACGGGGAGACGAGGCAAAGACCTCACGTGGGTGTGCTCACGTGTGTGCTGGTCGCTCCACCACAGTGTTACTCCTCCTACACCTTCCCCACCTGCACCCTGTTACGTACTCATAGCTGGATACGTAATAAATTTAAATAAACTTTTTGTTCTTAACTGTATATATATGTATATATATATATATATATATATATATATATATATATATATATATATATATATATATATATATATATGTACATATATATATATATATATATATATATATATATATTATATTATATATATATATATATCTATATATATATATATATATATATATGTGTGTGTCATTATCTTGTGGTGTGGCATTGTTAGTGGGTTCAGGAGCGCGGTGGCATCTTCACACGTATAATACCTGTTAGATTCGGGAAGAGATTTTGCTGGACCTGTTCAGTTATGGGAGCTCCAGATGTTACCTTTTACTATTCGTTGATTTCATAATATACAGTAATTAAGCAGTTGGCATTGTACTTATAATTTTTGAAAGTAACTATTATAATTTATTTACATTCTTAGTGTACTTTGAGAACCAGTGGTGGTTCAATTAGTTTGAAATATTAAAACGTCCTTATTTTTCATCCTGCATCCTGGTTGAGGCAGGAGGGGGAGAGACTTATGGGTAGATGGAGCTAGAGTAGTCAGTGACTCGCACGGGACAGGAGAGATAACATCTTTGGAGATAAGTCTGTTAACATTTGTTTTGCCATACAGATACATTCATATTATAGGAGAGACAATACTTTGATTTTGTTTTTATAAATGATCTTGTCCATCTGTGCTTTATATAATACTGTATTGATTATATTGTTAATATATATATTAAATTTATATGTATATTTCTTCAGTCCTAAGGGAGAAATACTTATTCTTGCTTGTGCCAATCATGTGGTTACACTGGTGACCCGCTATATATTACAGCAATTTTGTCATGTCCCTAGACTACAAGTTTCTTGCTGCTGTACAGGGTTACGAGCCGTGATGAACGATCTGGTAACACACCCCACATACTCAAGTCCCCCCCTGCCCTCCCCCCTGGCCTCAACCATTCCCCACACTCCCCCCTTCTCCCACAATCCTCATGCCAACCGGAATCCACCCCTCCCCCCCAAGCACTGGTAAAGATACACACTCACACACTAATACGGGGAGACCAAGATATGAATAATAGACTCACCAGTCCGGACTCTGAGGCGTTAGTGCCGATGATGGAGCCATGAGCAGTGACGAGCACCACGCCCTGCACGGCTTTCACCAGCTGGGCCCGGGAACAGTTGGTGCCAGCTGTGTCTCTCCACCAGCTGTCCTGCGGAGCCCCAGATAGCACCCAGGCGTAGTCCTCTCCGAACATCCCCAGGTGGAACGCCTGTAACACATAGGGAGAGACAGACGCAGCAGTTAAAGAGTTTTCCTTGACATTAAGTTATTGAATGATGAATGGCCTCCTTTGTGTCTTGCTGGCTGGCCTGCCGGCCTACCTGCCTGCTCCGGTGGAGTAGGCACAGTTTTTACATTAACGAAGGGGCGGGAAATTTAAAATGAAATGAGGGGAGGGAGAGGGAAGAAGATTTACCTGGAAGGAAGGGAGTGTGACCAGTTTCAGAGAAGGTTAAGTACCAGACTTTCTCCGTGAGTGTGAGTGGACGCTCCAGTCCACTTGTCACGTTATGGCGGGCCCCAGTCCTCTGGGCCCCTAGCAGCTCAGTCAGTGTCCAAATCAATGGGATCCCCAACCCTGAGGCCCCAGCACTGATGGCTACTTGGATCCACTTGACCATAGATTTTATTTGTAGTCAAATGCCCTCGGGCCTGTAACTTACATGTCTCAGGTCACACATTATTGGGCATTCCAGATTTGTGGTATTTCAGATTTATTGGATTCACTGGATTTCGGAAGGGGGCAAGTAAGAGGGAATTCAGAGTCGTTGGAATGGAATGAAAATTTAATGGTTATATAGACTCCATAAGACCTCTAACTGATCCCAATTACTGATTCATAGCACAAGAAGAGATAAAAAAAAATATATAATATGCAAATACTATCGGATTTTTTTTTATTAAAAAATGCAGTAAAATTGACGTTGCAACAAATTATATATTTAGTAACTGAAGTATCATAATAACCCTTTATCTTCATTTCATATTTATAAACTTAAGCAATGTATGTTTAGTTTGCCTAACAAAATATTTACATGTCCCCCACCGAAAATTAATGTCATGAATATTTACCACTAAAACCAATGCACGTATTAAAAAACGGTAAAGTTTTATTTGTAGAGCTAGTAACTGTACGTATAATATAATATATAGGATTCAAGAGAATCGGATAAAATCATTAGCCTCCAGTAGAGGTTTTATAAAGTAAAAATGCGATTCCAGATAAGCGAAGGAAAAGATGGCCTCGCTGTGAGGCATCAGCAGAGCAAACACGAGTTATTTCCCCTTTATTTGTCATGACTGTAGCGCGTGTAGCCAGTACAGGATTCTCTGCAGTGTAGAGCCTTCCTGTACAACAGTGTCAAGATAAAAATATGCCTCAGAGGAATAGATATCGTGAAGGACAGGCTGTGACCTTGCCAGAGCTGCAGCGCACAACCTACCCACTCCAAGTCTTCTTCAACACTGACGATCGCTGACTCCTTTGTTCTGGCTCCTGGCTCTCTACACATGCCATTGACCACCACATTATTTTCTTTTGATTCATAGATTTATTTAATAAAACGATATTTAGAACAAATTAGGCATGATCTGGGTTACATGTCCGCTTTGTGACCGTTGTGAAGGGTTATATACCCATAATTACCATGTTTTTGATCACAACATCACGGGGTTTTTATGTTAATTCAATCGAAAACAACGTGGAAGTACCAGTGTTGCCAGGGGAAGAACTTTCTTTACATAATATGTTACAGATATTCAATTTTTTGTCAATATATTTTTATTTTTTTGCCCCTGATTCATGTATTATTACACTCACAACCAGAGGGCTCGTAGCTAGGAAGCCAATAGTAGTTGTGAGCGATAAATATTCCTTTTTATGCGATACTTATGCAACCTGTCCTACAACCTGGCCTTCTACAACCTGTCCTTCTGGAACCTGTCCTTCTACAACCTGCCCTTCTACAACCTGTCCTACAACCTGTCCTTCTACAACCTGTCCTCCTACAACCTGTCCTCCTGCAACCTGTCCTCCAGCAACCTGTCCTCCTACAACCTGTCCTCCTGCAACCTGTCCTCCAGCAACCTGTCCTCCTACAACCTGTCCTCCTGCAACCTGTCCTTCTACAACCTGTCCATCTACAACCTGTCCTCCTACAACCTGTCCTCCTGCAACCTGTCCTCCTGCAGCCTGTCCTCCAGCAACCTGTCCTCCAGCAACCTGTCCTCCTACAACCTGTCCTCCAGCAACCTGTCCTCCTACAACCTGTCCATCTACAACCTGTCCTCCAGCAACCTGTCCTCCTACATCCTGTCCATCTACAACCTGTCCTCCAGCAGCCTGTCCTCCTACAACCTGTTCTTCTACAACCTGTCCTCCTACAACCTGTCCTCCTGCAACCTGCCCTCCTGCAACCTGTCCTCCTACAACCTGTCCTACAACTTGTCCTTATACAACCTGTCCTACAACCCGTCCTCCAACAACCTGTCCTCTGCAACCTGTCCTCCTACAACCTGTCCTCCTACAACCTGTCCTCCTACAACCTGTCCTCCTACAACCTGTCCTACAACCAGTCCTTCGTCAACCTGTCCTCCTACAACCTGTCCTCCTACAACCTGTCATACAACCTGTCCTACACCTGTCCTACAACCTGTCCTCCTACAACCAGTCCTCCTACAACCTGTCCTCCTGCAACCTGTCCTCCTGCAACCAGTCCTCCTACAACCTGTCCTCCTGCAACCTGTCCTCCTACAACCTGTCCTCATACAACATGTCTTTCTGCAACCTGTCCTCCTGCAACCTGTCCTCCTACAACCTGTCCTCCTACAACCTGTCCTCCTACAACCTGTCCTCCTGCAACTTGTCCTCCTACAACCTGTCCTCCTACAACCTGTCCTCCTACAACCTGTCCTCCTGCAACCTGTCCTCCTACAACCTGTCCTCCTACAACCTTTCCTCCTGCAACCTGTCCTCCTACAACC
Organism: Procambarus virginalis; assembly: GCA_020271785.1. Lineage (NCBI taxonomy): Eukaryota > Metazoa > Arthropoda > Malacostraca > Decapoda > Cambaridae > Procambarus > Procambarus virginalis. The sequence continues at coordinate 33,129,400 of WNGS01164437.1, read as the reverse complement.
TGTCCTCCTACAACCTGTCCTCCTACAACCTGTCCTCCTACAACCTGTCCTCCTACAACCTGTCCTCCTACAACCTGTCCTCCTACAACCTGTCCTCCTACAACCTGTCCTCCTACAACCTGTCCTCCTACAACCTGTCCTCCTACAACCTGTCCTCCTACAACCTGTCCTCCTACAACCTGTCCTCCTACAACCTGTCCTCCTACAACCTGTCCTCCTACAACCTGTCCTCCTACAACCTGTCCTCCTACAACCTGTCCTCCTACAACCTGTCCTCCTACAACCTGTCCTCCTACAACCTGTCCTCCTACAACCTGTCCTCCTACAACCTGTCCTCCTACAACCTGTCCTCCTACAACCTGTCCTCCTACAACCTGTCCTCCTACAACCTGTCCTCCTACAACCTGTCCTCCTACAACCTGTCCTACAACCTGTCCTCCTACAACCTGTCCTCCTACAACCTGTCCTCCTACAACCTGTCCTCCTACAACCTGTCCTCCTGCAACCTGTCCTCCTACAACCTGTCCTCCTACAACCTGTCCTCCTACAACCTGTCCTCCTACAACCTGTCCTCCTACAACCTGTCCTCCTACAACCTGTCCTCCTACAACCTGTCCTCCTACAACCTGTCCTCCTACAACCTGTCCTCCTACAACCTGTCCTCCTACACCTGTCCTCCTACAACCTGTCCTCCTACAACCTGTCCTCCTACAACCTGTCCTCCTACAACCTGTCCTCCTACAACCTGTCCTCCTACAACCTGTCCTCCTACAACCTGTCCTCCTACAACCTGTCCTCCTACAACCTGTCCTCCTACAACCTGTCCTCCTACAACCTGTCCTCCTACAACCTGTCCTCCTACAACCTGTCCTCCTGCAACCTGTCCTCCTACAACCTGTCCTCCTACAACCTGTCCTCCTACAACCTGTCCTCCTACAACCTGTCCTCCTACAACCTGTCCTCCTACAACCTGTCCTCCTACACCTGTCCTCCTACAACCTGTCCTCCTACAACCTGTCCTCCTACAACCTGTCCTCCTACAACCTGTCCTCCTACAACCTGTCCTCCTACAACCTGTCCTCCTACAACCTGTCCTCCTACAACCTGTCCTCCTACAACCTGTCCTCCTACAACCTGTCCTCCTACAACCTGTCCTCCTACAACCTGTCCTCCTACAACCTGTCCTCCTACAACCTGTCCTCCTACAACCTGTCCTCCTACAACCTGTCCTCCTACAACCTGTCCTCCTACAACCTGTCCTCCTACAACCTGTCCTCCTACAACCTGTCCTCCTACAACCTGTCCTCCTACAACCTGTCCTCCTACAACCTGTCCTCCTACAACCTGTCCTCCTACAACCTGTCCTCCTACAACCTGTCCTCCTACAACCTGTCCTCCTACAACCTGTCCTCCTACAACCTGTCCTCCTACAACCTGTCCTCCTACAACCTGTCCTCCTACAACCTGTCCTCCTACAACCTGTCCTCCTACAACCTGTCCTCCTACAACCTGTCCTCCTACAACCTGTCCTCCTACAACCTGTCCTCCTACAACCTGTCCTCCTACAACCTGTCCTCCTACAACCTGTCCTCCTACAACCTGTCCTCCTACAACCTGTCCTCCTACAACCTGTCCTCCTACAACCTGTCCTCCTACAACCTGTCCTCCTACAACCTGTCCTCCTACAACCTGTCCTCCTACAACCTGTCCTCCTACAACCTGTCCTCCTACACCTGTCCTCCTACAACCTGTCCTCCTACAACCTGTCCCCTACAACCTGTCCTCCTACACCTGTCCTCCTACAACCTGTCCTCCTACAACCTGTCCTCCTGACAACCTGTCCTCCTACAACCTGTCCTCCTACAACCTGTCCTCCTACAACCTGTCCTCCTACAACCTGTCCTCCTACAACCTGTCCTCCTACAACCTGTCCTCCTACAACCTGTCCTCCTACAACCTGTCCTCTACAACCTGTCCTCCTACAACCTGTCCTCCACAACCTGTCCTCC
>WNGS01164437.1:33081036-33121674 GCA_020271785.1 Procambarus virginalis | reverse complement strand
GGTCCGTGGTGCCAGCACGTGGTCCGTGGTGCCAGCACGTGGTCCGTGGTGCCAGCACGTGGTCCCTGGTGCCAGCACGTGGTCCCTGGTGCCAGCACGTGGTCCCTGGTGCCAGCACGTGGTCCCTGGTGCCAGCACGTGGCCCATGGTGCCAGCACGTGGCCCCTGGTGCCAGCACGTGGTCCCTGGTGCCAGCACGTGGTCCCTGGTGCCAGCACGTGGTCCCTGTGCCAGCACGTGGTCCCTGGTGCCAGCACATGGTCCCTGGTGCCAGCACGTGGTCCGTGGTGCCAGCACGTGGTCCCTGGTGCCAGCACGTGGTCCGTGGTGCCAGCACGTGGTCCGTGGTGCCAGCACGTGGTCCGTGGTGCCAGCACGTGGTCCCTGGTGCCAGCACGTGGTCCCTGGTGCCAGCACGTGGTCCCTGGTGCCAGCACGTGGTCCCTGGTGCCAGCACGTGGTCCCTGGTGCCAGCACGTGGCCCCTGGTGCCAGCACGTGGTCCCTGGTGCCAGCACGTGGCCCCTGGTGCCAGCACGTGGTCCCTGGTGCCAGCACATGGCCCGTGGTGCCAGCACGTGGTCCGTGGTGCCAGCACGTGGTCCCTGGTGCCAGCACGTGGTCCCTGGTGCCAGCACGTGGCCCCTGGTGCCAGCACGTGGTCCCTGGTGCCAGCACGTGGCCCCTGGTGCCAGCACGTGGTCCCTGGTGCCAGCACATGGCCCGTGGTGCCAGCACATGGCCCGTGGTGCCAGCACGTGGTCCCTGGTGCCAGCACGTGGTCCGTGGTGCCAGCACGTGGTCCGTGGTGCCAGCACATGGCCCGTGGTGCCAGCACGTGGTCCGTGGTGCCAGCATGTGGTCCCTGGTGCCAGCACATGGCCCGTGGTGCCAGCACGTGGTCCCTGGTGCCAGCACGTGGTCCCTGGTGCCAGCACATGGCCCGTGGTGCCAGCACATGGCCCGTGGTGCCAGCACGTGGTCCCTGGTGCCAGCACATGGCCCGTGGTGCCAGCACGTGGTCCGTGGTGCCAGCACGTGGTCCCTGGTGCCAGCACATGGCCCGTGGTGCCAGCACGTGGTCCGTGGTGCCAGCACATGGCCCGTGGTGCCAGCACGTGGTCCGTGGTGCCAGCACATGGCCCGTGGTGCCAGCACGTGGCCCGTGGTGCCAGCACATGGTCCGTGCTGGCACCACGTGGTCCCTGGTGCCAACACGGACCACGTGGTTCACAGTTAATAAACAGACCCACTCCTCCATGTGACCTAATTAGCCTATCACACCTGTATAGGCTATATTGTGTCCAGCTCTCACTGTCCAACCCCCCCCCCCCACCACCTACACGGGGTTACCGTGAAAGCTCCAAGTACTTCACTTGACTCAGTGAGGAGAACATTTATGAACCGTATTTTGTTTCTTGTTCTTGTTTTTAGTCCTTGTTTGTTGACAAAGGTGAATGAGGTTACTCTTGTTTGGGGTAGTTGGACTGGGAGACATTTTTGGCAGGTCCATTATACGTGGACATGTCGAGGTTGTTCTGGCCAGTACTGATTGTTGTAGGGTTGTTATCTCTCGTAGTTGTAGCTCTGTTGTAGAGTGTAATTGTAGCTCTGTTGTGGAGTGTAATTGTAGCTGTGTTGTGGAGTGTAATTGTGGCTGTGTTGTGGAGTGTAATTGTAGGTGTGTTGTGGAGTGTAATTGTAGGTGTGTTGTGGAGTGTAATTGTAGCTGTGTTGTGGAGTGTAATTGTAGCTGTGTTGTGGAGTGTAATTGTGGCTGTGTTGTGGAGTGTAATTGTAGCTCTGTTGTGGAGTGTAATTGTGGCTCTGTTGTGGAGTGTAATTGTGGCTCTGTTGTGGAGTGTAATTGTAGCTGTGTTGTGGAGTGTAATTGTAGCTGTGTTGTGGAGTGTAATTGTAGCTCTGTTGTGGAGTGTAATTGTAGCTGTGTTGTGGAGTGTAATTGTAGCTGTGTTGTGGAGTGTAATTGTGGCTGTGTTGTGGAGTGTAATTGTAGCTGTGTTGTGGAGTGTAATTGTAGCTGTGTTGTGGAGTGTAATTGTGGCTGTGTTGTGGAGTGTAATTGTGGCTGTGTTGTGGAGTGTAATTGTAGCTCTGTTGTGGAGTGTAATTGTGGCTGTGCGTGTGGTGTGCAAGTGGGTCTGGCGTCCACTTCCATACAGTCTCTATGTCCTTTACCTCAATAAACTTATTTCAATTTCAATTTCTCTATGTCCCATATTTTGAAACCTCTTTCGTCTGCTTATACAAAATTATTTGACTGTCCTTCAAAGCCATTTTATGTTTGCTACTCTTCATGTAGCGTCCTGTGCCTTTCACCTGAAAGTCTGAGCAGCTGAGATCATAGCATTTTCTGTCCCCGAGTGAGGTTTTGCACATGCCAGGATGGTAAAACCTACATACTGATCCAAATCGACATTTTACTTTCCTAGGTATATTAAGACATTTCCTGGGACGATGGTAAATTGATATGTGTTGATCAATCCTGGCTAACACCTACATTAACTCAGTGTTGCACATGAGGGTGTTGCTGTCACTCACAGGGAATCAACCAAGTCCCCTAAGTACAAAGACCTGGATCACCACTACAATTTTGTCCCCATTGCTTCTGAGACACTAGGCGCCTGGGGTAAGAGTGCCGCCAGTTTCTTTAAGGAACTAAGTTCTAGGCTAACTGAAACAAAAAGAGACCCTAGAGCTGCCAGCTTCTTTTTCCAGCGCCTCAGTGTGGCGACACAGACGGGACATACGAGCTGCATCCAGGGTTCCTGCCCGCCATCTGAGGAGCTGGAGGAACACCACAACTTACGATAACCATCTTTGTACCCTATATGTAACTCCTTTTTTGTAATATGTGGCAGCGGACGTGGGAGCTCCACAAGGCTCCCCCGGGTGCTGCATATCCTCTTCTTCGAGGTTTGAGAGTCCCTACAAACAACCACAGAACCACCCTATATATATCTATATATATATATATATATATATATATATATATATATATATATATATTATATATATATATATATATATATATATATATTATATATATATATATATATATATATATATATATATATATATATATATATATATGCACTCTGGTTATGACAAAAATTCAATTCAATCACCTGTATTCCAGTTTGCAATTCTTTTAGTTTCATGTGCAACAAAACATCAACCTGTATCTAACATATAAAACAAATCCATTTTGCGCGCGATTTTTGACAGGTTCCGCCATTTATGAAATAAAAGGCAGAAAATACCTGCACTTTCACACTTCGGCTCGAGTTAAAACTAAAAATGAAAATAAATATAACTCATTTGAAGTGAATACGAACGAAAAGAATAAAGATTGATAGCAATAATAATATTTAGTCAATATATGTGATTCATTTGACAGTAATTGGGAGGTACAATACAATGTATTTTGACGAGAGCGAAAAATGACAAGATTTTTCAAGAAAAAGTGAAAAAATGTATGTGGAGCAATGACAAAAGTGGATAATCATGGAACAAGAGAACCTAATCGGAAAAGAGAACAACATGTCCCGGAGCCGGTCGGCCGAGCGGACAGCACGCTGGACTTGTGATCCTGTGGTCCTGGGTTCGATCCCAGGCGCCGGCGAGAAACAATGGGCAAAGTTTCTTTCACCCTATGCCCCTGTTACCTAGCAGTAAAATAGGTACCTGGGTCAGTTGTCACGGGCTGCTTCCTGGGGGTGGAGGCCTGGTCGAGGACCGGGCTGCGGGGACACTAAAAAGCCCCGAAATCATCTCAAGATAACCTCAAGATAACATGAATAAATGAATAAACAATGGAGAACTCTCTTTAGCATAACAATTTGTCAACCAAGTTACAAAAGTCAAATCAGAAATGGTCAAAGAAGTGCACGTAGCAGGACAAAGACAACTCTCAAAGGTTTTCTCACATATACCAAACACTAGAGAGAAGACTGCCCTAGTGTCAAAGAATTGTAAAATTAGACAAGTCAGGTTAACTGACGATGACAAAGAAATGGGTGGAATTTTAAGCAAGCACTTTGTATTTCTTTGGGAAGATAGACATTATGCAGCTGAAACAAACCCATGTAGGTGGTGAGGTGCAGGTGAACTGGTCTAGGGGTTACCAGGGAGCAACGTATTCATCAATTTATAAGTTAAAGCCCAACAAGTCCCCGGGGCCGGACGAGGTGCTTGCCGAGGTGCTGAACGAATGTAAAGACGAGCTTAGCCAACCTTGTCTGACATTTGTTGTCCATATTCAAAAATGGAGATCAATGTGTCCAACTATCGCCCAATTTGCATACGTCTGTTGTAGAAATGTTGTTTGAATCGATTATCGCAAAAGTCACTCGTTTACCTCTTGAAAATACAGAATAACAGGGTATTGTGAAGATGGTTTCGCCAGGAGTCGCTCCTGTTTAATCAAATTACTCTCATTCTTCTCCAGAAAACATCGACCAGAAGTTGGACGTCCTTGGACGAGGCTGACTGGAAGCCAGTCTCGTCCAGGGAGACTCGGGTTCCTCTGCTGGAAGCCAGTCTCGTCCAGGAAGACTCGGGTTCCTCTGCTGGAAGCCAGTCTCGTCCAGGGAGACTCGGGTTCCTCTGCTGGAAGCCAGTCTCGTCCAGGGAGACTCTGGTTCCTCTCCTGGAAGCCAGTCTCGTCCAGGGAGACTCGGGTTCCTCTCCTGGAAGCCAGTCTCGTCCAGGGAGACTCGGGTTCCTCTCCTGGAAGCCAGTCTCGTCCAGGGAGACTCGGGTTCCTCTCCTGGAAGCCAGTCTCGTCCAGGGAGACTCGGGTTCCTCTGATGGAAGCCAGTCTCGTCCAGGGAGACTCGGGTTCCTCCTCCGTAAGGAAATCATTGATTAGGAATTCTAGGCTGATTACATGAGTCTTTGAAAGGTTCATATGGAACCTAAAACCACACACGAATGGAAAGCACAAGACTAACCTCTAAACATCCACCACTGGAGCCGCTGGAACCACAAAACCAATACAGGAACCATTAGGAATCGCGGGACGAACTCTTAAGTCAGCTACGCCAAGCAGAAACCACCGACTGCCAAAACTATCTGAATAAATCTAGCTTTGTGATAAGGACTAATGCAGGGAATCCAAATTGGTCCTGCGACCTGTCAGCGTCGGTGGAGCAGACACTGGTCGGTCCTGGGGGCTGTCGGTGGAGCAGACACTGGTCGGTTCTGGGGGCTGTCGGTGGAGCAGACACTGGTCGGTCCTGGAGGCTGTCGGTGGAGCAGACACTGGTCGGTCCTGGAGGCTGTCGGTGGAGCAGACACTGGTCGGTCCTGGGGCTGATGGTGGAGCAGACACTGGTCGGTCCTGGGGGCTGTCGGTGGAGCAGACACTGGTCGGTCCTGGGAGCTGTCGGTGGAGCAGACACTGGTCGGTTCTGGGGGCTGTCGGTGGAGCAGACACTGATCGGTCCTGGGGGCTGTCGGTGGAGCAGACACTGGTCGGTCCTGGAGGCTGTCGGTGGAGCAGACACTGGTCGGTCCTGGAGGCTGTCGGTGGAGCAGACACTGGTCGGTCCTGGGGCTGATGGTGGAGCAGACACTGGTCGGTCCTGGGGGCTGTCGGTGGAGCAGACACTGGTCGGTCCTGGGGGCTGTCGGTGGAGCAGACACTGATCGGTCCTGGGGGCTGTAGGTGGAGCAGACACTGGTCGGTCCTGGGGGCTGTAGGTGGAGCAGACACTGATCGGTCCTGGAGGCTGTCGGTGGAGCAGACACTGGTCGGTCCTGGGGGCTGTCGGTGGAGCAGACACTGGTCGGTCCTGGGGGCTGTCGGTGGAGCAGACACTGATCGGTCCTGGGGGCTGTAGGTGGAGCAGACACTGGTCGGTCCTGGAGGCTGTCGGTGGAGCAGACACTGGTCGGTCCTGGAGGCTGTCGGTGGAGCAGACACTGGTCGGTCCTGGGGGCTGTCGGTGGAGCAGACACTGGTCGGTTCTGGGGGCTGTCGGTGGAGCAGACACTGGTCGGTCCTGGGGCTGATGGTGGAGCAGACACTGGTCGGTTCTGGGGGCTGTCGGTAGAGCAGACACTGGTCGGTCCTGGGGGCTGTAGGTGGAGCAGACACTGGTCGGTCCTGAAGCTGTCGGTGGAGCAGACACTGGTCGGTTCTGGGGGCTGTCGGTGGAGCAGACACTGGTCGGTCCTGAAGCTGTCGGTGGAGCAGACACTGGTCGGTCCTGAAGCTGTCGGTGGAGCAGACACTGATCGGTTCTGGGGGCTGTCGGTGGAGCAGACACTGGTCGGTTCTGGGGGCTGTTGGTGGAGCAGACACTGGTCGGTCCTGAAGCTGTCGGTGGAGCAGACACTGATCGGTCCTGGGGGCTGTCGGTGGAGCAGACACTGATCGGTCCTGGGGGCTGTCGGTGGAGCAGACACTGGTCGGTCCTGGGGGCTGTCGGTGGAGCAGACACTGGTCGGTCCTGGGGGCTGTCGGTGGAGCAGACACTGGTCGGTCCTGGGGGCTGTCGACGGAGCAGACACTGGTCGGTCCTGAAGCTGTCGGTGGAGCAGACACTGGTCGGTCCTGAAGCTGTCGGCGGAGCAGACACTGGTCGGTCCTGAAGCTGTCGGTGGAGCAGACACTGGTCGGTCCTGAAGCTGTCGGCGGAGCAGACACTGGTCGGTCCTGAAGCTGTCGGTGGAGCAGACACTGGTCGGTCCTGAAGCTGTCGGTGGAGCAGACTGGAGGAGACTGTGCCATTCCAAGGGGTTATCTTGAGGTTATCTTGAGACGATTTCGGGGCTTAGCGCCCCCGCGACCCGGTCCTCGACCAGGCCTCCACCCCCAGGAAGCAGCCCGTAGCAGCTGTCTAACTCCCAGGTACCTATTTACTGCTAGGTGAACAGGGGCATCAGAGTGAAAGAAACTCTGCCCATTTGTTTCCGCCTCCACCGGGGATCGAACACGGAACCTCAGGACTACGAATCCCGAGCGCTGTCCACTCAGCCGTCAAGCCCACTTAGCTCTCAGGGTTTGAGAGTCAAATTTCTTAATGAACACAATTATCTTTGATGGCATAAATAAGTATGCCTGTCAGGGCGCCTGACAGCTGGGTCGACAGCGCTTCGGATTCGTAGTCCTGAGGTTCCGGGTTCGATCCCCGGTGGAGGCGGAGACAAATGGGCAAACTGTTTGTTTCACCCTGATGCCCCTGTTACCTAGAGGTAAATAGGTACCTGGGTGTTAGTCAGCTGTCACGGGCTGCTTCCTGGGGATGGAGGCCTGGTCGCGGACCGGGCCGCGGGGACACTAAGCCCCGAAATCATCTCAAGATAACCTCAAGATAACATGTATGATAGCATGTCATCTATTAGCACTCTTAGTGGCGATAGATGATGTGGCTAAAGTTGAAGCTAATTTGTTATGTCAGTTAATTTGTTCACAAAGTCGATGTTGTTCGTAATACAGGGGTTGAAACTGTCGGTATCAGGGTTATCTTGAAGTTATCTTGAGATGATTTCGGGGCTTTAGTGTCCCCGCGGCCCAGTCCTCGACCAGGCCTCCACCCCAGGAAGCAGCCCGTGACAGCTGACTAACACCCAGGTACCTATTTTACTGCTAGGTAACAGGGGCATAGGGTGAAAGAAACTTTGCCCATTGTTTCTCTCCGGCGCCCGGGATCGAACCCAGGACCACAGGATCACAAGTCCTGCGTGCTGTCCGCTCGGCCGACCGGCTCCCTATACGGAGGTGACCAAAATCGTACCACCGATTTAGACAATTTGTCTCCAACCGCCGCCACGATGGGTTGATGATTGATCTTGGGAGAGTATTGGTTGATGGGTTGATGATTGATCTTGGGAGATTATTGGTTGATGGGTTGATGATTGATCTTGGGAGATTATTGGTTGATGGGTTGATGATTGATCTTGGGAGATTATTGGTTGATGGGTTGATGATTGATCTTGGGAGAGTATTGGTTGATGGGTTGATGATTGATCTTGGGAGAGTATTGGTTGATGGGTTGATGATTGATCTTGGGAGATTATTGGTTGATGGGTTGATGATTGATCTTGGGAGAGTATTGGTTGATGGGTTGATGATTGATCTTGGGAGAGTATTGGTTGATGGGTTGATGATTGATCTTGGGAGATTATTGGTTGATGGGGATTGATGATTGATCTTGGGAGATTATTGGTTGATGGGTTGATGAGTCCATACATGTTTCGTAACGCTGGAGCCTCACTTTTAAATTTGTTAATAATGTCCATATCTTTAATAACAAAATTTGAGGTTGTGTTAAATGGGTGATAACTTTATTTACTGTATCTTTATTAATCGTTAAATAAGGATGCCTCTCTTTTATAGCAACTTCCATTATATTGACATTCATTTTCTTCAATATGACAACAACAATGGCTTTATTCGTCTTGGTAATGCGTAAATAAGCTTTGGAGAGTTAATTTTTCAACTTCCTTCTCAGGTGAAGAATTTTTTTTAGAGATATCGAGAAGATTCATGCTAGAACCCTTTCCGTCAGTCAATAAATTTTCTGTAGACAGAAAACAAAGAGTAACAGTTAATCAAATAAAATCGAGTCCAAGCGCAGTTAAAAGCTCTGTACCTCATGGTACAGTCCTTGCACCGCTGCTGTTCCTTATTCCCATATCAGATATAGATAAAAAATGCAAGTCATAGCTTCGTATCATCTTTTTCAGATGACGCAAAATTCATAACGAAAGTTAATTCTGTTGAAGACATTGAAAAACTACGAGCAGATATTAATAAAGTTTTCGACTGGGCAGCAGAAAATAACATGATGTTTAACAGTAATAAATTCCAGGTATTCATGTACGGTAAAAATGAAGATCTTAAACATAATACAGGGTACAAAACACAATCAAATCTGCCCATAGTAGGAAAGCAGCATGTAAAGGTTCTGGGAATAATGATGTCTGACGACCTAACGTTTAGGGAACTTAACCAAAGAAACATAGCATCATGCAGGGAAATGATCGGATGGATTACGAAAACCTTCAAATCCAGGGTTGTCCCGCCTTGAGTACTGCTCAGTACTCACTTCCCCCTTCAGAGCGGGAGAGATTGCTGAAATAGAGGGAATACAGAGAACATATACGGCATACATAGACGCGATAAAGCATCTAAATTATTGGGATCGTCTGAAAGCTCTCAAAATGTATTCACTAGAAAGGAGACGAAAGACGTATCAAATAATATAAACATATTTTGTCCAGTGGGGATGAGAGGAAATTATAAATCCGGTGTATTATTTGAGAGGAAAAATTCCTCTAGCAGATAATAGATGCTATATAATAGTTGCTACATACCAAGATAAGTGTGCAACCACTGGAAATTTATTTTTATTAAGAAGCACAGCAAAATCTCTGTAACCAGGCGCCACCTCTTGAATTATTACCACTGAATGAAAGCTTAAGAAATGACTACACTATGGACAAAATTACCACACAGAATACACCCTAGAGACGCGCCGCGACGCACAACGACACAATGACATCAGAAGCCAGCGAGAGCCGGAGACCAAGCCACCCCAACACTCCCAAGCCCCACAATACGGTAACTCTAACACTACATTTGATCTACAAATCATTATACAACACTACCGATCAGCGAGCAGGGACCCGCCTGACGTGGAGGCGGCCCAGGAAATGGGGGCGTGAAGTCGTACCTGGCTGAGGGCGAGGGCTGTGGCCCAGACGGCGTCGTAGGTCTGGGTGACGTACCTGGCTGAGGGCGAGGGCTGCGGCCCAGACGGCGTCGTAGGTCTGGTTGACGTACCTGGCTGAGGGCGAGGGCTATGGCCCAGACGGCGTCGTAGGTCTGGGTGACGTACCTGGCTGAGGGCGAGGGCTATGGCCCAGACGGCGTCGTAGGTCTGGGTGACGTACTCCGTCAGCGGCTGACCCGTCCGGGAGAACTCCAGCAGGAACTGTCTGTTGGTCTGTTGGGGGAGACAGCGACGCTTCAGCGGGGACACAGGCGGCATGTGACGTGGTGATACATGGTGATACATGAGTGACACACAACCACACGGTGACAGGTACACATCCACACAGTATCAGGGGTCCCTGACACTACCTGTCTCACAGGTCTTACCCAGCTTTACCCTGGGCTTCCACCTCGTCAGGGAGTCCCTGATGAAATATAAGAAGAACAACCACCACTAAACTCTCCACCAACGGAGAGTCACCCTGTTGTGAACTTGAATATGGAGACGGGGCTGAACGTCATACTGTTTGGGGACTCGGCTCAGAACTGACCTGTTGACATGAGTACACACCGCACTGAGCCATCGTGCATCTGTCACCTCGCCGTCTGGGCTAGGCTTCGTACATGTAACTAAACACAATCTTTTTATTTATTTATTTATTTATTTATTTATTTATTTATTAATTTATTTATTCATATACAAGAATGTACATTGGGAATGTGAGAATATATAATATGGTAATTACAATCTTGTAAAGCCACTGGTACGCGCAGCGTTTCGGGTAGGTCCTTAATCTAAGAAAATTTTTAGTAGGTAAATACTAGCTAAAATTATAAAAAAGAAATGATAACAGTTACATGGCAAGAAAAGAAAAAGAAAAAAAAAGATGAAAGAAAATTGTAGGTACAGTATAATAAAGCACTTAGGTAGCTAAGATTGATTGCAATGAAAGCTTGAATGGTAGTTGACAAAATTTGGTAGGCACAATACAGCAAATGGCTAGCACATAAAGGAAGACAGCAATGAACACAATGATAAGGTTGTTTGGGTTAAATACATAAGAATTAGGAGATTGGGTAACACTAGATACAGAGCAAAAAATAAAGCTCAGTGTAGGAAACTAAGAAGATGAAATTAAGTACTTTTTGGTTTTGTTTTTAAATAAGGCAAAAGTTTTACAGTTTTTCAATTCACTAGGGAGTGAGTTCCATACACTAGGTCCCTTAATTTGCATAGAGTGTTTACACAGATTAAGTTTGACCCTGGGGATATCAAAGAGATATTTATTTCTGGTGTGGTGATAATGGGTCCTATTACATCTGTCCAGAGAGAGTTTCAGAGCATGGTTTGCATTTAAGAACAGGGTTTTGTAGATGTAGTTGACACAAGAGAATGTGTGGAGGGAGTTAATATTTAGCAAGTTTAGGGATTTAAACAAGGGAGCTGAGTGTTGTCTGAAAGCAGAGTTAGTTATTATTCTGATAGCAGATTTTTGCTGGGTGATGATGGGCTTAAGGTGGTTTGCAGTGGTAGACCCCCATGCACAGATACCATAATTAAGATAGGGGTAGATTAGAGCATAATAGAGAGAGAGGAGAGCAGAGTTAGGAACATAATATCTGATTTTGGAGAGTATACCAACTGTCTTGAGACTTTCTTAGTTATGTGTTGAATGTGGGTGCTGAAGTTGAGTCTCTTGTCTAGGAATAGGCCAAGAAGAAACTTGCCATCATTTTTATTACTGATGTTAATGTTGTCTATCTGTAGCTGAATTGCATTTGATGATTTGCTTCCAAATAAGATGTAGTAAGTCTTTTCGATGTTTAATGTTAGTTTGTTAGTTGACATCCATAAGTGGACTTTTTTTATTCATTATTCACAACATTATTTAGTGTATTGGGTTGAGGTCTGAATAGATAAGAGTAGTATCGTCAGCAAACAAATAGGTTTGAGAATATTAGAGACATTAGGCAGATCGTTTATATATATAAGAAATAGAAGAGGTCCTAAGATACTGCCCTGTGGCACTCCAACGGTAATTGGTAGAGTGGAAGAAGTTGTTTCATTGATAGTTACATATTGGTGTCTGTCACTAAGATAGGATCGGATGTAGTCAAGGGCAAGGCCTCGGATTCCATAATGCTGGAGTTTAAGTAAGAGGTAGTTGTGATTAACAGTATCAAAGGCTTTTCTTAGGTGGNAACCTACTTAGTATGTTAAGATAAGCATCTTATTGCTTCGTAATTACAATTATTACCTAACCTATACCTATAATAGGTTAAGTAACAATTGTAATTACGAAGCTATAAGATGCTTATTTAACATACTAAGTAGGTTAGGTAAGGTCGGTGTTTTCTATGAAGATTTTCAAGGGAAACTATTATGTTTAGTATGTCACCTATGCACGTAACTAATAAGTCAATATTAACTATACCAATTTGCGAGGACGGGTTGCACACTCACACCACAACATTATACACGGTGGTAGAGACTCGCCAGGTGAGGGTCGGGTATACTAAGATGGCGTCCCAGCACCAGCCACATATATCCCCACAACGTTCACTTACTAGCGTAACAACTTTTGAAACGTCCTTCTCGGGAATCGGACCCGGGACCAGTCGGTTGTTTCCCGGCTGTGCTGGCTAGAGTGTAGACTTTACTGAAGGTATTTCGCCTCGCAACTTGTTTCCTGTGTCTGGGTTCGATTCTCAGTAGAGACGGAGATGTATTGATGATGCAGACTAATGTATAGTGTGTGTGACCTGACCTGTGTGTGACCTGTGTGTGACCTCACCTGTGTGTGACCTGTGTGTGACCTCACCTGTGTGTGACCTGACCTGTATGTGACCTGACCTGTGTGTGACCTGACCTGTGTGTGACCTGTGTGTGACCTCACCTGTGTGTGACCTGACCTGTATGTGACCTGACCTGTGTGTGACCTGTGTGTGACCTCACCTGTGTGTGACCTCACCTGTGTGTGACCTGACCTGTATGTGACCTGACCTGTGTGTGACCTGACCTGTATGTGACCTGACCTGTGTGTGACCTGACCTGTGTGTGACCTGACCTGTGTGTGACCTGACATGTGTGTGACCTGACCTGTGTGTGATTTGACCTGTGTGTGACCTGACCTGTGTGTGACCTGACCTGTATGTGACGTGCCCTGTGTGTGACCTGACCTGTATGTGACCTTCCCTGTATGTGACCTGCCCTGTGTGTGACCTGACCTGTATGTGACCTGACCTGTCTGTGACCTCACCTGTATGTGACCTGCCCTGTATGTGACCTGCCCTGTGTGTGACCTGACCTGTGTATGACCTGACCTGTATGTGACCTGACCTGTGTGTGACCTGACCTGTATGTGACCTGACCTGTATGTGACCTGACCTGTGTGTGACCTGACCTGTATGTGACCTGACCTGTCTGTGACCTGACCTGTGTGTGACCTGTGTGTGACCTGACCTGTGTGTGACCTCACCTGATCTTCCTTGTCTGGCTTCCTGGGAGGAGTGTTGACCCTGGTGACCCAGGCCGAGTTGACCTCCCTCCTGATGGGTCTGGGAGGGTACTTGACCTCCCTCCTGGTGGTGGCGTGCTGCAGGTGTCGCCGGTGTGACCCTGCCCTTCCTTCCACCACCTCTGACCTCTCCATCATCTGAACAATAGAGTAAACAAAGCAAAAACAGCCTTAAGCAAAATGAGATGATTCCATGCGCAGGCGATGAGTCACAATAACGTGGTTAAAGTAAGTTGACCAGACCAAACACTAGAAGGTGAAGGGACGACGACGTTTCGGTCCGTCATGGACCATTCTCAAGTCCATTCTCGAAATGATTCCATAACCTCGGCACTAACATACACCAATACAAGGCTCTAGTCCGGCCGCACCTGGAATATCTTACACTAATTCTACATACCTTAAAGAAAACCAACACTGAAATAAACCAAACAACTCAGAGTAGATGCAAAACACCGTCCATTACACGCCCAAACACTCCAGGAGCTCCAAGAGTCAGTAAACAGTAAGCCAACACCAGGCCACTACAGCAAGGGGGGTGTGCAACACCATCGAAATGTTAGAAGACACAATGCTAGAAAGATTACTCCAAGATGAGACGCCCCGCCCCCATACCACCTGCTCCAGCAGCTTGGATCGAGGAAAACCAAGCCCAACAGATCAAGAAAAATATATAATTCCAATCAGAAATACACAACAGAAATCATCCACGACAAAAATAAATCGTCTACATACAGAATATTAGACATATACATCAGCATATATGCGTATAGTGCATTGTCATACACAGTTCATCCATGTACATCTAAACATATTGAAATCCACGTGAAATCCTAGCGTTGAAATCCTTTGCCACTAACACCACAACCATTGCCACGTTGAAATCCTTAGGAACACTCGCAGCGCTCTGGCAATATAGCGTGAGATTAGCTCAGTAACACACACACACACACACACACACACACACACACACACACACACACACACACACACACACACACACACACACACACACACACACATACACTGTGTCAGCAAGACGAGCCGCCGGCCTGCTGTCATAACATTCACTCTATCAGAAAATCCATAAAGTGCCGTGATGAGGATTCGAACCTATGTGCTGAGTATTCCCAAGCACATACACGCCCCAGACAAGGTCAAAAGACCTTTTGACCTTGTCGCGGTCCAGTTGTGTGGGCCGTGTGTACCTTATCTTGAGGTTATCTTGAGATGATTTCGGGGCTTTAGTGTCCCCGCGGCCCGGTCCTCGACCAGGCCTCCACCCCCAGGAAGCAGCCCGTGACAGCTGACTAACACCCAGGTACCTATTTTACTGCTAGGTAACAGGGGCATAGGGTGAAAGAAACTCTGCCCATTGTTTCTCGCCGGCGCCTGGGATCGAACCCAGGACCACAGGATCACAAGTCCCGCGTGCTGTCCGCTCGGCCGACCGGCTCCCTAATACCTGGGAATATCCCGTGCATACGTTCGAATCCTCATCACGGTTCTTACGGATTCTTTCTTTGATACGTCACGTTAGTGTGATTTCTGTGTACTCATAATATTTCACAACTTTTGCCCCTTATGTAGGGAGCCGGTCGGCCGAGCGGACAGCACACTGGACTTGTGATCCTGTGGTCCCGGGGTCGATCCCAGGCGCCGGCGAGAAACAATATGCAGAGTTTCTTTCACCCTATGACCCTGTTACCTAGCAGTAATATAGGTACCTGGGTGTTAGTCAGCTGTCACGGGCTGCTTCCTGGGTGGAGGCCTGGTCGAGGACCGGGCCGCGGGACACTAAAGCCCCGAAATCATCTCAAGATAACCTCAAGAAGATATGTAACTCTTAATCATCTTTAATAGAGCTTCGGTCTCACTTCATAGAGGTCGGCGCTCAATCCCCGACCGTCCAAGTGGTTGGGCACCATTCCTTTCCCCCGTCCCATCCCTAATCCTTATCATACCCCTTCCAAGGGCTTTGTAGTTGTAATGGCTTGGCGCTTTCTCATGATAGTTCCCTNACAAGTTGTACACCTCCTCCAGTTCCTCAGATGGCGGGCAGGAACCATGGATGCAGTGAGCATTTCCTCTCTGGATCGCCACACTAAGGCGCTGAAAGAGAAAACTGGCGGCTCTCGGGTTTCTAGTTGTTTCAATTAGCTTGGACCCCAACTCCTTCAAAAAACTTGCAGAACTTTTACCCCAAGCACCAAGAGACTCTGAAGCAATGGGGGACGAAATTGTAGTGGTGCTCAAGGTCTCTGTATTTACGTGACTTGGCTGCTTCCCGGTGATTGGCAGCGCCTCCTGCCTGCGCAGCACTGAAGTTAACACAGGTGTTGGCTAAAGTTGAAACGCAAGTGTACCATTCTTCCAGAGGTTCCACGTGATCCTTTCTGGGCGACCGACAGGCTCATCAGAGTTCCGGGGCATTAGGTAACGGGGCTCTCTCTCTGCTGGACAACCGGCCGTGGTAAGGCTTCTCTTGATAATGTCGTTAACCTCGTCGTGTCTTGCATGCCATCCTCCTGTCCTTTGGCAGAGAAGGCCATGCCGTCCGTACCTGTCGGCCTCTGCCTCGCCGCAAACACACCTATGTTCAGTGTGGATTGGGGCAGCGAGACGGAGAGCCACGGCAATTCGGAGGGCCTGTGGTGTGAGACGAGTGCCAGTTGCTGACATTGGGGTTGCTAATAGGAAGTCCCCTGCATGGGGAGCTGCTACAGCTCTAAGCTGGCAGTGTCATGTGTTGTTGTCGCAGCTTCTAGTAATGTCGCAGCTTCTTGGTCGGCAATGGGGCGATCCCAGCTGGATTGCTTATGAGCTTCAGAAGGCGGTGGTTGGGGTGCTGGTCCTGCGAGAGAGACCCATTTGGTTGTGCAGTCTGTGAAGCTGGGATCATGTACCCCTGCCTGTTGAACTAGGTGCTCAGGTGGGATTTCCTTCACCAAGTTGTCAGATGCCTCATTATATATATATATATATATATATATATATATATATATATATATATATATATATATATATATATATATATATATATATATATATATCGTACCTAGTAGCCAGAACGCACTTCTCGGCCTACTATACAAGGCCCGATTTACCTAATAAGCCAAGTTTTCCTGAATTTTAATTTTTTTCTAAATTTTTTCTTATGAAATAATAAAGCTATCCATTTCACTATGTATGACTTCATTTTTTTTAACTTGAGTCAAAACTAACGTAAATATATGACTGAACCTAACCTACCCTAACCTACCCTACCTAACCTAACCTACCCTAACCTACCCTACCTAACCTAACCTAACCTAACCTACCCTACCTAACCTAACCTAACCTAACCTAACCTACCCTACCCTACCTAACCTATCCTAACCTAAACTAATATAACTACGTCAATAATTTATGTTCTTAATATAATATAATAATAATAATTCAAATAAACCAATTGGAAACAATTTGTTGAAAAAAAGAAATCACTCGGCCTATTAGGCAAATCGGGCCTTTCATAGTAGGCCGAGAAGTGCGTTGTGGCTACTAGGTACGACATATATATATATATATATATATATATATATATATATATATTATATATATATATATTATATATATATATATATATATAGTGGGGTATTTCATAATGTAAAAGACTGAGAAAGATGTGCACAAAACACAAATAAATATTTTTCTAAGTTCCCTTCAAACACAGTATTTCTACTAAATAACAAAAACAACAGCCCAATTTCCTCTGTTCTTCCCTTTCAGCTCACTCCTCTACCCTTCTCTCTCTCCCCTGCCCCACTCACTCTTCCCTCTCTCTCATCTCTCCTTCCCTATCTCCCTCTCTTCCTCTGTGACCTATCTACCCCTCTCTTCTCTTCTCTCCCCAAATCCCCTCTCCTTGCTTCTCTCCAAATCTCCCCCTTTTCACCCCCTCTTCACCTCTCACTCTTCCCCCCTCCCTACACCCACTCTCCCCAATCTCTTCCCCTACTCCCTCTCTCTCTCTCTTCCCTTCACATACTCCTCTCCACCTTTGTACCTACTGTCTACTTACCTTCAAACTTTCCTTCTTACCCTTTCTCTTTCTCTCTCTCTCTTTCTCTCTCTCTCTCTCTCTCTCTCTCTCTCTCTCTCTCTCTCTCTCTCTCTCTCTCTCTCTCTCTCTCTCTTTCTCTCTCTCTCTCTCTCTCTCTCTCCTCTCACTCTCAGAAAAGTTATATAACAAAGCACTTAAACTGCTTAAAAGACACTGTAAGCAATAATAATAAATAATATTAAAGTAATAATTACTTTATTATTAAAATAATAAAGTAATTGCATAGCTCCAGGTACCTCATGCCAACTGGTCTGAAAGGTCTAATAACTGGGCATTCAGTGATGTAGTGCGGGAGATCGTGCCGTAGTTCCTGCTCACAGAGTTTGCAACTGGAGTGCTCAGGATTGGGAGATCCGTCACCTGCAGCCACCTGCCACAGGTAACGGTAGCCACCTGCCCACAGGTAACGGTAGCCACCTGCCACAGGTAACGGTAGCCACCTGCCACAGGTAACGGTAGCCACTTGCCACAGGTAACGGTAGCCACCTGCCACAGGTAACGGTAGCCACCTGCCCACAGGTAACGGTAGCCACCTGCCTACAGGTAACGGTAGCCACCTGCCACAGGTAACGGTAGCCACCTGCCACAGGTAACGGTAGCCACCTGCCACAGGTAACGGTAGCCACTTGCCACAGGTAACGGTAGCCACCTACCACAGGTAACGGTAGCCACCTGCCACAGGTAACGGTAGCCACCTGCCACAGGTAACGGTAGCCACTTGCCACAGGTAACGGTAGCCATCTGCTACAGGTAACGGTAGCCACCTGCCTACAGGTAACGGTAGCCACCTGCCACAGGTAACGGTAGCCACCTGCCCACAGGTAACGGTAGCCACCTGCCACAGGTAACGGTAGCCACCTGCCACAGGTAACGGTAGCCACCTGCCCACAGGTAACGGTAGCCACCTGCCACAGGTAACGGTAGCCACCTGCCACAGGTAATGGTAGCCACCTGCTACAGGTAACGGTAACCACCTACCACAGGTAACAGTAACCCAACCTGATCCTGGCAACCACTGTGTCGCACAGTCTGGTGGACATTTTGTGTTATCCATAAACATAGGTTTCAGATCTGAACAAATCATAGCTTTTTATACTGGGGCTTTCAGAGGTCGTTGGGGGTCAGTAATTTCTCTCCTATCAGACCTGAGTGTTTGGAACAATATATTTTTGACAACAGAGATGGGGACATGTAGGTGTAACTGAACTACATCTTTGTTATAAGCTAATTTGGCTGCAATGTCTGTACCATTATGTTTGATTATATTTACGTGAGAAGGGATCCTTACACAAGGGATTCTAAACCCTTTATTCAATGAAGCGATCGGGTCATTTATAATTGCTAGTATGAGGTTCTTGCTGTCGATTATTGCAGGAGAAGTTTTCAAGTGCTTGAAGAGCAGACTTTGAATTACAAAATATTATTCCTCTTCCTGTGTGTTGTAATGTACTGGTAGCTAGTTTTGTTTGTGTGGAGGTCAGCCAGTTGTTTAACCTGACACTGATCAAGTTTAACCTGAGATCTTTAATTTTTGATGGAGGAGGCAATTGTTTCAATTGAAAAGTTTCAAGTTTTTAGAAGAGCAAGAATCTCATTCTACTTGTTGATGTCGTGTCTATATGATACTTGAATGTTGAGGTAACTACATGTTGACTATTTGTTGAAGGTTCCAGGATCAATGTCCCTGCGGCCCGGTCTGTGGCCAGGCATCCTGGTTGCTGGAGCGTTGAAAAGTCTTGAGCCTTTGATATTGATCGAGTTGTCTCTCAGCGTGTCTTTTGCACCTCTTCTCTTCAGTGGAGCCACTTTGCACATCCTGTCATGCCTTCTGGCGTTATTTATGCGTGCAGATGGAACCAGTCCTTCTAATGTTTTTAAAGTGTTGATTATTATGTATCTTTCCCGCCTGCGCTCTGGTAAACATAGATTTTACATTTTTAGGCGGCCCCAATAATTTAGATGTTTTATCGAGTGGATTCTAGCAGTAAAGGATCTTTGTACATTTTTCAGGTCAGCAATTTTTCCAGCTTTGAAAGGGGCTGTCATTGTGCAACAGTACTCCACTCTAGAGAGCACTAGCGTCTTGAAAGGTATCATCCTTGGTATAGCATCTTGGAAGGTTCTTGTTATCCAACCTGTCATTTTTCTTGCAGTTGTGACTGCTACTTTATTGTGTTCTTTAAAAGTACATTTTTCAAACATGATTACTCCTAAATCTTTTACAGTGCTTTTTATTTCAATAGTGTGGTTTGACTGTGTTTTACATGTGGTTTCCTTTTTTTATTTATTTTATTTTTTTTGCATAGCGCAGTAATTAGAACTTATCATAATCAAATATTATTTATTTTCTGTGACCCTCTGAAACTTGATTAACATCAGAGTGAAGGTTTGTCTATATTGTCTACTCGCATGAAAATTCTAGTGTCATCTACAAGTGATGATACAGTACTGTAGTTTTTATCCTGATATTAGGATGAGAAAAAGTACCGGAGTAAGGACGTACCTTGGGGGACTGAGCTTTTCACAGATGATGATTCAAATTTTACTGTGTTGACTATTACACTCTCGGGTTCTGTTCGTTAGGAGTTAAGACCCATCACCCAATTTTGCCAGTAATTGTTTTGTGCACAATTGTGTGCAATACACCATGGTCACGTTTGTCGAAGGCTTTTGCGAATCTGTGAGTGTGTTTTGCTTGTCGTCCACGGCACCTAAGGCCATGACATAGTGGTCCAGCAACTGTGAGAGGCAGGAGCGCCCTGTTCTGAACCCGGGTTGTCCAGGGTTATGTAGATGTTGTGTTTCCATGTGATTTGTAATCTTACTTCTTAGCAATATTTAAAAAAAAATGGAAAAAAGTGCTTTTCTTTTTACAATCTTTTCAAGAGAAGATTGTATTCTGGTACCCATATCTTACTGTCATTATAATCCTTAGTGCGAGTTTCAGTCAACGCTGTGAACTGTGAACTGTGAACAACGCTGTGAACATTTGCCTCATTGTAGAGGCCAGCTAGAAAGTGGACTTCGTTTTGCCTGTTTTCATGCCTTGTAAATTGGCAAATATGAAAGATGTAATTGTTGTTGTTGTTAAAGATTCGCTACCTGGAACAAGAAGTTCCAACGAGCACGGGCTATGGTGAGCCCGTATGTATATTTGTGGAAGTACTGGGCATTGTACTTGGTGATAATAGAACCAGCTCTGGGAGGGTTGCCACACTGTCTGTGTCCTGTCGAACATGTGACCGAGTTGATGGTAAAGTTTGGACATGTCGTACCATTTTTTTTCCTTTTTTTTTCCTAACTAAAAAATCTCCCTGACATGTATGAGTGTTGCTGTGTTCATAATTGAATTATTTTGACTTTATTCGCTTGATTCCTTTGATATGATATGCTGGGCCTGACATGCCATGTTAAGAGGAAGTTAACAAATTTCAGGCACTATTTAAATATTTTTTGACAATAAAATAAGGGATAAACCCGTCAGCCAGTAACTCAGTACATGTATCTGGCTCACAGCTCACACCACACTACCAACACCAGCAGACTGGTAGATAACCTCACACCACACTACCAACACTACCAGACTGGTAGATAACCTCACACCACACTACCAACACCAGCAGACTGGTAGATAACTCACACCACACTACCAACACTACCAGACTGGTAGATAACCTCACACCACACTACCAACACTACCAGACTGGTAGATAACCTCACACCACACTACCAACACTACCAGACTGGTAGATAACCTCACACCACACTACCAACACTACCAGACTGGTAGATAACCTCACACCACACTACCAACACTACCAGACTGGTAGATAACCTCACACCACTCTACCAACACCAGCAGACTGGTAGATAACCTCACACCACACTACCAGACTGGTAGATAACCTCACACCACTCTACCAACACCAGCAGACTGGTAGATAACCTCACACCACACTACCAACACTACCAGACTGGTAGATAACCTCACACCACTCTACCAGACTGGTAGATAACCTCACACCACTCTACCAGCACCAGCAGACTGGTAGATAACCTCACACCACTCTACCAGACTGGTAGATAACCTCACACCACTCTACCAACACCACCAGACTGGTAGATAACCTCACACCACTCTACCAACACCACCAGACTGGTAGATAACCTCACACCACACTACCAGACTGGTAGATAACCTCACACCACTCTACCAGACTGGTAGATAACCTCACACCACTCTACCAACACTACCAGACTGGTAGATAACCTCACACCACACTACCAGCACCAGCAGACTGGTAGATAACCTCACACCACTCTACCAGAGTGGTAGATAACCTCACACCACTCTACCAGACTGGTAGATAACCTCACACCACTCTACCAGACTGGTAGATAACCTCACACCACACTACCAACACCAGCAGACTGGTAGATAACCTCACACCACACTACCAACACTACCAGACTGGTAGATAACCTCACACCACACTACCAGACTGGTAGATAACCTCACACCACTCTACCAACACTACCAGACTGGTAGATAACCTCACACCACACTACCAACACCAGCAGACTGGTAGATAACCTCACACCACACTACCAACACTACCAGACTGGTAGATAACCTCACACCACTCTACCAACACTACCAGACTGGTAGATAACCTAACCTGACGGAGGAGCCAGACTTCCCTAAAGAAGGATAGAAATAGCCTAAGCTACTCTATCCCTCTGAGATGTATTTTCTTGTCTCAATAAACATTCTTAAACTTCCCCAAGACGACATAGCTTTTCCCTACCGTCCAATAACAACGACAGACGCGCAGAAAGCAGATACAGTCACAGCAACGACTGGTAACGCAGATGTGACACAATAACTCAAATTATCACTATGAGTATACTCCACAGCCAATATACTCGTCACTAAAGACAGAGATCAATGGCAGGAACGGTCAAGTGTTGGTCATAGGAGAGAGGAGTCTTGGAGAGATCCATGAAAATATTACCAATTGTACGCTCTGTGGTCCAGGAATGATTTCATTGGAAGAATAAAACGGGGTTGTGAATGTGATTTACAACACCCAGGGGGGAGAGTTGCTTTTGCTCAGCAATGCACACGCGTTGCTGAGCCACAGCAACGCGTGGCCGGGTACAGCAAGTAATAATAATAATAATAATAATAATAATAATAATAATAATAATAATAATAATAATAATAATAATTGTGTCGGGGGACAGGCAGCCAAAGTGTATTTATACACGTTAGGCTGACAGATATCTAGTTAGATATCCAGATACCCCCCCCCCACACACACACAGGGTCGAATTACTGACCCCGCCCAGAACGCAACCCCACAACAAGCTGACTAACTCCTGAGTACCTAACTACTTTTAGGTGAACAGGTGCATTAGGTGATAGGAAATAAGTCCAACCCTTTTTGTCTCACCCGGGATTCTCGATTGTGAGTCGAGAATGAACCCGACTGAACTACGGGGACCCTTACATACAAAGTATTATTCAAAGAATTAGTGAAATATCCCTTTGCTTGTTTCGTAAGTAATCGGAAAATTGGGTCGAGGACAAATTGACTGGAAATCAATGGACCTGAGAGAGGGGGAGAATAAACATGGAGGGTAAAGTGGGTAGAAATTGCCGAAAGGAATTTCCTAATACAACACATTAGGGAGGAAAGATCGAGGAGAGGGGACTCCATAGAGTCAGGTTAGAGAAGGTGATTACTGTATATTGGTCTCTGGAGACCAGTGGTCACTGTATATTGGTCTCTGGAGACCAGTGGTCACTGTATATTGGTCTCTGGAGACCAGTGGTCACTGTATATTGGTCTCTGGAGACCAGTGATCACTGTATATTGGTCTCTGGAGACCAGTGATCACTGTAAATTGGTCTCTGGAGACCAGTGATCACTGTATATTGGTCTCTGGAGACCAGTGATCACTGTATATTGGTCTCTGGAGACCAGTGATCACTGTAAATTGGTCTCTGGAGACCAGTGATCACTGTATATTGGTCTCTGGAGACCAGTGATCACTGTATATTGGTCTCTGGAGACCAGTGATCACTGTATATTGGTCTCTGGAGGCCAGTGATCACTGTATATTGGTCTCTGGAGACCAGTGATCACTGTATATTGGTCTCTGGAGACCAGTGGTCACTGTATATTGGTCTCTGGAGACCAGTGGTCACTGTATATTGGTCTCTGGAGACCAGTGATCACTGTATATTGGTCTCTGGAGACCAGTGATCACTGTATATTGGTCTCTGGAGACCAGTGATCACTGTAAATTGGTCTCTGGAGACCAGTGGTCACTGTATATTGGTCTCTGGAGACCAGTGATCACTGTATATTGGTCTCTGGAGACCAGTGATCACTGTATATTGGTCTCTGGAGACCAGTGATCACTGTAAATTGGTCTCTGGAGACCAGTGGTCACTGTATATTGGTCTCTGGAGACCAGTGGTCACTGTATATTGGTCTCTGGAGACCAGTGGTCACTGTATATTGGTCTCTGGAGACCAGTGGTCACTGTATATTGGTCTCTGGAGACCAGTGGTCACTGTATATTGGTCTCTGGAGACCAGTGGTCACTATATATTGGTCTCTGGAGACCTGTGATCACTGTATATTGGTCTCTGGAGACCAGTGGTCACTGTATATTGGTCTCTGGAGACCAGTGGTCACTGTATATTGGTCTCTGGAGACCAGTGGTCAATGTATATTGGTCTCTGGAGACCAGTGGTCACTGTATATTGGTCTCTGATTATAATGTTGTAACGAGCGCTGTGAATCGAGGAAGAGATCTGGAGCATAGGAGACCGGAGTCCCAGAAGGCTGAGCGCTACAAGGTCGCGGAGTTGTCAAGAGACAATACCATAGGAGACACAATACAAAATTGACTTTATAACTAACAAATTCAAAGTAAATAAGAGATCCAGATTACAGAACTTGTCGGTGGTTTAGCAGACAATACTTGAGATAAGGCTCACAGCTGAGGACGACTGAAGTGAGAGGTCAAGTAAATAGTCCTCAGTGAGGGTTTGAATAATGTTGTTGTGGTTGGTGTTTGGTTTAGGGAGGACGAGGGCAGGTGTGCCTGGATAGGGCAGGTGCTGGATAGGGCAGGTATGCCTGGATAGGGCAGGAGTGCCTGGATAGGGTAGGAGTGCTGGATAGGGCAGGAGTGCCTGGATAGGGCAGGAGTGCCTGGATAGGGCAGGAGTGCCTGGATAGGGCAGGTGTGCCTGGATAGGCAGGAGTGCCTGGATAGGGCAGGTGTGCCTGGATAGGGCAGGTGTGCCTGGATAAGGCAGGTGTGCTTGGATAAGGCAGGTGTGCCTGGATAGGCAGGAGTGCCTGGATAGGGCAGGAGTGCCTGGATAAGGCAGGTGTGCTTGGATAAGGCAGGTGTGCTTGGATAAGGCAGGTGTGCCTGGATAGGGCAGGAGTGCCTGGATATGCCCCAGCGTCCCCTTGGTGATGAGAGGTAGTTGTTGTATTAGATAAAATTAGTAGGAACTCAAATGTCCATGTAGCACGGGTTATTTTGGGGAGCAAGATGGTCAAGCCTCGTGGCTATACACACGCCGCCACTCGCCGGACACTACCGTGCCTGGCGGCAGGTACACCAAGTTGTCTACTCCCACAGTACTCTCCATCTGGACGTCAACATCCCCCACAGACACAGAAACCGGTATGATGAATCATTTACGTTTCTCTCCATGGTCGATACGAGAGGTAAGGTTAGATTAAGTCGTTTATAGTACACCATTTTGTTGGCTGTGGATACTCGACTGGATGAGCTACTTGCCCCGCTCCTGTGCCAATAAGTCCACTACGGGATCACCATAGCCCGTGCTACTTGGAACCCCTTGTTCAGAGTTGCTAAATCTAAAACAACAACCACAACGTTCCCAAGATATACTGAGGGAACTGGACAAAGTTAGTGAGTCATTACAAGCACATCTAGGCAGTGCACACACTTACGCGCGCGTGCGCACGCGCACGCGCGGGACCAAAGAGCCAAAGCTCAATTCCCGCAAGCTCAACTAGGTCAGGACACACATACAGGAGGGCCTCGCGGCTGATTGGAGAGCGCTCGGGATTTGTAGTCTTAAGGGCCCGGGTTCGATCCCCGGCGGAGGCCGAAACAAATGAGCAGAGTTTCTTTCACGTTGATGCCAGTGTTCACCTAGCAGTAAATAGGTACCTGGGAGTTAGACAGCTGCTACGGGCTGCTTCCTGGGGATGTGTGTGTGTGTGTGCGCGTGTTAGAGATAAATATATGTACTAGACATAATATAGGACAAATAAATTGGTTAGAAAGGCGGGGTCCAAGAGCTAATAGCTCGATTCTGCAGATACAAATATAGAATACACCCACCCTTCCACTCAGTGAGAGGGTGGGTGCTCCTCACGTGTTAGGAACAGTATTGAGAGCGACGGTTTTGGCTTCCACTGAGTGGGAGCCACACACCTAATGACTCCTACCTTGCTTAGCCCTGCACAACCCCTGACCCCCGCCCACTTCCTGACCCCTACTCACTCCCTGACCTCCACCCACTCCCTCATCATCTCTCACTCCCTCACCATCTCTCACTCCCTGACCCCCACCCACCCCCAGACTCCCACCCACTCCCTGACACTGAAGTCTCTGGCAATAGGGTGTCCAAGAAGAGCCTGAAGGTTTGGTACACGAACGCCGACGGAGTAACAAACAAAGTAGAGGAAATTAAAGAAAGAGTAAGTGAAAATTACCCAGAATCCATTGCAATAGTGGAAACAAAAATAAATGATATGATCTCTGATGCAATATTCCCAGCGGGACTCCAAGTGATAAAGAAAGAAAGACAACAAAGACAAGGAGGAGGAGACAAGGAGGAGGAGGAGTTGCACTAGTAGTAAAACAGGAAGTTCGAAAAACTCAAGAATCAGAGTTTACGTTTAAACGTTTACGAGAAAACCGTTTACACAGACTCCATCATTGGGACACTGACAGTAGATGGAAAAAATAATTGTAGCGGTGATAATTTACAACCCCCCCCCCCCCCGCCACACAACAGACGTCCCAGGCAGGAATATGATAACAACAAGGCATGCATAGAGGCATTGCAGATGCAGTAACGGTGGCACACAGAATGAGAGCTAAACTTCTCGTCACGGGGGACCTAAATCATGGAGAAATTGACTGGGATACCAGAAATCATCGTGCTGGGGAAGAAACGTGGGGAGCAAAATTAGTGGAAATTTGTAGAAAGAAAAATCTTAACCCAACACGTAAAGGAGGACACAAGAGAAAGGGAAGGGGATACACCAAGCCTACTGTACTTGATCTTCACCCAGAATGAGGAAGACATTGAGAACTTAGAGCATGAAATACCAGTAGGAGCTGGAACAGCTCTCGGAGCTAGATGAGGAAGCAGCCCCTGATGAGAAACTACTAAATATTGAGGTAACAGCAGAGGAAGTAAGAATACAGCTAGCATTACTGGTTGTAACTAAAGCTATTGGGCCAGATAGAGTATCACCCTGGATGTTAAAAGACTCAGCACAGGCCCTCAGCATACCTCTAGCACCAATCTGTAATGAGTCGGTTACACTGGGTGAATTGCCCACCTGCTGGAAGAAGGCAAATGTGGTGCCAATCTACAAGAAAGGAGATAAAGAAAAAGCACTTAACTACAGGCCAGTGTCGCTCACAAGCATCCTTTGAAAGGTGCTGAAAGAATTATAAGATTAAGACTAGTTGCAGACCTAGAAAGAATTCCATTTGTAAGTAAACAACAACACGGCTTTAGAGAAGAGAAATCATGCCTGACGAACCTCCTGGAGTTGCTTTTTTAATTTATATATACAAGAGTTGTTACATTCTTGTACAGCCACCAGCACGTGTAGCGTTTCGGGCAGGTCCTTAATCCTATGTTCCCTGGAATACGACCCCCGCGACCAGGTACCCATTTTACTGTTGGGTTAAACAGAGGCTACAGTTATGGATTTGCGCCCAGTCAATCCTCCCCGGCCAGGAACGAACCCAGGACAAAGCGCTTGCGAAACGCCAAGTGAGCGTCTTAACCACTACACCACGGGGACTAGGTGTACGTTACTTTATGATAAAGTAACCGAAATAAGGCAAGACAGAGAAGGATGGGCAGATTGCATATTTCTGGACTACCAAAAAGCCTTTGATACAGTACCACACAGAAGGTTACTATACAAACTTGAGAGGCAGGCGGGAGTAGACGGCAACGCACTATCATGGGTAAGGAGCTACCTGACAGACAGGTGTCAGAGAGTGAGAGTGAGGGGCGAGGAGTGGGACTGACGTAGAGCAACAAGCGGGGTGCCTCAAGGACCACTCCTGGGTCCCATGCTATTCCTCACTTATGAGAATGACTTGACTGCTGAGTCTTTTATGTCGATGTTTGTAGATGATCTAAAACTAATGAAGAGGGTTGATACGAATGACGATTGTACGATTTTGTTTACTAGGTGAACAGGTGCATTAGGTTAGAGAAAACGAGCCCAACCATTTCTGCTCCCCACCCCTTCCCCAGGGATTCGAACCGGCACACTCTCAAGTCAAAGAAAGACAAGGAAGAACGTCATCAGAGATATGGGTGTCAATAAATGGAACAGGCTAGACGCAGAAGTTGAAGGTAAATACAAAAAGGAATTTTAAATGTAAATATGATAAAAGTTCGAGAAATGAATCGTTACAGTAACCTAAAAACGCTCACAAGGTGAGGTTAGGAGCCTAGCTCGACCCTGCAAGTACACACACACACACACACACACACACACACACACACACACACACACACACACACACACACACAGAGGTAGATATGATAGAGCCCAGTAGGCTCAGGAATCTGTACACATGTTGATTGACAGTTGAGAGGCGGGACCAAAGAGCCAAAGCTCAACCCCCGCAAGCACAATTAGGTGAGTACAATTAGGTGAGTACACACACACACACACACACACACACACACACACACACACACACACACACACACACACACACACGGAGCCAAAAAAAATTAAAAATTCACTTTTTCAGAGTGCTTGTGTTGGGTGAGAAGTGTTATACGACAAAGAGTACTGGGAAGACGGGACACCACGAGCGTGGCTCTCCTTCTGTAACTACACTTCGGCAATTACACACATTATAATACATAGCGTTATTTACGTCAGAGAATAACGTTACGACTACATTAGTAAGGTAAATATTGAGAGAGGCGCCTTACCAGGACATGGTCGGCTTGGTGGAGCTGCCAGGCTGTTGGTGCAGGCTGGAACTGCACTTCTGTACAGGAGATAACTGGTGATTAGTGATTGTTGTTGTGGTGGTGACAATGGTTGTGTTAGTGGTTGTGGTGGCAATGGTTGTGGTGTCACAGATGATGGTGACAATGGTTGTAGTGTCACAGATGGTGGTGACAATGGTTGTAGTGTCACAGATGATGGTGACAATGGTTGTAGTGTCACAGATGATGGTGACAATGGTTGTAGTGTCACAGATGGTGGTGACAATGGTTGTAGTGTCACAGATGGTGGTGACAATGGTTGTAGTGTCACAGATGATGGTGACAATGGTTGTAGTGTCACAGATGATGGTGACAATGGTTGTAGTGTCACAGATGGTAGTGACAATGGTTGCTGTGTCACAGATGATGGTGACAATGGTTGTAGTGTCACAGATGGTGGTGACAATGGTTGTAGTGTCATAGGAACTATCAGCCATGAATGCTAATTAAATGTTAAAAACAGAATTATTTACAACTGGACTAAATAAAAAAAATATGGTTCGGCCTCCCACCTCAACAAGATGTCATATAAACAAATGACTTATGTAGCCACGGGCCTCCCTCACCTGGATTGTCATTCACTAACGTTATAGATATTATAATATATATTTACAAGGAAGACAACAGCATGAGAGATGCCCAGCTGAGTGTATACGACTTCTCTAGACGGGTTGTGTAGACGACGCCATCTTAAACCTCCCATATTCCCTCCCCGTGTCTCAAGTGTCCACACTCCAACCCGTCCTCGCAAATTCGTATAGTCAATATTGACTTATTAAATAAGTGCATAGGTGACATACTTAACATAATAGTTTCCCTTGAAAATCTTCATAGAAACACCGACCTTACCTAACCTACTTAGTATGTTAAGATAAGCATCTTATTGCTTCGTAATTACAATTATTATCTAACCTATACCTATAATAGGTTAAGTAACAATTGTAATTACGAAGCTATAAGACGCTTATTTTAACATACTAAGTAGGTTAGGTAAGGTCGGTTTTTTCTATGAAGATTTTCAAGGGAAACTATTATGTTTAGTATGTCACCTATGCACGTAACTAATAAGTCAATATTAACTATACGAATTTGCGAGGACGGGTTGCACACTCACGCCACAACATTATACACGGTGGTAGAGACTCGCCAGGTGAGGGTCGGGTATACTAAGATGGCGTCCCAGCACCAGCCACATATATCCCCACAACGTTCACTTACTAGCGTAACAACTTTTGAAACGTCCTTCTCGGGAATCGGACCCGGACCAGTCGGTTGTTTCCCGGCTGTGCTAAGTACTGGCTAGAGTGTAGACTTTACTGAAGGTATTTCGCCTCGCAACTTGTTTCCTGTGTCTGGGTTCGATTCTCAGTAGAGACGGAGATGTATTGATGATGCAGACTAATGTATAGTGTGTGTGACCTGACCTGTGTGTGACCTGACCTGTGTGTGACCTGACCTGTGTGTGACCTCACCTGTGTGTGACCTGACCTGTGTGTGACCTGACCTGTATGTGACCTGACCTGTGTGTGACCTGACCTGTGTGTGACCTCACCTGTGTGTGACCTCACCTGTGTGTGACCTGACCTGTATGTGACCTGACCTGTTTGTGACCTGACCTGTGTGTGACCTGTGTGTGACCTGACCTGTGTGTGACCTGACCTGTGTGTGACCTGACCTGTGTGTGACCTGACCTGTGTGTGACCTGACCTGTGTGTGACCTGACCTGTATGTGACCTGACCTGTGTGTGACCTGACATGTGTGTGATATGACCTGTGTGTGACCTGACCTGTGTGTGACCTGACCTGTGTGTGACCTGACCTGTGTGTGACCTGACCTGTATGTGACCTGACCTGTGTGATCTGACCTGTGTGTGACCTGACCTGTGTGTGACCTGACCTGTGTGTGACCTGACCTGTGTGTGACTTGACCTGTGTGTGACCTGACCTGTGTGTGACCTGACCTGTATGTGACCTGCCCTGTGTGTGACCTGACCTGTATGTGACCTGCCCTGTATGTGACCTGCCCTGTGTGTGACCTGACCTGTGTGTGACCTGACCTGTATGTGACCTGACCTGTGTGTGACCTGACCTGTGTGTGACCTGACCTGTGTGTGACCTGACCTGTGTGTGACCTGCCCTGTGTGTGACCTGACCTGTGTGTGACCTGACCTGTGTGTGACCTGACCTGTGTGTGACCTGACCTGTATGTGACCTGACCTGTCTGTGACCTCACCTGTGTGTGACCTCACCTGTGTGTGACCTCACTGTGTGTGACCTGACCTGTATGTGACCTGCCCTGTATGTGACCTGCCCTGTATGTGACCTCACCTGTGTGTGACCTGACCTGTATGTGACCTGACCTGTGTGTGACCTGACCTGTGTGACCTGACCTGTATGTGACCTGACCTGTATGTGACCTGCCCTGTGTGTGACCTGACCTGTGTGTGACCTGACCTGTATGTGACCTGACCTGTGTGTGACCTGACCTGTATGTGACCTGACCTGTCTGTGACCTGACCTGTGTGTGACCTCACCTGATCTTCCTTGTCTGGCTTCCTGGGAGGAGTGTTGACCCTGGTGACCCAGGCCGAGTTGACCTCCCTCCTGATGGGTCTGGGAGGGTACTTGACCTCCCTCCTGGTGGTGGCGTGCTGCAGGTGTCGCCGGTGTGACCCTGCCCTTCCTTCCACCACCTCTGACCTCTCCATCATCTGAACAATAGAGTAAACAAAGCAAAAACAGCCTTAAGCAAAATGAGATGATTCCATGCGCAGGCGATGAGTCACAATAACGTGGCTAAAGTAAGTTGACCAGACCAAACACTAGAAGGTGAAGGGACGACGACGTTTCGGTCCGTCATGGACCATTCTCAAGTCCATTCTCGAAATGATTCCATAACCTCGGCACTAACATACACCAATACAAGGCTCTAGTCCGGCCGCACCTGGAATATCTTACACTAATTCTACACACCTTAAAGAAAACCAACACTGAAATAAACCAAACAACTCAGAGTAGATGCAAAACACCGTCCATTACACGCCCAAACACTCCAGGAGCTCCAAGAGTCAGTAAACAGTAAGCCAACACCAGGCCACTACAGCAAGGGGGGTGTGCAACACCATCGAAATGTTAGAAGACACAATGCCAGAAAGATTACTCCAAGATGAGACGCCCCGCCCCCACAGCACCTGCTCCAGCAGCTTGGATCGAGGAAAACCAAGCCCAACAGATCAAGAAAAATATATAATTCCAATAAGAAATACACAACAGAAATCATCCACGACAAAAATAAATCGTCTACATACAGAATATTAGACATATACATCAGCATATATGCGTATAGTGCATTGTCATACACAGTTCATCCATGTACATCTAAACATATTGAAATCCACGTGAAATCCTAGCGTTGAAATCCATTGCTACTAACACCACAACCATTGTCACGTTGAAATCCTTAGGAACACTCGCAGCGCTCTGGCAATATAGCGTGAGATTAGCTCAGTAACACACACACACACACACACACACACACACACACACACACACACACACACACACACACACACACACACACACACACACACATACACCGTGTCAGCAAGACGAGCCGCCGGCCTGCTGTCATAACATTCACTCTATCAGAAAATCCATAGAGTGCCGTGATGAGGATTCGAACCTATGTGCTGAGTATTCCCAAGCACATACACGCCCCAGACAAGGTCAAAAGACCTTTTGACCTTGTCGCGGTCCAGTTGTGTGGGCCGTGTGTACCTTATTTTGAGGTTATCTTGAGATGATTTCGGGGCTTTAGTGTCCCCGCGGCCCGGTCCTCGACCAGGCCTCCACCCCCAGGAAGCAGCCCGTGACAGCTGACTAACACCCAGGTACCTATTTTACTGCTAGGTAACAGGGGCATAGGGTGAAAGAAACTCTGCCCATTGTTTCTCGCCGGCGCCTGGGATCGAACCCAGGACCACAGGATCACAAGTCCCGCGTGCTGTCCGCTCGGCCGACCGGCTCCCTAATACCTGGGAATATCCCGTGCATAGGTTCGAATCCTCATCACGGCTCTTACGGATTCTTTCTTTGATACGTCACGTTAGTGTGATTTCTGTGTACTCATAATATTTCACAACTTTTGCCCCTTATGTAGGGAGCCGGTCGGCCGAGCGGACAGCACACTGGACTTGTGATCCTGGGGTCGATCCCAGGCGCCGGCGAGAAACAATATGCAGAGTTTCTTTCACCCTATGACCCTGTTACCTAGCAGTAATATAGGTACCTGGGTGTTAGTCAGCTGTCACGGGCTGCTTCCTGGGGGTGGAGGCCTGGTCGAGGACCGGGCCGCGGGGACACTAAAGCCCCGAAATCATCTCAAGATAACCTCAAGAAGATATGTAACTCTTAATCATCTTTAATAGAGCTTCGGTCTCACTTCATAGAGGTCGGCGCTCAATCCCCGACCGTCCAAGTGGTTGGGCACCATTCCTTTCCCCCGTCCCATCCCTAATCCTTATCCTGACGCCTTCCAAGGGCTATGTAGTTGTAATGGCTTGGCGCTTTCTCATGATAGTTCCCTCCCTTAATCATCATTACTAAAAAAAAAATGAGTTTACTCTGCACCATTAAGCATTTATTGTGAGGTACAGTCGTGAGTTTCACTGTTGACCGTGGCTACACCTCCCAGGCACTGTAGACACTATCCACTACGGTGATGAGCAATTAATAAACCTTAAATATAAAATACTATAACCTAAATCCTTTTAATAACTGAATTCTCTGTTCACAAATTAATATATAAATAAAGGAATTAATAAAACAGCGTAGTAAGGCCTTTCTGATATCAAGTCGCTCGTGGCTTGATAACATAGAAGCCAAATCAAGTGGCAACATTACTTTGATATCAGTTTAAAATTATCTCTTGATATAAACAAAATTACTTCTTTAAGAGCTATAGCCAGTGAAAGTAATGAAGGTTTGTACTTCTAAATAATCAAGTTTTGACGCCTTCAATAATTATTGAGTAATATTGTCTCTCTCATGGGAGGGAGGGCGTCGCCAGCACTCATGGGAGGGAGGGCGTCGCCAGCACTCATGGGAGGGAGGGCGTCGCCAGCACTCTCTCGTGGGACGGAGGGCGTCGCCAACACTCATGGGAGGGAGGGCGTCGCCAACACTCATGGGAGGGAGGGCGTCGCCAACACTCATGGGAGGGAGGGCGTCGCCAACACTCATGGGAGGGAGGGCGTCGCCAACACTCATGGGAGGGAGGGCGTCGCCAACACTCATGGGAGGGAGGGCGTCGTCAGCACTCATGGGAGGGAGGGCGTCGCCAACACTCATGGGAGGGAGGGCGTCGCCAGCACTCATGGGAGGGAGGGCGTCGCCAGCACTCATGGGAGGGAGGGCGTCGCCAACACTCATGGGAGGGAGGGCGTCGCCAACACTCATGGGAGGGAGGGCGTCGCCAACACTCATGGGAGGGAGGGCGTCGCCAACACTCATGGGAGGGAGGGCGTCGCCAGCACTCATGGGAGGGAGGGCGTCGCCAGCACTCATGGGAGGGAGGGCGTCGCCAGCACTCATGGGAGGGAGGGCGTCGCCAGCACTCATGGGAGGGAGGGCGTCGCCAGCACTCATGGGAGGGAGGGCGTCGCCAACACTCATGGGAGGGAGGGCGTCGCCAGCACTCATGGGAGGGAGGGCGTCGCCAGCACTCATGGGAGGGAGGGCGTCGCCAGCACTCATGGGAGGGAGGGCGTCGCCAGCACTCATGGGAGGGAGGGCGTCGCCAGCACTCATGGGAGGGAGGGCGTCGCCAGCACTCATGGGAGGGAGGGCGTCGCCAACACTCATGGGAGGGAGGGCGTCGCCAGCACTCATGGGAGGGAGGGCGTCGCCAGCACTCATGGAGGGAGGGCGTCGCCAGCACTCATGGGAGGGAGGGCGTCGCCAGCACTCATGGGAGGGAGGGCGTCGCCAGCACTCATGGGAGGGAGGGCGTCGCCAGCACTCATGGGAGGGAGGGCGTCGTCAACACTCATGGGAGGGAGGGCGTCGCAGCACTCATGGGAGGGAGGGCGTCGCCAGCACTCATGGGGAGGGAGGGCGTCGCCAACACTCATGGGAGGGAGGGCGTCGCCAGCACTCATGGGAGGGAGGGCGTCGTCAGCACTCATGGGAGGGAGGGCGTCGCCAGCACTCATGGGAGGGAGGGCGTCGCTAGCACTCATGGGAGGGAGGGCGTCGCAGCACTCATGGGAGGGAGGGCGTCGCCAGCACTCATGGGAGGGAGGGCGTCGCCAGCACTCATGGGAGGGAGGGCGTCGCCAGCACTCATGGGAGGGAGGGCGTCGCCAGCACTCATGGGAGGGAGGGCGTCGCCAGCACTCATGGGAGGGAGGGCGTCGCCAGCACTCATGGGAGGGAGGGCGTCGCCAACACTCATGGGAGGGAGGGCGTCGCCAACACTCATGGGAGGGAAGACGTCGCCAACACTCTCATACCCGCCATTGTGTACGGGAGCAGATCTGTTGTTGGCAGCTTTTAAACATCCTCCAAGACTGCAGACCTGGAACGACTGGGTCACGGAGTTGTCAGGCAGCAGCCGTCGTGGCCGGGCGAGTCTCCTGTTGCTCCTCACCTCAGCGAGCTGTTAAGCCCCACTGACAGTGAGGGAGAATACTTTCATGGGCCCTGCGCCGCGCTGAGGGGAGGCCAGCTCTATTCTTCCGGCTTCAGTTCTCGCTCATTGCACCATAGTCTGCAAGGTGAAGGTCAGGTTCCGGAGGAACATGCGTTCACTAGGAGTGAGATCCTACAAGTCATCGACTCTTTCACCGACACTACTCCCATGGACGTCAATCAAGACGACGATGGCGTTGTGCTGTTCTACTCTGAGATCTTCAGAAACTTCACTACTACCAACCAGGAATCCCTGTACAATCAGGACATTCTCGTCACTCCACCACGTCGATACATCGCCGAAAGGACGATCTTTGCCACGAGCGTTAGCTCCAGTATTACCGACCACGAATCCCAAGAAATCCTCGTCAGCATCAACAATGAAAGCCTAATTATGACGGCCACTGTGGCTAGAGTCATCATTAACGACCAGAACCAACACTCAACACTGAAAGTGACATTTACATCAGCTGTTGCAGCGGACCTGGCCGCCTCCTGTGGATTCAAATGCTTCGGCCTCCCAACTCTGCCAATCACCGTGAAGAAAGAATGCTACGTAGGACTGCAACATTATTTTCTGTGCTACCAGTACACCCACGCTACCCAGAAGTGCCGGCAACGGACGCCGAAATGCATCCTCTATGAACAGGACTTGCACTACAAGCAATGCGCTGCTACCTCCCACCGATGCCTGGTCTGTGATGGGGAACACCCGGCAGTTTCACCTCTCTGCCCCTGGCATCAAGAGAAAATCAAGAAATTTTCTGCAACAAGACCAGCATCCACAATCACCAA
This sequence comes from Procambarus virginalis, assembly GCA_020271785.1. Classification (NCBI taxonomy): domain Eukaryota; kingdom Metazoa; phylum Arthropoda; class Malacostraca; order Decapoda; family Cambaridae; genus Procambarus; species Procambarus virginalis. The sequence continues at coordinate 33,085,487 of WNGS01164437.1, read as the reverse complement.
GTCTTCTGGATCGTACATCACCTCAGTTCCACCCAACAGCCAATAAGCAGCCTTCCAGCCATGCCGGATGGAAGCTCCGCCTCCCAGACAGCTCAGCTCTCTCATTGGAGGAACAAGACCAACTCAGTGCCTCGGCCACATGCTACTCCGAAGTCGTCCACATCGCTAAACCCCAATGTTGGGTTGATACCCGCCCTCATTCACCTGGCAGATGGAATCACTGGTACCGGGAATAGAAACAGATAGAACGCGTATCAACAGAACACATACAACAGAGGTCTTCCATCACTACTGCGTCCCGTTGAGGAGGGTAGCAGCCGAATCGAACGAAAGTGCCACAATGTGCCAAAAACGCCACAAAGTCAGGGCAAAGTTCTCAGCAACCATGAGTAAACCAAGAAAGATCTCCTGATGGTCATCAAAACAGTCGCCAAAGTGACACCCATCGACAAAGGCCAAGGTGCGGAAATCGTGCTCTACTTCTTGTGCCAGGAGGACCTCGAAAAGCTGCAGGGCGTCGATGGAGAGTTGCACCAAGCTCACCTCAGTCTCAACTACCCAAGATGGAACCTTGCTGCAAGACCCGTCTTTATCAATGAGACCAGTTTTTGGATAACAGACAAGGATAGCGAGATGTACTCGCCAACGTCGAGGAAGAGAATCCGATGTTGGTATTTTCAGGTGCGTTCCTCGCCCATGCCAAAGGCAAGCGTCCAACCATGAAGCTAACCTTCACCACATCAACTGCACTATCCAGACTACCACACAAGGACTCAACTGCTTTGACATCAAGATCCTACCCCTACCGTGTGAAGAAGGAATGCTTCTGTGACATACAACAGTGCTTTAAGTGCTATGAATACACTCGCCCAACCAGCAAGTGTCAGCAACCCATCGTGAAGTGCAGCATCTCTGCCCAGAATCACCACCACTCAATCTGTAAAGCGGACACCAAATGCTGCCTAAACGGCAAAGGCGATCATTCAGCAATTTCCCACCGCTGCTCTCGCAGACAAGAAGTCATTGAATACCTGGTCGAGTCATTGAAAGTAAAACCTCCACCGCTGTCGGCAGCGCCACCAGCACCATCTCCCAGCAACCAGCCAGAAGCCATCCTCACCCTACCAAACAGTGGTCCCATCTGCCAGACATCCTAACCTGCTCATTGGGGAACCAACGACCAATCAGCATCATCTCAACCCCTCGCCTCACGCGACAGGATCATTCCCAGACTCGTCTATCTAGCAGAGAGTCTCACCACACCAGACAATCGCCGGTTCGTTACCGAACTCAACGTTTTTACCTTGCCAATGGCCTGGACCCCATCATCGTCCCTGAGGACAGACTCACTGCCTCTCTTACCACCACAGGGACTACCACAAGAACAACCTCAACCCAGACTCCAGCACCATACACAAATGGAAACCTCCCATCCCTCTCCAGCTCCCAACGCTCCTGCAATCATCATCACAGCCGACGCGCTCGCCAATGAACTGTCTACACCTGTAAGCAACACCACCAATGCTCCCTTGGCAGCTCCAGCCACCACTCCACGATGTTGGAAAAATGACCTGTGAGATTTATATTTTGTCTTCATTAATTTATATAGTAATTTAGATTTTACGTTAATTTATATTTTTCGATTTCAAACTGTATAATGCTGAAAGTGGGCTGTATAACTTAAAAATTCCCTCAATTAGCTTCCTCACACATTCTGGGGGTTTATTGTTTATATATAGTATATCAATCAAAATTATCGATCGGTAGACATTCACTACAGTATTAGACTACATATTAGTTAATATTGGGGAAACCTTATCGGATAAGAAGGCTTCAGCATTAATGGTGTAGAGTAAGTGGGTAGCTGCCAGTCACGTGGTCTCCCTCTTTGAGTGGTTCAACATCAATGACTTCACTTCTCAATTGCTCAGTAATATTTGCTGTGCAATTGAGAACGAGATTGCACAGTAATAGTGCCAACGAGATTGCACAGTAATATTTGCTGCACATAAACAAATCTGTTAACAGGTATATTATAATATTCTGAAATAAAGTGATGAGAATATTGCTCACCGTGTTTTGTGCCTCACTAGCGTCCTAACCGGTTTGCCTTAGAGAGAGCTAACATTACTGATCAGGAATGAAAGATAAAAGGTTTCGGAATTAGAGTACACTTCCCTTGTTAGTAGACGATGAATATATTGATAATGGGAGCACTTTACTTCTTATAACTCTTTTATCAAAGGAAAATTAGTAGAGCTAGATTTACCCCAGTGCGATTGGTGGTGTTTTAATGGCGACTACTCGGCTCGGCCTCCCTCCCACTGACGCCTCGGCTGTCTTGTCCGAATGTCGTCAAGAAGTGAAAGGAGGGCATACATTTACTCTATTTTAGTACTGATAATTAAGGTGGTTCAAGGGAAATGTTTTTATGATGTTTACAGTCCAAAGACTGTTGCATTAAGAATAATTTCCAACAGAATTAGCTGGTGAAATTAATGACATGTGGCAATGATATCTCCGTTTTCGACCAGAGGACATTTCCACTGTGCCTCATTTTCTATTAGTGATTAAAGCACTATTTCTAGGGTTAAATTGTTATTACAAAACAGCAGCAATATAATCTGAATATTGTATTAAATGTTTGTAAATTGGTGTCGGTTTTTCCGACACACGACACATTAACCCAAGCCAGGCTGTTTGACCAAAGACTAAACCACAGGTTCCAGACGACGCTTCGAACTCTTCAGACAAGGAAATCTCAGTAGGAGCACCATTGCCACAACACCCACTCAACACCTTCACGGTGCTAGACTTCCTCGTGGAGGCCTCCTCACCAAAGTCCAACGACAGCATGGCCACGTCAACTCGAAGCAAGTCAGAAAGCAGAAGTGCGAGAAAACGTCGAACATGGACACAACCACCTGCAGCTGAAGACAGAAGCCTGAAGAGAGAAGTCATATGAAGAACAAAGACCGAGGCGTCTTCAAGCAACGCCTACACACCACACTACTCTCTAACTCACCTCAAGCCCTGGCGCAGACCCTTCAGAGACAAACATGATCAAGACAAACACTCGACGCAAACCCACGATGGATTGGCCAACGAACTTTTTATCCTCCTCGTTCCACATCCGCATCCACTTCAAGAATTTCAACTTCCCATCGTTCTTCCATCCCCCAACTTCTCCAAGCCCTTTGGACATTGAAGCGAAGCTGGTACCGACCACAGGATGTTCGTCACCAAGATCAACGAACTGTTCCAACCAGGCCCCCTTCCCCAGGAGCACCGAGGCAGGAGTAATGATAGCTCAAACAAGTTCAACTCCATTTACTGAAATAATTAATCATACATCACACTCATCAAAATCACAAAATAAATCTCACAATGTAGATGACTGAACTAGGCCTACCTATATGTACATTTTCCGTAGCCTAATCTGGCTTGTCTCCTGGTAGCCTCGTCTGCGACACTCTCGTCTTTTTCACAGTAAGATTAAAAGGCATTTCTTGGCCACTATGTCACTTCACTACATGTAAATGTTTGCATAATATGAATGTGATATTGAATCACATAAATAATAATAATAAATGATAATACCACAGTTATATTAATCAATACCAAAAATTCAAAATACAGCCTAGTCTCAGGTTCACCATTCACTCGCTGGGCAAATATATCTTATCTTTAAATGAATCTCTTTATTATACATATAAAAATACTTTTACTGTATCACTCATGGCTTATCAATCCTTAACTTAACCCACACAAATGTCTAAAAATACATATATATGCCAACGAGACAAAATAACTGATAAGGTTAAATTCATATCTCCCTTGTAGACTGGACTACTTGCTACTCTGCTACTTGAACAAGTGATTATAAGGTATAGGATGTAAGGTGTGTACACAACTGTCTCATCAAGCTTGGCGTATAGGAACTGCTTGTATCACTCCAGGTGTAATGTCCCGCCGCCACAATAACAAACATCAGTTATACAAACATCAACCCATCAGCTCTGGTGTCTAGCTGGCGGCTTCTGGCTCCCTGTCGCCAAACTTCACGACAGGGTCCTTCTGGTTGCTCTTAGCCTGTCAATACCGCCGCAGACCACAGACTGTCAAAATAGCAGTCCTGGGACGTGTATGCCTTGCGCTCTGGACTTTAGCTCACGGGCCTTACCTTACAAGTGGTTCCTCGGAGTACCCAATTTATATCTCTTAAGTCACTGTTACTGACTGTTACTCAACTATGGCCAGCCAATCACCCGGCTGGCTGGGGCTCAAAACTCTGGCTCCAAAATTGTTGCGCTACCTGGGCCGATCCTCACACGCCTGCCCGGGGCTCTAACCCTGGGCCTCTAAATTCTTCTACACTAAATACAGGCCGGTTCTTCAATAACCGCCCGGGACCCTTAACTCCTGGTCCACTAATTGTCGCTGCATAAATA
>WNGS01164437.1:33068536-33076036 GCA_020271785.1 Procambarus virginalis | reverse complement strand
GCCACGTTATTGTGACTCGTCGCCTGCAGTTTCTCCATTGAATGTTTGCTAGTTCCCTGTTTACTTTTTTCCAGTCTATACTTTTATTAAAATTGAATTTACTGAATAGCCCTTCTTACTTGTTCATTCATTTAGGCCTATTCTGAGTATTGTTGTTAGTTTGCACATCAATGAGCTTGTGATCTGAGTATGTTGGTATGAGATCGTAATGTCTTATTGCTTTATGGAATGTCTGAGATTGCACTGATGCCTTCATTGATATCTTCATTGTAATGTCTGAGATTATGTGTTCATTGTTTGTAAAGACCAGATCTAGAACATTTTTGCTCCTAGTTGGCTCTGATATCTGCTGGTAGAGTGAAAATTTGTCACAAAATTTAAGTAGTTCTCTAATCTGTTGTTGGTTATGTCCACATAGATTTCCTGGTGTAATATTATTACCTGTTATTCTCTATCTTAAACTAGGCAGGTTGAAGTCACCTAGGAAGATAACATCAGGTATTTGGTTTACCAAATTGTCTAAGTTATTCTCTATTATATTTACCTGTTCTGTGAATTCCTCTGCCGTTGCATCTGGCGGTTTGTATATTAGAATAATAACTAAGTTTATTTTATCTGTTTTTACACCCAGTACCTCTACCACTTCATTTGTAGAGTTACAAAGCTCCGAGCATTGACTGATTGATTGACGAAGATTTAGCCTCCCAAGAGGTGGCACGGGCATGAATAGCCCGTAAGTGGTAGATTTTTGTTTGGAGCGAATGTATACAGTGTGTTGGGGTCGCTGTGGAGGACACTGCTTGACGGTGTCTCTGGCTACCCTGGTGCCAGCACGTGGTCCGTGGTGCCAGCACGTGGTCCGTGGTGCCACCACGTGTTCCGTGGTGCCAGCACGTGGTCCCTGGTGCCACCACGTGTTCCGTGGTGTCAGCACGTGGTCCCTGGTGCCAGCACGTGGTCCGTGGTGCCAGCACGTGGTCCGTGGTGCCACCACGTGTTCCGTGGTGCCAGCACGTGGTCCCTGGTGCCAGCACGTGGTCCGTGGTGCCAGCACGTGGTCCGTGGTGCCACCACGTGTTCCGTGGTGCCAGCACGTGGTCCCTGGTGCCACCACGTGTTCCGTGGTGTCAGCACGTGGTCCGTGGTGCCACCACGTGTTCCGTGGTGCCACCACGTGTTCCGTGGTGCCACCACGTGGTCCGTGGTGCCAGCACGTGGTCCCTGGTGCCAGCACGTGGTCCGTGGTGCCACCACGTGTTCCGTGGTGTCAGCACGTGGTCCGTGGTGCCACCACGTGTTCCGTGGTGTCAGCACGTGGTCCGTGGTGCCAGCACGTGGTCCCTGGTGCCAGCACGTGCTCCGTGGTGCCAGCACGTGGTCCGTGGTGCCACCACGTGTTCCGTGGTGTCAGCACGTGGTCCGTGGTGCCACCACGTGTTCCGTGGTGTCAGCACGTGGTCCGTGGTGCCAGCACGTGGTCCCTGGTGCCAACACGTGCTCCGTGGTGCCAGCACGTGGTCCCTGGTGCCAGCACATGGCCCGTGGTGCCAGCACGTGGTCCGTGGTGCCAGCACGTGGTCCGTGGTGCCAGCACGTGGTCCGTGGTGCCAACACGTGCTCCGTGGTGCCAACACGTGGTCCCTGGTGCAAGCACGTGCTCCGTGGTGCCAGCACGTGGTCCCTGGTGCCAACACGTGGTCCCTGGTGCCAGCACGTGGTCCCTGGTGCCAACACGTGGTCCCTGGTGCCAGCACGTGGCCCCTGGTGCCAGCACGTGGTCCGTGGTGCCAGCAGGTGGTCCGTGGTGCCAGCACGTGGTCCGTGGTGCCAGCACATGGTCCGTGGTGCCAGCACGTGGTCCGTGGTGCCAGCACGTGGTCCGTGGTGCCAGCACGTGGTCCGTGGTGCCAGCACGTGGTCCGTGGTGCCAGCACGTGGTCCGTGGTGCCAGCACGTGGTCCGTGGTGCCAGCACGTGGTCCGTGGTACCAGCAGGTGGTCCGTGGTGCCAGCACGTGCTCCGTGGTGCCAGCACGTGGTCCGTGGTGCCAACACGTGGTCCGTGGTGCCAGCAGGTGGTCCGTGGTGCCAGCACGTGGCCCCTGGTGCCAGCACGTGGTCCCTGGTGCCAGCACGTGGTCCCTGGTGCCAGCACGTGGTCCCTGGTGCCAACACGTGGTCCCTGGTGCCAGCACATGGTCCGTGGTGCCAGCACGTGGTCCGTGGTGCCAGCACGTGGTCCCTGGTGCCAGCACGTGGTCCCTGGTGCCAACACGTGGTCCCTGGTGCCAGCACGTGGTCCCTGGTGCCAGCACGTGCTCCGTGGTGCCAGCACATGGTCCGTGGTGCCAGCACGTGGTCCCTGGTGCCAGCACGTGGCCCCTGGTGCCAGCACGTGGTCCCTGGTGCCAACACGTGGTCCCTGGTGCCAGCACATGGTCCGTGGTGCCAGCACATGGTCCGTGGTGCCAGCACATGGTCCGTGGTGCCAGCACATGGTCCCTGGTGCCAGCACATGGTCCCTGGTGCCAGCACATGGTCCCTGGTGCCAGCACGTGGCCCCTGGTGCCAGCACATGGTCCCTGGTGCCAGCACATGGTCCGTGGTGCCAGCACATGGTCCCTGGTGCCAGCACATGGTCCCTGGTGCCAGCACATGGTCCGTGGTGCCAGCACATGGTCCGTGGTGCCAGCACGTGGTCCCTGGTGCCAGCACATGGTCCGTGGTGCCAGCACATGGTCCCTGGTGCCAGCACATGGTCCGTGGTGCCAGCACGTGGTCCCTGGTGCCAGCACATGGTCCGTGGTGCCAGCACATGGTCCGTGGTGCCAGCACATGGTCCGTGGTGCCAGCACGTGGCCCTGGTGCCAGCACGTGGTCCCTGGTGCCAGCACATGGTCCGTGGTGCCAGCACGTGGTCCCTGGTGCCAGCACGTGGTCCCTGGTGCCAGCACGTGGTCCCTGGTGCCAGCACATGGTCCGTGGTGCCAGCACGTGGTCCCTGGTGCCAGCACGTGGTCCCTGGTGCCAGCACATGGTCCGTGGTGCCAGCACGTGGTCCCTGGTGCCAGCACGTGGTCCCTGGTGCCAGCACGTGGCCCCTGGTGCCAGCACGTGGTCCCTGGTGCCAGCACATGGTCCGTGGTGCCAGCACGTGGCCCCTGGTGCCAGCACGTGGCCCCTGGTGCCAGCACGTGGTCCCTGGTGCCAGCACATGGTCCGTGGTGCCAGCACGTGGTCCCTGGTGCCAGCACATGGTCCGTGGTGCCAGCACATGGTCCGTGGTGCCAGCACATGGTCCCTGGTGCCAGCACATGGTCCGTGGTGCCAGCACATGGTCCGTGGTGCCAGCACGTGGCCCTGGTGCCAGCACGTGGTCCGTGGTGCCAGCACGTGGCCCCTGGTGCCAGCACATGGTCCCTGGTGCCAGCACATGGTCCCTGGTGCCAGCACATGGTCCGTGGTGCCAGCACATGGTCCGTGGTGCCAGCACATGGTCCCTGGTGCCAGCACGTGGTCCCTGGTGCCAGCACGTGGTCCCTGGTGCCAGCACATGGTCCCTGGTGCCAGCACGTGGTCCCTGGTGCCAGCACGTGGTCCCTGGTGCCAGCACATGGTCCCTGGTGCCAGCACGTGGCCCCTGGTGCCAGCACATGGTCCCTGGTGCCAGCACGTGGTCCCTGGTGCCAGCACATGGTCCCTGGTGCCAGCACGTGGCCCCTGGTGCCAGCACATGGTCCCTGGTGCCAGCACATGGTCCGTGGTGCCAGCACGTGGTCCGTGGTGCCAGCACATGGTCCCTGGTGCCAGCACATGGTCCCTGGTGCCAGCACATGGTCCCTGGTGCCAGCACGTGGTCCCTGGTGCCAGCACATGGTCCGTGGTGCCAGCACGTGGCCCCTGGTGCCAGCACATGGTCCGTGGTGCCAGCACATGGTCCGTGGTGCCAGCACATGGTCCCTGGTGCCAGCACATGGTCCCTGGTGCCAGCACATGGTCCCTGGTGCCAGCACATGGTCCCTGGTGCCAGCACATGGTCCGTGGTGCCAGCACATGGTCCCTGGTGCCAGCACATGGTCCCTGGTGCCAGCACATGGTCCGTGGTGCCAGCACATGGTCCCTGGTGCCAGCACATGGTCCGTGGTGCCAGCACATGGTCCGTGGTGCCAGCACATGGTCCGTGGTGCCAGCACATGGTCCGTGGTGCCAGCACGTGGTCCGTGGTGCCAGCACGTGGTCCGTGGTGCCAGCACGTGGTCCGTGGTGCCAGCACATGGTCCGTGGTGCCAGCACATGGTCCCTGGTGCCAGCACGTGGTCCCTGGTGCCAGCACATGGTCCGTGGTGCCAGCACATGGTCCGTGGTGCCAGCACGTGGTCCCTGGTGCCAGCACGTGGTCCCTGGTGCCAGCACGTGGTCCGTGGTGCCAGCACGTGGTCCCTGGTGCCAGCACATGGTCCGTGGTGCCAGCACGTGGTCCCTGGTGCCAGCACGTGGTCCCTGGTGCCAGCACGTGGTCCGTGGTGCCAGCACGTGGTCCCTGGTGCCAGCACGTGGTCCCTGGTGCCAGCACATGGTCCCTGGTGCCAGCACGTGGTCCCTGGTGCCAGCACGTGGTCCCTGGTGCCAGCACATGGTCCGTGGTGCCAGCACATGGTCCCTGGTGCCAGCACGTGGTCCCTGGTGCCAGCACATGGTCCCTGGTGCCAGCACGTGGTCCCTGGTGCCAGCACATGGTCCCTGGTGCCAGCACGTGGTCCCTGGTGCCAGCACGTGGTCCCTGGTGCCAGCACATGGTCCGTGGTGCCAGCACATGGTCCCTGGTGCCAGCACGTGGTCCGTGGTGCCAGCACATGGTCCGTGGTGCCAGCACATGGTCCCTGGTGCCAGCACATGGTCCCTGGTGCCAGCACGTGGCCCTGGTGCCAGCACGTGGCCCTGGTGCCAGCACATGGTCCGTGGTGCCAGCACGTGGTCCGTGGTGCCAGCACGTGGTCCGTGGTGCCAGCACGTGGTCCGTGGTGCCAGCACATGGTCCGTGGTGCCAGCACATGGTCCGTGGTGCCAGCACGTGGTCCCTGGTGCCAGCACATGGTCCGTGGTGCCAGCACGTGGTCCCTGGTGCCAGCACATGGTCCCTGGTGCCAGCACATGGTCCCTGGTGCCAGCACATGGTCCCTGGTGCCAGCACATGGTCCCTGGTGCCAGCACGTGGTCCGTGGTGCCAGCACGTGGTCCGTGGTGCCAGCACATGGTCCCTGGTGCCAGCACATGGTCCCTGGTGCCAGCACATGGTCCCTGGTGCCAGCACGTGGTCCCTGGTGCCAGCACGTGGTCCGTGGTGCCAGCACGTGGTCCGTGGTGCCAGCACATGGTCCCTGGTGCCAGCACATGGTCCCTGGTGCCAGCACATGGTCCCTGGTGCCAGCACGTGGTCCCTGGTGCCAGCACGTGGTCCGTGGTGCCAGCACATGGTCCGTGGTGCCAGCACGTGGTCCGTGGTGCCAGCACGTGGTCCGTGGTGCCAGCACATGGTCCGTGGTGCCAGCACGTGGTCCGTGGTGCCAGCACGTGGTCCGTGGTGCCAGCACATGGTCCGTGGTGCCAGCACGTGGTCCCTGGTGCCAGCACGTGGTCCCTGGTGCCAGCACGTGGTCCCTGGTGCCAGCACGTGGTCCGTGGTGCCAGCACATGGTCCCTGGTGCCAGCACATGGTCCGTGGTGCCAGCACGTGGTCCCTGGTGCCAGCAGTGGTGCCCTTGGTGCCAACACGTTGTCCCTGGTGCCAACACGTGGTCCCTGGTGCCAGCACGTGGTCCCCTGGTGCCAACACGTGGTCCCTGGTGCCAGCACGTGGTCCCTGGTGCCAACACGGGTCCCTGGTGCCAACACGTGTCCCTGGTGCCAGCAGGTGGTCCCTGGTGCCAACACGTGGTCCCTGGTGCCAACACGTGGTCCGTGGTGCCAGCAGTGGTCCCTGGTGCCAAACACGTGGTCCCTGGTGCCAACACGTGGTCCCTGGTGCCAACACGTGGTCCCCTGGTGCCCACGTGGTCCCTGGTGCCAGCACGTGGTCCCTGGTGCCAACACGTGGTCCCTGGTGCCAACACGTGGTCCCTGGTGCCAACACGTGGTCCCTGGTGCCAACACGTGGTCCGTGGTGCCAACACATGGTCCGTGGTGCCAGCAGGTGGTCCGTGGTGCCAGCACATGGTCCTGGTGCCAACACGTAGTCCGTGGTGCCAGCACGTGGTCCGTGGTGCCAGCAGGTGTCCCTGGTGCCAACACGTGGCCCTTGTGCCAACACGTGGTCCGTGGTGCCAGCAGGTGGTCCGTGGTGCCAGCACGTGGTCCGTGGTGCCACACGTGGTCCGTGGTGCCAGCAGTGGTCCCTGGTGCCAGCCGTGGTCCCTGGTGCCAGCACGTGGTCCCTGGTGCCAGCAGGTGGCCCGTGGTGCCAGCACGTGGTCCCTGGTGCCACACGTGGTCCGTGGTGCCAGCAGGTGGCCGTGGTGCCAGCACGTGGTCCCTGGTGCCAGCACGTGGTCCGTGGTGCCAGCACATGGTCCCTGGTGCCAGACAGGCCCGTGGTGCCAGCACGTGGTCCCTGGTGCCAACACGTGGTCCGTGGTGCCAACACATGGTCCCTGGTGCCAGCAGGTGCCCGTGGTGCCAGCCTGGTCCCTGGTGCCAACACGTGGTCCGTGGTGCCAGCATTGTCCGTGGTGCCAGCACGTGGTCCGTGGTGCCAGCACGTGCTCCGTGGTGCCAACACGTGGTCCGTGGTGCCAACACGTGGCCCCTGGTGCCAGCACGTGGTCCTGGTGCCAGCACGTGGTCCCTGGTGCCAGCAGGTGGGCTCCGTGGTGCCAGCACGTGGTCCCTGTGCCAGCACGTGGTCCCTGGTGCCAGCACGTGCTCCGTGGTGCCAGCACGTGGTCCTGGTGCCAGCACGTGGTCCGTGGTGCCAGCACGTGGTCCGTGGTGCCAGCAGGTGTCCCTGGTGCCAGCACGTGCTCCGTGGTGCCAGCAGGTGGTCCCTGGTGCCAGCACGTGGTCCGTGGTGCCAGCACGTGGTCCGTGGTGCCAGCATGGTCCCTGGTGCCAGCACGTGTCCCTGGTGCCAGCAGGTGGTCCGTGGTGCCAGCACGTGGTCCCTGGTGCCAGCAGGTGGTCCCTGGTGCCAGCACGTGCTCCGTGTGCCAGCACGTGCTCCGTGGTGCCAGCATGTGGTCCGTGGTGGCAGCAGGTGGTCCTTGGTGCCAGCACGTGCTCCGTGGTGCCAGCACGTGCTCCGTGGTGCCAGCACGTCTCCGTGGTGCCAGCACGTGGTCCGTGGTGCCAGCACGTTGTCCTGGTGCCAGCACGTGCTCCGTGGTGCCAGCACGTGGTCCGTGGTGCCAGCGTGCTCCGTGGTGCCAGCACGTGGCTCCGTGGTGCCAGCACGTGGCCCCTGGTGCCAGCACGTGGTCCCTGGTGCCAGCACGTGGTCCGTGGTGCC
>WNGS01164437.1:33019528-33068436 GCA_020271785.1 Procambarus virginalis | reverse complement strand
GACTCACCTGCTGGCATGGGACTCACCTGCTTGACCACAGGACTCACCTGCTGGCACCGGACTCACCTGCTGGCACAGGACTCACTGCTGACACAGGACTCACCTGCTGGCATGGGACTTCACCTGCTGGCAGGGGACTCACCTGCTGGCATGGGACTCACCTGCTGACACAGGACTCACCTGCTGGCATGGGACTCACCTGCTGGCATGGGACTCACCTGCTGACACAGGACTCCACCTGCTGGCATGAGACTCACCTGCTGACACAGGACTCACCTGCTGGCATGGGACTCACCTGCTGGCATGGGACTCACCTGCTGACACAGGACTCACCTGCTGGCATGAGACTCACCTGCAGACACAGGACTCACCTGCTGGCACAGGACTCACCTGCTGGCATGGGACTCACCTGCTGACACAGGACTCACCTGCTGGCATGAGACTCACCTGCTGACACAGGACTCACCTGCTGGCATGGGACTCACCTGCTGGCACAGGACTCACTGCTGGCATGGGACTCACCTGCTGACACAGGACTCACCTGCTGGCACAGGACTCACCTGCTGGCATGGGACTCACCTGCTGACACAGGACTCACCTGCTGGCACAGGACTCACCTGCTGGCACAGGACTCACCTGCTGACACAGGACTCACCTGCTGGCATGGGACTCACCTGCTGGCACAGGACTCACTGCTGGCATGGGACTCACCTGCTGACACAGGACTCACCTGCTGACACAGGACTCACCTGCTGGCATGGGACTCACCTGCTGACACAGGACTCACCTGCTGACACAGGACTCACCTGCTGGCACAGGACTCACCTGCTGACACAGGACTCACCTGCTGACACAGGACTCACCTGCTGGCACAGGACTCACCTGCTGGCATGGGACTCACCTGCTGGCATGGGACTCACCTGCTGGCACAGGACTCACCTGCTGACAAGGACTCACCTGCTGACACAGGACTCACCTGCTGACACAGGACTCACCTGCTGACACAGGACTCACCTGCTGACACAGGACTCACCTGCGGGTATTAGATTGGATCTTGAGCCCCATACTCTCAACAAGGGGTCACCCTCAGCTCTCCTGATGATGGTTAAGATCTGAAACAAGGAGGAACACTTTCACTGACCAATACCTACACCTTCATCAAGGAGGAACACTTTCACTGACCAATACCTACACCTTCATCAAGGAGGAACACTTTCACTGACCAATACCTACACCTTCATCAAGGAGGATCACTTTCACTGACCAATACCTACACCTTCATCAAGGAGGAACACTTTCACTGACCAATACCTACACCTTCATCAAGGAGGAACACTTTCACTGACCAATACCTACACCTTCATCAAGGAGGAACACTTTCACTGACCAATGCCTACACCTTCATCAAGGAGGATCACTTTCACTGACCAATACCTACACCTTCATCAAGGAGGATCACTTTCACTGACCAATGCCTACACCTTCATCAAGGAGGATCACTTTCACTGACCAATACCTACACCTTCATCAAGGAGGAACACTTTCACTGACCAATACCTACACCTTCATCAAGGAGGATCACTTTCACTGACCAATACCTACACCTTCATCAAGGAGGATCACTTTCACTGACCAATACCTACACCTTCATCAAGGAGGAACACTTTCACTGACCAATACCTACACCTTCATCAAGGAGGATCACTTTCACTGACCAATACCTACACCTTCATCAAGGAGGATCACTTTCACTGATCAATACCGATTGATCGAGAAAAATAGTCACACCATGAATTCTATCCACATATTACATGTCTCAGTTACTTAATTATTCTCCGTACAGTGTTCCAAACATTAAACAACTGTTTCTTGTGATTGAGACCAATAATATTAATGATTGAGATCAATAATTATTGATATATTTATTAACACCTTCCTCTCTTCGTTCATAAATGGATTGAATTTACACTGGTATGAGTGACGTGACTTGTCACTGAGGAGGGAGAGGAATCGGCCGGTATTAGGAGACAAGTGTGGTTCTCGTGAGGTGCTGGCAGGTGCACCTCCCTGGCACTCGTCACCTGCGAGTGACGAGTAGGTGACGAGTGCCAGGGAGTGTCAACGCCATCTGCTGCCACACCCTCCTATTTCCAGAGACCTCGTCCCGGTGGCATTTAAATGTTTCTACTTATATTCTCGAGCGCGGGAAAATTAGTGATTCAGCTGGGTTACGAGGCATGGTTGACGACAGGACAGAGCGAGCCTCTTGCAACTCTTTATTAGATAACTGTCAGATGTATCTAATAATGCCAATAGCAATGGCATTATTAGGCTGTAGCAACTGTTACGTTGTGATCTTTGGGCAGATGTTCAGTGACGACCCAAGGGCCGAGTGTACCCGTGTCACCACGCGAGAGTGTGGCGACGCAGTGACGCCCCGAGGGACGAGTGTACCCGTGTCGCCACGCGAGTGTGGCGACACAGTGACGACCCGAGGGCCGAGTGTACCTGTGTCACCACGCGAGAGTGTGGCGACACAGTGACGACCCGAGGGCCGAGTGTACATGTGTCACCACGCGAGAGTGTGGCGACACAGTGACGACCCGAGGGACGAGTGTACCTGTGTCACCACGCGAGTGTGGCGACGAAGTGACGACCCGAGGGACGAGTGTACCCGTGTCACCACGCGAGTGTGGCGACGCAGTGACGACCCGAGGGACGAGTGTACCTGTGTCACCATGCGAGTGTGGCGACGCAGTGCCGACCCGAGGGACGAGTGTACCCGTGTCACCACGCGAGAGTGTGGCGACGCAGTGACCGCGAGGATCAGTGTGTGTCCGGCGCTGTATGTGGAAATCTAGACAGATAAACTCGCATAGTTTTCCACTTAACAACAAGTAGATTAGTAAACTAACCAATATAATTAATTGTTACAAATCAATGATTTACGGCTGATATTTTATTATTAAATAAACCAGCCATTCTATGTGTAAGGTTAACACCCAGCAGCAGCAGATGAAATTAACCATAGAGTCTGCTTCATACCGTCCACTCATTTAAATGAATCTAAATTAACAAAATTACCAGCTGGGAAATTAACCATAGTAGTGGTGGTCTGTGGTTGTAGTAGTGGTGGTCTGTGGTTGTAGTAGTGGTGGTCTGTGGTAGTAGTGGTGGTTTGTGGTAGTAGTGGTGGTTGTGGTAGTAGTGGTGGTCTGTGGTAGTAATGGTGGTCTGTGGTAGTAATGGTGGTCTGTGGTAGTAGTGGTGGTCTGTGGTAGTAGTGGTGGTCTGTGGTAGTAGTGGTGGTCTATGGTAGTAGTGGTGGTCTGTGGTAGTAGTGGTGGTCTGTGGTAGTAGTGGTGGTCTGTGGTAGTAGTGGTGGTCTGTGGTAGTAGTGGTGGTTTGTGGTAGTAGTGGTGGTCTGTGGTAGTAATGGTGGTCTGTGGTAGTAGTGGTGGTCTGTGGTAGTAGTGGTGGTCTGTGGTTGTAGTGGTGGTTTGTGGTAGTAGTGGTGGTTTGTGGTAGTAGTGGTGGTCTGTGGTAGTAGTGGTGGTCTGTGGTAGTAGTAGTGGTCTGTGGTAGTAGTGGTGGTCTGTGGCAGTAGTGGTGGTCTGTGGTAGTAGTGGTGGTCTGTGGCAGTAGTGGTGGTCTGTGGTAGTAGTGGTGGTCTGTGGCAGTAGTGGTGGTCTGTGGCTGTAGTGGTGGTCTGTGGTAGTAAATATAAATAAATAAATTTGTTTATTCAGGTAAGGTATATACATACAAGTGAGGTTACATTAATGGATCGAATTATAGGTAGAGCTAGTACATACAATGCCTAAAGCCACTATTACGCAATGCGTTTCGGGCAGGAAGAACATTAATATCTAGAACTTAATATTAATAGAGCATAAAGAATAAAATGTGTTGAGAACAAATACATATAAAGATAAAAAAAAAAGGGGAACATGACTGAAAAAGCAGCACAAATACGAAAGGTTGACAAACAGTGTTGATTAAAAAATAACAGACATGGGTTGAACTAGAGGGGTAAGGTAGGTTACAGGGAATTTATTAGGTAGTGTTTAGTTTTATTCTTAAACTGGTTGAGAGAGGTACAGTCTTTAACATGGTTGGGGAGGTCATTCCACATTCTGGGTCCCTTCATTTGTAGAGCATTTCTAGTTTGATTAAGCCGTACTCTTGGAATATCAAAACTGTATTTATTTCTGGTGTGGTGCTCATGGGTTCTTTTACAACCAGCAATGAAGCTTTTGAGTTCAGGATTGGCATTACAGTTCAGCGTTTTATATATGTATGATACACATGAGAGAATGTGCAGTGACTTAATATCTAACATATTCAGAGATTTGAGTAGGGGTACCGAGTGATGTCTGGGGCCAGAGTTGGATATTGTCCTAATAGCAGCTTTGTGTTGAGTAATTAGAGGACGTAAATGATTTTGGGTAGTAGAACCCCAAGCACAAATACCATAGTTGAGATATGGATAGATGAGGGAGTAATAGAGAGTCACCAGGGCAGGTCGGGGTACATAATATCTGATCTTAGAGAGAATGCCAACAGTTTTTGAAACTTTTTTTGATATGTTAGAATGTGTCCCTGGAAGTTCAGCTTGTGGTCAATGAGAACGCCAAGGAACTTACCATCTAATTTGTTACAAATTTGGGTATTGTTAATTTTGAGATTTATTTGATTAGAGGATTTATTGCCAAACAGAATATAGAAAGTTTTGTCAATGTTAAGGGTGAGTTGTTGGCAGTTAGCCAAAGATGGACTTTATTTAGCTCAGTATTTACTGTGGCATTTAGAGCAAGGGGGTCAGGACTGGAGTAAATGAAGGTGGTGTCGTCAGCAAAAAGAATTGGTTTGAGGTGTTGGGAGGCATTTGGAAGGTCATTAATGTAGATGAGAAAGAGGAGAGGGCCAAGTATGTGCCCTGAGGAACACCGATGTTGATGGGTAGGGTGGGAGAAATTGAATGAATGTCACAGAAACCATACTGGAGCCTGTCAGTAAGTAAGATTTGAGGTATTGCAGGGAGTGTCCTCTGACTCCATAATGATGTAATTAAGAAGAAGGTTTGGTGGTTGACAGTGTCAAAAGCCTTACGCAGGCCACAAATAACCCAACAGGGAACTCATTTTTATCAAGAGCTGCATGAATCAAGTTAATCATACTAATAAGTGCATCGTAGTGCTTTTTTGGGTCTGAAGCCATATTGACAAGAGCTAAGTATATTGAGTTGGCTAGATAAGAGTAGAGCTGCTTGTAGATTAGTTTTTCAACTATATTTTTGACAAGTTTAGGCAGGATTGATATAGGTCTGTAGTTGTTAACATCTGTGAGATCACCACATTGTGGACAGGTGTAGGGGTTACTCGCTTTCTTTAGAATATCTGGAAAGGTTGGAGTTCAAGTGACTTGTTGAAGAGCAATGCAATAGCAGGGGCTAAAGATCTGGAGGCTTTTTTGTAAATTAAAGTTGGTATCTCATCAAGGGCACTAGACTTGGTTTTAAGGAAAGGATATTCATGACGTCGTGGGAATTAGCAGGCGTTAGGTACAGAGACTGTGTATAGTTACCTTAAGATAGTCCTTAAATCATACTGGAAGGTTGGAATATCATTTGCAAGGATGACCCATGACCCAATGGAAGAGAAGAACCTATTAAACTCAATAGCAGAATCAGAGGCTGAAAGCTGGCCATCGTTACTGGACAGGAGTGTTTGGTTTGTTATTAAAAATCTTCTTTGATCCCAATATTTGTGAGATTGTGCTCCAAGTTTTTTAATGTTGCTCTTTATTTGGGTAAATCTATCTTCGTAGAATTTAGTTTTGGCTCGTCTAAATTATTTAGATAGCAATAACGAGTAATTCTTGGAAAATCTTTGGAGACGGTCTACCTAACCTATACTTCTTCTCAAGGTCATGTTTTTTTATTAATGGATTTAAGTNTCTCTCAGCTCATCTTCTATTTACTTAGATTTCACTGAAGGTTCTATATGACCTTCATAACGTGACTAATTCCCAATCCTTGTAACATTCTTCTTGTTTCACCCTCCGCTCTCTTCACTAGGTGGCAGTTTGCCAAGGCTGACTGGAAACTAGTCACCCGTCACACTACTTTTTCTGACTTCTCTGATCTGCCTCTTTCTCGAACTCTCCTCCTTTTTCATGGCTCTGTATTCAATGGTGGCCTCCGCTCTGTTCCCTGCTCTTCCTCCCATGGCACACGAGGAGGTAGAGGCCACCCTTCATGCTTAGCCATCCGTATGACTAAGTATGAAGGTTGCCAACCATTACAGTTGACATTCCTCTTCTCCAGATCTGGAAGAAAACCAGTCCTTCACCTCCATGGTTCTCTTGTGGCAGATCCGGTGTTGGTCACATCCAAAACTGAGTTCACATTTCTCGACTGTTCGCTCCAGTTCTCATCTTCCTCCTCCTTTCGTTACTCGTAAGCCCCTTCTTGAATCTTGTTCCTTAGATTTTCGCACCCATCTACACCTCCACTATAACGATCCCTTCTCTAGGAATTACAGTCTACCCTGATCCTTTGCGGTTCTTCGGCAGTGGGCTCAAATGACATGAGATGCTTTGCCATCTCCCTCCATGCACATTTCAGTATTTACTGAATGTTTACAACCGTATCTGGGAGGCATCATCAGTCTCTGAGGACTGACTTGAGGCAGTTCTTCCTTTTCGGAAACCAGGTTCTCAAGGGAAAACCCAATAAGGATTTCTGCCCTATTGCCCAAACGTGTTGCATTGGCAAACGTTTTGAACGTATGGTCAATGTCCATCTGATGTGGTTCTTAGAATGCTATCAACACCTCTTCTCTTCTCAATTTGGCTTTCGCAAATGTTGCGGCACGACTGATGTCTTAGTGGACTTAGAGGTCTATACTTGAACTGCCTTTGCTGCAAAGACCTCTGTTGCTGCTGTCATTTTTTACCTGGAAAAGACACCTCCTGGAGACATCGTGTTCTGTCCCAGCTCCATTCTTTTGGCATTGAAGAAAATCTCCCTCTATCCCTACAAAGCTTCCTCTGTAGTCGCTCATTTAGAGTTAGGCTTGGTACCACTCTCTCTGCCTCTTTTTTGGCAATACGAAGGTGTGTGCCCCAAGGTAGTGTTCTGAGAATTACTGTCTTTTTTTGGCTCTTCTCAATGGTCTTCTTTCCTCCCTTCCATCTGGTATTTTCTCAGCTCTCTATGTTGACGATCTTACCCACTGCTGTCGAGATGATGACTCACCTTTCCTTCAACGGCGGCTTCAACTTGTGATTGATGTTGTGCCATCCTGGGCCACCAATCATGGCTTCAAGTTCTCTACAACTAAGACTTGTGCTATGACTTTTACTCAGAAGCAGGTCCTTCTTCGTCCCTCTTTGCTGCTCTGTGGTAATCCTCTTTTAATATTTCATATTAAATATTAATATCAATATCTGAGTTACCATTTGACACTCATTTGTCTTGGTTGCCCCATATCTCTTACCTTTGAGTTCAATGCTCTAAGGGCCTTAACTTAAAGACTTGTTCCATACTTCCTGCAGAGCTGATAGACACACGCTCATCTAGTTACAGTCTTGCTTGTGCTGTGTAAAATTGATTATGGCTGTCCCACTTACTTGTCTGCCTCTCTTTTCATCGCCTTGTTGCTCTGCACCATACTGGGCTATACCTTAGCTTTGATGACTTCCATTCATCCCCCACTCTGAGCCTGTATGTTGACACAGGCGTCCTGTCTCAACAGGATCGTAGTGATCGTTACTGTCTTCGTTACCTTGCATTGTCCCATCATCCTCATTCACGCTCATGTTATGCTTTGACCGTTACCCATCCTGTGGTCCCTGTTTGTCTGTATGGATGTATCTCTTGTGAGATTCTCTCTCGGTTCATGTTACCAACATTTCTCTTCATGTGGTTCCATGCTTGCCTTCATGGAGCAGCAACCCGCTCTCCCACAAGACAGTACATATATGACTTATTGCTTATATAGTCAATATTTGGCATATTAATAAGTACATATGTGGTATATTCAAAGTTATATTTTGTTTTCAAGGTCCAAACTCTTTCTATAGATTTGCTATACACCAGTTTTAATATTTGGAATTTCTTTTTCAGTTTTACTAAACAATAGAAATTTTATACAAAATTTTGACAATATCCTGAGTTACTTTACAATTTATTTAAATATTTTAGTTTTGTTTTATTATTTTTATAAAACTGTAATATCAATATAGGTATAGATTCAGTACTAATTGTAATTAAGAAGCAATAATATGCTTATCTTAACATACTAAGAAGGTTAGGTTAGGTCGGAGTTTTTTATTCAGCTTTTCAGGGTAAACTCAAATATTCACAATAAATTAGTATGTCACATATGCACTTATTATTAAGCCAAATATTGACTATAAGCAAGTGCGAGAACGGGTTGCATGGAGGGTCCCACTTGCAAAGTTTTGCAAAACCTTGACCCCACACGACAAAGGCTTCTACCCCTCCTGCAGTTCTGAAACGCCTTTTCTTTCACACTTGTAGTCTTCACAGTCAAGTTTTGCTGGGCTCCCAACCTTATTGGTGTTTCCTTAAATGAGTACGCATACACTGCCACTAAGGAGGCTATCCTCAATTGTCCTATTTCCTGCAAAGGCATTCTTTATTTCGATTTCCAACCAGTCATTAATTTCTCAATCTGTGCCCATTGGAAGAGGCGTTGGTCTTCTGTTACTGGTAACAAACTGCATACTCTTAAGGGTAGTGTGCCTCTGTGGCCTTCCTCCTACCACCATAACCGGCGGTGGGAAACGGCTCTGACAAGGTTGTGAATTGGCCATATGCGCTTAACTCACGGGCACTTAATGGAGCACCGCCCTGCTTCTTATTGTCCAAACTGCATTGTCCCTCTTACGGTCATACATCTTCTTGTTAAATGACCTGATTTTCAGGATGTTTTGTGAATCTTGCTTCCCGACCGTCCCTCGTGGTCACTTGTCCCTCGATATAATCCTTGGTGAATCAAAGCCTTTGATATTGTTTGCCTTATGCATTTTTTCTGGTATTGGCATCCTTAGTGATATTAAGCGCCAAAAGAATACCCTGCGACTTTGATGGTGCTACACAGCCTCCCCAGTTTGGTGCCTTCTTTAAATAGTTACATAATCCCCTGCTGGCATGAGACTCACCTGCTGGCACAGGACTCACCTGCTGGCATGAGACTCACCTGCTGGCATGAGACTCACCTGCTGGCATGGGACTCACCTGCTGGCACAGGACTCACCTGCTGGCATGAGACTCACCTGCTGGCACGGGACTCACCTGCTGGCACGGGACTCACCTGCTGGCACGGGACTCACCTGCTGGCACGGGACTCACTTGCTGGCACAGGACTCACCTGCTGGCATGAGACTCACCTGCTGGCATGAGACTCACCTGCTGGCATGAGACTCACCTGCTGGCATGGGACTCACCTGCTGGCACAGGACTCACCTGCTGCATGAGACTCACCTGCTGGCACGGGACTCACCTGCTGGCACAGGACTCACCTGCTGGCATGAGACTCACCTGCTGGCACGGGACTCACCTGCTGGCACAGGACTCACCTGCTGGCATGAGACTCACCTGCTGGCATGAGACTCACCTGCTGGCACGGGACTCACCTGCTGGCATGAGACTCACCTGCTGGCACAGGACTCACCTGCTGGCATGAGACTCACCTGCTGGCATGGGACTCACCTGCTGGCATGGGACTCACCTGCTGGCATGAGACTCACCTGCTGGCATGGGACTCACCTGCTGGCACAGGACTCACCTGCTGGCATGAGACTCACCTGCTGGCATGGGACTCACCTGCTGGCACAGGACTCACCTGCTGGCATGGACTCACCTGCTGGCATGGGACTCACCTGCTGGCACGGACTCACCTGCTGGCATGAGACTCACCTGCTGGCACGGGACTCACCTGCTGGCACAGGACTCACCTGCTGGCATGAGACTCACCTGCTGGCACAGGACTCACCTGCTGGCACAGGACTCACCTGCTGGCATGGGACTCACCTGCTGGCACGGGACTCACCTGCTGGCACAGGACTCACCTGCTGGCATGGGACTCACCTGCTGACATGGGACTCACCTGCTGGCATGGGACTCACCTGCTGGCATGAGACTCACCTGCTGGCATGGGACTCACCTGCTGGCATGGGACTCACCTGCTGGCACAGGACTCACCTGCTGGCACAGGACTCACCTGCTGGCATGGGACTCACCTGCTGGCATGGGACTCACCTGCTGGCATGGGACTCACCTGCTGGCATGGGACTCACCTGCTGGCATGGGACTCACCTGCTGGCACAGGACTCACCTGCTGGCATGGGACTCACCTGCTGGCATGGGACTCACCTGCTGGCATGGGACTCACCTGCTGGCATGAGACTCACCTGCTGGCATGGGACTCACCTGCTGGCACAGGACTCACCTGCTGGCACAGGACTCACCTGCTGGCATGGGACTCACCTGCTGGCACAGGACTCACCTGCTGGCACAGGACTCACCTGCTGGCATGGGACTCACCTGCTGGCACAGGACTCACCTGCTGGCATGGGACTCACCTGCTGGCATGGGACTCACCTGCTGGCATGAGACTCACCTGCTGGCATGGGACTCACCTGCTGGCATGAGACTCACCTGCTGGCATGGGACTCACCTGCTGGCATGGGACTCACCTGCTGGCATGAGACTCACCTGCTGGCATGGACTCACCTGCTGGCATGAGACTCACCTGCTGGCATGAGACTCACCTGCTGGCATGAGACTCACCTGCTGGCATGAGACTCACCTGCTGGCATGGGACTCACCTGCTGGCACAGGACTCACCTGCTGGCACAGGACTCACCTGCTGGCATGGGACTCACCTGCTGGCATGGACTCACCTGCTGGCATGAGACTCACCTGCTGGCATGGGACTCACTTGCTGGCATGGGACTCACCTGCTGGCACAGGACTCACCTGCTGGCACAGGACTCACTTGCTGGCATGGGACTCACCTGCTGGCATGAGACTCACCTGCTGGCATGAGACTCACCTGCTGGCATGGGACTCACCTGCTGGCACAGGACTCACTTGCTGGCATGGGACTCACCTGCTGGCACAGGACTCACCTGCTGGCACAGGACTCACCTGCTGGCACAGGACTCACCTGCTGGCACAGAACTCACCTGCTGGCATGGGACTCACCTGCTGGCATGGGACTCACTTGCTGGCATGAGACTCACCTGCTGGCACAGGACTCACCTGCTGGCACAGGACTCACCTGCTGGCATGAGACTCACCTGCTGGCATGGGACTCACCTGCTGGCATGAGACTCACTTGCTGGCATGAGACTCACCTGCTGGCATGGGACTCACCTGCTGGCATGGGACTCACCTGCTGGCATGGGACTCACCTGCTGGCATGGGACTCACCTGCTGGCATGGGACTCACCTGCTGGCATGAGACTCACCTGCTGGCATGGGACTCACCTGCTGGCATGGGACTCACCTGCTGGCATGGGACTCACCTGCTGGCATGAGACTCACCTGCTGGCATGGGACTCACCTGCTGGCACGGGACTACCTGCTGGCACAGGACTCACCTGCTGGCATGAGACTCACCTGCTGGCACGGGACTCACCTGCTGGCACAGGACTCACCTGCTGGCATGGGACTCACCTGCTGGCACAGGACTCATCTGCTGGCATGGGACTCACCTGCTGACACAGGACTCACCTGCTGGCATGGGACTCACCTGCTGGCATGGGACTCACCTGCTGGCACAGGACTCACCTGCTGGCATGGGACTCACCTGCTGGCATGGGACTCACCTGCTGGCACAGGACTCACCTGCTGGCACGGGACTCACCTGCTGGCACGGGACTCACCTGCTGGCACAGGACTCACCTGCTGGCATGGGACTCACCTGCTGGCACAGGACTCACCTGCTGGCACAGGACTCACCTGCTGGCATGAGACTCACCTGCTGGCACAGGACTCACCTGCTGGCATGGGACTCACCTGCTGGCATGGGACTCACCTGCTGGCACAGGACTCACCTGCTGGCATGAGACTCACCTGCTGGCATGGGACTCACCTGCTGGCACAGGACTCACCTGCTGGCATGGGACTCACCTGCTGGCATGGGACTCACCTGCTGGCATGGGACTCACCTGCTGGCATGGGACTCACCTGCTGGCATGGGACTCACCTGCTGGCATGGGACTCACCTGCTGGCATGGGACTCACCTGCTGGCACAGGACTCACCTGCTGGCATGGGACTCACCTGCTGGCATGGGACTCACCTGCTGGCACAGGACTCACCTGCTGGCATGGGACTCACCTGCTGGCATGGGACTCACCTGCTGGCACAGGACTCACCTGCTGGCATGAGACTCACTTGCTGGCACAGGACTCACCTGCTGGCACAGGACTCACCTGCTGGCACAGGACTCACCTGCTGGCATGAGACTCACTTGCTGGCACAGGACTCACCTGCTGGCACAGGACTCACCTGCTGGCACAGGACTCACCTGCTGGCACAGGACTCACCTGCTGGCATGGGACTCACCTGCTGGCACGGGACTCACCTGCTGGCACGGGACTCACCTGCTGGCATGAGACTCACCTGCTGGCATGGGACTCACCTGCTGGCACAGGACTCACCTGCTGGCATGGGACTCACCTGCTGGCACGGGACTCACCTGCTGGCATGGGACTCACCTGCTGGCACAGGACTCACCTGCTGGCATGGGACTCACCTGCTGGCACAGGACTCACTTGCTGGCATGGGACTCACCTGCTGGCATGAGACTCACCTGCTGGCATGAGACTCACCTGCTGGCATGGGACTCACCTGCTGGCATGAGACTCACCTGCTGGCACAGGACTCACCTGCTGGCATGGGACTCACCTGCTGGCATGAGACTCACCTGCTGGCACAGGACTCACCTGCTGGCATGGGACTCACCTGCTGGCATGGGACTCACCTGCTGGCATGAGACTCACCTGCTGGCATGAGACTCACCTGCTGGCATGGGACTCACCTGCTGGCATGAGACTCACCTGCTGGCACAGGACTCACCTGCTGGCATGGGACTCACCTGCTGGCATGAGACTCACCTGCTGGCACAGGACTCACCTGCTGGCATGGGACTCACCTGCTGGCACAGGACTCACCTGCTGGCACAGGACTCACCTGCTGGCACAGGACTCACCTGCTGGCACAGGACTCACCTGCTGGCACAGGACTCACCTGCTGGCATGGGACTCACCTGCTGGCACGGGACTCACCTGCTGGCATGGGACTCACCTGCTGGCACAGGACTCACTGCTGGCATGGGACTCACCTGCTGGCACAGGACTCACCTGCTGGCATGAGACTCACCTGCTGGCATGGGACTCACCTGCTGGCACAGGACTCACCTGCTGGCATGGGACTCACCTGCTGGCACAGGACTCACCTGCTGGCATGGGACTCACCTGCTGGCACAGGACTCACTTGCTGGCATGGGACTCACCTGCTGGCACGGGACTCACCTGCTGGCATGGGACTCACCTGCTGGCATGAGGACTCACCTGCTGGCATGAGACTCACCTGCTGGCATGGGACTCACCTGCTGGCATGGGACTCACCTGCTGGCACAGGACTCACCTGCTGGCACAGGACTCACCTGCTGGCATGGGACTCACTGCTGGCACAGGACTCACCTGCTGGCATGGGACTCACCTGCTGGCATGGGACTCACCTGCTGGCATGGGACTCACCTGCTGGCATGGGACTCACCTGCTGGCATGAGACTCACCTGCTGGCATGGACTCACCTGCTGGCACGGGACTCACCTGCTGGCATGGGACTCACCTGCTGGCATGGGACTCACCTGCTGGCACAGGACTCACCTGCTGGCATGGGACTCACCTGCTGGCATGGGACTCACCTGCTGGCACAGGACTCACCTGCTGGCATGGGACTCACCTGCTGGCATGGGACTCACCTGCTGGCACGGGACTCACCTGCTGGCATGGGACTCACCTGCTGGCACAGGACTCACCTGCTGGCATGGGACTCACCTGCTGGCATGGGACTCACCTGCTGGCACAGGACTCACCTGCTGGCATGGGACTCACCTGCTGGCATGGGACTCACCTGCTGGCATGGGACTCACCTGCTGGCATGGACTCACCTGCTGGCAGGACTCACCTGCTGGCATGGGACTCACCTGCTGGCATGGGACTCACCTGCTGGCACAGGACTCACCTGCTGGCATGGGACTCACCTGCTGGCATGGGACTCACCTGCTGGCATGGGACTCACCTGCTGGCATGGGACTCACCTGCTGGCATGGGACTCACCTGCTGGCACAGGACTCACCTGCTGGCATGGGACTCACCTGCTGGCACAGGACTCACCTGCTGGCATGGGACTCACCTGCTGGCATGGGACTCACCTGCTGGCATGGGACTCACCTGCTGGCATGGACTCACCTGCTGGCATGGGACTCACCTGCTGGCACGGGACTCACCTGCTGGCATGGGACTCACCTGCTGGCACAGGACTCACCTGCTGGCATGGGACTCACCTGCTGGCATGGGACTCACCTGCTGGCACAGGACTCACCTGCTGGCACAGGACTCACCTGCTGGCACAGGACTCACCTGCTGGCACAGGACTCACCTGCTGGCATGGGACTCACCTGCTGGCACGGGACTCACCTGCTGGCACGGGACTCACCTGCTGGCATGGGACTCACCTGCTGGCATGGGACTCACCTGCTGGCACAGGACTCACCTGCTGGCATGGGACTCACCTGCTGGCATGGGACTCACCTGCTGGCATGGGACTCACCTGCTGGCACAGGACTCACCTGCTGGCATGGGACTCACCTGCTGGCACAGGACTCACCTGCTGGCATGGGACTCACCTGCTGGCATGGGACTCACCTGCTGGCATGGGACTCACCTGCTGGCATGGGACTCACCTGCTGGCATGGGACTCACCTGCTGGCACAGGACTCACCTGCTGGCATGGGACTCACCTGCTGGCATGGGACTCACCTGCTGGCACAGGACTCACCTGCTGGCATGGGACTCACCTGCTGGCATGGGACTCACCTGCTGGCATGGGACTCACCTGCTGGCATGGGACTCACCTGCTGGCATGGGACTCACCTGCTGGCATGGGACTCACCTGCTGGCACAGGACTCACCTGCTGGCATGGGACTCACCTGCTGGCATGGGACTCACCTGCTGGCACAGGACTCACCTGCTGGCATGGGACTCACCTGCTGGCACAGGACTCACCTGCTGGCACAGGACTCACCTGCTGGCACAGGACTCACCTGCTGGCACAGGACTCACCTGCTGGCACAGGACTCACCTGCTGGCATGGGACTCACCTGCTGGCACGGGACTCACCTGCTGGCATGGGACTCACCTGCTGGCACAGGACTCACCTGCTGGCATGGGACTCACCTGCTGGCACAGGACTCACCTGCTGGCATGGGACTCACCTGCTGGCATGGGACTCACCTGCTGGCACAGGACTCACCTGCTGGCATGGGACTCACCTGCTGGCACAGGGACTCACCTGCTGGCATGGGACTCACCTGCTGGCACAGGACTCACCTGCTGGCATGGGACTCACCTGCTGGCATGGGACTCACCTGCTGGCATGGGACTCACCTGCTGGCATGGGACTCACCTGCTGGCATGAGACTCACCTGCTGGCATGGGACTCACCTGCTGGCATGGGACTCACCTGCTGGCACAGGACTCACCTGCTGGCACAGGACTCACCTGCTGGCATGGGACTCACCTGCTGGCACAGGACTCACCTGCTGGCATGGGACTCACCTGCTGGCACGGGACTCACCTGCTGGCATGGGACTCACCTGCTGGCATGGGACTCACCTGCTGGCATGAGACTCACCTGCTGGCATGGGACTCACCTGCTGGCACGGGACTCACCTGCTGGCATGGGACTCACCTGCTGGCATGGGACTCACCTGCTGGCACAGGACTCACCTGCTGGCATGGGACTCACCTGCTGGCATGGGACTCACCTGCTGGCACAGGACTCACCTGCTGGCACGGGACTCACCTGCTGGCATGGGACTCACCTGCTGGCACGGGACTCACCTGCTGGCATGGGACTCACCTGCTGGCACAGGACTCACCTGCTGGCATGGACTCACCTGCTGGCATGGACTCACCTGCTGGCACAGGACTCACCTGCTGGCATGGGACTCACCTGCTGGCATGGGACTCACCTGCTGGCATGGGACTCACCTGCTGGCATGGGACTCACCTGCTGGCACAGGACTCACCTGCTGGCATGGACTCACCTGCTGGCATGGGACTCACCTGCTGGCACAGGACTCACCTGCTGGCATGGGACTCACCTGCTGGCATGGGACTCACCTGCTGGCATGGGACTCACCTGCTGGCATGGGACTCACCTGCTGGCATGGGACTCACCTGCTGGCACAGGACTCACCTGCTGGCATGAGACTCACCTGCTGGCACAGGACTCACCTGCTGGCATGGGACTCACCTGCTGGCATGGGACTCACCTGCTGGCATGGGACTCACCTGCTGGCACGGGACTCACCTGCTGGCATGGGACTCACCTGCTGGCACAGGACTCACCTGCTGGCATGGGACTCACCTGCTGGCACGGGACTCACCTGCTGGCATGGGACTCACCTGCTGGCACGGGACTCACCTGCTGGCATGGGACTCACCTGCTGGCATGGGACTCACCTGCTGGCATGGGACTCACCTGCTGGCACGGGACTCACCTGCTGGCATGGGACTCACCTGCTGGCATGGGACTCACCTGCTGGCACGGGACTCACCTGCTGGCATGGGACTCACCTGCTGGCACAGGACTCACCTGCTGGCATGGGACTCACCTGCTGGCATGGACTCACCTGCTGGCATGGGACTCACCTGCTGGCATGGGACTCACCTGCTGGCATGAGACTCACCTGCTGGCACAGGACTCACCTGCTGGCATGGGACTCACCTGCTGGCACAGGACTCACCTGCTGGCACAGGACTCACCTGCTGGCATGAGACTCACCTGCTGGCACAGGACTCACCTGCTGGCATGGGACTCACCTGCTGGCATGGACTCACCTGCTGGCATGGGACTCACCTGCTGGCACAGGACTCACTGCTGGCATGGGACTCACCTGCTGGCATGGGACTCACCTGCTGGCATGGGACTCACCTGCTGGCATGGACTCACCTGCTGGCATGGGACTCACCTGCTGGCATGGACTCACCTGCTGGCATGGGACTCACCTGCTGGCACAGGACTCACCTGCTGGCATGGGACTCACCTGCTGGCATGGGACTCACCTGCTGGCATGGGACTCACCTGCTGGCACGGGACTCACCTGCTGGCATGGGACTCACCTGCTGGCATGGGACTCACCTGCTGGCATGGGACTCACCTGCTGGCACAGGACTCACCTGCTGGCATGGGACTCACCTGCTGGCATGGGACTCACCTGCTGGCATGGGACTCACCTGCTGGCATGGGACTCACCTGCTGGCATGGGACTCACCTGCTGGCATGGGACTCACCTGCTGGCATGGGACTCACCTGCTGGCATGGGACTCACCTGCTGGCACAGGACTCACCTGCTGGCACAGGACTCACCTGCTGGCATGGGACTCACCTGCTGGCATGGGACTCACCTGCTGGCATGGACTCACCTGCTGGCATGGGACTCACCTGCTGGCATGGGACTCACCTGCTGGCATGGGACTCACCTGCTGGCATGGGACTCACCTGCTGGCATGGGACTCACCTGCTGGCATGGGACTCACCTGCTGGCATGGGACTCACCTGCTGGCACGGGACTCACCTGCTGGCATGGGACTCACCTGCTGGCATGGGACTCACCTGCTGGCACAGGACTCACCTGCTGGCATGGGACTCACCTGCTGGCACAGGACTCACCTGCTGGCACAGGACTCACCTGCTGGCATGGGACTCACCTGCTGGCACAGGACTCACCTGCTGGCATGGGACTCACCTGCTGGCACAGGACTCACCTGCTGGCACAGGACTCACCTGCTGGCATGGGACTCACCTGCTGGCACAGGACTCACCTGCTGGCACAGGACTCACCTGCTGGCATGGGACTCACCTGCTGGCATGGGACTCACCTGCTGGCACAGGACTCACCTGCTGGCACAGGACTCACCTGCTGGCATGGGACTCACCTGCTGGCATGGGACTCACCTGCTGGCATGGGACTCACCTGCTGGCATGAGACTCACCTGCTGGCATGAGACTCACCTGCTGGCACAGGACTCACCTGCTGGCATGGGACTCACCTGCTGGCACAGGACTCACCTGCTGGCATGGGACTCACCTGCTGGCACAGGACTCACCTGCTGGCACAGGACTCACCTGCTGGCATGGGACTCACTGCTGGCATGGGACTCACCTGCTGGCACAGGACTCACCTGCTGGCACAGGACTCACCTGCTGGCATGGGACTCACCTGCTGGCATGGGACTCACCTGCTGGCATGGGACTCACCTGCTGGCATGGACTCACCTGCTGGCATGGGACTCACCTGCTGGCACAGGACTCACCTGCTGGCATGGGACTCACCTGCTGGCATGGACTCACCTGCTGGCACAGGACTCACCTGCTGGCATGGACTCACCTGCTGGCACAGGACTCACCTGCTGGCATGGGACTCACCTGCTGGCATGGGACTCACCTGCTGGCACAGGACTCACCTGCTGGCATGGGACTCACCTGCTGGCATGGGACTCACCTGCTGGCATGGGACTCACCTGCTGGCATGGGACTCACCTGCTGGCATGGGACTCACCTGCTGGCATGGGACTCACCTGCTGGCACAGGACTCACCTGCTGGCATGGGACTCACCTGCTGGCATGGGACTCACTTGCTGGCACAGGACTCACCTGCTGGCATGGGACTCACCTGCTGGCATGGGACTCACCTGCTGGCATGGGACTCACCTGCTGGCATGAGACTCACCTGCTGGCACAGGACTCACCTGCTGGCATGGACTCACCTGCTGGCATGGGACTCACCTGCTGGCACAGGACTCACCTGCTGGCACAGGACTCACCTGCTGGCACAGGACTCACCTGCTGGCATGGGACTCACCTGCTGGCACAGGACTCACCTGCTGGCACGGGACTCACCTGCTGGCATGGGACTCACCTGCTGGCACAGGACTCACCTGCTGGCACAGGACTCACCTGCTGGCACAGGACTCACCTGCTGGCATGGGACTCACCTGCTGGCACAGGACTCACCTGCTGGCATGGAGACTCACCTGCTGGCACAGGACTCACCTGCTGGCATGGGACTCACCTGCTGGCATGGGACTCACCTGCTGGCATGGGACTCACCTGCTGGCACGGGACTCACCTGCTGGCACAGGACTCACCTGCTGGCACAGGACTCACCTGCTGGCATGAGACTCACCTGCTGGCATGGGACTCACCTGCTGGCATGGGACTCACCTGCTGGCACAGGACTCACCTGCTGGCATGGACTCACCTGCTGGCATGGACTCACCTGCTGGCATGGGACTCACCTGCTGGCATGAGACTCACCTGCTGGCATGAGACTCACCTGCTGGCACGGGACTCACCTGCTGGCACAGGACTCACCTGCTGGCACAGGACTCACCTGCTGGCATGAGACTCACCTGCTGGCACAGGACTCACCTGCTGGCATGGGACTCACCTGCTGGCACAGGACTCACCTGCTGGCATGGGACTCACCTGCTGGCACAGGACTCACCTGCTGGCACGGGACTCACCTGCTGGCACAGGACTCACCTGCTGGCACGGACTCACCTGCTGGCACAGGACTCACCTGCTGGCACAGGACTCACCTGCTGGCATGAGACTCACCTGCTGGCACAGGACTCACCTGCTGGCATGGGACTCACCTGCTGGCACAGGACTCACCTGCTGGCATGGGACTCACCTGCTGGCACAGGACTCACCTGCTGGCATGGGACTCACCTGCTGGCACAGGACTCACCTGCTGGCATGGGACTCACCTGCTGGCATGGGACTCACCTGCTGGCATGGGACTCACCTGCTGGCACGGGACTCACCTGCTGGCACAGGACTCACCTGCTGGCATGGGACTCACCTGCTGGCACAGGACTCACCTGCTGGCACGGGACTCACCTGCTGGCATGGGACTCACCTGCTGGCATGAGACTCACCTGCTGGCACAGGACTCACTGCTGGCACAGGACTCACCTGCTGGCATGGGACTCACCTGCTGGCACAGGACTCACCTGCTGGCACGGGACTCACCTGCTGGCACAGGACTCACCTGCTGGCATGGGACTCACCTGCTGGCACGGGACTCACCTGCTGGCACGGGACTCACCTGCTGGCACAGGACTCACCTGCTGGCACAGGACTCACCTGCTGGCATGGGACTCACCTGCTGGCATGAGACTCACCTGCTGGCACAGGACTCACCTGCTGGCATGAGACTCACCTGCTGGCACGGGACTCACCTGCTGGCACAGGACTCACCTGCTGGCATGAGACTCACCTGCTGGCACGGACTCACCTGCTGGCACGGGACTCACCTGCTGGCACGGGACTCACCTGCTGGCATGAGACTCACCTGCTGGCACGGACTCACCTGCTGGCACGGACTCACTTGCTGGCACGGGACTCACCTGCTGGCACAGGACTCACCTGCTGGCATGGGACTCACCTGCTGGCATGAGACTCACCTGCTGGCACAGGACTCACCTGCTGGCATGAGACTCACCTGCTGGCACGGGACTCACCTGCTGGCACGGGACTCACCTGCTGGCATGGGACTCACCTGCTGACACAGGACTCACCTGCTGGCACAGGACTCACCTGCTGGCACGGGACTCACCTGCTGGCACAGGACTCACCTGCTGGCACAGGACTCACCTGCTGGCATGGGACTCACCTGCTGGCACGGGACTCACCTGCTGGCACGGGACTCACCTGCTGGCACGGACTCACCTGCTGGCACAGGACTCACCTGCTGGCACAGGACTCACCTGCTGGCACAGGACTCACCTGCTGGCACAGGACTCACCTGCTGGCACAGGACTCACCTGCTGGCACAGGACTCACCTGCTGGCACGGACTCACCTGCTGGCACGGGACTCACCTGCTGGCACAGGACTCACCTGCTGGCATGAGACTCACCTGCTGGCATGAGACTCACCTGCTGGCATGAGACTCACCTGCTGGCACAGGACTCACCTGCTGGCATGAGACTCACCTGCTGGCATGAGACTCACCTGCTGGCACGGGACTCACCTGCTGGCACGGGACTCACCTGCTGGCACAGGACTCACCTGCTGGCATGAGACTCACCTGCTGGCATGAGACTCACCTGCTGGCATGAGACTCACCTGCTGACACAGGACTCACCTGCTGGCACGGGACTCACCTGCTGGCACAGGACTCACTGCTGGCACGGGACTCACCTGCTGGCACGGGACTCACCTGCTGGCACAGGACTCACCTGCTGGCATGAGACTCACCTGCTGGCACGGGACTCACCTGCTGGCATGAGACTCACCTGCTGACACAGGACTCACCTGCTGACACAGGACTCACCTGCTGGCACGGGACTCACCTGCTGGCACGGGACTCACCTGCTGGCACGGGACTCACCTGCTGGCACAGGACTCACCTGCTGGCATGAGACTCACCTGCTGGCACGGGACTCACCTGCTGGCATGAGCCACCTGCGACACAGGACTCACCTGCTGACACGGGACTCACCTGCTGGCACGGGACTCACCTGCTGACACGGGACTCACCTGCTGGCATGGGACTCACCTGCTGACACAGGACTCACCTGCGGGTATTAGATTGGATCTTGAAGCCCATACTCTCAACAATGGGGTCACCTCAGCTCTCTGATGATGGTTAAGATCTGAAAACAAGGAGAACACTTTACTGACCAATACCTACACTTCATCAAGGAGGAACCCTTTTCACTGACCAATACCTACACCTTCATCAAGGAGGAACACTTTCACTGACCAATACCTTCACCTTCATCAAGGAGGAACACTTTCACTGACCAATACCTAACCTTCATCAAGGAGGAACACTTTCACTGACCAATACCTACACCTTCATCAAGGAGGATCACTTTCACTGACCAATACCTTCACCTTCATCAAGGAGGAACACTTTCACTGACCAATACCTACACCTTCATCAAGGAGGAACACTTCACTGACCAATACCTACACCTTCATCAAGGAGGAACACTTTCACTGACCAATACCTACACCTTCATCAAGGAGGATCCTTTCACGACAACTTTACCTTCATCAGGAGGATCACTTTCACTGACAATGCCTACACCTTCATCAAGGAGGATCACTTTCACTGACCAATACCTACACCTTCATCAAGGAGGATCACTTTCACTGACCAATACCTACACCTTCATCAAGGAGGATCACTTTCACTGACCAATACCTACCACCTTCATCAAGGAGGATCACTCTTCATGACCAATACCTACACCTTCATCAAGGAGGAACACTTTCACTGACCAATACCACACCTCATCAAGGAGGACACTTTCACTGACCAATACCTACACCTTCATCAAGGAGGATCACTTTCACTGACCAATACCGATTGATCGAGAAAAATAGTCACACCATGAATTCTATCCACATATTACATGTCTCAGTTACTTAATTATTCTCCGTACAGTGTTCCAAACATTAAACAACTGTTTCTTGTGATTGAGACCAATAATATTAATGATTGAGATCAATAATTATTGATATATTTATTAACACCTTCCTCTCTTCGTTCATAAATGGATTGAATTTACACTGGTATGAGTGACGTGACTTGTCACTGAGGAGGGAGAGGATCGGCCGGTATTAGGAGACAAGTGTGGTTCTCGTGAGGTGCTGGCAGGTGCACCTCCCTGGCACTCGTCACCTGCGAGTGACGAGTAGGTGACGAGTGCCAGGGAGTGTCAACGCCATCTGCTGCCACACCCTCCTATTTCCAGAGACCTCGTCCCGGTGGCATTTAAATGTTTCTACTTATATTCTCGAGCGCGGGAAAATTAGTGATTCAGCTGGGTTACGAGGCATGGTTGACGACAGGACAGAGCGAGCCTCTTGCAACTCTTTATTAGATAACTGTCAGATGTGTCTAATAATGCCAATAGCAATGGCATTATTAGGCTGTAGCAACTGTTACGTTGTGATCTTCGGGCAGATGTTCAGTGACGACCCAAGGGCCGAGTGTACCCGTGTCACCACGCGAGAGTGTGGCGACGCAGTGACGCCCCGAGGGACGAGTGTACCCGTGTCACCACGCGAGTGTGGCGACACAGTGACGACCCGAGGGCCGAGTGTACCTGTGTCACCACGCGAGAGTGTGGCGACACAGTGACGACCCGAGGGCCGAGTGTACCTGTGTCACCACGCGAGAGTGTGGCGACACAGTGACGACCCGAGGGCCGAGTGTACCTGTGTCACCACGCGAGAGTGTGGCGACGCAGTGACGCCCCGAGGGACGAGTGTACCCGTGTCACCACGCGAGTGTGGCGACACAGTGACGACCCGAGGGCCGAGTGTACCTGTGTCACCACGCGAGAGTGTGGCGACACAGTGACGACCCGAGGGCCGAGTGTACCTGTGTCACCACGCGAGAGTGTGGCGACACAGTGACGACCCGAGGGACGAGTGTACCTGTGTCACCACGCGAGTGTGGCGACGAAGTGACGACCCGAGGGACAAGTGTACCCGTGTCACCATGCGAGTGTGGCGACGCAGTGACGACCCGAGGGACGAGTGTACCCGTGTCACCACGCGAGTGTGGCGACGCAGTGACGACCCGAGGGACGAGTGTACCCGTGTCACCACGCGAGTGTGGCGACGCAGTGACGACCCGAGGGATGAGTGTACCTGTGTCACCACGCGAGTGTGGCGACGCAGTGACGACCCGAGGGACGAGTGTACCCGTGTCACCACGCGAGAGTGTGGCGAAGCAGTGACCGCGAGGATCAGTGTGTGTCCGGCGCTGTATGTGGAAATCTAGACAGATAAACTCGCATAGTTTTCCACTTAACAACAAGTAGATTAGTAAACTAACCAATATATTAATGTTTACAAATCAATGATTTACGGCTGATATTTTATTATTAATAAACCAGCCATTCTATGTGTAAGGTTAACACCCAGCAGCAGCAGATGAAATTAACCATAGAGTCGCTTCATACCGTCCACTCATTTAAATGAATCTAAATTACAAAATTACCAGCTGGGAAATTAACCATAGTAGTGGTGGTCTGTGGTTTTAGTCTGTGGTCTGTGGTAGTAGTGGTGGTCTGTGGTAGTAGTGGTGGTCGTGGTTGTAGTGGTGGTTTGTGGTAGTATGGTGTTTGTGGTAGTAGTGGTGGTCTGTGGTAGTAGTGGTGGTCTGTGGTAGTAGTGGGGTCTGTGGTAGTAGTGGTGGTCTGTGGTAGTAGTGGTGGTCTGTGGTAGTAGTGGTGGTCTGTGGTAGTAGTGGTGGTCTGTGGTAGTAGTGGTGGTCTCTGGTAGTAGTGGTGGTCTGTGGTAGTGGTGGTGGTCTCTCGTAGTAGTGGTGGTCTGTGGTAGTAGTGGTGGTCTGTGGTAGTAGTGGTGGTCTGTGGTGTAGTGGTGGTCTGTGGTAGTAGTGGTCTGTGGTAGTAGTGGTGGTCTGTGGTAGTAGTGGTCTGTGGTAGTAGTGGTCTGTGGCGTAGTGGTGGTGGTCTGTGGTAGTAGTGGTGGTCTGTGGTAGTAGTGGTGGTCTGTGGCATAGTGGTGGTCTGTGGCAGTAGTGGTGGTCTGTGGCAGTAGTGGTGGTCTGTGGTAGTAGTGGTGGTCTGTGGTAGTAGTGGGTGTTGTGGTAGTAGTGGTGGTCTGTGGTAGTAGTGGTGGTCTGTGCAGTAGTGGTGGTCTGTGGTAGTGGTGGTGGTCTGTGGTAGTAGTGGTGGTCTGTGGTAGTAGTGGTGGTTGTGGTAGTAGTGGTGGTCTGGGTTGTAGTGTGGTCTGTGGTAGTGGTGGTGGTNCTTAAGGGTAGTGTGCCTCTGTGGCCTTCCTCCTACCACCATAACCGGCGGTGGGAAACGGCTCTGACAAGTTTGTGAATTGGCCATATGCGCTTAACTCACGGGCACTTAATGGAGCACCGCGCCTGCTTCTTATTGTCCAAACTGCATTGTCCCTCTTACGTCATACATCTTCTTGTTAAATGACCTGATTTTCAGGATTGGTGAATCTTGCTTCCCGACCGTCCCTCGTGTCACTTGTCCCTCGATATAATCCTTGGTGAATCAAAAGCCTTTGATATTGTTTGCCTTATGCATTTTTGTTCTGGTATTGGCATCCTTAGTGATATTAAGCGCCAAAAGAATACCCTGCGACTTTGATGTGCTACACAGCCTCCCCAGTTTGGTGCCTTCTTTAAATAGTTACTAATCCCCTGCTGGCATGAGACTCCCTGCTGGCACAGGACTCACCTGCTGGCACAGGACTCACCTGCTGGCATGAGACTCCCCTGCTGGCACAGGACTCACCTGCTGGCACAGGACTCACCTGCTGACACAGGACTCACCTGCTGACACAGACTCACCTGCTGGCATGGGACTCACCTGCTGGCTCAGGACTCACTGCTGGCATGAGACTCACCTGCTGGCATGAGACTCACCTGCTGGCATGGGACTCACCTGCTGGCACAGGACTCACCTGCTGGCACGGGACTCACCTGCTGGCACGAGACTCACCTGCTGGCATGGGACTCACCTGGGACATGGGACTCACCTGCTGGCATGGGACTCACCTGCTGGCATGGGACTCACCTGCTGGCACAGGACTCACCTGCTGACATGGGACTCACCTGCTGGCATGGACTCACCTGCTGGCACAGAACTCACCTGCTGACATGGGACTCACCTGCTGACATGGACTCACCTGCTGACATGGGACTCACCTGCTGACATGGGACTCACCTGCTGGCACAGAACTCACCTGCTGGCATGAGACTCACCTGCTGGCACGGACTCACCTGCTGGCATGGGACTCACCTGCTGACACAGGACTCACCTGCTGACATGGGACTCACCTGCTGACACAGGACTCACCTGCTGACACAGGACTCACCTGCTGGCATGGGACTCACCTGCTGACACAGGACTCACCTGCTGGCACAGGACTCACCTGCTGCACAGGACTCACCTGCTGGCATGGGACTCACCTGCTGGCATGGGACTCACCTGCTGGCATGGGACTCACCTGCTGGCACAGGACTCACCTGCTGGCATGGGACTCACCTGCTGGCATGGGACTCACCTGCTGACACAGGACTCACCTGCTGACACAGGACTCACTTGCTGGCATGGGACTCACCTGCTGGCACGGGACTCACCTGCTGGCATGGGACTCACCTGCTGGACAGGACTCACCTGCTGACACAGGACTCACCTGCTGGCATGGGACTCACCTGCTGGCATGGGACTCACCTGCTGACACAGGACTCACCTGCTGGCACAGGACTCACCTGCTGGCATGGGACTCACCTGCTGGCATGGGACTCACCTGCTGGCATGGGACTCACCTGCTGGCATGGGACTCACCTGCTGGCATGGGACTCACCTGCTGGCATGGGACTCACCTGCTGACACAGGACTCACCTGCTGACACAGGACTCACCTGCTGGCATGGGACTCACCTGCTGGCACAGGACTCACCTGCTGGCACGGGACTCACCTGCTGGCATGGGACTCACCTGCTGGCATGGGACTCACCTGCTGGCATGGGACTCACCTGCTGGCATGGGACTCACCTGCTGGCAGGACTCACCTGCTGACACAGGACTCACCTGCTGGCATGGGACTCACCTGCTGGCACAGGACTCACCTGCTGGCACGGGACTCACCTGCTGGCATGGGACTCACCTGCTGGCACGGGACTCACCTGCTGGCATGGGACTCACCTGCTGGCATGGGACTCACCTGCTGGCACAGGACTCACCTGCTGGCATGGGACTCACCTGCTGGCATGGGACTCACCTGCTGGCACAGGACTCACCTGCTGGCACGGGACTCACCTGCTGGCACAGGACTCACCTGCTGGCATGGGACTCACCTGCTGGCACAGGACTCACCTGCTGGCATGGGACTCACCTGCTGGCATGGACTCACCTGCTGGCACAGGACTCACCTGCTGGCATGGACTCACCTGCTGGCACAGGACTCACCTGCTGGCATGGGACTCACCTGCTGGCACGGGACTCACCTGCTGACACAGGACTCACCTGCTGGCATGGGACTCACCTGCTGGCACAGGACTCACCTGCTGACACAGGACTCACCTGCTGGCATGGGACTCACCTGCTGGCATGGGACTCACCTGCTGGCATGGGACTCACCTGCTGGCATGGGACTCACCTGCTGGCACGGACTCACCTGCTGGCATGGGACTCACCTGCTGGCACAGGACTCACCTGCTGGCACAGGACTCACCTGCTGGCATGGGACTCACCTGCTGGCATGGGACTCACCTGCTGGCACGGGACTCACCTGCTGGCATGGGACTCACCTGCTGGCATGGGACTCACCTGCTGGCACGGGACTCACCTGCTGACACAGGACTCACCTGCTGGCACAGGACTCACCTGCTGGCACAGGACTCACCTGCTGGCATGGGACTCACCTGCTGGCACGGACTCACCTGCTGGCACAGGACTCACCTGCTGACATGGGACTCACCTGCTGGCACAGGACTCACCTGCTGGCATGGGACTCACCTGCTGGCATGGGACTCACCTGCTGGCACGGGACTCACCTGCTGGCACAGGACTCACCTGCTGGCACAGGACTCACCTGCTGACACAGGACTCACCTGCTGGCATGGGACTCACCTGCTGGCACAGGACTCACCTGCTGGCACGGGACTCACCTGCTGGCATGGGACTCACCTGCTGGCACGGACTCACCTGCTGGCATGGGACTCACCTGCTGGCATGGACTCACCTGCTGACACAGGACTCACCTGCTGGCATGGGACTCACCTGCTGGCATGGGACTCACCTGCTGGCACAGACTCACCTGCTGGCATGGACTCACCTGCTGGCATGAGACTCACCTGCTGGCATGGGACTCACCTGCTGGCACAGGACTCACCTGCTGGCAGGGACTCACCTGCTGGCACGAGACTCACCTGCTGGCATGGACTCACCTGCTGGCATGGACTCACCTGCTGACATGGGACTCACCTGCTGGCATGGGACTCACCTGCTGGCACAGGACTCACCTGCTGGCATGGGACTCACCTGCTGGCATGGGACTCACCTGCTGGCACAGGACTCACCTGCTGATGGGACTCACCTGCTGACATGGGACTCACCTGCTGACATGGGACTCACCTGCTGCATGGGACTCACCTGCTGGCACAGACTCACCTGCTGGCATGAGACTCACCTGCTGGCACTGGACTCACCTGCTGGCATGGGACTCACCTGCTGGCACAGGACTCACCTGCTGACATGGACTCACCTGCTGGCACAGGACTCACCTGCTGGCACAGGACTCACCTGCTGGCATGGGACTCACCTGCTGACACAGGACTCACCTGCTGGCACAGGACTCACCTGCTGCACAGGACTCACCTGCTGGCATGGGACTCACCTGCTGGCATGGGACTCACCTGCTGGCATGGGACTCACCTGCTGACACAGGACTCACCTGCTGGCATGGGACTCACCTGCTGGCATGGGACTCACCTGCTGACACAGGACTCACCTGCTGACAGGACTCACCTGCTGGCATGGGACTCACCTGCTGGCACGGGACTCACCTGCTGGCATGGGACTCACCTGCTGACACAGGACTCACCTGCTGGCACAGGACTCACCTGCTGGCATGGACTCACCTGCTGGCATGGGACTCACCTGCTGGCACAGGACTCACCTGCTGGCAGGACTCACCTGCTGGCATGGGACTCACCTGCTGGCATGGACTCACCTGCTGGCATGGACTCACCTGCTGCATGGGACTCACCTGCTGGCATGGGACTCACCTGCTGGCATGGGACTCACCCTGCTGACACAGGACTCACCTGCTGGCACAGGACTCACCTGCTGGCATGGGACTCACCTGCTGGCACAGGACTCACCTGCTGGCACGGGACTCACCTGCTGGCAGGACTCACCTGCTGGCATGGGACTCACCTGCTGGCATGGACTCACCTGCTGGCATGGACTCACCTGCTGACCACGGACTCACCTGCTGGACAGGCTCACCTGCTGGCATGGACTCACCTGCTGGCACAGGACTCACCTGCTGGCACGGGACTCACCTGCTGGCATGGGACTCACCTGCTGGCACGGGACTCACCTGCTGGCATGGGACTCACCTGCTGGCATGGACTCACCTGCTGCACAGGACTCACCTGCTGGCATGGGACTCACCTGCTGGCATGGGACTCACCTGCTGGCACAGGACTCACCTGCTNCTTTGAAGCATAGGCAGTGGCTTTGCCATTATAGTTTTCAAGCTTTGGGAATTTTTTTTAAATTTTTCATAGTGGCACTCAGCAATGGTGTCAATGTTTGATCCAGTGTCAATGAGAATTTTGAGACAAATGCCAGCAATGTATACTATAGTCTCTGGGTTGTTTGGAAGATCATTCCATTTGTGATTGATTGTACTCCATAAATATAATCACATTCACTGTCATCTGAGACTGGTTGTAATGAAATGTTGTCTTGTATATTATTAACATTCTTGATTTGAGGTGCAATATTGTGTTTGCCACCTCGACTCCTATGACTTGATCCTCGTACATTGCTTTTATTTATTGATTGTGGTTTCTTTAGTGCGGAACGACACATAGCACCAAAATGACCTAGTTTTCTACACTCATAGCACTTCTTACCTTGTGCTGGACAAACATTATCTTGGTGTGGGTAGTCTCCTCCACAATTGTAACATTTATTATTGACAACCTCTGATGTGAGTCGTTGTGACTGCTTGAGTCTTGTTCCATGACTCCAGTTGTGATGTGGTTCTCGGCTCAATTTAATGTTAGGTTTGGCATGATATCTTCTATGATCATGGTGTACTCCCTGAACCTTACATACTTCATGACTGTTAGTAACAGTGGCAGAACCGTTGTTGGCACTGCACTCCATGACACGAGCATCACGTGCAGCATCTTCCATTCGACGAGCCATATCCAGTATCTTGTTAAGAGAACTTTCATCATCAACAAGTTCTAGAGCTCTTCGACGAAGACGTGTAGATGTGCATGTTTCAATTATTTGCTGTTTGATTTCGTTGTCAACATCAGCAAACTCACAGTGGGTTGCTAAACCCTGCAGACGTGTATGGTATTGATCAACAGTTTCATTAGAGAGTTGTTTTGCTCTCCTGAAATGCATAATTTCCATAGCAGTATTTTGCCTTGGTTTGAAATGCTCAGTTAATTTGGCCTTGGCAGTGTCATAATCTTTAGCACCACCAGTATCTTTCAGTGTATCAAAGATATCACAAACTCTATCACCTGCATAATGAAGCAGAAAGGCACGCTTTCTTTCAGCACTTTTGATGTCAGAAACTATCAACAAATTTTCAAACCTTTTAAGCCATTTGACCCACCTCTGTGACAGGTTTGTCTGGTCACAGTCAGGATCAAATGCAGGAAACTGAGGTATATTTGCCATTTTTACTGAATAAATTTAAACTTATCACTTAAAATGTTCCTCAGAATATATAACACTTACTGCACTGTATATGTTATTTAAGAATTCACTGTAATTACTTTAATTTTGCAAAGCACACAAGCATTTTAATGCAAAAGTTCACAACAGTGCACAACACAGCAGCAACTGACTTGTTACCTAGCCCTTGTGTACATGTGTTGTTACTCCAACTCACAGCAGCACAGCATTTGGTTCACAGCGTGAAGAATTTGTAGCACGGAGCGTCGTTTCGTAACCAAAACATTGGGTTTTGTACACTGCATCAAAGCGTCGTTTCGTACACAGCGTCGGCAGATTCCTCTCTCACAGCAACAATCAGCACAGCTTGGGTAGCACACAGCATTGGCCAGCACACAGCAACGGCCAGCACACAGCAACGATCAGCACACAGCAACAGTCAGCACACAGCATGGGGTTGCATACAGCATCGGGTATGGTGCTCACAGACAGCTTCTCCTTCCTCCTCTGGGCGAGACAGCATGCTCCTTCCTTGTGTTTTGTTGAACAAAATACCTGCGTTCCCAGTTCATCCTCGTCGCCAGTGTGGTGTCTGTGTATAGCTGAGATAATCTTGGTTGTAAGGTTGATGTAAAGTCATTCCTGGTTACTGACTTTAATACTTAAATAATTACATGACAGAGTAGCTCCCAAGCTGGTAGCGTCCTGTATGCTTTGTTTACCTTCTCTCTAGTGGCGTCCAGCCGCCGCACATAGAAAACGGATGGTACCATTTTCTGTGAACATGACAGTCCCTTCACCTTCTAGTGTATGGTCTGGTCAACTCCTTTTGGGATATTTAACCTTTTTAACTTGGTGGCCTGAAGATACCATATTGCAGAAGGCGAACCTTCAGCTACTCTCTGGTGTAGGTAGGCTTTGTTGTGACTTGAGAGGTTTAGGTGATGATGTTTTTTATGTACTCTAGGCTGGGTTGGATTATTTTATGTATTACTGGATGACGAGTTGCTAACTTAGCATTTTCATCAGCTTTCTCATTTAATAGGATTCCAACATAGGATGGGATCCAGTTTAGGGTTATGGTGAGCCTTTTGCCTTTAGCTACTGCTCAAAGATACAACATGGTGGTAATTATTTCCATGTTGACTTTCCACTGCCTTTTTCCTAATATTTGAAGTGCAGCGTTTGAGTCTGTGTGTATGATTACATTTGAGTGTTTTGTGCAATCACATATGCGAATGCTGTTGTATGGCAAACAGCTCAGTTTGGGTTGACGATACTGGTCCTCCCAATCTCCAATATGCCTGTTCGCTGGCCGTGCAAAGAGCAGCGCCAGCACTCTCATATTCTGTGTCCACCGATCCGTCTGTGAAGATGTGGGTGGCTCCTGCTACTGCAATGCTGCTCATTTGCTTTTCTATGATGCGCCTTAAGATTGTTGGATCATAGGCAGCCTTTTTCATTGGGAGACTTTTATAATTTTTTGTAGGTAGGCTACCCCCCACGGTGGGGAACGAGTGTAGTTTGGGTGCGGATGATCACCTCCTATCAAGGATAATGTTTTTTAATTTTAGTTTGTTTAGGACGTCTCCTGCTGTGGCAGCCCAAGAGTTTCCGTTGTTTTGGCCAAGTCCAACCACCAAGGCCTGTCGTAATGGGACTGGATCAGGGGAAACAATTATCTTACTGATAATTGTAGCTGTTCTTTGAGATATTCTTTCTTGGAGAGGATCTTCAGAGCCGCATTTACATTCACAAGCCTATCACAACAACAGTGGAAAAAAGCTTGAAGTAGCACAAAACAATGCTATGAGAGCTGCTCTGGGAGCCGCTCTGTGGACCAGGCTTAAAACTATGACTCGAAACGGGTTTGCCTTCTCTTCAAGTACATTCAGTCTCCTTGCCTCTGTAATAAGTGCTG
Organism: Procambarus virginalis; assembly: GCA_020271785.1. Lineage (NCBI taxonomy): Eukaryota > Metazoa > Arthropoda > Malacostraca > Decapoda > Cambaridae > Procambarus > Procambarus virginalis. The sequence continues at coordinate 33,035,725 of WNGS01164437.1, read as the reverse complement.
GAGAGTGGGGCATGGTCCCTTCAAGTGCACAAGTGAGGTCTCTATGCGCCTAGTGTGGAGACTTGGGTCATTCTAAGACGGAGTGCTCTTCTTAGCAGGCTTGCTGCAGTAATGGTGGTGACGCCCACCCCTGCCTTCTCCCACACATGGTGGTGACGCCCACCCCTGCCTTCTCCCACACATGGTGGTGACGCCCACCCCTGCCTTCTCCCACACATGGTGGTGACGCCCACCCCTGCCTTCTCCCACACATGGTGGTGACGCCCACCCCTGCCTTCTCCCACACATGGTGGTGACGCCCACCCTGCCTTCTCCCACACATGTGTACACTACAAATTTGAGGAAGCCATCCTCAATTTAAAATATTGCGATCATTTATATTTCCCCGAAGCGAGATGCCATGTTCACCGTCTTCCCTCCTTCTCCAACATGTCTTATGGTTGTGTGTTGCGTTCCACTTCTCAACCTCTCCCACTTTCTCAATTCCATAACCGTTTCCAATCCTTGGACCACGACACCTCCACCACCTCCCCGCCTTCAGCTCCTCTTCGTTCTGAAACCGATGATCTTCGTCCAGGTTCCATACCTGGTGTTTCCTTCCTTCCTGGTCTTCTCCCTCCTGTCGTCTTTGTGTCATTTCCCCACCTCCTGCATCTTCCCTATTCCTTCCTTCTCTTCTCAACCCCATCATTCTTTTCAGCCTTCCCCTCTGTCTTTTGGCCCTCCACAACCCCTGTTCATCCAGGCCAGCTTCCAGGCTTCTGGACCAAAGGGTTTGGCATGCTGGGGATCGAAGAACTTGAAGACAAGGATGAAATCTCAGGAAACAGGAAGAGGGCGGCGATGAGAAGGGCAGAAAGATCAGTGGCCTGTCCACTGTGTATTGGAGTGGTCGTTTGTCTTTTAGTATTTTATCCAGTTTTCTTCTTTATTCATAAGGCATCAGGCTGCTTGGCGACTTGGCAGGCTTGATGGCGAGTTGAGGGCGAGGAGGAGTGGTTCAGTCTTGTCGATGTTGGCTTGATGGTGTGTTGTTAGATGCAATCTTCTTTCTTAATTCTTCTTACCGGTGTTTTGACTTCTTGTTGTTGTTAGGGTCTTTAGTCTTCATGTAGGTCTTGCTTCGTGTTTAAATGGTAGTACTGGCGTTAGAGTTTTTGTCGGTTTGGTAGTCCTCTCGGTTGATTCTTTGAGGAGAGTATAAAGTCCCAACTGAGATGTCGTCTGATGAGTCAGCTGAATCCAAGTTGCTATAGCCAATTGAAGGTTGAGTAGCAGCAGCAGGTCCTGTCGCTGAAGCAGAAGGTTCTGTGAGCTCACAGACGATGGGTGGAACTGTAACAGATGTCAATGGATGAGAAGGCGGCGGCTCCGTTGTAGTAGCTGCCGTAGCGGGCATTGTAACTGTGAATAGCAGGTCAGTAAGGGTGGCCGTGATCCCCTCGATGAACGGGTCAGCAGCTGGAGGAGAACTTGTGGCTGGCATCAAGATGGTGTAGACTGCGTCGGGTACAGTGACGGTTGAGAGAGCATTAGCAGAGTAGAGATTATTCAAGACCTTCACAAATGCGTGTGGGGTTGGAGCCGGCAATCATCCTTGCCGTCGTTGTTAAAGCATGTACAGTGATGTACAGTGATTGGTCTGGGGTGAGATGTTGGTGGCGACTGTTGGTTCAGAGAATGGCTGGCGATCCGGGAGCTGGGACCCCATTGACTGGACTGGTGCTTCGTGGCTTCAGGCTGGTGAGCAGTGGATTTTCCTCCTGGAAGCTGCGGGAAAATAGCGACTTGAACGTTGAAGGGTGGCTCGGCTTGTGATTGGTTCGGTGGAGCCGAAGTGCTTGAGTTGGTGCTAGTTGCAGAAGAGGATTTGGCTTTTTCCAGGTTCTTGATAGCTGGTGCATAGACATTCAGGCCATTAAAGTAGTCTGCTCTGAGCACTCTAATTATTTCAAAGTAAACGTGCCGGCCACTCGGGACACTCGATGAAGAGCACCCCGTGCGAGCCGGCCGGGCTAGTTAGCTGTTCGGAGCGTGACAGTAAGCACCAGGCGGTGTACCGTCAGTCCGGAACTGAGATCCAGCTACGAGCTTTTTAACCGCAACAACTTTAATATACGCTATTGGAGCTGGAATTACCGCGGCTGCTGGCACCAGACTTGCCCTCTAATAGATCCTCGTTAAAGGTCTGAGGGGGCATCGATTGGGAAATTGCAGGGTGATTGCTGTCGCAGAGCAAGCAACGTGGCATTTTCAAAGTGCAGATGGCATAGTGGTGTTCCTTGGTGCAAATGCTGCATTTCTGGATGGGCTGTTGACACTTGTTGGTGAGGTAGGAGTATTCGTAGCACCAGAAGCACTGGATGGAACGTGGATGTCGAAGCAGTAGATACCATTTGTGGTAGCCAGGGTGGCCACAGCTATGGCTGTAAATGTCAAATCTCTAGATACCTTTTCCTGTTCCCTGACCCATTGGCTGATCTTACTGACGAATAGAGTTTGTGCAGCAAGGTATATACGTGGAAAGGTTAGGAAAAGTTGGCGTTTGATGCGAAACTTTGTTTTTTAATGGAGCAGCACATCGAGGTTCTCTTCTGACGAGAAGAAGAATACAAAGTCGGTGCCTTCCTGTCCGACGTCGAAAGGTGTTCACCAACGTCCTTAAGAAGCTTCAGAAGATCGATTTTACTGAACGCATGATCAAGGGGCGTGCCCCTAACCTTGTAGCGTTTGTGACGCATGGTAGTGGGAGCAAGATCAGTCTGATAGTGCTCTGATCCCAAATCACTTAACTGGAGAAGCCTCACTAACTCTCAATGATCGATGATGACATCCAGGCCATTGTCCATCCTACTTCCAGCCATCCTTGTGTTGACCGCTCTCGTTCTCCGTCTTCTGTTGAGACTGGAGGCTGTTGCCCAGTACACTGCTGCTGGTATGTCTCTCTAAGTCAGAAATGTAAACCTGGCTCCTCACCTCCTTCCTTCCCGGTGAGTCAGAAGGCATCAATGCATCTCTTGCTTTCCCCTTCCGACTCTGTCCCACCGTCACCTCCCATTTCAGTGCTATAGTCGCCTGTCTCAGCTATGGAGATTCCCGTGGCCCTTGATTCTCTCTCAGGTGCTGCCCTTCATCAAGTGCACTCCCCTGTTTCTCTTCTTTCTCACCCCAATTTCTTGACCGCCCCTCTCCAATGCCTCCTCCCACTCCATACTCTGTTAGTCCACCTCTGGTCCACCCTTGACTCAATCGTCATTGCTAGATTTATCTATGCATTGTAACCCAAATTTCACTGAACCTGATCCTGATCCTATCTAGTATACTGTGTTCTTCTTTGCCGTTGTTGTTCCCCTTGTGATCTCTGTTTCTGTTATCTCTATTTTTAACAATGTATATTCTTCAATGGAATATTCGTAGTTTGTAATGCCAACTTCCATGAACTCCATCTTCTGATCATGTAGTTTTTGCCGCTTTGTCTATGTCTTCAGGAGCTGATGCTTTTTATTTATTTATATTTATATATAAAAGAGTTCTTACATTCTTGTAAAGCCACCACTAAGACGCATAGTTTCGGGCAGGTCCTTAATCCTAATTTTTCCTGGAATTCGACCAGCCAAATCGTTTAACAAAAAGGTACCCATTCACTGGTGAGTGAACAGAGGCTACAGTTAACGATTGGTGTCCAGTAAATCCTCCCCGGCCAGGATACGAACCCAGACCAAAGCCCTCGCGAAGTGCTGGGCGAGTGCTTTTTGCACCATGGGGATTGCTGGGACTGCCGTGTAACTCTAATGCACTTTTGATTTGTAATGATATTCCTTTTGTCGCCCTTCTTTTCCAGTTGCTCGTTCATTCCTCTGCTACCTGTAACTTTGTGAATAGGTTATACACTGTCTGTTCCATGTATCTCTCTCCAAATGTTTCTTAAACTCCTGTTAGACTCCTTACCCTCTTGGGTGATGATCTGATAAATAGGTGAAGCTGCCTTCTTGAACCATTTGTCCTCTCTTGTTCTTCAGGTTCGGGTTCAGGACCAGAGGGTTTGGTATGTTGGGAAATGAAGAAACTTGAGGCAAGGATCTCTGAAAACAGGATGAGGATGGTGGCGAAAAGGGCAGATAGATCAGTGGCCTGTCCACTGTGGTTTGGAGTAGTCGTGGTTCTCAAGTAGTCTGGTACTGTAATCTTGTTTCTTCAAACGTCAATAAGTTGCAAGGCGGCGCAGAAGGCTTGATGGTTGGCTAACTTAGGGGGGAGGAGTTGCACAGTCTTATCGATGTTGGTTTGATGGTGTGCTGTCTCGGAGGATGTGTGTTGGTAGGTTTTAGTAGCTGTAAATGAAGTCTGTCTTGATGGCGGTGTTATCTTCTAGGTGGTTGTTCTTGAACCTGGACCTTCATTCTTCTGTCTTCTTTCTTTCGGCTGCTTTTCGTTTTACTTGGGTCATCAGTCTTCGTTGGCTTCTTGGTTGGCATTGCAGTACTGTCGTTCAAGGTTTCGTCAAGCGGGAAGTCTTCTAGTCTAAATTTGTACCTTCGGTGAGGCGGGGACGGCTATCTTGAGATGATTTCGGAGCTTAGCATCCCGGTCCTCGACCAGGCCTCCTTTTTATTACACATCCCCAGGAAGCAGCCTGTAGCAGTTGTCTAACTCCCCAGGTTAGACAGCTGTTTAGACAAACCAATTTACTGCTATGTGAACAGGAGCATTAGGGTAAAGAAACTCTCCCAAGTTGTTTCCGCCTCCACTGGGGATCGAACCAGGAACCTCAGTACTACGAATCCCGAGCTCTGTCCACTCAGCTGTCGGGCTTGCGATGTCCCAACTGAGATGTCATCGTTGGACAAGTCGTCTGACTAAAAAGCAGAGGCGGTGTTTCTTGAAGGTTGAGTAGTAGCGGATCTGTAGAAGTGTGTCGTGTGGCAAGATGTGGAGTGCGAGTTCTAGTTAAGCAGGACTAGCAGGTTTCGTGGGTACACTCAGTGTCCGTGGAATATCTTGAGTAAGAGGTGTCGCAGGAGGTACGTTGGCAGGTTGCACAGTAGCAGGTACGTCTTGTGGTAATGAAGCTGGTGTCGACAATAGTGGTGATGTGTTCTCCGGGGCAATAAGCATCACCTCGGGAACACCGATGGTAGTTAATCCATTTGCAGTATACAGGGAGTTGATGGTTGTGATGAACAACTGGTTGCCTGACCCAGTAATCCTCTCTGCCAGTCTGAAGAGAGCCGACACAAGTCCCGCATCGGAAGTAGATTGAGGCTGTGCTGTTGATTGGGGTGTTGGTCCGCCAATGTGAAGGCTAGGAGGTGGAGCTACTGCCTGGTAGATGAGGAAAAGCTTCTGATTGGATGTTGAGCCCTGCAGGGATGGAGCTGAAGCTGGTGGAAGTTGCATTGGTCGTGGAGGAGGCAGGTCTTCTCAGTTCTTCAATTCTCCATATTTCTTCTTGTCGGCTCAGGCAGCCATATGAGAACACACTGTGGTCTCCATTGCAGACGAGACATCAGTCGAAATCGGCCTTGCAGACGGAGTAATGATGATCTTCTGCACATATACTCACTACCATTCCTGGCATTTGTTGGTGGTGTGTGATTACTGATAACACTTGAAGCACTGCGTGAGGTTGTAAAAGCGTTCTTTCTTGATCTGTGCCGATGGAATCTTGGCTCCAAAACACTTGATCCCTTGTGAGGTGGCGAAGTTCGCTGCAACTGCAGAGTAGAAAGTTAGTTTCAAGGTTGGGCAGCCGTTAGCAGAGTTGATGATAAGGAGAGTGGATGGTGTCATGGAGGAGTTTCGATTTTAAAGCTTTCGAGAATTTTTTCGGTTGTGTGTTTCGGTGATCCATGTGCTGGCTCCTCTGATGAAGACTGTTCTTTCAGCAACGAAGCATTGAGGGAGTGTAAGGCTGATATGCCAGTTTCCAAAGCGGTCCGGGTGGTTGAAGTTGCCATCCTGGGAGTAAAGAGAGCAACTCCCACTCCCTCCTGGCGTAAGTCAATGGGCGTGACGTTGGTGGCCGTGGAGACTGCTTACAGTAGATCACTCTTGGTGAAAGTATGGTCGTCAGGAAGTTGTTTGTTGTTTTAGATTTAGCTACTCAAAACGAAATGTCCATGTAGCACNATAAGAAGGAAGTGAACTCCATGCAACCTCTGAAGAGACAACTAATACAACACCTATACCCCCTATTAGACTATTTTACAGAACTTCTTCTCCACAGCTCATAAACGGAGGAAAGGGTCCTGAAAGATATTGTTAATAGAAAGTTATCCCTACAGACAAAAATCAGAAGATACAACTAACGATTTACTATAAAACCAAAAAACGGCCAGCCTACTCATGAGAAACTCTCCAGACACGAGCAGAACGCTCTAAAGAGACAAACGTCGCCTATGCCTTCAAATGCCCTCTTGGGGACTGTAAGCCTAAAAAAACTCAGTATATAGGCAAGACAACAACATCTCTTTCCAGGCGTTTAACGATGCATAAGCAACAGGCTCCATTAAGGAACATATATTCTCTTCCCACAACCAAACCATCACCAGAGAAATCTTAACAGACAACACAGAAATCATTGATAGATACAGCGACAGCAGGCGGCTTGACATCTGCGAGGCACTACACATCAAGAAGTCAACACCAGCAATCAACAGCCATTAACGCACAACTATATTCTACCCACTTCAAGACTCCCCTCCAATATAGAAACATCAAGAAAGATGGGCCAATAGGCCTTCTGCAGTTCTATCTTTACCCAACTTCTTATCCATTATCGTGTCTGTGTTTTGTTGAAAGTTTGTTTTTCACCCCACTATTGTATTACATCACCTCACCCAAATGCAGGTATAAGAGCCAATGTTTTTCAGGCATAAGTTGTGTGTTGATAAACTAAAGTCTTTGAAAATGCAATAAGTTTTACGAACCGCGCTCAAGTGTCGCGTCAGATTAGAAATAAAAATGAATTTTGGAGAATTGATTTTTCATTTACCGTCACCAGTAAAAGAAACATAAGGAAAATCGAGAAAATTCGTGTTAGAATTATTAATCTTACTTTTTCGGTCATATTTAATAATATTGTCTACAGGAAAGACTGCTACCAATATATATATATTATATATATATATATATATATATATATATATATATATATTATATATATATATATAGATATATATATATGACCGAAAAAGTAGATTAAATTCTAACACGAATTTTCTCAATGTTTCTTATATTCTTTTCACTTTGATGGTAACTGAAAAATCATTTCTCCAAAATTCATTTTTATTTCTAGTCTGACGCGGCACTTGAGCGCATTTCGTAAACTTATTACATTTTAAAGACTTTAGTTTTACACACACAACTAAACTGAACAGCGTTCAAACAGCTCCGATTTTTATACCTGCATTTGGGTGAGGTGACATGCTACAACAGTTTCGGATGAGGTGAAAACAAACTTTCAACACAACCAGAACACCGAAGCAATGGTATAAGGTAGTTTTCTAAGGAAACTACTCCAAGCTTGTACTAAGAGGCACCCTTCTTGAGCCCGGATGGCACATGTATAAGCAAGTAGATGGGGTCGCCATGGGTTCTCCCCTAGGTTCCTGTTCACGAACTTCTACATGGGTACCATCGAACAAAAGGTCTTTCGTATGAACTTGAAACCGGCCATATACTGCAGGTATGTTGACGACATTTTTACACAGGTACTGATGTCAGACATCTGCAGTGCTGAAGGAGCATTTGAGCAGAATTCCGTGTTGCGTTTCACTTACGAGATGGAGAAGGATGGGAAACTACCCTTTCTAGATGTAACAGTCATGGAAAGGAGCGGAGGTTTCCACACTGCAGTCTACACTAAGGAAACAAACATAGGAATGTGCCTCAATGCCAACAGTGACTGCCCAGACAGGTACAAGAGGAGTGTTGTTAACGCTTATGTCGACCGTGCTCTCAGCCACAGCTCAGGATGGAAGCAAGTCGATGAAGAACTCTGTAGGATAAGGCAGGTCTTAGTCAACAACGGCTTCTCCAATGATTTCGTTGAAGACATCATAAGAAGGAAGGTGAAACACCATGCAACCTCTGAAGAGACAACTAACACAACACCTGTACCCCCTATTAGACTATTTACAGGAACTTCTTTTCCACATCTCATAAAACGGAGGAAAGGGTCCTGAAGATATTCTTAAAAAACGTTATCCCTACAGACAAAAATCAGAAGATACAATTGACGATTTACTATAAAACCAAGAAAACTGCCAACCTACTCATGAGAAACTCTCCAGACACAAAGCAGAACGCTTTGAAAGAGACCAATGTCGTCTATGCCTTCAAATGTCCACTTGGGGACTGTAAGCCTCAAAGAACTCAGTATATAGGCAAGACAACAACATCTCTTTCCAGGCGATTAACGATGCATAAGCAACAGGGCTCTATCAAGGAACATATAATCTCTTCCCACAACCAGACCATCACCAGAGAAGTCTTAACAAAAAACACGGAAATCATCGATAGATACAGTGATAGCAGGCGGCTTGATATCTGCGAGGCACTACACATTAAGAAGTCAACACCAGCAATCAACAGCCATTAACACACAATTATATTCTATCCACTTCAAGACTCCGCTCCAATATAGAAGCATCAAGAAATATGGGCTAATAGGCCCTCTGCAGTTACTTCTATTCTTCCTTTTAGCTTATACCCATTGCTTCGTGTTCTGTGTTGTGTTGAAAGTTTGTTTTCACCTCATCCAAAACTGTTGTAGCATGTCACCTCACCCAAATGCAGGTATAAAAAAATCGGAGCTGTTTGAACTCTGTTCAGTTATAGTTGTGTGTGTGTAAACTAAAGTCTTTGAAAATGTAATAAGTTTTACAAAACGCGCTCAAGTGCCGCGTCAGACTAGAAATAAAAATGAATTTTGGAGAATTGATTTTTCAGTTACCATCAACAGTGAAAAAGAATATAAGAAACATTGAGAAAATTCGTGTTAGAATTATTAATCTTACTTTTTCGGTCATATTTAATAATATATGTTTACAGGAAAGACTGCTACCAAAATATACTAATATAATATATAATATATATATATATATATATATATATATATATATATATATATATATATATATATATATATATATATATATATATATATATATACTTGTTTTAAGAGGGTTTACTGTTCAACTTATCCCCAGGCAGTTTTGTGCCCTGGCCACTATACCTTCTTCATGGTCAGGTCGAGAGACCTTGTGGAGGAGGAGGGGCTGTCTGGAGCCTCGAGCCAGCGGTGCAGCTTGTGTAGCTCCTGGTCCAGCTTGACCACCTCCCGCCTGTACACCTTGTTCTGTACCTCCGCTCGGTAGTACTTCTCTCGCTTGTCCTCCGTCAGCAGCCTGCACCAGGGTCAAGGACAAGAATATAAGAACTCTTGTATATAAAAAATAATACATAAATGGATGATTGGTATGGTGAGAGACTGCCTGACAGAGCCTCCATTCACTGTGCAGACTACAGTGTAGAGCCCACAGTCACTGTTGGGTATGGGTAGTAGTAGGCATCCATCAGTCTCAGGAGACTATGGAGTTGCGCTCTGGTTGTCGGTCTGGAGTGGCCTCACCAGGGCGCAAAGCCAGAGTAGGTCGACTCGGGGGAGAAGCTGTTACCCAGGCAGCAGGTCCCCACTCTCCACTGTAGTCTGCACAGGAATAAATTTACACTTAAGACACCAAGTCGTTCCAGCCTGGATCCCCCAGCTTAAGTTTTACTGCTAAGTTCTTACTAGCTTGCCTCAATGCACTCCGCCATAGTGCACACCGGCACTCACCCGAGGACGAGTTGGGTGTTGTGAGTTTTGTTTTCCATGGACGTGTTCGAGAGAGTTCTGCTAAATCGTAATTCACCATCTGCCATTTAATTCACTTTGGTAAATAAGAGAGAGTTGTGGGTTGGGATAAATTAATCAGAGATGGGAGAGAGAGAGAGAGAGATGAAAATATGGTTGAGGATATAGAAGATAATGGCAAGGATAAGAGAGAGAAACAGTTGGGAACAATAATATAAGAGGAAGGGAGGAATGTGGATAAAAGTAGGTAAGAGAAGGGGAAATATGGATAATAATGAGGTAAGGAACAGGGAGGAATACCGTGGAGGGAGTTGTGTCTCTGGAGACACAACTCTGCAACTTGCCCACAAGACTTAGCTAATAGTTACCTGATTAATAATTAACCTGGAACTGACGTCGCCCTGCCCGGATGGCAGCATCACAGCCCCCCCTCCCCTTGGCCAGCTACCACCAGCAACACCCCCATTCATGGCCCGGCTACTAGCATCACCCCAATCCTTGGCCGGCTACCAGCAACAAACACCCCCCTCCCCCCCCACCCCCCATCGGGTGGAGGGGTGTTGCTGGTAGCCGGCCAAGGAAGAGGGTGAAGTGATGTTGCCAGCTGGCCAGGTTGAGGTCAGTTGCAAGCTAATTATTAACATATTCTCGAGGCTTAAGGCCAGTCTCTCCTCGATATTGATACATTCTCTCGACCGCCTCCGTGGTCGTCATCCTCTGGCGTAGTAAACATCACTTGATCGTAGGTCCCTTCTGTACTCACCTAATTGAACCTGTCGTCCGTAATCCTTGCTGGTGCTCCGTTCAGGAGTACATCCCGTTTGATTGGTTGATGAAGATTATGCCACCCATGAGGTGGCACGGGCATGAATAGCCCGTAAGTGGTAGATTTTTATTTTTTTTTTGGGGGGGGGGGGAATGTATATTGTGTGTTGAGGTCACATTTAATCATCAGGCGGCTATCGTGGGGGAGGGTACTGCTTGACAATATTTATAAGGGTGTCCAGCTGCTGGACACCTTTTTTGACAAGAAGAATGGCTGTGTTGATGGCTTCAGGGTGGTTACTTCAAGATTCAGGGACTCTTAAAGCTCTTCTAAGATCGTTAGTTGCTTCATATTCTAGGAGATAGTGAAGTAATGGCTTTTTTGTGACTGTTTGGCAGAAGATGCATTCTCTCTGTCGGGGTTCACAATTCTCCCAGTTGCATCTGTAACCTAGACGTAGTCTATATAACCTAACTGCTATTTCCCTGTGGATCCCTTTTGGGATTTTTTGTTGTTGACCAGACCACACACTAGAAGGTGAAGGGACGACGACGTTTCGGTCCGTCCTGGACCATTCTCAAGTCGATTGTGATGAGGAAGTATACAGATGCAGGCAATAAATCTGCATGCCTGCATCTGCTTTTATTGCCTGCATCTACTTCCTCATCACAATCGACTTGAGAATGGTCCAGGACGGACCGAAACGTCGTCGTCCCTTCACCTTCTAGTGTATGGTCTGGTCAACTCCCTTTTGGGATATTTAACCTTTTTAACTTGGTGGCCTGAAGATACCATATTGCAGAAGGCGAACCTTCAGCTACTCTCTGGTGTAGGTAGGCTTTGTTGTGACTTGAGAGGTTTTAGGTGATGATGTTTTTTATGTACTCTAGGCTGGGTTGGATTATTTTATGTATTACTGGATGACGAGTTGCTAACTTAGCATTTTCATCAGCTTTCTCATTTAATAGGATTCCAACATAGGATGGGATCCAGTTTAGGGTTATGGTGAGCCTTTTGCCTTTAGCTACTGCTCAAAGATACAACATGGTGGTAATTATTTCCATGTTGTCTTTCCACTGCCTTTTTCCTAATATTTGAAGTGCAGCGTTTGAGTCTGTGTGTATGATTACATTTTGAGTGTTTTGTGCAATCACATATGCGAATGCCTGTTGTATGGCAAACAGCTCAGTTTGGGTTGACGATACTGGTCCTCCCAATTTCCAATATGCCTGTTCGCTGGCCGTGCAAAGAGCAGCGCCAGCACTTTCATATTCTGTGTCCACTGATCCGTCTGTGAAGATGTGGGTGGCTCCTGCTACTGCAATGCTGCTCATTTGCTTTTCTATGATGCGCCTTAAGATTGTTGGATCATAGGCAGCCTTTTTCATTGGGAGACTTTTTATAATTTTTTGTAGGTAGGCTACCCCCCACGGTGGGGAACGAGTGTAGTTTGGGTGCGGATGATCACCTCCTATCAAGGATAATGTTTTTTACTTTTAGTTTGTTTAGGACTTCTCCAGCTCTGGCAGCCCAAGAGTTTCCGTTGTTTTGGCCAAGTCCAACCACCAAGGCCTGTCGTAATGGGACTGGATCAGGGGAAACAATTATCTTACTGATAATTGTAGCTGTTCTTTGAGATATTCTTTCTTGGAGAGGATCTTCAGAGCCGCATTTACACTCACAAGCCTATCACAACAACAGTGGAAAAAAGCTTGAAGTAGCACAAAACAATGCTATGAGAGCTGCTCTGGGAGCCGCTCTGTGGACCAGGCTTAAAACTATGACTCGAAACGGGTTTGCCCTCTCTTCAAGTACATTCAGTCTCCTTGCCTCTGTAATAAGTGCTGGAGAGTGGGGCATGGTCCCTTCAAGTGCACAAGTGAGGTCTCTATGCGTCTTGTGTGGAGACTTGGGTCATTCTAAGACGGAGTGCTCTCCTTACCAGGCTTGCTGCATTAATGGTGGTGACGCCCACCTGCCTTCTCCTTGCTGCATTAATGGTGGTGACGCCCACCCCTGCCTTCTCCTTGCTGCATTAATGGTGGTGACGCCCACCCTGCCTTCTCCTTGCTGCATTAATGGTGGTGACGCCCACCCTGCCTTCTCCTTGCTGCATTAATGGTGGTGACGCCCACCCTGCCTTCTCCTTGCTGCATTAATGGTGGTGACGCCCACCCTGCTTCTCCTTGCTGCATTAATGGCGGTGACGCCCACCCTGCCTTCTCCTTGCTGCATTAATGGCGGTGACGCCCACCCTGCCTTCTCCTTGCTGCATTAATGGTGGTGACGCCCACCCTGCCTTCTCCTTGCTGCATTAATGGTGGTGACGCCCACCCTGCCTTCTCCTTGCTGCATTAATGGCGGTGACGCCCACCCCTGCCTTCTCCCACACATGTCTACACTACAAATTTGAGGAAGCCATCCTCAATTTAAAATATTGCGATCATTTATTTTTCCCTGTGGCTAGATGCCTGTTCGCCGTCTTCCCTCCTTCTCCAACATGTCTTATGGTTGTGTGTTGCGTTCCACTTCTCAACCTCTCCCACTTTCTCAATTCCATAACCGTTTCCAATCCTTGGACCACGACGACACCACCACCTCCCCGCCTTCAGCTCCTCTTCGTTCTGAAACCGATGATCTTCCTCAAGGTTCCATACCTGGTGTTTCCTTCCTTCCTGGTCTTCTCCTCCTGTCGTCTTTGTGTCATTCCCCACCTCCTGCATCTTCCCTATTCCTTCCTTCTCTTCTCAACCCCATCATTCTTTTCAGCCTTCCCCTCTGTCTTTTGGCCCTCCACAACCCCTGTCCATCCAGGCCAGCTTCCAGGCTTCTGGACCAAGGGTTTGGCATGCTGGGGATCGAAGAACTTGAAGACAAGGATGAAATCTCAGGAAACAGGAAGAGGGCGGCGATGAAAGGGCAGAAAGATCAGTGGCCTGTCCACTGTGGATTGGAGTGGTCGTTTGTCTTTTAGTATTTTATCCAGTTTCTTCTTTATTCATAAGGCATCAGGCTGCTTGGCGACTTGGCAGGCTTGATGGCGAGTTGAGGGCGAGGAGGAGTGGTTCAGTCTTGTCGATGTTGGCTTGATGGTGTGTGTGTTAGATGCAATCTTCTTTCTTAATTCTTCTTACCGATGTTTTGACTTCTTGTTGTTGTTAGGGTCTTTAGTCTTCATGTAGGTCTAGCTTCGTGTTTAATGGTAGTACTGGCGTTCGATTTTTGTCGGTTTGGTAGTCCTCTCGGTTGATTCTTTGAGAGAGTATAAAGTCCAACTGAGATGTCGTCTGATGAGTCAGCTGAATCCAAGTTGCTATAGCCAATTGAAGGTTAGTAGTAGCAGCAGGTCCTGTCGCTGAAGCAGAAGTTCTGTGAGCTCCAGACGATGGGTGGAACTGTAACAGATGTCGATGGATGAGAAGGCGGCGGCTCCGTTGTAGTAACTGCCGTAGCGGGCATTGTAACTGTGATAGCAGGTCAGTAAGGGTGGCCGTGATCCCCTCGATGACCGGGTCAGCAGCTGGAGGAGAACTTGTGGCTGGCATCAAGATGGTGTAGACTGCGTCGGGTACAGTGACGGTTGAGAAAGCATTAGCAGAGAAGAGATTATTCAAGACCTTCACAAATGCGTGTGGGGTTGGAGCCGGCAATCATCCTTGCCGTCGTTGTTAAAGCATGTACAGTGATTGGTCTGGGGTGAGATTTGGTGGCGACTGTTGGTTCAGAGAATGGCTGGCGATCCGGGAGCTGGGACCCCATTGACTGGACTGGTGCTTCGTGGCTTCAGGCTGGTGAGCATGGATTTTCCTCCTGGAAGCTGCGGGAAAATAGCGACTTGAACGTTGAAGGGTGGCTCGGCTTGTGATTGGTTGGGTGGAGCCGAAGTGCTTGAGTTGGTGCTAGTTGCAGAAGAGGATTTGGCTTTTTCCAGGTTCTTGATAGCTGGTGCATAGACATTCAGGCCATTAAAGTGTCTGCTCTGAGCACTCTAATTATTTCAAAGTAAACGTGCCGGCCACTCGGGACACTCGATGAAGAGCACCCCGTGCGAGCCGGCCGGGCTAGTTAGCTGTTCGGAGCGTGACAGTAAGCACCAGGCGGTGTACCGTCAGTCCGGAACTGAGATCCAGCTACGAGCTTTTTAACCGCAACAACTTTAATATACGCTATTGGAGCTGGAATTACCGCGGCTGCTGGCACCAGACTTGCCCTCCAATAGATCCTCGTTAAGGTCTGAGGGGCATCGATTGGGAAATTGCAGGGTGATTGCTGTCGCAGAGCAAGCAACGTGGCATTTTCAAGTGCAGATGGCATAGTGGTGTCCTTGGTGCAATGCTGCATTTCTGGATGGGCTGTTGACACTTGTTGGTGAGTAGGAGTATTCGTAGCACCAGAAGCACTGGATGGAACGTGGATGTCGAAGCAGTAGATACCATTTGTGGTAGCCAGGGTGGCCACAGCTATGGCTGTAAATGTCAAATCTCTAGATACCTTTTCCTGTTCCCTGACCCATTGGCTGATCTACTGACGAATAGAGTTTGTGCAGCAAGGTATACGTGGAAAGGTTAGGAAAAGTTGGCGTTTGATGCGAAACTTTGTTTTTTAATGGAGCAGCACATCGAGGTTCTCTTCTGACGAGAAGAAGAATACAAAGTCGGTGCCTTCCTGTCCGACGTCGAAAGGTGTTCACCACGTCCTTAAGAAGCTTCAGAAGATCGATTTTACTGAACGCATGATCAGGGGGTGCCCCTACCTTGTAGCGTTTGTGACGCATGGTAGTGGGAGCAAGATCAGTCTGATAGTGCTCTGATCCCAAATCACTTAACTGGAGAAGCCTCACTAACTCTCAATGATCGATGATGACATCCAGGCCATTGTCCATCCTACTTCCAGCCATCCTTGTTTGACCGCTCTCGTTCTCCGTCTTCTGTTGAGACTGGAGGCTGTTGCCCAGTACACTGCTGCTGGTATGTCTCTCTAAGTCAGAAATGTAAACCTGGCTCCTCACCTCCTTCCTTCCCGGTGAGACAGAAGGCATCAATGCATCTCTTGCTTTCCCCTTCCGACTCTGTCCCACCGTCACCTCCCATTTCAGTGCTATAGTCGCCTGTCTCAGCTATGAGATTCCCGTGGCCCTTGATTCTCTCTCAGTGCTGCCATTCATCAAGTGCACTCCCCTGTTTCTCTTCTTTCTCACCCCAATTTCTTGACCGCCCCTCTCCAATGCCTCCTCCCACTCCATACTCTGTTAGTCCACCTCTGGTCCCCCTTGACAATCGTCATTGCTAGATTTATCTATGCATTGTAACCCAAATTTCACTGAACCTGATCCTGATCCTATCTAGTATACTGTGTTCTTCTTTGCCGTTGTTGTTCCCCTTGTGATCTCTGTTTCTGTTATCTCTATTTTTAACAATGTATTTCTTCAATGGAATATTCGTAGTTTGTAATGCCAACTTCCATGAACTCCTCTTCTGATCATGTAGTTTTTGCCGCTTTGTCTATGTCTTCAGGAGCTGATGCTTTTTATTTATTTAAATTTAAATATAAAAGAGTTCTTACATTCTTGTAA
>WNGS01164437.1:33009326-33019428 GCA_020271785.1 Procambarus virginalis | reverse complement strand
GATCAATGCCAGGAAACCACACCTTCTCTCGTAGCAGCTGTTTGGTCCTTACAAGACCTTGGTGTCCTTGATGTGCAAGCTTCAGAGCACGTTGCTGGAGAACAGCTGGAATAACGATACGAGTACCTCGCAGCACGGTGTCGCGTTGTTGCGTAACACTTAATTCTGTCTGGATGCGTTCAAGTGCTTTGAATGCATCTTGGTCAACTCCTGAGGGTGGGATGCGTGGAAACTTTTTCTTAGTCAATGCATCCACTGTTGCTTGCAGAGTTGGGTCCTCTAGGGTTGCAGTACGATTTCATCAAGAGTGAGAGCCTTAGGGACTGCATCACAGGTTACAGAGTGTACATATTCCTCGGCAACTTGCTGATGCTTGGTGATGGTGAAACTGTTGGCAGGATGTCGACTGATGTAATCAGCGGGATTGCCTGCACCTGGCTTGTATTTCACCGTAAAGTTGTATGGTTGCAGACGAAGAGCCCATCTCTCAATGCGAGCTGGTGGTTTGGACTTTGGATTATTGAAGATGGTCTCCAACGGTTTGTGGTCAGTGACTATCGTGGTAAAGGGTGCACCAAGCAGATACACATTGAAGTGTTCACAGCCCCATACAAGAGCAAGAGCTTCCTTCTCTGTCTGACTGTATCGTTGCTCAACATCTGTGAGAGAACGGCTGGCATAGGCAATTACTACTCTGAATCTGGTTGACCAGGTTTGTGTTGGGCTAACACAGCACCTAAACCAACAGGACTAGCATCCACCGTTAACTCAGTGTCCATTGATGGATCAAAGTATGCAGCAGTCGCATTTTCTACTAGTGCATCTTTCACAGCATCAAATGCATTTTGCTCGACATCGCTCCAGTACCATGATGCATTTTTCTTCAGGAGCTCACGTAGAGGCTTCGTAATGGTAGCAAAATCTGGAATGAAGCGAGAACAGTAGTTTGCCATTCCCAGAAAACTATGTACTTCAGTGGATGTTGAAGGAGGTGCAGCATTCTTGATATCTGCAACTTTCTTAGGATCTGGAGACAGACCTTTGTCACTAAGTACATGTCCAAAGAATTCAATTTTATGTTGATTGAACTCACACTTTGCTCGGCTTAGCGTCAAATTCTTTTCTCGTAAGCGTTGCAATGTTGCACGAAGAGCTTTGTCGTGTTCAGCTTGGGTACGGCCATAAACAATGATGTCATCAGACATGTTGTCAGCATTAGGTATATCTTGCAATACCTGGCTGATGATGTGCTGGAATACTTCAGCAGCACTGTTAATACCAAAACTCAGGCGCTTGTACCTATACAGACCTCGATGTGTCGTAAACGTTGTGATGAATCGACTCTCATCATCAAGTTCAAGCTGATGATAGCCCTTGTTTAAATCTAACTTGCTGAATACAGTTGCACCATTCAAGCGGTAAATCATATCATCTACAGTGGGTGTAGGATGGCGTTCACGCATTATTGCCTTGTTGGGAACACGCATGTCTACACAAATGCGTATCTCATCTGGATTCTTCGGCTTTGGTGGAGTGACAATTGGGCTTACCCATGGTGTTGGGCCTGTTACCGGTTCAATGATATCTAGTTCTATCAGCCTATCCAGTTCGGCATCGACTTTCTTGCGAGTATGGAATGGTTGTCGGCGATGTGGTTGGGCAACTGGAATTACATCTGGGTTGATATGCAGATGTACCTTGCTATCAGTATAACAACCTATGGATTTAAACCGATCAGAAAATTCAGCAACAATAGCATCAACATTGTTTGCAGATTCCACTGCTACAGCATTAGAAAGCTGAAGTAGCCCCAATTTGGTTGAAGTCTTGTAACTGAGTAAAGACTCCTTTGCATTCCTAACAACATGGAATGTAGTAATGAGCATTGCATTCTTTGACTTAATCTCTGCAGTGAAAGTTCCAATCACTGGTAAGGCTACCTTTGAAGCATAGGCAGTGGCTTTGCCATTGTAGTTTTCAAGCTTTGGGAACTGTTTTTTAAATTTTCATAGTGGCACTCAGCAATGGTGTCAATGTTTGATCCAGTGTCAATGAGAATTTTGAGACAAATGCCAGCAATGTATACTATAGTCTCTGGTTGTTTGGAAGATCATTCCATTCTGTGATTGATTGTACTCCATAAATATAATCACATTCACTGTCATCTGAGACTGGTTGTAATGAAATGTTGTCTTGTATATTATTAACATTCTTGATTTGAGGTGCAATATTGTGTTTGCCACCTCGACTCCTATGACTTGATCCTCGTACATTGCTTTTATTTATTGATTGTGGTTTCTTTAGTGCGGAACGACACATAGCACCAAAATGACCTAGTTTTCTACACTCATAGCACTTCTTACCTTGTGCAGGACAAACATTATCTTGGTGTGGGTAGTCTCCTCCACAATTGTAACATTTATTATTGACAACCTCTGATGTGAGTCGTTGTGACTGCTTGAGTCTTGTTCCATGACTCCAGTTGTGATGTGGTTCTCGGCTCAATTTAATGTTAGGTTTGGCATGATATCTTCTATGATCATGGTGTACTCCCTGAACCTTACATACTTCATGACTGTTAGTAACAGTGGCAGAACCGTTGTTGGCACTGCACTCCATGACACGAGCATCACGTGCAGCATCTTCCATTCGACGAGCCATATCCAGTATCTTGGTAAGAGAACTTTCATCATCAACAAGTTCTAGAGCTCTTCGACGAAGACGTGTAGATGTGCATGTTTCAATTATTTGCTGTTTGATTTCTTTGTCAACATCAGCAAACTCACAATGGGTTGCTAAACCCTGCAGACGTGTATGGTATTGATCAACAGTTTCATTAGAGAGTTGTTTTGCTCTCCTGAAATGCATAATTTCCATAGCAGTATTTTGCCTTGGTTTGAAATGCTCAGTTAATTTGGCCTTGGCAGTGTCATAATCTTTGGCACCACCAGTGTCTTTCAGTGTATCAAAGATGTCACAAACTCTATCACCTGCATAATGAAGTAGAAAGGCACGCTTTCTTTCAGCACTTTTGATGTCAGAAACTATCAACAAATTTTCAAACCTTTTAAGCCATTTGACCCACCTCTGTGACAGGTTTGTCTGGTCACAGTCAGGATCAAATGCAGGAAACTGAGGTATATTTGCCATTTTTACTGAATAAATTTAAACTTATCACTTAAAATGTTCCTCAGAATATATAACACTTACTGCACTGTATATGTTATTAAGAATTCACTGTAATTACTTTAATTTTGCAAAGCACACAAGCATTTTAATGCAAAAGTTCACAACAGTGCACAACACAGCAGCAACTGATTTCTTACCTAGCCCTTGTGTACATGTGTTGTTACTCCACCACACAGCACAGCAGTTGTTAGCAGTTGGTACAGCAGTTGTCAGCAGTTGGTACAGCAGTAGGCAGCAGTTGGCACAGCAGTTGGCAGCAGTAGGCAGCAGTTGGTTCACAGCGTGAAGAATTTGTAGCACGGAGCGTCGTTTCGTAACCAAAACATCGGGTTTTGTACACTGCATCAAAGCGTCGTTTCGTACACAGCGTCGGCAGATTCCTCTATCACAGCAATCAGCACAGCTTGGGTAGCACACAGCATTGGCCAGCACACAGCAACGGCCAGCACACAGCAACGATCAGCACACAGCAACGTCAGCACACAGCATGGGGTTGCATACAGCATCGGGTATGGTGCTCACAGACAGCTTCTCCTTCCTCCTCTGGGCGAGACAGCATGCTCTCTTCCTTGTGTTTTGTTGAACAAATACCTGCGTTCCCAGTTCATCGTCGTCGCCAGTGTGGTGTCTGTGTATAGCTGAGATAGTCTTGGTAGTAAGGTTGATGTAAAGTCATTCCTGGTTACTGACTTTAATACTTATAAACGATTACATGATAGAGCTCCCAAGCTTGGCAGGCGTCCTGTACTTTTGTTTACCTTCTCTCCGGCGTCCAGCCGCCGCACATAGAAAACGGATGGTACCATTTTCTGTGAACATGACAGGGGCCAAAACCTCAGCATCACCATCATGGACACCCCGAGCGTAGCTTCTCTCCTGTAACTACACTCAATAATTAATACACGCTAGATAAGTTACTCAGGTTGACCCGTGACTCAGTTGTTATCTGGTGTGTGGGTATCTGGGACTTTTAACTCAAATGTAGAATATTTAATTAGAAATCGATATACTCGAAGGACCACCCACTTTTGAGAAAGAGGGAAAACAAATAAAGAGATTATAAGACTGAAACTGTAGAACCAGTGCCTATGTATGTTAGATTATTAGCAATTATTAAAGAGCATGAATGGGCTGTAATAATAATTAATAGAGTTAAAATCGTTAAACATCAACATTGAGGGGTATTACTAGAAATTCATATATATCTAGGAACTAGTGTGGTTCGTCACCAGTTCATTAATGATGTTAGTAAAGGTTATAGAATCCGAATTGAATGTAGATTCTAAAAGATCATAAGATAATAAATGATAAAATCTATGAAATATTAGGTGCAAATTTATTGAGCACTGAGCAGCAAATTATTGAATTATGTTACTCCTCTTGAATATTATATGCATAAAAGGTACATATTAAATAATGCTAGCATGAGTCAAAAATTCTACGACAGAGATTAGAGAGGCTTAGCTGTATGACGACTTCACTAAACGCGGTTCACTACTCGTAACCGTGATTACATCGTCCAAATAAGGAAGAAACACCAGTGGTGAACATCGTAGGTGGAGGAAGGAATGCTTGGTTCATCCTCGCCCACACGCTGTAATCAGGGAAAACCAAGTAACATTTGACTAGGCTAGAAAATTTTTCCAATATTCACTGAAATTGGAGAATAAATTTGAAAGACACTAACGTTGTGTTTGTGGTCGGCGAATATCCTAACGACAGGCTACCCACAGTAATAAACTATAGAATGATGCATCAAACTACAATATATACTTAATGTAGGCATGTTAGAACACTTAGGCCTGCCGGTATCGCGTCTGCTAGTCCTCGACGTTCACTGCTGTGGACGATTAATTGCGGGACGTAACTATCTTCACAGACGCGTAATTAAACAACTAGTGTTGTTCGACCAAGTGATCTTGATATAAAGAGGCCTCAGGTCTCAGAGCAAGAGTAGAATGCCCCCTTGGTCAATTAAGGCAATGACCGATCTTCAGGCCAGTTAAACGCAATGGCCGTAATGGTGGGAGGGCGTTGTTCAGAACACGCCTCACTGGGGGAATGCTTCTCCCTTACACGCTGCTAATATGGCGTCTCTAGTAGGCGTCTCAGCAGCAAGTGATGCTCTCCGTCTTCCCGGGCTGCGATACGCATGCGCAGCCCGCTCAAAGTATTCTCGAGCTTAAAGTATTTTATTTTACTTATAATTAATCAGGGGGAGTACGGACTGGTGATAAGTGCTTATGTCACTAATAAATGTATTAAGGTGCAATATATTTTGCACAATGCAAGTCAGCTTATTAAGACTGCATTAAGAAATTTTATATAAATCGTTTTATATTGTAATAATTTCCACTGTAGTTATTAATACACCTAAATGAACGAGCTCAGTAAGCAATAATATGCTACGTAAATAATCAACTAAATAAACGATTATCCTTAGTAAAGGAATGTAATTAACTAAACTCTGTTTAGATGCAACAAAATGTGGAGAGATTCATGTTCTAGCCTATCGTTCCTCACGTCGTCACTCTCACTAGCAAGAATTTGGTAAATATGGCTTCGCAGTGGAAACATTAATTGAATTAATTCTACATATTAGTAGTGTTAGTAATTACTATGGGTTAATACAATAATGATGCATTATAATACAATAATGATGTATTAGTGCTGGAAACTTTCCAACATCGGGCAGCGTTAAAAAACTAAAGTAAAATTATGATAAATAATTAAAATAAATGTAAACGTGCCCAATCACCACAATCTCAATCTCTCTCTCTCTCTCTCTCTCTCTCTCTCTCTCATCATTGGGCACAACATGAGACCATGTCATGGTGTACTTATTTCAATGGTGCAGACCCTGACCCACCACTGATGAGCACATACTCCACGGCAGTCACTATCTGGCCTCGAACCTTGGACAAATAGCACTCTAGTTTATAGATATTGATTATTATTATTATTATTATTATTATTATTATTAATTATTTATACTCTTATATTCTTGTGAAAGTTCTATACTTGATAATTTAAAACTAATTCATATAAATTATTTTCAGGGGTCTGTATCTTCGACTGCCTCAGACAGTGACAGAGCTGGTGGTGAGAGGAATGTGGGAGATGGTGGTGGTGTTGACAGCGCTGATGGTGGTGGCGGGGTAGCAGAGGATGACGTCCCTGGTGGGGAAGATAATGGTGGTGGAGGCCAAGCATTTGGGGAGGTGCTAGTGGCGCCTCACACCCAGTACCTTCAGAGCGACGACACCACTGTCAGGAGGGTGAAGAGGGAGAGACTGTTCCGCTCGCTTCACCGGTCCTTACCCTCTCTCACAATGGTCTGTCCTCCTCGGAGACCCTCAGACACCCGCCTCCCTGCGGATGGCGCAGAAGATGAAGAGAAAAATACGCAATTCAGCCCCTCACAAATATTTTTTGATGCTCAAAGGTTTCACGAGGACCAAGAAGAAGCTCGAAGACAAGCTGAAGAGGAGGAGGATGATGACAATGAAGGTTCTCCCAGACTAGGAGCATTCCCTGCCTCTCCTCATCCTCTTCAACGTTCAAGGCTAGTGAAGAGAAGTCCCATCAAGTCACGGACAGAGCCAGAGGATGAAGGAATAGTTGACCTTCGCTACACTCTTAACTTCTCCACTCCACTTCTTCATGGTGTCACAGAGGCCGACCTTCCATTTTCAATCAGCACCCATGTGCAGCACGGCCCTCGCGTCTCCTTCCTGGAGCAGGACACCCACCATACTTATGTCTCAAGTCCCGAGATTCGAAAGTCTTCTCTGAACACCTGCCCATTTTCGACTCCTGAAGTGCGTAGATCGAAGAATACCTGCTCTTCGACAGACATTCGTCTTCAGATCGAGTGTTCGGGCATTATTCAGGACGAAAAATTATCTCCTGTCGTGGAATACAGAGTAAATGACTTGGATGTGTTGTGCCCTTTTGGCCAGAGATTGAAACCCCGGAACTATGAGACGTCAACCCCACCTGATGGTTCCCTGTGCCAGGAGGGCAGGGGGCCCTCAGACACTAGGAGACACACCTCCAATGGTGCTGTCAACAGGAGGCCCCTGACTGGGAGTTCCAACCCCAGCGTAAGACAGGCACACGGAAAGGCTCCTAAGAGAAATGATAATAAACCAGCGGGTGATAATTCTACCATATCAAGCTCCACTAGATCTAGTGGTCATATTTTTTCTGCAGTAATTGTTCATCATGTAGCAAATGTTCACATGTAATGAGTCCCACCTGTAGTGAATGTTCACATGTACTGGGTCTCACCTGTAGTGAATGTTCACATGTACTGGGTCTCACCTGTAGCGAATGTTCACATGTAATGAGTCCCACCTGTAGCGAATGTTCACATGTGGTGGATCTCACCTGCTGCGAATGTTTGCATGTGGTGGATCTCACCTGTAGCGAATGTTTGCATGTGGTGGATCTCACCTACAGAGAATGTTCGCATGTGGTGGATCTCACCTACAGAGAATGTTCGCATGTGGTGGATCTCACCTACAGAGAATGTTCGCATGTGGTGGATCTCACCTACAGAGAATGTTCGCATGTGGTGGATCTCACCTACAGAGAATGTTCGCATGTGGTGGATCTCACCTACAGAGAATGTTCGCATGTGGTGGATCTCACCTACAGAGAATGTTCGCATGTGGTGGATCTCACCTACAGAGAATGTTCGCATGTGGTGGATCTCACCTGCGGCGAATGTTTGCATGTAGTGAATCTCACCTGCGGCGAATGTTCATATGTGGTGGATCTCACCTGCGGCGAATGTTCACAGGTGGTGGATCTCACCTGCGGCGAATGTTCATATGTGGTGGATCTCACCTGCGGCGAATGTTCACAGGTGGTGGATCTCACCTGCGGCGAATGTTCATATGTGGTGGATCTCACCTGCGGCGAATGTTCACAGGTGGTGGATCTCACCTGCGGTGAATGTTCACAGGTGGTGGATCTCACCTGCGGCGATTGTTCACATGTAGTGGATCTCACCTGCGTCGAATGTTCGCATGTGGTGGATTTCACCTGCGGCGAATGTTCACATGTAGTGGATCTCACCTGCGGTGAATGTTCACCTGCAGCGAATGTTTTATTGTAATTCTTGTATGTGATTAAAGACCTATTTTTATTAGCCAAATATGCAGCACTTGAACTAATGTTGTGAGAACTCAACATAGCATAATGTTTCCACTCGTTATGCAGGTATATAAACACATGTACATAGAAGGGTATATAGGTAATACACAGACAAGGCACTGAAGCAAATGTGCAGTCATTCAGCTAATCGCATGGTGTATGGCAGCAAATTCTCCACATGAGAAGTTATTGTACGTTGTTCTCTTGCTGCACACACACACACACACTGGGCGATGTTCTCTTGCTGCACACACACACTGGGCGATGTTCTCTTGCTGCACACACACACTGGGCGATGTTCTCTTGCTGCACACACACACACACTGGGCGATGTTCTCTTGCTGCACACACACACTGGGCGATGTTCTCTTGCTGCACACACACACTGGGCGATGTTCTCTTGCTGCACACACACACTGGGCGATGTTCTCTTGCTGCACACACACACACTGGGCGATGTTCTCTTGCTGCACACACACACTGGGCGATGTTCTCTTGCTGCACACACACACTGGGCGATGTTCTCTTGCTGCACACACACACTGGGCGATGTTCTCTTGCTGCACACACACACTGGGCGATGTTCTCTTGCTGCACACACACACACACTGGGCGATGTTCTCTTGCTGCACACACACACTGGGCGATGTTCTCTTGCTGCACACACACACACACTGGGCGATGTTCTCTTGCTGCACACACACACACACTGGGCGATGTTCTCTTACTGCACACACACACTGAGCGAGGTTCTCTTGCTGCACACACACTGGGCGAGGTTCTCTTGCTGCACACACACACACACACTGGGCGAGGTTCTCTTGCTGCACACACACACACACACTGGGCGATGTTCTCTTGCTGCACACACACACTGAGCGAGGTTCTCTTGCTGCACACACACTGGGCGAGGTTCTCTTGCTGCACACACACTGGGCGAGGTTCTCTTGCTGCACACACACTGGGCGAGGTTCTCTTGCTGCACACACACTGGGCGAGGTTCTCTTGCTGCACACACACACTGAGCGAGGTTCTCTTGCTGCACACACACTGGGCGAGGTTCTCTTGCTGCACACACACTGGGCGAGGTTCTCTTGCTGCACACACACTGGGCGAGGTTCTCTTGCTGCACACACACTGGGCGAGGTTCTCTTGCTGCACACACACTGGGCGAGGTTCTCTTGCTGCACACACACACTGAGCGAGGTTCTCTTGCTGCACACACACTGGGCGAGGTTCTCTTGCTGCACACACACTGGGCGAGGTTCTCTTGCTGCACACACACTGGGCGAGGTTCTCTTGCTGCACACACACTGGGCGAGGTTCTCTTGCTGCACACACACACACTGAGCGAGGTTCTCTTGCTGCACACACACACACTGGCGAGGTTCTCTTGCTACACACACACACACACTGGGCGATGTTCATGACTGCAGAAAATCGAACTGGAGGGGCGACACACCACCTTCTCTTGCATCAGTTAATGCCTGTCTGTGTGGCTGATTTTATAAAGGAGTTAGTCCATATTTTATATAGTATTTCATAGTAAGATTTAATAATTAGGAAGTACATCCTAGTGAAGTATTTTCATATAAAGGTGCTGGTCGCATTCTGAATTGATGTTAAAGTTTAATTACATATCTGCACAGATATTCTTATTGTAAGTATACACAAATTATATTGGATATAGATGAACAATGTTGATCTGTTTTGGACTTAACTGACAGGGTATCAGGGTCAGGTCATTTGT
>WNGS01164437.1:32994234-33008326 GCA_020271785.1 Procambarus virginalis | reverse complement strand
GGTGTGTGTGCAGCAAGAGAACCTCGCCCAGTGTGTGTGCAGCAAGAGAACCTCGCTCAGTGTGTGTGTGCAGCAAGAGAACATCGCCCAGTGTGTGTGTGTGTGTGCAGCAAGAGAACATCGCCCAGTGTGTGTGTGTGCAGCAAGAGAACATCGCCCAGTGTGTGAGTGTGTGTGTGTGTGTGCAACAAGAGAACATCGCCCAGTGTGTGTGTGTGCAGCAAGAGAACATCGCCCAGTGTGTGTGTGTGTGTGCAGCAAAGAACATCGCCCAGTGTGTGTGTGTGTGTGCAGCAAGAGAACATCGCCCAGTGTGTGTGTGTGCAGCAAGAGAACATCGCCCAGTGTGTGTGTGTGTGGGTGCAGCAAGAGAACATCGCCCAGTGTGTGTGTGTGTGTGTGTGTGTGTGTGCAGCAAGAGAACATCGCCCAGTGTGTGTGTGTGTGTGTGCAGCAAGAAAACATCGCCCAGTGTGTGTGTGCAGCAAGAGAACATCGCCCAGTGTGTGTGCGTGCAGCAAGAGAACATCGCCCAGTGTGTGTGTGTGCAGCAAGAAAACATCGCCCAGTGTGTGTGTGCAGCAAGAAAACATCGCCCAGTGTGTGTGTGTGCAGCAAGAAAACATCGCCCAGTGTGTGTGTGCAGCAAGAGAACATCACCCAGTGTGTGTGTGTGTGTGTGTGTGTGTGCAGCAAGAGAACATCGCCCAGTGTGTGTGTGCAGCAAGAGAACATCGCCCAGTGTGTGTGTGCAGCAAGAGAACATCGCCCAGTGTGTGTGTGTGTGCAGCAAGAGAACATCGCCCAGTGTGTGTGTGTGCAGCAAGAGAACATCGCCCAGTGTGTGTGTGTGCAGCAAGAGAACATCGCCCAGTGTGTGTGTGTGTGCAGCAAGAGAACATCGACCAGTGTGTGTGTGTGTGTGCAGCAAGAGAACATCGCCCAGTGTGTGTGTGTGTGCAGCAAGAGAACATCGCCCAGTGTGTGTGTGTGTGTGCAGCAAGAGAACATCGCCCAGTGTGTGTGTGCAGCAAGAGAACATCGCCCAGTGTGTGTGTGTGTGCAGCAAGAGAACATCGACCAGTGTGTGTGTGTGTGTGCAGCAAGAGAACATCGCCCAGTGTGTGTGTGTGTGTGCAGCAAGAGAACATCGCCCAGTGTGTGTGTGTGTGTGCAGCAAGAAAACATCGCCCAGTGTGTGTGTGTGTGTGCAGCAAGAGAACATCGCCCAGTGTGTGTGTGTGTGCAGCAAGAGAACATCGCCCAGTGTGTGTGTGTGCAGCAAGAGAACATCGCCCAGTGTGTGTGTGTGTGTGCAGCAAGAGAACATCGCCCAGTGTGTGTGTGCAGCAAGAGAACATCGCCCAGTGTGTGTGTGTGCAGCAAGAAAACATCGCCCAGTGTGTGTGTGTGCAGCAAGAGAACCTCGCCCAGTGTGTGTGTGCAGCAAGAAAACATCGCCCAGTGTGTGTGTGCAGCAAGAGAACATCGCCCAGTGTGTGTGTGCAGCAAGAAAACATCGCCCAGTGTGTGTGTGCAGCAAGAGAACATCGCCCAGTGTGTGTGTGTGTGTGCAGCAAGAGAACATCGCCCAGTGTGTGTGTGTGTGTGTGGAGCAAGAGAACATCACCCAGTGTGTGTGTGTGTGCAGCAAGAAAACATCGCCCAGTGTGTGTGTGTGCAGCAAGAGAACATCGCCCAGTGTGTGTGTGCAGCAAGAGAACATCGCCCAGTGTGTGTGTGCAGCAAGAGAACATCGCCCAGTGTGTGTGTGTGTGCAGCAAGAGAACATCGCCCAGTGTGTGTGTGTGTGTGCAGCAAGAGAACATCGCCCAGTGTGTGTGTGCAGCAAGAGAACAACGTACAATAACTTCTCATGTGGAGAATTTGCTGCCATACACCATGCGATTAGCTGAATGACTGCACATTTGCTTCAGTGCCTTGTCTGTGTATTACCTATATACCCTTCTATGTACATGTGTTTATATACCTGCATAACGAGTGGAAACATTATGCTATGTTGAGTTATCACAACATTAGTTCAAGTGCTGCATATTTGGCTAATAAAAATAGGTCTTTAATCACATACAAGAATTACAATAAAACATTCGC
Organism: Procambarus virginalis; assembly: GCA_020271785.1. Lineage (NCBI taxonomy): Eukaryota > Metazoa > Arthropoda > Malacostraca > Decapoda > Cambaridae > Procambarus > Procambarus virginalis. Next base: position 33,006,214 of record WNGS01164437.1, on the reverse strand, counting down.
TGCAGGTGAACATTCGCCGCAGGTGAGATCCACTACATGTGAACATTCACCGCAGGTAAGATCCACCACATGCGAACATTCGCCGCAGGTGAGATCCACTACATGTGAACATTCACCGCAGGTGAAATCCACCACATGCGAACATTCGACGCAGGTGAGATCCACTACATGTGAACATTCACCGCAGGTGAAATCCACCACATGTGAACATTCACCGCAGGTGAAATCCACCACATGCGAACATTCGCCGCAGGTGAGATCCACCACATGCGAACATTCGCCGCAGGTGAGATCCACTACATGTGAACATTCGCCGCAGGTGAGATCCACCACATGCGAACATTCTCTGTAGGTGAGATTCACTACATGCAAACATTCGCTGTAGGTGAGATCCACCACATGCAAACATTCGCTGCAGGTGAGATCCACCACATGCAAACATTCGCTGTAGGTGAGATCCACCACATGCAAACATTCGCTGCAGGTGAGATCCACCACATGCAAACATTCGCTGCAGGTGAGATCCACCACATGCAAACATTTGCTGCAGGTGAGATCCACCACATGCAAACATTCGCTGCAGGTGAGATCCACCACATGCAAACATTCGCTGCAGGTGAGATCCACCACATGCAAACATTCGCTGCAGGTGAGATCCACCACATGCAAACATTCGCTGTAGGTGAGATCCACCACATGCAAACATTCGCTGCAGGTGAGATCCACCACATGCAAACATTCGCTGCAGGTGAGATCCACCACATGCAAACATTCGCTGTAGGTGAGATCCACCACATGCAAACATTCGCTGCAGGTGAGATCCACCACATGCAAACATTCGCTGCAGGTGAGATCCACCACATGCAAACATTCGCAGCAGGTGAGACCCACCACATGCGAACATTCGCTACAAGTGAGACACAGTACGTGTGAACATTCACTACAGGTGGGACCCCACTACATATGAACATTTGCTACAGGTGAGACACAGTACATGTGAGACACAGTACATGTGAACATTCACTACAGGTGGGACTCATTACATGTGAACATTCGCTACAGGTGAGACCCAGTACATGTGAACATTCACTACAGGTGGGACTCATTACATGTGAACATTTGCTACATGATGAACAATTACTGCAGAAAAAATATGACCACTAGATCTAGTGGAGCTTGATATGGTAGAATTATCACCCGCTGGTTTATTATCATTTCTCTTAGGAGCCTTTCCGTGTGCCTGTCTTACGCTGGGGTTGGAACTCCCAGTCAGGGGCCTCCTGTTGACAGCACCATTGGAGGTGTGTCTCCTAGTGTCTGAGGGCCCCCTGCCCTCCTGGCACAGGGAACCATCAGGTGGGGTTGACGTCTCATAGTTCCGGGGTTTCAATCTCTGGCCAAAAGGGCACAACACATCCAAGTCATTTACTCTGTATTCCACGACAGGAGATAATTTTTCGTCCTGAATAATGCCCGAACACTCGATCTGAAGACGAATGTCTGTCGAAGAGCAGGTATTCTTCGATCTACGCACTTCAGGAGTCGAAAATGGGCAGGTGTTCAGAGAAGACTTTCGAATCTCGGGACTTGAGACATAAGTATGGTGGGTGTCCTGCTCCAGGAAGGAGACGCGAGGGCCGTGCTGCACATGGGTGCTGATTGAAAATGGAAGGTCGGCCTCTGTGACACCATGAAGAAGTGGAGTGGAGAAGTTAAGAGTGTAGCGAAGGTCAACTATTCCTTCATCCTCTGGCTCTGTCCGTGACTTGATGGGACTTCTCTTCACTAGCCTTGAACGTTGAAGAGGATGAGGAGAGGCAGGGAATGCTCCTAGTCTGGGAGAACCTTCATTGTCATCATCCTCCTCCTCTTCAGCTTGTCTTCGAGCTTCTTCTTGGTCCTCGTGAAACCTTTGAGCATCAAAAAATATTTGTGAGGGGCTGAATTGCGTATTTTTCTCTTCATCTTCTGCGCCATCCGCAGGGAGGCGGGTGTCTGAGGGTCTCCGAGGAGGACAGACCATTGTGAGAGAGGGTAAGGACCGGTGAAGCGAGCGGAACAGTCTCTCCCTCTTCACCCTCCTGACAGTGGTGTCGTCGCTCTGAAGGTACTGGGTGTGAGGCGCCACTAGCACCTCCCCAAATGCTTGGCCTCCACCACCATTATCTTCCCCACCAGGGACGTCATCCTCTGCTACCCCGCCACCACCATCAGCGCTGTCAACACCACCACCATCTCCCACATTCCTCTCACCACCAGCTCTGTCACTGTCTGAGGCAGTCGAAGATACAGACCCCTGAAAATAATTTATATGAATTAGTTTTAAATTATCAAGTATAGAACTTTCACAAGAATATAAGAGTATAAATAATTATAATAATAATAATAATAATAATAATAATAATAATAATAATAATAATAATAATAATAATAATCAATATCTATAAAGTAGAGTGCTATTTGTCCAAGGTTCGAGGCCAGATAGTGACTGCCGTGGAGTATGTGCTCATCAGTGGTGGGTCAGGGTCTGCACCATTGAAATAAGTACACCATGACATGGTCTCATGTTGTGCCCAATGATGAGAGAGAGAGAGAGAGAGAGAGAGAGAGAGAGAGAGAGAGAGAGAGAGAGAGAGAGAGAGAGAGATTGAGATTGAGGTGATTGGGCACTTTTACATTTATTTTAATTATTTATCATAATTTTACTTTAGTTTTTTAACGCTGCCAGATGTTGGAAAGTTTCCAGCACTAATACATCATTATTGTATTATAATGCATCATTATTGTATTAACCCATAGATATTACTAACACTACTAATATGTAGAATTAATTCAATTAATGTTTCCACTGCGAAGCCATATTTACCAAATTCTTGCTAGTGAGAGTGACGACGTGAGGAACGATAGGCTAGAACATGAATCTCTCCACATTTTGTTGCATCTAAACAGAGTTTAGTTAATTACATTCCTTTACTAAGGATAATCGTTTATTTAGTTGATTATTTACGTAGCATATTATTGCTTACTGAGCTCGTTCATTTAGGTGTATTAATAACTACAGTGGAAATTATTACAATATAAAACGATTTATATAAAATTTCTTAATGCAGTCTTAATAGGCTGACTTGCATTGTGCAAAATATATTGCATCTTAATACATTTATTAGTAACATAAGCACTTATCACCAGTCCGTACTCCCCCTGATTAATTATAAGTAAAATAAAATACTTTAAGCTCGAGAATACTTTGAGCGGGCTGCACATGCGTATCGCAGCCCGGGAAGACGGAGAGCGTCACTTGCTGCTGAGACGCCTACTAGAGACGCCATATTAGCAGCGTGTAAGGGAGAAGCATTCCCCCAGTGAGGCGTGTTCTGAACAACGCCCTCCCACCATTACGGCCATTGCGTTTAACTGGCCTGAAGATCGGTCATTGCCTTTAATTGACCAAGGGGCATTCTACTCTTGCTCTGAGACCTGAGGCCTCTTTATATCAAGATCACTTGGTCGAACAACACTAGTTGTTTAATTACGCGTCTGTGAAGATAGTTACGTCCCGCAATTAATCGTCCACAGCAGTGAACGTCGAGGACTAGCAGACGCGATACCGGCAGGCCTAAGTGTTCTAACATGCCTACATTAAGTATATATTGTAGTTTGATGCATCATTCTATAGTTTATTACTGTGGGTAGCCTGTCGTTAGGATATTCGCCGACCACAAGCACAACGTTAGTGTCTTTCAAATTTATTCTCCAATTTCAGTGAATATTGGAAAAATTTTCTAGCCTAGTCAAATGTTACTTGGTTTTCCCTGATTACAGCGTGTGGGCGAGGATGAACCAAGTATTCCTTCCTCCACCTACGATGTTCACCACTGGTGTTTCTTCCTTATTTGGACGATGTAATCACGGTACGAGTAGTGAACCGCGTTTAGTGAAGTCGTCATACAGCTAAGCCTCTCTAATCTCTGTCGTAGAATTTTTGACTCATGCTAGCATTATTTAATATGTACCTTTTATGCATATATATTCAAGAGAGTAACATAATTCAATAATTTGCTGCTCAGTGCTCAATAAATTTGCACCTAATATTTCATAGATTTTATCATTTATTATCTTATGATCTTTAGAATCTACATTCAATTCGGATTCTATAACCTTTACTAACATCATTAATGAACTGGTGACGAACCACACTAGTTCCTAGATATATATGAATTCTAGTAATACCCCCCAGTTGATGTTTAACGATTTTAACTATTAAATTATTATTACAGCCCATTCATGCTCTTAAAAATTGCTAAATAATCTAACATACATAGGCACTGGTTCTACAGTGTCGTCTTATAATCTCTTTATTTGTTTTCCCTCTTTCTCAAAAGTGGGTGGTCCTTCGAGTATATCGATTTCTTAATTAAATATTCTTACATTTGAGTAAAAGTCCCAGATACCCAACACCAGATCAACTGAGTCACTGGGTCAACCTGAGTACCTTATCTAGCGTGTATGTAATTACTTTAGTGNTTGATGGTTCTGGAGTTCTTCTACTCCCCAAGCCCGGCCCGAGGCCAGGCTTGACTTGTGAGAGTTTGGTCCACTAGGATGTTGCTTGGAGCGGCCCGCAGGCCACACATACCCACCACAGCCGGTTGGTCCGGCACTCCTTGGAGGAATAAATCTAGTTTCCCTCTGAAGATGTCCACGGTTGTTCCGCAATATTTCTTATGCTTGCTGGGAGGACGTTGAACAACCGCGGACCTCTGATGTTTATACAGTGTTCTCTGATTGTGCCTATGGCACCTCTGCTCTTCACTGGTTCTATTCTGCAATTTTCTTCCATATCGTTCACTCCAGTTACGTTGTTATTTTACTGTGTAGATTTGGTACCTTGGCCCTCCAGTATCTCCAGGTGTATATTATTTGATATCTCTCTCGTCTTCTTTCTAGTGAGTACATTGGAGAGCTTTGAGACGATCCCAATAATTTAGGTGCTTTATCGCGTCTATGCGTGCCGTATGTTCTCTGTATTCCCTCTATTTCAGCAATCTCTCCTGCTCTGAAGGGGGAAGTGAGTACTGAGCAGTACTCAAGACGGGACAACACAAGTGACTTGAAGAGTACAACCATTGTGATGGGATCCCTGGATTTGAAAGTTCTCGTAATCCATCCTATCATTTTTCTGGCTGTCGCAATATTTGCTTGGTTATGCTCCCTAAACGTTAGGTCGTCAGACATCATTATTCCCAAATCCTTTACATGCTGTTTTCCTACTATGGGACATTTGATTGTGTTTTGTACTCTGTATTATGTTAAGGTCTCATTTTTACCGTACCTGAGTACCTGGAATTTATCACTGTTAAACATCATGTTATTTTCTGATGCCCAGTCGAAAACTTTATTAATATCAGCTTGAAGTTTTTCAATGTCTTCAGCCGAGGTAATTTTCATACTGATTTTTGTGTCATCTGCAAAGGATGATACGAAGCTGTGACTTGTATTTTTGTCTATATCTGATATGAGAATAAGGAAAAGCAGCGGTGCAAGGACTGTACCCTGAGGTACAGAGCTTTTAACTGCACTTGGACTAGATTTTATATGGTTGACCGTTACTCGCTGAGTCCTGTTTGACAGAAAACTGAGTATCCAGCGTCCTACTTTACCGGTTATTCCCATTGACTTCATTTTGTGTGCTATCACGCCATGGTCACATTTATCGAAAGCCTTTGCGAAGTCCGTGTATATCACATCAGCATTCTGTTTTTCTTCTAATGCCTCAGTGACTTTGTCGTAGTGCTCAAGTAGCTGTGAGAGGCACGATCTTCCCGCTCGAAATCCATGTTGGCCTGGGTTGTGAAGGTCATTGGTCTCCATGAAATTGGTGACCTGACTCCTAATCACTCTCTCAAATACTTTTATTATGTGCGATGTTAGTGCAACTGGTCTATAATTCTTTGCCAATGCTTTGCTCCCTCCCTTGTGTAGAGGGGCTATGTCTGCTACTTTAAGTGCATCTGGTATCTCCCCCGTGTCCAAGCTCTTCCTCCACACTATACTGAGTGCCTGTGCTACCGGCACTTTGCATTTCTTTATAATATTGAATTCCATGAGTCTGGACCTGGGGCGAGTGCATGGGCATGTTTTCAATTTCTCTTTCAAAATTTAGTGCGCTCGTGTTGATATCAGTTATATTTACAGGGTTTGAATATCCCGCATAAAGAAATTATCTGGATCTTCCACTTTCATGTTGTTTATTGGAGTGCTAAACATGTCCTCATACTGCTTTTTAGGATTTCACTAATTTCTTTGTCATCCTCCGTGTATGAACCTTCACTTGTACGAATAGGTCCAATACGGCAGTGGTTTTTTGCTTTTGATTTCGCATATGAGAAGAATATTTTGATTTTTCTTTATTTCCTGAATTGCTTTCTGTTCTAACTGCCTTTCTTCAGTTTCATATGAGTGTTTCAATTTCCGCTCGATTTCTTCAATCTCCCTATTTAATTATTCCTTCTTTGACGGAAATTCGTGTCTGCATAAGCAGTTCTGTTATTTTTTTCCTGCGTTTATAGTGTCGTCTGCGTTCTCTTTCTACGTTGGATCTCTTTCTGGCTTTCCTCAAAGGAACATGTTTCAGACAGACTTGATACGCTTCCGAAGTCAGTTTTTCTATTCCTTCTGTACGATTTGTATTACTTAGAACAGTTTCCCATGGAATGTTTGTAAGTTCCCTGTTTATTATCTCCCAGTCTATCCTTTTATTATTAAAATTGAATTTACTGAATAGCCCCTCTCGCTTTATCAACGTTTTAGGTTTATTCTGAGTATTGATGGTCGTTTGCACTTCAATGAGCTTGTGATCTGAGTATGTGGTATCTGATATCGTAATGTCTCTGATAATGTCTTCATTGTTCGTAAAGACCAGATCTAAAATATTTTCATTTCTCGTTGGCTCCGATATCTGCTGATTGAGTGAAAATTTGTCACAGAATCTAAGTAGTTCTCTAATCTGTGGTTGGTTAGGTTATGATAGATTTCCTGGTATAATATTGTTGTTTGCTATTTTCCACCTGAGACTAGGCAAGTTGAAGTCACCTAGGAAGATAATATCAGGTATCGGGTTCTCCAAATTATCAAGGCTATTCTCTATTTTTGTTTATCTGTTCTGTGAATTTCTCAGCCGTTGCATCTGGCGGTTTGTATATTAGAATAATCACTAAATTTATTTTCTCTATTTTCAATCCCAGTACTTCTACCACCTCATTTGTAACGTTTAGGAGCTCCGAGCATACAAGGTCTTCCCCTAATATACAGACCCACTCCTCCATGTGACCTAATTTTCCTATCACACCTGTATAGGTTATATCCTGGAATCCAGATCTCACTGTCCAACAATTCCCCTGCATGGGTTTCTATGAAAACTCCAAATACTGCATTTGACTCCGTGAGGAGGCCATTTATGAACTGTACTTTGTTGTTTGTTCTTGTTTTCAGTCCTTGTATGTTGGCAAAGATGAATGAGGTTACTCTATTAGTGATAGTTTGACTGGGAGACTTTCTCGGCAAGCCCATTATGCGTGGACATAATAAGTTTGTTCTGACCAGTACTGATTGTTGTAGGGCAGTTGCCTGTCGTAGTTGTAATTCCCTTTCGGTGTGTAATTGTATCTGTAATTCTGGAATGCAAGTGGATCTGGCATCCAGTTCCATACACTCTCCGTGTTCCTCCTTTTGAATTCGCTGTCGGTCTGGTATAAAAAATTTATAGAGTTTCCTCCAAATTCATTTTCCTGCTTGCTACTCTTTATGTAGCGTTCCGTGCCTTTCACGTGAAAGTATGGGCAGCTGAGGTCCTAGCATTTTCTGTCCTCCAGTGATGTTTGGCACATGTCAGGATGGAAAAACCTACATATTGATCCAAATCGACACTCACCTTTCCTAAGCATATTTAAACATTTTTTGGGATGTTGGTAACTGCATTCTAATCCTTTCTTATTACCGGCATATCTATGTCTGCATATGCCCTTTGCATAAAATTTGCATAAGTCTGTCCTTCTGTTCTGAATTTCTCTACAGGAACCGTTGTAGTGTCTGTACCTATCGAGCTGTCAGTGCTGTCTGGTAAACTTTCTAGTTTACTGTCATCTACATCCGGGCCTACTGCGTCACAGTTTACAACTTCCTGAGTTTCAGCCTCGGTTTCATCCCTGACTATAGCCTCCGCCCCTGGTATAGTAGAATTGTTGTTGTTCCTTTCCCACTCCTTCTGGACGGCTGGTAGGCTTTCAATGAACGATGTTTTCCGTTCATGCGTCATGTTATCTAGAAGGTTTTTTAGGATATTCCAAGCTGGCAGGTCATGTTTACACACCCAGAGCAAGTGGCCAGCTCTCAGTGCCGTGGTGTTACTCACTCCTGTACAAGCCGAATGGAATCTAATCTTACAGATATAACATTCAATTCCCGTTACCTTCGTCTTTAAGGAGTTGTTACAGTGGCCACAATTTTGTTTATTTACTCCCATTTTGCCTAGTTTTGTTGTATATATCTATATATTTAAAATATTTTATGTATACCGTATATTTGTAACAATATATATGTTTATTTGTTCTACTGTATGGTCAGTACTTATTGCACGGTCGAGGGTGAGGGTCCCAGAGGCTGTATAGTTGACACGTTGTTTTCCCAGGCCGCGGCTGGAGGCCGTCAGTTGCCAGTTACTTGGGTTATACACTGATATATTAATTCGCTTGTATTACAATAAGGGATTTTCTGCTTTATTTCCGACTTGCAATAGTATTCACTTTCTCTATTACTAATTTCTCGATCCACATTCCCCTATTACACTTGTTGGAAACCAAATTTGCTAGTAAGCACACACGGTGGGCCACACGGGACGTGGGCCTATGGGCTGGGTTCTGGCACCACGAGGTGGACTCAACAAAATTCACTTGTTATTTCCTTAAAGCACAAAAGTCGGATGGCAATCACTATGGTATATTGTTTAATAAGTTGAGATGCACTTTATGAGTGCATTACGTTCAATTATAAAAACTGGTAAACCATAGGAATATTTTATGGTTTATCAGTCTTTAAAACGTCTGGTTTAGGTCTTCCCTGGTGATTACTTTATCTGCGAGGCTGACTTGGTAACCCAGAACCATCACAGCCTGGTTGATCTGGTAATTCCAGCAAGTGACCTCCAGTTAGCACAAGACCAACATTTTGAATCTATTATATTGAGTCAGTCTATTATGGAGCGTCTCTCTGTTTTGGTGACTCTCTGACTGACTCTGGCTGAGAGGGTGACTCTCTGTTTTGCTTCCGTCTGCTGCCTGTGAGGTCGGTGACACCTTCGACCCGGAGTCCTGCGAGTTTTGTTGCTCGTTGTGGCTCGGTTACCCAGTTGTGTTGACTAAGCGGGTGCGGGTAGCAGGGGCGTTACACTTTGAGCCTTGGTGGTGGCAACACTCTCGTTTGTTTGCTCCCTGGGAGCAACGGGGCTGCCCCGTTTTGATTCGTGTTGGGACTTGGGGGTGTTGGTTGCTTCAGTTCCTTCCATGCCCTCTTGTCTTTCCCCTGGATCCCCCCGCTTCCTGCCTACATCCGGTTCCTTACCATCTGTGGGTTCGGGGCGGGGTTTGATGGTTTTGAGATTCGGGCAGTCTCGGGGAATTCCCCTTCCGGGGGTAGTGACAGGGGCATTTGAGCCTGTTCCTCCAGCCGTGTTGTAAGAGTCTGCCAGTGGGCTCCCTTCCTTAGTGTTTTCGCGGCTGCCCCGGTTTTCTGGTACAGTCGCGGCTTTGGGGGGACGGCTCGGCCCCGGGGCCTGTCGTGTAGATTCCTGGGGCTGGGGAGGGGCAGACTTGGGGGCTGTGGCCCCGTAGGACCCCGTGGGGAGTTTTTCTCCCCCTCTAGGTGGGGCTTGTGGTTACGCGGAGTAGGGTTTTTCCTCCCCACTCGCCGTACGTGTTGTTGGGCGTCGGCCCCACCCGGGCTCGGTTCCTTGGCTTTTGTGTCGGCTGGTTCCGTCCTGTGGGTGGATGCTCTCCTCTTTTGGGACGGTGTCTTCGTCATGTTTCCCCGTTCTTCCGGTTCTACGTGACTTCTGGTTTCGGGTGCGTCTGTGCCTTTGTGTGCCTTCGGGATTGGTGTTTGCTTCTGTGTTCTCGAGGATTCGGGAAGGTTTTCACTACTTTCCGTATTATTGGAACGTCTGTCGGCTCCTAGTCCGGGTCGCTGTCTTGGGCTACTTGTGGCCCGGTTGGGCTACTTGTGGCCCGGTTGGGCTACTTGTGGCCCGGTTGGGCTACTTGTGGCCCGGTTGGGCTGCTTGTGGCCCGGTTGGGTTGCTTGTGGCCCGGTTGGGCTGCTTGTGGCCCGGTTGGGCTACTTGTGGCCCGGTTGGGCTACTTGTGGCCCGGTTGGGCTACTTGTGGCCCGGTTGGGCTACTTGTGGCCCGGTTGGGCTGCTTGTGGCCCGGTTGGGCTGCTTGTGGCCCGGTTGGGCTACTTGTGGCCCGGTTGGGCTACTTGTGGCCCGGTTGGGCTACTTGTGGCCCGGTTGGGCTACTTGTGGCCCGGTTGGTCTACTTGTGGCCCGGTTGGTCTACTTGTGGCCCGGTTGGGTTGCTTGTGGCCCGGTTGGGTTCCTTTGGGTGCTGTGTCTTCGCTTCGTTGGCCGGTTTTATTGGTTCTGCTTACTCTTTTGGCTACTTTTCTAGTGCAGTTGTCCTGGTTGGCACCTTCCCGCAGAGCGGGTTGTGCGGTTCGGCCAGCGTGTCATGCGCATGCGCCGTGGAGTTTGTTTTGGTCTGGGCGGTGTATTTCAGTGCTGGTGTTTTGTGCCCTTTTTTCTCGGGTGCTTCGCCTCTCGCTCTTCTCCCTTGCTCCAGTATGTGCCCCTTCGCTCCAGGGGTGTCCTGGATTCTAGCTGTGGGGAGAACGCCGAGGTTTTCCCTGTGTCATGGGTGTGGGCCGTCTCCTTCGCCTCTACCCTGCTCTCCTGCGTGTCCAGCTCTGGCTTCTTCACCTGGCGGTGCTTCCAGGATCTTCTGGGCGCTGTTGGGTCGTGTCACGTTCGTGCCTCCGTTCGACAGGTGAGTTTCTGCGGTCTGGCGTCTTTTGGCTGGGCGCTGGATGCGAGGATGTTTATATACCTGTCTTTATTTAGGTATCTTTATGTACGACTGAGACCGTTCACACACCAGTGACTGTCCCTTTTCAACCCTTCCAGCCCCACTCATGTGCATGTCCAACCCATACTAGAGTCATTCAGGGGACCCCCTCTTTCATGTTATGAGGTGTGTGGGTTGTGGTGCTGGTTATGTTATCACCTGGTAGGGCTCCTGGCTGTGCTTGTGGGGTTTGAGCTCTAGCTCTTGGGTCCCGCCTATATGGAAGAACTTGCGGGATAATACCAGTAGTGTGCAGTGGTGCAATAGGCACAATCGGGGAACACTGTATAACCATCAGAGGTCTGCGGTTGTTACACGTCCTACCTGCGAGCGTACGCCATATTGCCGGTACATCCGTGGACTTCCAGGGTACACTAGCCTGTTTTCGAATAGAGGTTCCGGCCCATTCTGGCTGTGGTGGGTATGTGGGCCTGTGGGCCGTTCCAAGCAGCAGCCTGGTGGACCACCCTCTCACAAGTCTAGCCTAGTCTCGGGCCGGGCTTGGGGGTGAAAATTAAACTCCTGGAACCCCACCCAGCAGGTATCGAGCAGGTTTCTCTGCCGTCGGTCGCCTTTTGTGCAGGTTCCTGGGCCTGCTGGGTTCTGTCGTGTCTCCGTTGGCCCTGTCTGGGGGTCTGCCTGCACCGTTCTCTTCCTTTGCAGAAGCGAGTTGCTATTTACATGTTGCATGTTGCGGTGGTGCCTGTTACTGCTGCACATGTGCATTGGTAACGTGTTTCGCGGTGGCGTGTCCTTGTTCCTGTGTCCGGTTGTGGTGTGGCACTTTGCTGCTGTTTTGTACCTAG
>WNGS01164437.1:32945265-32963154 GCA_020271785.1 Procambarus virginalis | reverse complement strand
AAAACATTAATTCATGAAAACTTGGCTTATTAGGCAAATCGGGCCTTGCATAGTAGGTAGGCTGAGAAGTGCGTTCTGGCTACTAGGTACGACATATATATATATATATATATTCGACTACCTAATCTACCTAACCTAACCTAACCTAACTTTTTCGGCTACCTGACCTACCTAACCTATATAAATAGGTTGGTTAGGTTAGGTAGGGTTGGTTAGGTTCCCTCATATAACTACGTTAATTTTAACTCCAATAAAAAAATTGACCTCATACATAATGAAATGGGTAGGTTTATCATTTCATAAGAAAAAATTTGAGAAAATATATTAATTCATGAAACTTGGCTTATTAGGCAAATCGGGCCTTGCATAGTAGGCTGAGAAGTGCGTTCTGGCTACTAGGTACGACATATATATATATATATATATATATATATATATATATATATATATATATATATATATATATATATATATATATATATATATATATATATAAGCATACATAACAAGGGAGTAAATATAAAAATGTTGTGGATTCCTTCTCACATTGGCCTGCAGGAACATGATAAAGTTGACGCCCTTGCTAAGGCTGCAGTAAATAAAGACAGAACGGAATCTTGAGTTTTATTTCTTGTGTGGTGCTCATGGGTTCTATTACACCTATCAAGGAAAAGTTTCAGATCAGGATTAGCATTTATGAACACGGTTTTGTACATGTAGATAACACATGATAATGTGTGGAGCGAGTGTATGTTTGACATGTTAAGGGACTTAAATAGAGGTGCTGTGTGTTGTCTGAAGACAGAGTTTGTTATAGTGCTAATAGCAAATTTTTGTCAAGTGATGATAGGTTTGAGGTAATTTACAGTGGTTGAACCCCCATGCACAGATACTGTATGTAAGATAGGAATAGATTAGTACATAGGGATAGGGATAGAACAAACTTGAAAAAGTGCAAAGGCATGCAACAAAATGGCTTCCAGAACTGATAGACAAGAACTAAGAATAGAGGTTAGAGGCATTAAATATTCTGAAGCTAGAACATAGAAGAAAAAGAAGATATATGATCATTATTGATCATATATCCTTAAAACTTCCTTTAACCGCAAACTAAGACAGCTCTCTAGTCTTTGTCCTCCTGACTTTGAACTCATTAAACTTTTCCGTGTCATCTGCCCTTCTCTTCCTTATTTCTATGGTCTTCGTAAGACTCATAAACCTGGTGTTCCTCTTCGTCCTATCATTTCTTCACGGGGCTCTGTCAGCTATCCTCTTGCCTCCTGGCTCGCTAAAACCCTGACGCTAAAACCCTCGCTAAAAACTTTGCACATTTTCCCCTGCCCACCTTCGTCACTCTCAGGACTTCATAGAAAGACTGCGCCTGCAACCCTCTTGTAAGATGCTTAGTCTTGATGTCGACTCTCTGTTCACTAATGTTCCGCTCGATGACGTTCTTTCTTTCCTTAGACAGAAGGCGTCAGAGGGCCTTCCTCCTCTCCCGCTTCCCACTGACGTTTTCCTCGAACTCATTAGACTCTGAGTTGACTCTAACTCTTTCTCTTTCAACGGTAAATATTACACTCAAACTTTCGGTGTCGCTATGGGTTCCCCTCTCTCCCCTGTTCTTGCTAATTTCTACATGGAATACTTTGAAACTGTTCTTCTTCCTTCTATTGATACTCGTCCCTCTCTCTGGCTTCGCTATGTTGATGACATTTTTGCTTTATGGCCTCATGACCTTAGTCTTTTCCAGCCTTTCCTCGCCTCTCTTAACAATCTGGCTCCTTCTATCAATTTCAAAATTGAGTGGGAATCTAATTCCCTCCTTCCCTTTCTTGACGTTCACGTTCACAGCTCTGTGTCTGGGTTCTCTTTCTCTGTCTACCGTAAACCCATGCATAGTGGCATGTACATTCACTTCTTTTCCTACCATCCTCCTTCTGTTAAGAAAAGTGTCCTCGTCTCTCTCTTCCTCCGCGCTCTACGCATCAGCGACCCTCAGTTTCTTGATTCTGAAATTGCCTTTATTAACAAATCATTCTCTCGCCTTGGTTATCCTTTGCATTTCATCAACTGTGCCTACTCTCAAGCGAAACAAACTTTCATTCATCCTAAACCTGTTTCCAACACTAGTAGCACTGTACTATGCCTTCCCTCCAAATCTGAACTCAAAACTTTTACCAATACCTTTCGTCCTCTTGACATTAAACTCGCCTTTCGACAAACTAACACACTTCGTAGCAATCTAGTTCACACTGCTCCTCCTGCTTCTAATGCTGCTGGTGTCTACTCTATTTCCTGTTCGTCTTGTCCTCTCCAATACTTTGGCGAAACTGGCCGTACACTGAATGACAGACTTAAAGAACACAAGAGAAGTGTTAAGTCTGCAGACACTAACAATGCTCTCTTCTGCCATGTGAGGGATTCCAATCATCCTATTGACTGGTCTTCCTCCAATATAATCTTTCCTGCCTCTACTCTACGTCTTGTTGAATCGGCTCTAATACACAATGTACCCAACATGAACTTGAGTCCTGTCTTTGTTGCTGTGGACTCTTCCCTTTCACAGTATATACTCAAATGCTCGAATCTTTCTAACAAACGTGACCTAACATAAGCTTACCCCTTCCATTTATCTTTCTTTCTTTCTCTTTCCTTTTATTTCTCTCTTCTCCCTTTTTTCTGTTCATTGTCTTCTACGTTCCCTTGCTATCCTCTTCTTATTCTTATTCCTATCTCCTTCTCATTCGGTGCTTAATAGGAGCTGCCTCGTATGGGCCAATAGGCCTTCTGTAGTTCATATTCGTACTACTATCCCCTCTACTACACTTTGCTCCTCACCTCTCTCTTGCCTATTTGTTGCCTGTCTCTACTTCTTCATCACAATCGACTTGAGAATGGTCCAGGACGGATCGAAACGTCTTCGTCCCTTCACCTTCTAGTGTGTGGTGTGGTCAACATACTTTAGCCACGTTATTGTGACTCATTGCCTGCATATGATCATTATGTACAAAATACCAACAGGAAACGATAAAAGTCTCCGTGGTGTAGTGGTAAGACACTCACCTGGCGTTCCGCGAGCGCTTTGTCCTGGGTTCGTATCCTGGCCGGGGAGGATTTACTGGGCCCAAAATCCTTAACTGTAGCCTCTGTTTAACTCAACAGTAAAATGTGTACTTGGTTGTAACAACGATTCTTCGCGGCGGGGATCGTATTCCAGGGACCTGCCCGAAACGCTACGCGTACTAGTGGCTGTACAAAAATGTAACAACTCTTGTATATATCTCAAAAAAAAAATAATAATAAAGAAGTAGTTATTGAGACCTGGAACTCGGACAATGAAAGGCCTTAGATTTAAGCTAAGTAAACAAAGCTATAAACTTAAAAATAGATTTTTCAAGTACTGTATTAGTGAATGAAAGTTATTGTAAAGTAAATTTCTATCATTTCAGGCCTGTGTTGCATGTCATAATCTATGTTTCCTTAGCAGTGAGAAGCTGTGTGTCCAGCCCAGGTATGTGGTGTCTGTTACTTATGTAAATTACATGATTGAGTCAGCCCTATTTCACGATTATTCACACTTTTGTAAAGGCCAGGAACCTGTTTCTACCTAGTTCCATTTATACTGGTAGAAAAATACACATTGCCCTTATATTGATCGATGGTCTGCCATATGTCATATAGGTTTTCCATCTTAGAAATAGTCAAACAAAACATTGACTTCAAGGAAAATAAAGTTGTTATTCAGCTGTACAAGTCTCTGGTGTACCATCATTGAAACTACTGTACTGTACCCAAGCATGGAGCCCTTATCTTTAGGAGTAGATAGTTGGTATAGAGAAACAACAATACAAAGCAAGAAAAATAACCCCAGAACCAAATTAACTCTCATACCAGGAATGGTTGAGGGCCACAGGACGAACAATACTACAAACCAGACATGACAGAGCTGATCTGATTGAAGGATTTAACATACTGAACAAGTTAGAGGATGTTAATCCAGATCACTTATTTAAAAGTGGTCTGGATTATATCTTCATTCCAATATACTGTATCTCATACAACAGGTAACAGCTTTATGCTCATCAAACCACAATGTAGGACAGAAAACAGGTGACGCTTTTTTACCCATAAGGTAATAAACTCGTGGAACTGCCTATCTACTGAAACTGTAATACCAAGACTTCGGTATTTAGTATTTCGGTATAAGACTTCGGTATTGTAATACCAATAAACTTCGGTTTAAAATCCAGATGGAAAAAATCCCCAGAAACAATTGGGAGACCTTTGGTAAGTCACTGGTTCCCTGTCTGTGAGAGGTAGATCTCTCAGTGCACTAATGTATTGCTTTCATATGTGCTTGCAAGAATTAACTTTGTTAATTGATGTCCAAAGTATGTTGAGCTGGGTGTCAATTGACTCGTCTCATCGAGAGGAGTCCTAAGATGTCATGGGCCTGGAAGTGACCTGAGTCCTATGGCTGTATTGCAATGTAGAATAGAGACTTATATTACCAGGGTGCGGGAGGTACTCTCTGCCAAGAGGAGAAATTCTAAGAGCAAGATGGTACTGGGGGTGAGAATAGGCCTTGTACCACCGAAACGGTTGGAAGTGGGGTGGCTACAGATCCTCCTTCACCCCTTGGAAACAAAGGGGGCACTGTTGGAAGGTGGTGGCACCAGATACCACACCATGAGGAGCAAATCATGCCGGACCCAATGGGAGCAGAGTATGGAAAACGCGGGAGAGACCTACGTCTGTGATTCGTCGCTAGATGATGACATCACAGCATTCACGAGGCCACACGAAGGCCCAGTTTCCTCATTCGGTCAAAGAACACGAGGAGAAGCATCAGGCCGTCTTCAAAGCTCATAGATAGGCTTCTATTTCCCTTGTTTTAGAGTATTAGTGTACCCTAACATCAGTAACTATGCCAGAACTGAATCACTGGATCATTGCAGCTGTCAAGAAGATTGAATTACATCAGCAAGAAGAAACTTACGACATAAACACTGGTCAAGAACGCCGAGAACCACTATGTCGTGTGTAAGGTACAGCAGTGGGATGTACCTGAACGTGTAACAGGACATGCTGATAACACAGCGAATCTTCACCTAGTAACACCACCACAAGAGCCGCTAACACTTGGCTCATCCTTGCTACTTGTATCTGTTATAGGTGATATGTGGTTGTACTGAGAAGGGCCAATAGCTAGAGTCAAGATATATAAAAAATAGTGGGATAGATAGGCCCGGCCCCCAAGGAACAAAGGTTCCTATTAATGATTCTATGTTTTAAATTACAGGTCTGCTGTCTAGTAGCTAATCATCTACACCACTTCAACAGGATGAATTGATACTTCTCATAAACTAACTTACTTATTAAACCCTCTAATAACCCCACATACACATTAATACAACAAATCTCTTTACCACTCTACCTTACGTTAAACACCTTGGTCCACATAGACAGGATGCAAGGTTTACAATTGCAACTAGGGTAACGACTACTTGGAGAAGGACACTAGGAATGGCTCTAGGTAGCCTGGTACCACTTGAGCACACGTGGCTTCACTAAAACACCCTAGAGTAATCTTAGGGATATAAACACTAGCTTAGGCTACACAAAAAATTAACTACACAACTTGCCAGAACACGGTCACACAGAATTATACTTATCTTAGAGAATCAATGTAGAATAAGGTAAGGGAAAGGAAGAAGGAGGAGGAGAACGGAGCCCACAAGAGAAGATGTGAACACCACAACAGCCAGAACCAGAGAGAGCAAGAGCAGTCTCCTCCGTTCTAATAAATATGCTGACGGGAAGGTGCCTAGCTGATCGTACAGCCATAAACATAACAAGTGTTCACCGACGTTCATTACTAGTTACTTTAACAGTTCTAAGGATAGCTGATAACTAGTTCAATATTATATTTAATAGTCAACAAGCCCAAAGTCTGAATAATCTGTGAGTAACAAGGTTCATCTTACGTCTGGCAAGGAAAACTGAGACAAATACGCATCAGGTATGTGAACCTTGAATATAAACGTTATTGTTAATTAGATATCCCTCTTACACAACTATTTGGAACTCAATTTACCTCTGGTTTCCAAATAGGAACCCAGGGTCGTTACACTACCCCCCCCCCTTTCAGAGAAAAAAATGTGGCTTCTAGAATAGTAGTCATATTTTTTGTAAGAGTATACAAAGGTAGAAAGGAAAACATAGTCCATACAAGAAAATTAAAAAAATAAGAACCAATAATCTGAATGAAAAAGCAAAAAGAAATTTTCTGAAAGAAAAAGCACACCAAAAAGGAATCCTCTGAAAGAAAAAGCACTCACAAAAAATGGAAAAGTAAATAAATTTGACACAAAATATTTAATGTCACAGGAGAACCTAAAAAAATAACTAAAGCATGACAGTTGGTATATGGCTTCCTGTGGCTCAGATGAATGTTACTCAGGTAACCAGGACAGAGCATCGGCTATCACGTTGAGCCGGCCCGGCAGGTGGGTAATGGAAAGATTGAAGTCCTGTAGGTACAATGCCCACCTGAGGATGCATTTATTTTTCTCTTTCATCTGGTATATAAACACCAGTGGGTTATGGTCCGTGTACACTTCCACTATATTAGCTGTTAGATATTCTTCAAACTTTTTATAGACTAACACTAGCGCCAACACTTCTTTTTCTACCACTGAATAATTGCATTGTGCCTTGTCAAATTTCACAGAGTAATAGTACACTGGATGGTCCACTTCATCACCCACAGCTTGCAACAACACTGCACCAGCACCTGAGTCAGACGCGTCGACGTGAATTTTAAATGGTCAGTTGAACCTTGAACTAGCGAGCACTGGGGCGGAAGCTAAGATCAATTTAAAGTTTTTAAAAGCCTCTGCTCAGTCTGTTGACCACATAAATTTAACAGCCTTCTGCAACAAGTCCGTGATAGGAGTGGCGACACTGGAAAAGTTCTGACAAACGCGGCGGTAGTATGCACACATACCAATAAACCGTTGAACTTGCTTTTTAGACCGGAGCACTAAATACTCCAGAATGGCACTGATTTTATCTTGCCGAGGAAACAATTTTCCTTGGCCCACTTCATAACCAAGGTATGTCATTGTGCCTTTGCCAAAATGACACTTTTTTGCATTTAAAGTTAGATTTGCACTTTTCAAAACTGTGAACAACTGGCATAACCTAGCTATGTGGTAAAAAACACAATGTCATCTAAATATGCCCAACAATTTGACACCTTTGCGAGCAGAGTTCATTAGCCTCTGGAACGTTGCAGGGGCATTATGCAGTCCGAATGGTAACACTTGATACTCGAAGACACCATCGGGTGTTACGAACGCAGTTAGTTGCTTGGCACGTTCAGTGAGTGGGATCTGAGAGTATCCCCTTGAGAGATCGAATTTCGATATGTACGTGGCATTTCCGATCTCGTCGATGCTGTCTTCTAGGAGGGGCAGCAGATAGGCATCCACGATGGTCACCTTGTTGAGCTGCCGATAGTCGGTGCATAATCGCCAGGAGCCGTCTGGTTAGGGGACCAAAAGGCAGGGCGAGCACCAAGAGCCCTGGCTCGGCCGGATGAGGCTGTGCTGGAGCAGGAAGTCGACTTCGTTCTGCACGATGGCCTTTTTTTCTGGACTCATCCGATAGGGTTGAAGACGAATGGGGGTGTAGTCCATCAACTTGACATCATGGTAGATGGCATCAGTCTGGGTCGGGACCTCCCCGAATAGACTGGAGAATTCGTCAAGTAGCGACTGCACCTCTTCATGTTGGGCCATCTGCAAATGGGACAGTCCCTCCTCCACAGCATTCACAGAACTAGAATTATCGAGAATGAGATTAGTTGGGTCCCCAGAACAAGTATCCCCTCCCTCACTGGAAAAGGAAACATTGGTTAGAGCGACGGGCCTGGGGTCCTGGAACTTCTTCAGACGGTTGAAGTGTACAATCATCACCTGGTTATGCTCGTCAGAGTGCCTTATTTTGTACATGAGGTCCCCAGCCTTTTCTGTCACAATTTAGGGGCCTTCGTACTTGTGAGACATATTGTTCCCCAGTCGAGGTTTTAATACCAGGACAGGGTCACCAGGCTGAAATACCCTCAACTTAGCCTTAGCATCGTGTCGTTCTTTCATACTTTCTTGGGCCTTCCCAAGATACTTTAGTGCAGCCGCCTTGCAGTCCCTGAGTCTCTGGTGGTGTTGCGCAAAGAAAGCCAAACCTTCGGTGAACGTTACGTTACCTAACAGATTCTTCTGTAACATTTGCAAGGGTCCACGAACCTTATGGCAAAGACTAACTCAAAAGGAGAACAATCCAGTGAACTTTGCAACCCCTCCCTAGCAGCAAACAAAACATAAGGTAGGTTCTCATCCCAAAATCTATGTGAATTCTCACGATGTCTTCATCATTTGCTTTATCGTCTGATGGAACCGCTCAATTACCCCCTGACTCTAAGGATGGTATGGGCTAGAAACCTTATGAGGTATTCCATGGTCCTTACAGAATTGTTAAAGAATATCAGACTTAAAATTAGTACCATTGTCAGTTTGCACGACCCGAGGCAGCTCAAAAGTAGAAAAAAATTGCAACATACGAGCAACAACAGTCTTTGCTCAGATGTTCCTTACAGCAAAAGTCTCAGGGTAACGGGTCGTGATACACATCATGGTTATCAGGTAAATATTTCCAGACTTAGTTCTAGGTAATGGACCAACACAGTCCATTACCACATGAGAAAATGGTTCCTCCGGCACGACAATAGGCCTTAGAGGAGCTTTAGGTGGAGTCTGGTTTGGTTTCCCAACAAGATGACACGGGATACAAGAGTTACAAAATTTTGCGACATCACTTTTCAGCTTGGGCCAGAAGAAATATTGAAAAATCTTATGATACATAATATTCATACCTTGATGTACCCCCATTGGGTCGTTATGAGCAGCTGCCAAAACTTTCTCTCTATAGTAGGTCGGCAACATAACCTGGTGGACTATCTCCCACTCATTTGATAAGGGAGAACTCTGTGGTCTCCATTTTCTCATCAAAATCTGATCCTCGTAATAGTACCCAGTTGTTGCATCTACAATCTCCGCCTTAGAGAGAGCTACATCGTGACATTCTGCAAGACTGGGGTCAGCCTTCTGCAGTTCACTTAAGGAGGCATCCATGCCTTGGTCAGATACCATTGGCAGAGGCGCAACAGGATTCTCCTCCACCTCCTCACTACTCTCGGTAGGAGGCGATGGTAGGCTCTCCACAGTGGTGTCCTCGGCCTCGTCATCGATTTGGGCCATGAACGTGTCCTCAAGGTCCACTTGACTTTCACCACTCAGAAAGTTCCTCGTGTCCTCGGGATTCACCACCTTGGCAACCACAGGGCTGCCCTTACATTTAAGTCCCATAGACCTAGTCACCACACGCTGGGTACACAACATTATTCTCTGTGGCGAGTAGATCCAGGGAAACCTTAGGGGTAGGCAACATAATAGGCAGTCTGGAGTCCCCTACCTTATCCCCTGCTAAATCATTACCCAATATTACATCAACATTTGTGGTAAAAACTCCAGGCAGTATATCTCCTTTTAATTGACTTCAATAAATTAAAGTTTATCTTATTTTTTTCTTCTTAGTAGGTAAGAAATTGAGTGGACTGTATGTACTTGTTAAAACTGCCTGAAATTATTCTCACACAAATTGGGGGGGACAATTTGTAGCTTAAACCACCTTGTAATGGCTCCTTCTTAAACTGCAAATTGTTTACCTGAGTTTAATTATATTATTTTGTCATACCACATATGGTGGTCTAATCTACTATTATTTCAACAATTATTACTAGTTATGAATATTACTACTACAATAACTAGAATGGCCTTATCTGAGCCTGTAGTAAGGGCCCACTAAGGCTGTGTCATGGTAGCATCTATGTGGGTGTGGCCCTGTGCCTCATGGTGCCAATGGCGGCTGTGGAGGCCTTCAAGGCTGGCAACAGCTAGGTACATGTGTAGTTCTACTGCTCAGCTACTTGCTGTTCCAAGTCACAATTTACCTGTTTGGGATGCAAGGAGTTAGTACATTTCCCTAAACATATCAATACAGGTATGACATGGTATGTGAGGGCTGTAAAAATGGGGTACACGTACNTGGTAAAAACAGTTCTTCCGACCAGGAACTGACGTGTGAAGTGAGGATGTAGGTGGTACTCCTACGGCATCGTTGGTCAATAGTTTGTCTAGATCGTCCTCACATGAAAACAAGAACACGATATCATCACCTTCCCGTTTAATGTCAATGGGTGTGATGCCGGTAACGTCCTTCAGGACCTTAACAATTGCTTCTCCCGAAATCATGACCGTCAAGGGGGAAGGGTGGGGGGTAGCTCTAATCTTTAGATGTTTTGGTCGCATTGTGTCCACACCCTCAGCGGGTCGCATTGTGTCCACACCCTCAGCGGGTCGCATTGTGTCCACACCCTCAGCGGGTCGCAATGTGTCCACACCCTCAGCGGGTCGCAGTGTGTCCACACCCTCAGCGGGTCGCAGTGTGTCCACACCCTCAGCGGGTCGCAGTGTGTCCACACCCTCAGGGTCGCGTCGCATTGTGTCCACACCCTCAGCGGGTCGCAGTGTGTCCACACCCTCAGCGGGTCGCAGTGTGTCCACACCCTCAGCGGGTCGCATTGTGTCCACACCTCAGTGGGTCGCAGTGTGTCCACACCCTCAGCGGGTCGCATTGTGTCCACACCCTCAGCGGGTCGCATTGTGTCCACACCCTCAGCGGGTCGCATTGTGTCCACACCCTCAGCGGGTCGCAGTGTGTCCACACCCTCAGCGGGTCGCAGTGTGTCCACACCCTCAGCGGGTCGCATTGTGTCCACACCCTCAGCGGGTCGCATTGTGTCCACACCCTCAGCGGGTTGCATTGTGTCCACACCCTCAGCGGGTCGCAGTGTGTCCACACCCTCAGCGGGTCGCAGTGTGTCCACACCCTCAGCGGGTCGCAGTGTGTCCACACCCTCAGCGGGTCGCAGTGTGTCCACACCCTCAGCGGGTCGCAGTGTGTCCACACCCTCAGCGGGTCGCAGTGTGTCCACACCCTCAGCGGGTTGCAGTGTGTCCACACCCTCAGCGGGTCGCAGTGTGTCCACACCCTCAGCGGGTCGCAGTGTGTCCACACCCTCAGCGGGTCGCAGTGTGAATGCATGATACAGGCATCACCTGACATGTGCAGTGTCAGGTGACAGCTTTATGCTGCTGCCTTCAGGTCACCGGTTCTGTTTTGGTGGTCTCTTTATGGTTCGCTCTAACTTCCCTGGTTCTCTGTTCCAGGGCCGTCTTAACAGCATCATGGGCCCCTGGGCCAGGGCCGTCTTAACAGCATCATGGCCCCTGGGCCAGGGCCGTCTTAACAGCATTATGGGCCCCTGGGCCAGGGCCGTCTTAACAGCATTATGGGCCCCTGGGCCAGGGCCGTCTTAACAGCATTATGGGCCCCTGGGCCAGGGCCGTCTTAACAGCATTATGGGCCCTGGGCCAGGGCCGTCTTAACAGCATCATGGGCCTCTAGGCCATGGCCGTCTTAACAGCATTATGGGCCCCTGGCCAGGGCCGTCTTAACAGCATGATGGGCCCCTGGGCCATGGCCGTCTTAACAGCATGATGGGCCCCTGGGCCATGGCCGTCTTAACAGCATGATGGGCCCTTGGGCCAGGGCCGTCTTAACAGCATTATGGCCCCCTGGACCAGGGCCATCTTAACAGCATTATGGGCCCCTGGGCCATGGCCGTCTTAACAGCATTATGGGCCCCTGGGCCATGGCCGTCTTAACAGCATTATGGGCCCCTGGGCCAGGGCCGTCTTAACAGCATCATGGGCCCCTGGGCCAGGGCCATCTTAACAGCATCATGGGCCCCTGGGCCAGGGCCGTCTTAACAGCATCATGGGCCCCTGAGCCAGGGCCGTCTTAACAGCATTATGGGCCCCTGGGCCAGGGCCGTCTTAACAGCATTATGGGCCCCTGGGCCAGGGCCGTCTTAACAGCATTATGGGCCCCTGGGCCAGGGCCGTCTTAACAGCATCATGGGCCCCTGGGCCATGGCCGTCTTAACAGCATTATGGGCCCCTGGGCCATGGCCGTCTTAACAGCATTATGGGCCAGGGCCGTCTTAACAGCATCATGGGCCCCTGGGCCAGGGCCGTCTTAACAGCATTATGGGCCCCTGGGCATGGCCGTCTTAACAGCATTATGGGCCAGGGCCGTCTTAACAGCATCATGGGCCCCTGGGCCAGGGCCGTCTTAACAGCATCATGGCCCCCTGGACAGACCAGTGTGCTGGGCCCAAACGACAACAACTCACAGGAATACAAAGTAAATGGTTGATAATATTAAACATATATTTTTCTTATTGGTACTCCGACAAAACTGGTGTTAAAACATTAACAACATGCTGTAGAGCAGCAACTAATTAACATAATAAACATTTGAACAATACATAAGGTTAAAAAGCACAATAATACTCAGTGAGCTTCACAGGTTAGAGAGCTCAGTATCATATTACTACGAACTTCTTATTATAACAAGCATTTGCGTCATTTCTTTTCAAAAAATTGCTTATTGCTTTATTATTGGCTTGAAGTCATTGGTCTTCAGGATGTCATTTTCCACGCACATGAGTGAAAGCCAGTTTACACGATGCTGATCCATTGTGCTACGAAGCAGATTTTTTTATAAGTTTCAGTCTTGATGAAGAACGTTCTCCTGTATCTGGACACATACTCTTGGCTTTTAATTCATATTCACTAAATTTGTCTCTAGTTTCCTGAAGACAGGTTTTCATAGACTCAAGAAGATTCGTGACAATAAGGATGTTCACAGCCTTTAATTATAGGACCTTGTTTCTTTTGTTCATTCTTCTAGCATGTCATTCCAAAGAATTCTCCCCGGGGACTGAAGGATTTAGTCCCCGTCGTGAAGTGGTAACACACTCGCCCTGGTGTTTCGTGAATGCTTTGGTCTGGATTCGTATTCTGGCCAGGGAGGATAAGGATTTGGCACCAATCCTTAACTGTAGCCTCTGTTTACCCAGCAGTGAATGCGTACCTGGTTGTCAAACGATTTGGCGGGTCGTATTCCGGAGAAAATTAGGATTGAGGACCTGCCCGAAACGTTATGTGTGCTAGTGGCTGTACAAGAATGTAATAACTCTTGTACATAAAAGAAAATTGAGAAAGATTGTTTCCATGTTTTCATTTTTTGCTCAATCCCTCTGCCTCTCGCCTTGTATTCACTTGCTGATTGTTGTCAGCTGATAGAGAATCCAGTACATGTTTTATTTTCTCGAAACCTCCCACACAGAGCATGAGCAGCATCAAAATGTGCTGACCATCGTGTGTCAGACAGACGCTCGACCACAAAATCTTTTCCTAAAGAAGATGTCAATACATTCCAGCGATGAGTAGAACCAGCAAAAAATGAATACAGATGCTGAACACAGTCAAAGAATTTGACAGTCTGTAGACAACACTCTGCTGCTTTTACTCCCACCAAGTTCAGGCTGTGTCCAGCACAGGGGACATAGATGGCAAACTCATTGAGTCCATGAATCCGTGCTTGCAATCCAGTATATTGTCCAGACATATTTGAGGCATTATCGTATGACTGACCACCGCAGTTTGATAGTGGAATTTTGTTCTCATTAAGAAAATCCACGATAGTTTGTGTTAGATCCTTTGCTTCATGAGAAACGATGGGGATGAACATCAAGAAACGTTCCACAGGCTCACAGCCTTTACTGTATCGGAGGGTGTTACAGGGATACCAGCACCAATCTTTTCCAGCCATAGTTTAGTGTCGTGAGGACCACTGCAACACCCACACCCAAATCGGCCATCACATTGTCAGGTTCTCTGGGTACACCGTTGGCATTTGCCGCATAAGGACGAGCTGCCAATATACCGTTCCACTTTGCATGGCCGTGTGCCCGGTACTGTGATGACAGCGGGCAGCTCTCCCTCCCACACAGCAATTGCTTGATTTTTTGTCACTTTCCCAGGTCCCATGTTGAGGTTGGCCCAGATAATCTGAGGAAGCTCTTGAATATACTCAACTTCAACATAGATACTGTAATTCTTAATTATAATTGTGGTCCGTCTAATCTGTGCGCTTGCTTCCAAAAGTATGAAATTCTTACCTTAGTATTAGTGTTCATTCTCTGTGAAGAACTTCACGGCTCTGCCTCCACACACCCGTACAATAACTGCTACCTGTAAATTTGCTCTCAATGCGGTGTTCTTTGTGGGTGCGGGCGGCTTTGAGGTTCTATTTAAACTTGTCTGCTGAACTTATGTCTGTTACAAAGAAGAGTAGAGTGTGCCATTAATCACCTTCGGCTTGTTGTTGTTGTCGTCGTTGTTGTTGGGGTAGTTGTTGTTGGGGTAGTTGTTGTTGATGTTGTTGATGTTGTTGCTGATGTTGGTCCTGCTGTTGCTGACGTGTTTCGGCCAGACGCCTCACATTGTCCCGTCTCTTACTGGCTCTGGATCTGCATGTTTGATAGCCCATCATCATCCTCTGTTATAGTTCCACTTCCACCATCATGGAGTTGACCCTGAGCAGCCGTGGAGTGCGGACGTGTCCCTCCGTGACTGCTGGGGTTGTTAGCTGTTTGGTCGCCAGGTGGTGGGGCGTCGCTGCCCTCCCAGAGTTTTTGCCCGGCTGGCTGCGTGTTGACGTGGCGGTACTGACATGGGGGGCCTTCAACTTCCTCCTGTTCTGCGTCAGAATTCCGTGGGTCTGGAGTTTTCTGGTAAGGCTGGTTATCCAGCCGTTGAGTTAGTGATGTGTGACATGCTTCGTGTCCCCGTGGAGGCTGTCTACGGAGTTGAGCTTGTTACGGCTCACCGAGTGATTGTCAAGTTCGTGAGGGAGGAGGAGTATCGGGACGTCCTCCGTCGGTACGAAGGGCGTTCGTTGCCGATGCCGGATGGCGCAGGCTCTGTTGCAGTCTCGGATCGCAGTGGTGCCCTGACTTATGTCAGTGTGCACGGTGCGCCCCTGGAGTTCCCTGACGACCTTCTCCGGCGCTTCTTCGGGAGGTATGGTACTGTCATCAGTGTGCGGGTGAACACGCTTTCCTCGGGGATGTATGCTGGGAAGAGGACGAACATCCGTACCTTAGGTATGCGCCTGCGGTCGGATATCCCATCTTATGTCCGGTTGCTGGGTTACTACATTCGGGTGTATTATGCCCGGCAGCCCCGTACCTGTTTCCGATGTGGCCAGTTAGGGCATCAGGCTGCTGGGTGCTCTGAGGCCCCTGCTGCACCTGTCAACTTGTTCCGGGAAGAGGATTTCCCGCCGCTCCCTCAGGGCGTGGATTCCGGAGATGAGGAGGGGCAGGTCCCGTTCGCTGCTGACGCGGCCCCCCTGCGTCACCCGACATGGCCCCGGTGGTTGCTGTCCCTCCTCCGGGTGTTGCAGTGGCTCCTGTCGCTGGTCAATTCGCTGTGCCAGTTGTTCCCGAGGATCTTCCGGATGGACTCTGCGAGTCGTCTTCATCTGCCTCGTCTCCAGCTGATGCGCCTGGTCCTGCACCCTCGCCAGGTGTTACGGCTGTGCTGGGTGTTGGGAGGGCTGCGAAGCGTCCTGTTGTGAGCGGCCCGGTTCCCCCTGTGGTTGAGGCTGCTGCCGTACTGCGACGGGCGTCGGTTCGCCCGGTTTGTGAGGCCCGTGGTTCTGGGTCCGCCTCCGGCTGTGAGGATGTGCGGCCAGTGCCCAAGCGTTCCAGGCGTTCTTCTACTGCTTGGGCTGATGTGGAGGACTTCGACGCAGGTGGAGCTTTGGGCGATAATGTGGCGGTTCCGGGTGCTTCGCGCTCTACGTTACTGGTGGTTGCTGACGTCCATGTGTCTGCTGTTGACGATGGTTGTGCGTCTGATTTACCTCCTGTTATTTCTCCTGCAGAAGGTTCTCCGCAGTGGAAGGTGGTTGCTCCTACAGACGTGGGTGGTGAGGGTTCTGGTGCGAGCCGAGGCGTCAAGCTGGTGCTGAAGAAGGATGCCAAGCGTGGGGTGTCCCTGCAGGTTCAACGTCCGGTGGTTGGCGCGGGGCCCTGTGAGGCAGCCGAGGAGGCTCCCAGTGCGCTGCCCATTGCCCGGCCTCGTGGAAAGGAGCCTCTCCCTCTCATCTTGGCCTCCGGAGTGGCGTGTGATGATAAGAATCCTTTGCGGTTTGAAATTGTTGACCGCGTGCGTCCTGTTCCGTGGTGCCCTTCTTCCATCTGGGTTCAGCGGGCTCGGTGTTTTATTGTGGGTGTGACGGAGTTGATGCCTGATTCTCGTACGGTTCAAAATGAACGTGTTTCGGAGGACGTCATGTTACTTTGGGAGGCATATTGTGTTCGATTCCCGGCGGCGGAGTGGCCGGATAAGTATGAGAAACTTGAGTAGTCTGTGTGCTTGCTGTGTGCTTGGACCTGTGGTTTGTTTTGCAATGTGTTGTACCCATTGTGCGCCCTTCAGGCCGGTGTTATGTTTGTTCTCATAACCGTTGTTTTGTTGTATTTCTTGTATTTTGGTATTGTTGTTTCTTTTTCCTGTGTTTCATTATGTTGTGTTTTTGTTGTCGGCCCTTCTGGCCGGTATTTAGTGTCTTTGTATAAATTTGTATTGATTTGTTTTGTGCTGAAGTGTCTTGTTATGTTTCTTGATGTACTTTATATGTGTTTTATTCTCGGTCCTTCAGGCCAGTGCATGTGTGTTGTTACTTGTACCTGTTTTGTTTTCTGGTGTGCGTGTTTTGCTTGTTTATTATTATTGTTTATTTTGGCCTCGCCCTTTGTTACGGGGCGGATGGTTTGGTGTGTGTGTTTTTATTCCTGTATTGTTTCTGTGCTGTACGTTTGACCTGGTGTTTTCATATTGCTTTACCTGTTGTCCGTGTTTGTTCCTTATGTTTCGTTTGGTATTTATTGTGTTTGTCCGGTTATGTTTCCTGTTATGTCTCTTGATGTATGTTTTGTTTTATGAAGGTTTTGTTTTGTGAAGTTACTGTGATTGCTAGTTTGCCATTGTATTATGTTTTGTGCCTTGCTGTATACTGTATTTTTCTATGCATTTATCGTGTTTGTTTTGTTGTGCTATGCTGTCGGCCCATTCTGGTCGGTGGTCTATTGTTTTATTTTGTTCTGTTCTGTATTCTGTATTGTTTTTATTGTATTTAATTTGCATGCTTTGCATGTAAAATAAACATAAAAAAAAAAACTTCACCATCACTGCTGTTAGGGCCCTGGGGAGACACTCCACCAGGCTGGAGGGGTTGCTACTCGCCTGCTCACTTCTTGATGTTGTTGTCGTCTGTGCTGACTTCGTGTTATCACCATTTATTGCTGCGGCTCATATCATACGTGTTCTTGGGTGTTATGTCTTTTACACTGCACTCTACCTACACACACACCACACACATAGACACCTTCAAGGCACTATGGTTATACAGTTTTCACACATAGTGTAAGGGCATTATACAGTGGCATAGGCCAAGGCTTTAGGTGTGCAACGCCCCTCCTACCAATTGTGGTAGGTCGTGAATGGCTGGATTGGCCAGAAATTAATGCAGTAATTACTTACCTGGCGATATCCAGGATCAGTGAGAGGTGCAGAGTGAGGACGGGACCCCTCAGAGTGAGGACGGGACCCCTCAGAGTGAGGACGGGACCCCTCAGAGTGAGGACGGGACCCCTCAGAGTGAGGACGGTGGGCGCCCACCTGTAGCTATACTGGTAGCGCTAACATTATTGACAACACTGAAGTAGACAGCTTAATTATTTCCGACTCCCTTTCCACACTACTAGCAATAACTAGTTTGCAA
>WNGS01164437.1:32926877-32937767 GCA_020271785.1 Procambarus virginalis | reverse complement strand
TTGGTGTCTGGTGATAGCTGAGATAGTCTTGGTAGTAAGGTTGATGTAAAGTCATTCCTGGTTACTGACTTTAATAATAATAAACGATTACATGACTAGGCTCCCAAGCTTGGCAGGCGTCCTGTGTCTGCTGTTTACCTTCTCTCTAGTGGCGTCCAGCCGCCGCACATAGAAAACGGATGGTACCATTTCTGTGAACATGACATCCCTCCTTTTCTTTAAAAAAATGAATACAGGATGTCTACCATGCTTGTAGCACAAAGCAAAGTTATTGACACAAAGTAAGTTATTAACATATCAAGAGATATTGCATACATTTAACATTAATTAAACACACAAAGAATTTAAACAATCTTTACCACAAAGGATTTCAATGTTAAAAATACATATGCAATGTTAAACAAACATGAAAGAAACTGTAATACAAAGTTACAAAATATTGAATGAGAGATCTGCATTATTCAAACAATATTAAATTTAGTTCAGCATAACAAGTAAATACTTTGCATTACATAGGAACACAATTAATCATCATATCGTGTAGGGCGTTTAACATGACGTTTTGGACGAGAGTCCTTAAATACAAAAATATCCCTCGATGAATTGTTTATCGAGTTATAACTCATTTTTTCTTTTTCTTTTGCACGACTTTGCACTTCATCATTTTCTACACTATTTGGAATCACTTTGAAATAAGCCATATTACGTGTTATACTATGATCTCTATTACTCGCTGTTACCATAGTTCCTTTTACACTAATCACTTTATATGGTTTTGTATCATACGGCATATCTAACTTCCCTCTTTTTTCTTTTAACGAGAACAGTATCTCCAACCTTTATGAATTGTTCCTTTGCACGTTGATCATGAGCAATTTTCATTTTGCCCTTGGCTAGTGCATCCTTCTGAGCGAGACGTTTATCCGTTACCTTGGCTGGCATGACAGGTAGTGCGATCCTCATAGGACGTCCAAATAAAAGTTCGCCAGGCGACTTGCCCAGTGTTCCATGCGGTGTTGCACGGTAGTTCCTGAGAAAAGCATACATAGCTTGTTTCCAGGATCGTCCTTCGGCATGAGCACAGCGTACAGCTTTCATGAGAGGTTGCATGAATCTCTCTACTTCTCCATTTGCTTGAGGATGTAGTGGCATCACACGGCGGTGTTTGAATCCAATATGCTCAGCAAAGTTGACAAAGTCTTGTCCATTAAATGGCGGTCCATTGTCCGTCTTGACAACTTCAGGAATGCCAAAGTTTGAAAAGATCTTGTCGAGTTTCGGGATGACAGCCTTTGCAGATGTGGAAGTGATGATTTCTACTTCTGGATAACGTGAGTGATCATCAATGACTACCATCAAGTACTCTCCAGTTGGTAGCGGTCCACAGAAGTCCATCGATACTTCCATCCATGGTGCAGCAGGTAGTGGTGAAGGTTGTAGAGGTGTTGGTCTTGAAGTATCCACTGCAGCTTGGCAAGGGACACAGGCATCATGCATGTCCTTAGCTTGACGATCAATGCCAGGAAACCACACCTTTTCTCGTAGCAGCTGTTTGGTCCTTACAAGACCTTGGTGTCCTTGATGTGCAAGCTTCAGAGCACGTTGCTGGAGAACAGCTGGAATGACGATACGAGTACCTCGCAGCACGGTGTCGCGTTGTTGCGTAACACTTAATTCTGTCTGGATGCGTTCAAGTGCTTTGAATGCATCTTGGTCAACTCCTGAGGGTGGGATGCGTGGAAACTTTTTCTTAGTCAATGCATCCACTGTTGCTTGCAGAGTTGGGTCCTCTAGGGTTGCAGTACGGATTTCGTCAAGAGTGAGAGCCTTAGGGACTGCATCACAGGTTACAGAGTGTACATATTCCTCGGCAACTTGCTGATGCTTGGTGATGGTGAAACTGTTGGCAGGATGTCGACTGATGTAATCAGCGGGATTGCCTGCACCTGGCTTGTATTTCACCGTAAAGTTGTATGGTTGCAGACGAAGAGCCCATCTCTCAATGCGAGCTGGTGGTTTGGACTTTGGATTATTGAAGATGGTCTCCAACGGTTTGTGGTCAGTGACTATCGTGGTAAAGGGTGCACCAAGCAGATACACATTGAAGTGTTCACAGCCCCATACAAGAGCAAGAGCTTCCTTCTCTGTCTGACTGTATCGTTGCTCAACATCTGTGAGAGAACGGCTGGCATAGGCAATTACTACTCTTGAATCTGGTTGACCAGGTTTGTGTTGGGCTAACACAGCACCTAAACCAACAGGACTAGCATCCACCGTTAACTCAGTGTCCATTGATGGATCAAAGTATGCAGCAGTCGCATTTTCTACTAGTGCATCTTTCACAGCATCAAATGCATTTTGCTCGACATCGCTCCAGTACCATGATGCATTTTTCTTCAGGAGCTCACGTAGAGGCTTCGTAATGGTAGCAAAATCTGGAATGAAGCGAGAACAGTAGTTTGCCATTCCCAGAAAACTATGTACTTCAGTGGATGTTGAAGGAGGTGCAGCATTCTTGATATCTGCAACTTTCTTAGGATCTGGAGACAGACCTTTGTCACTAAGTACATGTCCAAAGAATTCAATTTTATGTTGATTGAACTCACACTTTGCTCGGCTTAGCGTCAAATTCTTTTCTCGTAAGCGTTGCAATGTTGCACGAAGAGCTTTGTCGTGTTCAGCTTGGGTACGGCCATAAACAATGATGTCATCAGACATGTTGTCAGCATTAGGTATATCTTGCAATACCTGGCTGATGATGTGCTGGAATACTTCAGCAGCACTGTTAATACCAAAACTCAGGCGCTTGTACCTATACAGACCTCGATGTGTCGTAAACGTTGTGATGAATCGACTCTCATCATCAAGTTCAAGCTGATGATAGCCCTTGTTTAAATCTAACTTGCTGAATACAGTTGCACCATTCAAGCGGTATATCATATCATCTACAGTGGGTGTAGGATGGCGTTCACGCATTATTGCCTTGTTGGGAACACGCATGTCTACACAAATGCGTATCTCATCTGGATTCTTCGGCTTTGGTGGAGTGACAATTGGGCTTACCCATGGTGTTGGGCCTGTTACCGGTTCAATGATATCTAGTTCTATCAGCCTATCCAGTTCGGCATCGACTTTCTTGCGAGTATGGAATGGTTGTCGGCGATGTGGTTGGGCAACTGGAATTACATCTGGGTTGATATGCAGATGTACCTTGCTATCAGTATAACAACCTATGGATTTAAACCGATCAGAAAATTCAGCAACAATAGCATCAACATTGTTTGCAGATTCCACTGCTACAGCATTAGAAAGCTGAAGTAGCCCCAATTTGGTTGAAGTCTTGTAACTGAGTAAAGACTCCTTTGCATTCCTAACAACATGGAATGTAGTAATGAGCATTGCATTCTTTGACTTAATCTCTGCAGTGAAAGTTCCAATCACTGGTAAGGCTACCTTTGAAGCATAGGCAGTGGCTTTGCCATTATAGTTTTCAAGCTTTGGGAATTGTTTTTTAAATTTTTCATAGTGGCACTCAGCAATGGTGTCAATGTTTGATCCAGTGTCAATGAGAATTTTGAGACAAATGCCAGCAATGTATACTATAGTCTCTGGGTTGTTTGGAAGATCATTCCATTTTGTGATTGATTGTACTCCATAAATATAATCACATTCACTGTCATCTGAGACTGGTTGTAATGAAATGTTGTCTTGTATATTATTAACATTCTTGATTTGAGGTGCAATATTGTGTTTGCCACCTCGACTCCTATGACTTGATCCTCGTACATTGCTTTTATTTATTGATTGTGGTTTCTTTAGTGCGGAACGACACATAGCACCAAAATGATTTAGTTTTCTACACTCATAGCACTTCTTACCTTGTGCAGGACAAACATTATCTTGGTGTGGGTAGTCTCCTCCACAATTGTAACATTTATTATTGACAACCTCTGATGTGAGTCGTTGTGACTGCTTGAGTCTTGTTCCATGACTCCAGTTGTGATGTGGTTCTCGGCTCAATTTAATGTTAGGTTTGGCATGATATCTTCTACGATCATGGTGTACTCCCTGAACCTTACATACTTCATGACTGTTAGTAACAGTGGCAGAACCGTTGTTGGCACTGCACTCCATGACACGAGCATCACGTGCAGCATCTTCCATTCGACGAGCCATATCCAGTATCTTGGTAAGAGAACTTTCATCATCAACAAGTTCTAGAGCTCTTCGACGAAGACGTGTAGATGTGCATGTTTCAATTATTTGCTGTTTGATTTCTTTGTCAACATCAGCAAACTCACAGTGGGCTGCTAAACCCTGCAGACGTGTATGGTATTGATCAACAGTTTCATTAGAGAGTTGTTTTGCTCTCCTGAAATGCATAATTTCCATAGCAGTATTTTGCCTTGGTTTGAAATGCTCAGTTAATTTGGCCTTGGCAGTGTCATAATCTTTGGCACCACCAGTATCTTTCAGTGTATCAAAGATATCACAAACTCTATCACCTGCATAATGAAGCAGAAAGGCACGCTTTCTTTCAGCACTTTTGATGTCAGAAACTATCAACAAATTTTCAAACCTTTTAAGCCATTTGACCCACCTCTGTGACAGGTTTGTCTGGTCACAGTCAGGATCAAATGCAGGAAACTGAGGTATATTTGCCATTTTTACTGAATAAATTTAAACTTATCACTTAAAATGTTCCTCAGAATATATAACACTTACTGCACTGTATATGTTATTCAAGAATTCACTGTAATTACTTTAATTTTGCAAAGCACACAAGCATTTTAATGCAAAAGTTCACAACAGTGCACAACACAGCAGCAACTGACTTCTTACCTAGCCCTTGTGTACATGTGTTGTTCCTACTCACAGCAACACAGCAGTTGTTAGCAGTTGGTACAGCAATTGGCAGCAGTTGGCAGCAGTAGGCAGCAGCAGCAGTTGGCAGCAGTAGGCAGCAGTAGGCAGCAGTTGGCAGCAGTAGGCAGCAGTTGGCAGCAGTAGGCAGCAGTTGGTTCACAGCGTGAAGAATTTTGTAGCACGAAGCGTCGTTTCGTAACCAAAACATCGGGTTTTGTACACTGCATCAAAGCGTCGTTTCGTACACAGCGTCGGCAGATTCCTCTCTCACAGCAACACTCAGCACAGTTTGGGTAGCACACAGCATTGGCCAGCACACAGCAACGATCAGCACACAGCAACAGTCAGCACACAGCATGGGGTTGCATACAGCATCGGGTATGGTGCTCACAGACAGCTTCTCTTCCTCCTCTGGGCGAGACAGCATGCTCCTTCCTTGTGTTTTGTTGAACAAAATACCTGCGTTCCCAGTTCATCCTCGTCGCCAGTGTGGTGTCTGTGTATAGCTGAGATAGTCTTGGTAGTAAGGTTGATGTAAAGTCATTCCTGGTTACTGACTTTAATAATAATAAACGATTACATGACTATGGCTCCCAAGCTTGGCAGGCGTCCTGTGTGCTGTTTTTTACCTTCTCTCTAGTCTAGTGGCGTCCAGCCGCCGCACATAGAAAACGGATGGTACCATTTTCTGTGAACATGACACTGACCTTCAAGGAAGAAGGCTTGGAGGGCTTCAGTGCAGGGGTTAGGGTGGGTTATTTCGGGCAGGAAAAACACTAAAGACTAAAACTTAATAATAATTGAGATTAAAGTATCAAAATGTGTTGAACAAAATAAAAAAATAAAAAAGGGGAACATGGCAGAAAATGGCCCCTGCTTTGATACAAAGCGGAGATGTTTCTGAAAAGGGGGACATCAAACATTTGCGCAGCGCCTTCTGCGGACTGCGCGGGAAGTTCTGGGAGCTTATAAATTGGGGTGGAACGAGAGGCTCTGCCTCACTCCTACCGCCAACGCAGCCGACGCGAAACTCTCGCAGACCTCTCGCTTCTGGATATTGTGGGACCCTCGACCTCCCAGACCGATCCGGCAGGGGCCTCCTGCCCCACACTTCTAACGCCAAGGTAAGAGTGAGGTTTTTCTGTTTAATTCTAGTCAGGACCTCCCCAGTGTGGCGTGTGCTAGCGCCGTCCCCCGGCGGTCTGTGTGTACCGCATTAGCTAGTTGTGTTCCAGCTGAACATGTCCCTTGGGGTCAAGCCAAGTTGATGAAGTTGACTCACCCATTGCTACAGCAGCTCACGGCCTGTCCCGGCCGCTGTTGTCCCGGTGGATGTGGTCCCCACCGACGATCCAGCAGCTGAAGGCAGGGACGGCGCTGTTCCCGCCGCGCACGCCCAGCCCAGTATCCGTCACGGTACAGTAAGTACGGCTGTCGGTAAGCACCACAGTTACAGGTTAGGTCGTCGACGCCCCTCGAAATTTTATTAATTTTCAGTACTTTATTCCTGGACTTGGCTGCACAGTTATGTTGCTTACTATGGTTACATTTATGTGGTTACCAGTTTGCGGGCTAAATGTTTACGTTTAGCCTAAGACGTTTTAATACTACATTTGATGCCTTGCCCATGTTGCATGTCTGTTACTTCTGCTGTCTTTACAGTCAGGTTGTTTAACTTTAGCTTTGCCTCTATGTTATTAACTACTCATAAACATCCTACATTTGGTGCATTGCTCATGTTGCATGTCTAGGTTACTATTGCTGTCTTTGCAGGCTGGTTGTTTAACTTTAGCTGCCTTTAAGTTATTAACTAGGGCAGCTTGGATGCGCTAGTTAAAGTACTACGGGCCCTCGCCTCTTGTGTAAAGTTATTAAGTAAAGTCAGCTGGGATGTGCTGTTGCAGTCTTACTTATTACTTGTTGTTTAGTTATTTACGGGTAATAATTAACCATTATGTTATGCTGCCGATGTCCCAGCAGCCGCTGGCACAGCTGGTGGGGTTCCAGCTGAGTATGTCCCGTGGGGGGCAACCCCCACCCGCTGATGTTCTGCCTGATGTGGCCCCAGACGACGATCCGGCAGCTGCCATGGGACACGACCCGCGGCTGATTATGATGTTGCTGATGTGGTCCCTGCCGACGGTCTAGCGGCCGATGGGCCAGCTGATGGTGTTACAGCTGAGCACGTTCCCTGGGGCCGAGCCTGGCTGCTGATGTTGTCTCAGCCGATGCCACGGCAGCTCACGGCCTGTCACGGCAGGTGCTGTCCTGGCGGATGTGTTCCCCGCCGATGATCAAGCGGCTGAAGGCTCAGCTGGCGGTGTTCCAGCTGAGCATGCCCTTATAATTATTCATCAGGGGTACGGTAAGTTTCAGCACAACAAGAAATTGACAAAGTCACCCTCTGGGAACACGACTGGCGAATAAAAACAAACCCCAACAAGTCAAAAATTACATACTTCTTCTACAACAAATGACGTAACCCTGCCCCAGTAAAACTCTACTCTCAATCACCAGATGCAACCCAGATCCCAAGAGTAAACAACACCACAGTACTTGGACTCACATTAGACTCGAACCTTCGTTTTCACACACATATAACACCCAAGAAAAATATAGCCTCAAAGCTCTATCAAAACTCTACCCACTCAAACATGCCTCCCAAGCCACCAAGCTCTATCTATACAAAACACTTATTCTCCCACTCCTAACATATGCCCAGATCCCACTATCACTTGCAGCACCAACAAATAGGAAGAAACTCCAGCGTATCCAGAACAGGGCTCTCAGATGGGTGTTCGATACCCACTGGCAGGACTTCACCACTAGTGAGGCCCTGCATGAGTGGGCGAACATCCCACCTCTGAACATAACCTGGGATACCATGGGGAAGAAACAGATTAATAGAATTCTCACCTATCATGACAACTACGACGCATTCCTCAGAAACGACCTAAGTAGACCCAGACATACGCACAACCTCTTTAACCTTATTGACGATCCGCCTCCTGCTCCGTCTTTTACATGACACCTTTCCTCTAAATACCACCACTCAAGTCACTTAACTTCCAACTATATAGCCTCCTAACTCTTCTCCCCCCTCTTTAGGGGGGGGGGATCTGCTAGCTCCCGTTTTCTGGTGCCCTGGGTGGGGCTCGATGCTGTTTAGCGAATCCTAAACCACATCTGGTGTGAGCCTCCATGGCACACCCAGCTGAGGGCTGCTATCTCCGTGGGTGCTCAGAGAGACGAAATGTTGTCACAAAATCCGATTCCTTGCCTCCAATGTCTAGTCTGGTCATAACGATGTCAATGCCATGCAGCTGGGTCTAGCCCTGGCACTTTACCTCATACTGAAAACCCTTCCTCTCACCCCCACTAATTCTTCCCCTATCCCCACTTCCATGCTCACCCAAAGGGTATCTTGACCTATATTTAATTGATTGATTGATAAGTTTCAGCTATTGGTAAGTGCCACAGGTTCAGGATCCGTCGTCGACGTCCCTCAGAAATTTATTACCTTAATTTACGCCTGGAATTTGCTGCACATTTATGTTGCTTACCACTGGTTACAGATAGGTAGTTTAACATTTTCGGGCTAAATGTTTACATTTAGCCTACCACAATTTCATACTACATTTGATGCATTGCTCGTGTTGCACGTTTGTTACTTTCCTGTGTTTACAGTTTGGTTGTTTAACTTTTGCTTGGCCTTTAAGTTAGTAACTACGGTCAGCAAGGATGTGCTAGTAGCGGTGTTATGGGCCCTTGCCTCTTGCTCCAAGATTTCCTGGCCCTGCATTTTGATTAGTTTTCCCAGAAATTTATATCAGTATTCTTCGGTTAGCTCTGGCTACATATGTATGTGACTTACTACTAATTACATTTATGTTGTTTAATTCTACTCATTGCCTCGAAGCTACTACGTCAGGTCAGCTAGGATGTGCCAGTTGCCGTGTTAAGGGCTCATGCCTCTTGCTTCACGATTATCCAACCTACTGTTTTACTTTACAGATTTTACATTCATGGTTGTTAGCTTTCACTTCTCGCCAGTAAAGTTATTAAGTAAAGTCAGCCGGGATGTGCTAGTTGCAATATTACGGCCCCCCCCCCTGGCCTCTCGCTTATGATTAGTCTGGCCCTGCATGTAGGATTAGTTCCCTCAGCATTCTCCGCATTTTATGTTTCGTCTTGCTGAATACTCATCTTACTCATTCCTGGTTTAAATTGTGTGTCACTCACGCTTCCCCCTTCAAGCTACTATGGGATTCAGCTGGGATGCGTGGTTGAGGTGTCACGGGCCACATGCCTCCTGCTAAGTTTATCTGTCCTTGATACACTTAGTTCCCTCAGTCAAAACACATCATTGAACTCAAAAGCACAACTTCTGCTTTGCCATTAGGTTAATAAAAGGCGGCTACGGCGCGCTAGTCGCAGTGTTACGGGCCTTTGTCTCACGCTTTAAGTTTTCTGGCCTAGCATTTACGATTAGTTTCCTGAAATTTATTACGGTATATTATGTTTAGCCCTTGCTGCTTATGTTATTTACTAGAGGTCCGCTGGTAGCCCACCATTTAGGGCCTAAATGTTTGCACGTTGGCCCAAACATGTACGGGCCTAAAGGTAATGTAAATGTAAGGTATGCTGCTAACGTCCCAGTTCCATGGTCGATTCCCGGCAGCCGATGTCCCGGCCGGTGGCGCTGCTGTCCCAGCTGCCGATGTTCAAGCTGCTGATGTCACGGCTCATGATGCCCAGCTGCAGCGTTCCACCTGACGTTGTCCCTACCAATTTATCACTCTTTCCAGCCTTAGTGTAATTTATGGTATTCCCAGCTTCATGCCTGTTATAAAAATTAGTGGGCTTGCTATGGGGGAACTGGTACTATTAAGGGGTAAGGGTAAGTAGAATACAGAGGTATCAAAAAATGGAGAACTAAAAGGCCCGGCCCCCAAAGTAAAATATCCACAATGATAAATGCTTGCTACTAAACCCGGTTAGTCTAGGAATAGATTATTGTACTCCCACACAGGAAAAAGGGATACTCTGTTCAAACTTACTTATTTATTAACCCCTCAACACCCCCCATACACAATCACACCAATAACAATTTAATACTAACTTTACCACACAATCTTACGTTAAAAGCCTTGGTCCACCTAGGCAGGATACAAGGTTTACACTGAAAGCAAGCTAGGGTAAAGCTCTACTATAAAACACTGGAGGTAGTCCGCTTGGGGTAGGGGACCACGTGTTTACACTGGGACCCCCGTTAGCATAACAGGTAAGATAAACACTTAAATACACTTACTACACCCCAGGTATACAACTCTACACATAGAACAATAGGTATGCCACAATATAACCATAAAAATAGCAAAGAAGACTTAACCAGACGAAGAAGATACAGAAATAAATAAATAAGAGGAAGGAGAGGCACTTCCTTCCACCACAACCAGCCAGCAGAGAAGGCCCGCCTGTCTCGAGCAGCCTGCAGCAGCATGTGTTGTGGTGCGGGAAGAGCCCAATTGATCATACAGCTATACACATTAAAACATCTTCCCTTATGCCTCATTTTGCTACTTTCTCATTCTGGGTAGTTAAACTATAACAATGTAAATTAATCCACAACAAGTTTAAGAGTCTAAATGCTTGTGAGCAAGAAGAATGTCGTACTTCTGGCAGGGATGATTACAAACAACTTCGTCCAATTATTTACTTCCCTGTTTTTTTTTTGTTTTTTTGTGTATGTTTTTTCTTATCAGAGAAATTCCTTTATACTTTTTTTTGCAGAGAAATTGTTGTTTGATGTGTATTCTTTGTATGTCATGGATTCCCTTTTTATTTCTCATGTGGGTACCTCTTACAAAAATCATGACTACTCCACTAGTAGTCAACATTTTTACTTTTCTCTGAACTCGGGGGGGAGGAGTGTTACGCACCTGGGATTCTTAGATGGAAACCAGAGGTCAAAATTGAGCTTATTAAAATCGAACAAGTATGGCAGGGGACGCATAGAGAGCC
>WNGS01164437.1:32890104-32911289 GCA_020271785.1 Procambarus virginalis | reverse complement strand
TTGTTCAAATATCAGTGATTCAATGCTGTTCACAATGTTCCAGCACTAGCCACAGCACCACAGCTATTATTTCATCCATCTAGGAATCTTCAAGCGACTTCCTTAGGTTCCTTTATCACAATACAACATTTGTGGTCAATTATTCATTTACAGGAAATTAGTGACAGGATTGTGAATATAATTAGCATTGTGGCATAGTATTGTGGAAGGAGGAATTTTGGTGAGCGGGAGGGAGGAAGGGAGAGAATTGAGGTAGCCTCACTGTGTGGCAACCACTCTTTTTTTTTTGCTCACCATTACTAACTTGTGGTTCGCTCTTGGGGAACACACATGTACATGGGTATTACGTTGTTTGGTGGGTGTGTGTGTGTGTGTGTGTGTGTGTGTGTGTGTGTGTGTGTGTGTGTGTGTGTGTGTGTGTAATTACCTAAGTGTAATTACCTAAGTGTAGTTACAGGATGAGAGCTACGCTCGTGGTGTCCCGTCTTCCCAGCACTCTTTGTCATATAACGCTTTGAAACTACTGACGGTCTTGGCCTCCACCACCTTCTCCAACTTGTTCCAACCGTCTACCACTCTGTTTCAAAATGAATTTTCAGTATATTTCTCCGGCACTTTGTTTCGTTAGTTTTAATCTATGACCTCTTGTTCTTGAAGTTCCAGGTCTCAGGAAGATTCTTCCCTATCAATTTTATCGATTCCTGTTACTATTTTGAATGTAGTGATCATATCACCTCTTTTTTCTTCTATCTTCTAGTTTTTTGGCATGTTTAATGCCTTTAATCTCTCCTCATATCTCTTGTCCTTCATTCTGGGAGCCACTTAGTGCATGTCGTTGTTACCTTTTCCAGTTTGTGATGTGCTTCTTAAGATATGGGCACCATACAACCGCTGCATATTCCAGCTTTGGTCTAATAAAATCGTGAACATTTCTTTAGTATTTCTCCATCCATGTATTTAAAAGCAATTCTGAAGTTAGAAAGTGTAGCATAGGCTCCTCGCACAATTTCTTAATGTGTGGTCCTCAGGTGACAGTTTTCTATCTAAACCCCCCTAGATCCTTTTCTTTATCAGAATTCTTTAAAGATTTCTCACATAATTTATAGGTTGTGTGGGGTCTATGTTCTCCAATTCCACATTCCATAACATGGCATTTTATCACATTAAATTCCATTTGCCAAGTGTTGCTCCAAATACTTATTTTGTCCAGTCTTCTTGAAGGGCATGACAATCATCTAGGTTTCTTATCTTCCCTATTATCTTAGCACATCATCAGCAAACATGTTCATGTAATTCTGTATTCCCACTGGTAGATCGTTTATGTAGACAATGAACATTACCGGTGCAAGAACTGAACCCTGAGGTACTCCACTCGTGACATTCCTCCAATCCGATACCTGCCTCTGATCGTGGCCCTCATTTTTCTGTCAGTTAGGAAATTTTTCATCCATGTTAGTAGCTTACCTGTCACTCCTCCAATATTTTCCAGTTTCCAGAACAACCTCTTATGGGGAACTCTGTCGAAAGCCTTTTTTAGGTCCAGATAGATGCAGTCAACCCAACCATCTCTTTCTTGTAAAATCTCTGTGGCTCGATCATAAAAACTGAGCAAGTTCGTTACACAGGATCTTCCAGATCGAAAACCATACTGTCTGTCTGATATTATATCGTTTTCCTCCAGGTGTTCTACCCATTAGTTTTATTATTTTTTCCAATATTTGACTATTACACTTGTCAATGATACAGGTCTATAATTAAGGGGGTCTTCCCTGTTCCACTTTTGTAGATTGGAACTATGTTAGCCTTTTTCCACACATCAGCTACAGCTCCTGTACACAGGGATGCCTGAAAAATCAGTTGAAGTGGAATGCTGAGCTCAGGTGCACATTCTCTCAGAACCCATGGTGAAACTCCATCTGGACCAACTGCTTTGTTCTTACCTAGCTCCTTAGCATTTTTTCCACTTCGCTCTAGACACCTCTATGTGCTCTATGTTGTTCTCTGGAATTCTTATTGTGTCTGGTTCCCTAAAGATTTCATTTTGTACAAACACACTTTGGACTTTTCGTTTAGTGTTTCACACATTTCCTTTTCATCTTCCGTGAATCTATTTCCCATTTTCAACCTCTGAATATTATCCTTTACCTGCAATTTGTTGTTTATGAATTTATAGAATAGACCTGGTTCTGTTTTACATTTGTCTGCAATCCCTTTTTCAAAATTTCTTTCTGCCTCTCTCCTCACTGCCGTGTAGTTGTTTCTCGCATCTTTGTATCGCTGTATGTTTGGGGGTTCGGCCTCTTCCTGTATTGGTTCCAATTTTGTGTCTTTTGGTCTCTAGCCCTCTCGCAATTTCTATTGAACCAATCCTGTTTTCTAGTTCTGCATCTCTGTTTTGGTATAAATTTTTTTTGTGCCTTTATCATATATTTCACAAAACTTGACAACATCTCATTCACTTCCTTGCCTAGCATCAAGTCTGTC
Source organism: Procambarus virginalis (assembly GCA_020271785.1). Classification (NCBI taxonomy): domain Eukaryota; kingdom Metazoa; phylum Arthropoda; class Malacostraca; order Decapoda; family Cambaridae; genus Procambarus; species Procambarus virginalis. The sequence goes on along the minus strand of WNGS01164437.1, from coordinate 32,908,805 downwards.
CAATTATACTCACTAAAAATTTCTAAGGTGGCCATAATGTCCTCTCCTGAAGTCGGTTTCTCAACTGCTTCAACCTCTTTATTTTCTTCCAGCTTATAACGCATTGCATACTTTATTCCCAAAAGACATGGTCACTTTTACCCAAGGGAGGAAGGTACTGAATGTCAAATATCTCTCCTCCTTCCTGGTAAATATCAAATCTAGCATGGAGGGAACGTCCCCTTCCCTCATCCTCGTAGCTTGTTTAACATGTTGATACAAGAATGTTTCCAGGATGAGGTCTACAAATCTACAGGTCCAAAAATCTTCTGTTTTAGCTTCATATGCTTCCCAGTCTATGGATTTCAAGTTGAAGTCACCTACTATCAACAGTCGTGATCTATCGTTATCCGCTCTCGCTATAATCTCTCTCATTATTGTTATAAGACCTTCTCGTTTACTATCTAGCTCCTCCTTTGACCATGTGCTACTTGGCGGTGGACTATATGCGTTTATTATCATTAGTTTATCATCCTCATGGCAGATCTCTAGTGCTATTATGTCAACTTCTTGTGGATTGGCAGTCATTATTTCCTTCACCTTTAGGTGTTCTTTTACCAGCACAGCAACGCCACCGCCTTTCCTAATTTTTCTGTCCCGTCTCCAAATTGAGTAGCCCCTTGGGAATATGACCTCGTTTAAAATAACATCTTCAAGTTTTGTCTCTGAGTGCAACAATGTCTGGTGTCTGCAGCTGTATTATATCACTTAACTCCAGTATCTTTGACCTTACTCCATCTATGTTGGTGTATGCAATCTTCAGGAACTTGTTCCCCCTCTCCTTATTCTTCACTCCTCCTCTCTCTATTGATTTTATTGGTTTGCCTTTATGTACCACTTTACTGGTTTGCCTACCCCTAACACTTTGTAGAAAAAAAGAATTGATTTCTTCAATTGTGAAGAATTGTTTCAATTGTTTCTTTTGAATTGTGTGTGTGTGTGTGTGTGTATACAGAGTAATAACAGCAACAGGAGTATGTTGAGTGGAGCTATTTTGGTGAGGGAGGTGACGTCGTAATCGTAGCGTCGTCTGCTGTCTGCTGTGTGATTCTCATGCAGTGTATAGTGGCCACTGTACTGTTTGGACACAATACCGGCTTACTTGCATAGTTATGGTAAATAAAACATGTAGATAGGTATATATAACATGTGTAAATAGTGTAATAAAACAATAAAAGTATGGTGGGAGGAGCAATGTTGGTGAGTAAGATGTTGAAGTGAGGGAGGGCCTGTCTGGGTGTGGGTCTGGGTGTGGCTGCTCACTCTCGCGACGTTCTGAATGTGTTGATGGTGAATGTGTATAGTATGTGACAGTGTATAGTGTGTACATATGTTGTAAATATACATAAATGAACATGAAACATTGGTGTGAATAACTGTATGATGGGAGGAGCAATGTTGGCGAATACAATGTTGGAGGAGTGAGGGAGGGCTAGCTGGGTGTGGCTGCTCACTCTCGCGGTGTTCTGAATGTGTTGATGGTGAATGTATATAGTGTGTGACAGTGTATAGTCTGTAAATAGATTGTATATATACATAAATTAGCATGATACATGGTTAATATGTGCAACATATGTGTACACAAGTGTCATGCACGTAACACAGTGTCTACGGACGGTACGGATGTTCTACTGCCGTAATATAGTGTACGTGTTCACCATACATCTGTTCGGCACATAAAATGTAATAAATTGTATTTGGAAATGTGCGCAAAAACTGTGCAAAAATATATTCGCGGCAACTCGCTCGCCCCACCCCGGGCACCCCACCGGCCCCGGGAGATTACGGCAAAGGCGCACGGGAAATGATGACATCACACACACCACCTTACAGGCCCATAGCAGCCAAAGTAAGTACAATTTCGAAATTCAGTTGCTATACCCATATACAGGGAGGGTTTTTTGACACTTTCAGAACAAAAAAAAAATCCCAAGAATTTATTTCTTGCGCACTGGGGGGGTGTCATATTTATAGGACGCGCGGTTAAAGGGTTAAGCCTGGCCAAAAGTTGTGCACATCATGCAGAAAGGAATTCAACAGTAAGCAGGTAAGTGAGTCCAGCTCTACTGAATCTGATGGCCCTGCTGATAATATGGAATCTGTGAAAGTGTAAACACAAGTTTATCAGTATTAGGCATCTCCCCTATTAAATATCAACAAGTTAGTGCAAGGGATAAGCATGGTTATGCAAAACGTAACATTAGCCAAGCACAGGAAATAATTGCCAAGTAGATTGCTGCAATTAGAAATATTGATTGCCAAAACCTGTTGGTACCTAGCTCTAGCCAAGACTTCAATAAACCCATAAATTGCCAAGACTTAAATAAAAATAAAATAAATATGTTTATTCAGGTAAGGTACATACATACAAGGGATGTTACATTAATGGATCGATTTATAGATAGAGCTAGTACATACATGCCTAAAGCCACTATTACGCAATGCGTTTCGGGCACTTCAATAAACTCATTGAAGAAATGAAGCTAAAATTCCATGTAGCAAAGCGCCAAGAAAAAATACAAATCCTAACCCTCATGCCACAAAGCTGGTCTATCAAAAAAGACAATGGAGCAATTCAAAGTTTCAGAATACATGATTCGCAAAGCTAGGAAGCTGAAAGAAGAACAGGGAATACTAGCAATTCCTAAGAAAATGCAGGGCAAGTCAGTTCCTGAGGAAGTGAAGGAAAGGGTAGTACAGTATTTTGTGGGTGAAGAATTTAGTCGAATGTGTCACGGAAAGAATGGAAAGAAAAAAGTCATGATCAGTGCACAAAGATGGAGAATCATAAACTGATTTTTGCGATATCGCACCAAGGTATGTCATTTTCAGAGTCCTCTGGCCGAACTAGGAATTCAGATCCCAACCTAAATAAAAGCTACTCTTGTACAGAAAAATCTGCTCTATCCAATGGTGTCATTCAAAACCAAATTTGGAATGATGCATATTGAGATATTTTGCCTTGAAAGTTGGGTAGTTTTGCACAATTTTTTTTTTTGCCAACTTTCAAGTGGGCCACCTCTGGACATATGGATACAACAGAGTTGCTACTGCATCACTGCATAATATTGTGCTTGTTATACATCGTTGCAAAAGATCCTGGCGTTTAGACCTTTTGGTGATGAGTAAGTGGTCTCCAAATTGGGGTCCAATTTCTCACAACAAAATTTGGCAGTGATTTTAGCATGGATTGGTAGCTGAATGGCTACCCAACTACTTTTTGATTACACTGCTGTATTCCGCAACAAAAGTTGTCCTCGTATGCCAAATTTCACACCTCTCTGGGCACTAGACGTGATTTGATAAAGGGTCAAAGTAGGCCCTTTTTATGATATGTACGCATTAACCACCGTTCTGCGACGAGTTTACTGTGAAATTCCCCGGTGCGCATGAAATAAAGTATTCCCAAAAAATTCTTTTTTCTTTGTAAATTGATAAATTCCCTTCCCTGAACATGTCTATGTAAAAATAAATACCAAATTCCACTTACTTTGGCGGTGGGGACGTGGACAAGGTGTGCTGTGACGTCATCAGGGCCTGGTCGCCGTGGTTGAATCGCCCAGACACGGTCGCGTGGGCCATTCCAGCCCGGGTGTTATCACAAAAATATTTTCAATTATTTGTTCTATGTATTTCCAATGAGGTTTTATTTTATTTTTTTATTGTATATGATGCACATTTGTGTCCTTTATAATATGTATACAGTAGAACGTTCATAATGTTCCATGAAACTGTCATACATGTGTCAGTAATGTGTCCACAATAAATAAATAAATAAATAAATAAATAAATAAAAAAATGTTTTTCAGGTAAAGTACATACATACAAGAGGTTTTACAAAAATTGATAGATTTATAGATAGAGCTAGTACATACAATGCCTAAAGCCACTATTACGCAAAGTGTTTCGGGCAGGAAAAACATTAAAAACTAAAACTTAATATTAATTGAGATTAAAGTATAAAATGTGTTGAGAACAAATAAAATAAAAATAAAAATAAAAAAGGGGGGAACATGGCAGAAAAAACAGCACAAATACAATTAGGTCGACAAACATGTTGTTTAAAAAAAGCAAACATGGGTTGACAATATAGGGGTAAAGTAGGTTACAGGGAATTTATTAGGTAGTGCTTAGTTTTTATCTTAACCCTTCCACTGCTCAGGGGTCCTGAGGACATTTACACCCTGTGCGCAAGAAAAAAAAAATTTAAATTTTTTTTTCATCTTCTAAACATGTTAATTTGTGTCCCCTGAGCACAGGAAAAATAAAGAAAAATCGTAGGTGACATATTTTGGGCGCAATTGACCGAAGAAGTTTGGCAAAAAGTGGGCGTTGACAGAGCGGTCGTCAGAGCCGGTCAGCGTCACCCACGTTGACAGGTGGGAGTTGCCACAAAGATATTATTACCTAATTGTTTCAATGTCTCCGATTGATTTTTTCTTAGTTTTTTTTGCAGTAATATTATTCAATAGTGTGTATTATAATATATTTATATAATAAAAGTGGTGAATAATCGCTATACTCAAAAGGTATGGTGTGCATATTAGTGATTCAATTATTATGTTCATAAAACAATAAACAAATAGTTTTGCTGCTATTACACTCTATATACAGGTTATATAAGTATCTGCATGTTTTGGTCACCATAACGAACCACTAGGATGGTATTGAGTGTCGAAAAGCAACGAGGAGTTACCGCCACACACCAGCCATCCACTCGCTGCCACTCCCTCAACACACGCACTAAACTTTCTCCCCCAACAATACCATTTGTGGTGTTATTACACTATATACATTATATATAAGTATGTATATATTTTGTTCACCACAACTGTACAGCTAAGCTGATATAGTTATTTCAGGCACTAAGAGTCGTCGCTATACACAGCTGGCGGCTCCCTCACTCATTCAAGGTCACACGCACTAAACTTTCTCCCTCAACAATACTGTTTGCAGTGTTATTACCCTATATACACATATTATATATAAGTATCCACATGTTGTATGCACCGTAACTGTACACCTAAGCTTGTAGTGCGCCCAAAGAGCATAGTGGCCACCCTCTAAACAGCTAGACAAATCGTGCAGACAATTTGCAGACGTCACCTCTGTCACCCAAATGGCTCCCAGCATAATCCTTTTGCTGTTATTACACTAATACACACATTATATATAAGTATCTACATTTGTGTTCACCATAGAGAACCACTGAGCTGGTATGGTGAATGTAAACAATAACAGGTGGCCACACAGTCAGTAAACGATGCTGTCTCCCTCCGTCCCTCAGCATCACTCCTCTCACAGCGCTAATTATTACAACAATCCTGCTATTATCACAATCCTGGTTATTTATATCACAGTCAGGGGTCATCTGTAATATTGTCATCGCTAAATAATAACAATTATATATTTATTTTGACATTTTTCGGCGATGCAGTGGTCACAAGCTGAACAGCAATGCTGTTCGCTCATGCTGCGTGCGCCAGCCTTGGTTGCTCCAACAGTACTGTGCCTCTAACACCTGAGAATACTGCCCACGATTTAAAAAAAAAATGGTGTCTGTTTACAAGAGCCCTGAGGAAGCTAATGTGAACCCCGTGTAGCCGCGAGCCATTTGAATCGGGCCTGGCACCCTATGGCGTATATATACGCCATGCGCACTGTGGGAAATGTCACTCAGGGCGTACTGTATATATACGCCATGCGCAGTTTAAGGGTTAAACTGGTTGAGAAAGGTACAGTCTTTAACATGATTGGGAAGGTCATTCCACATTCTGGGTCCCTTGATTTGTAAAGCATTTCTAGTTTGATTAAGTCATACTCTTGGAATATCAAAACTGTATTTGTTTCTGGTGTGGCGCTCATGGGTTCTGTTACAACCTTCAATGAAGCTTTTGAGGTCAGGATTGGCATTACAGTTCAGCATTTTATATATGTATAATACACATGAGAATGTGCAGTGACATAATATCTAACATATTCAGAGATTTGAGTAGGGGTACTGAGTGATGTCTGGGGCCAGAGTTGGATATTGTTCTAATAGTAGCTTTGTGTTGAGTATTAGTGGACGTAAATGATTTTGGGTAGTAGAACCCCCAAGCACAAATACCATAGTTGAGATATGGATAGATGAGGGAGTAATAGAGCGTCACCAGGGCAGGGCGAGGTACATAATATCTGATCTTAGAAAGAATGCCAACAGTTTTTGAAACTTTTTTTGATATATTTAGAATGTGTCCCTGAAAATTCAGCTTGTGGTCAATGAGAGCGCCAAGGAATTTGCTATCTATTTTGTTACAAATTTGGGTATTGTTTATCCTGATATTTATTTGATTAGAGAATTTATTGCCAAACAGAATATAGAAAGTTTTGTCAATGTTAAGGGTGAGTTTGCTGGCAGTTAGCCAAAGATGGACTTTAATTAGCTCAGTATTCACTGTGGCATTTAGAGCATGGGGGTCAGGACTGGAGTAAATGAAGGTTGTGTCGTCAGCAAATAGAATTGGTTTGAGAAATGTTGAGAAACAATATTACTTGTTAAAAATTCACTAAAATTACAATATGTACAGTTGCACACACTATTTACACAGTATCACACTGTATTACACACTCAGTACTTCGGAAGTGAGTAATAATCAACGAAATAGTCTGTGGTGTACAGCACGACTTCGCTCACGTTGCACTAAGTACAGATAAATTTTCGCTTCCTGTTTCTTCATTCTGTGTGCTTGCAAATAACGCACTCACGTACACCCTTGGCTTTAGTACTTGTAGGTTGTATGTAGCCAAGCTTGTAAAGCATAAGGTAGTATTGAAAAGATTATAGGAAAAGATCAATTTGTAAGGTAGTCTTGAAAAGATCGCTTTGTATGGTCCCACAGGAAGAGATTCAGCTTGCCTCCAGAGTATCCATCGGTCAGAAAGAGATTCAGCTTGCCTCAAAGTGTGTCCGTCAGTCAGGAAGAGAATCATTTATTCTTGAAAATACCGTATCTATGGACAACACCACCATGGAAGCCGCTAACACTCTTCATCTACGCTACTTGTATCAGATACAGCATCACTAAACACAGAAAGCAAATTCATCTATGTATCATCTAAATAAATTGGAGATAGCATAGGATTGCAAGGGTGACGCTCAGACCTACAACTGGATACGCTCGCTGTATCGTCCTCACAGGTGCTGTACTACTTGCATCCAACCTTTGTGTTAGGTCCTTATTGCACCTGGCTTCACCAATATTATGACCCTTATGTTCTTCAAACAATAAGGTTTGAATTTCACCGACAGAGCGTCATCTTTCAACATCGCGTCAGACAGGTGTTTGGAGCCAGAGGCGCGTGCGCCACCCATGGTTGCTCATTCAGTACTAACCCAGCCAGCAGCCCTAGGGCATTCTGGGAATTTTTTCCAAGATGGCTGCCTCTCACTGGAGGTCCTAAGAGTCCATTTCGTACACAACCAACCTCGCACACATTTAGAATGGGTACAGAAAAATCAAAAAGAGTTTTCTCGGTTGGCGCAGTTTCCCGCCGACCGAGAATACTCGGCGGGCGCAGTTAAGTGGTTAATGCGATGAGAGCCCATTGAACATGGACTTATTATTTAGGAACCAAAGCAGATTGAGCTCTAATATTTTGCACAATTTCATTTGGGGTCTAGGACTACTTTATTACAAAATTTCATTAGATTTACAAAGAGTCGAGTGGGAGGCCTTTGGTGAATTCACATGGAATGACCTTATATCAGCTTAGTTGTACAGTTGTGGTGAACAAAACATGTACATACTTATATATAACATCTGTATATAATGAATAAAAGCAAAAACAGTATGGTGGGAGGAGAATGTGGGCGAGTGAGGTGTTGAGGGAGTGAGTGGCAGCAAGTGGCTGGCTGGTGTGTGACGATCACTCCTTGTTGCTTTTTGACTCATAATACCAAATTAGCGGTTCGTTATGGTTAACAAAACATGCAAATACTTATATATAACCTGCGTATATAGTGTAATAACCAACAGAGTATTTGTTCACTGCTTGATGAACATAATAATTGAATCAACAATATACACACCATATTTTTGAGTACAGCGATGATTCACACATTTTATTATATAAATATACCACACTACACACTATTGAATAATATTACAGCAAAAAACTACGAAAAATCAGAGACATTGAAATAATTAGGTAATTACAGTGGTACCTCGGAATGCGAGTGTCCCTGTATGCGAGTTTTTCGGAAGACGAGCAGGATTTCCTCGAAAATTATGTCTCGGAATGCGAGGGTTACCTCGGGACGCGAGTTTGTTGATACGCGTACAGGCCGACCTAGCACGTGGTCGATCGGCGATCGTCGCCCCTCCGCCACTCCGCCCCTCAGTTTACCATTGTCTCGCGCCCAGTGACTATCCCACATCAATTCTTCACCTGGATTTTCAGTGTTTTGTTGGATTTTTGGTCATTTGACTATACAGTTTGTTATTATATATCTCACCATGGGTCTCAAGAAAGCCATTGATAAGGTTCAACCTAAGAAAATAGCTGTGAGTAGAGGCAGTAGAGGATGTCCCTCCTTGATTAAGAAAATGTGTGAAGTATGGGAAGAACTGCAAAGTTTTGTTGAAAAAACTCACCCAGATAAAGCTGTAGCAGGCCGTTGCATTGACCTTTTAAATGATAATGTGATGTCTTACTACAGACAAGTGTTAAAATGTAGGGAAAAACAAGTGTCTTTAGAGAAATTCTTAGTAAGACAAGCAAGTCCTAGTGGTATGCAGGCAAAATGTGCCAGTGTGTGCATACCAGTGAAGTCCTCACTGTCTGATGTGATAATGGAAAGGGACTCCCCTTCCAAACAGTAACTCCTCTCCTCCTCCCCCCTCCTCACCATCTTCCATACGCCTACAGCATTCAAGAGCAAGGTAAGTAATAACTTGAACATAGTTTTGTAGGTTTATTTAGATGAATTAGGTATAAAAATTTAGTTTGATATGGGGTTTTTGGGGTAGTCAGGAACGGATTAATTCATTTCCCATTATTTCTTATGGGGAAATTAGCTTCAGAATACGAGTTTTTCGGAATAAGAGCTGTCTCCAGGAACGAATTAAACTCTTAAACTGAGGTACCACTGTACATGTATCTCTTTGTGGCCACTCCTGCCTGACAGCTGGGGAGGAGTCAGCGCTTGTTTTTTGCCAGACTTCCCGCCCTATGGCGGGCAATATATGCCACTTACAATTTTTTTATTATTTTTCCCCATGATCAGAGAACACAAATTAACAAGTTTAGAAGAAAAATTTTTTTTTTTTTTTTGGTATGCGCTTGTGGGTAACAAATGCTAATTAGCCCTGAGTAACACAAGGGTTAACATGAGAAAGGAACTTAATAATCCGAGCACTGTTGATCGTGTTACTGAAATTAACTGTCAAATTGGTTTAAAAATGCTTAGGCTAACTCATCCTAACCCTTGCACAGAAGCCCTCCAGAATTTATTTATTGAAGGTCAGCATTGTTCTAGATGGATAACTAAAACTGGGAATGATTTCAAAATGTATCTGGTTTATAATTTGTACCAAGAGAAACAACAACGGCACTTTCCTGCACAGTGGAAGATTACACCTTTTCCAATTTTAATCCCTCCCTTTCCACCCAAGAAACAAATTAGAGATCAGCCCAAGCTTCGTCTTGAAGCAAAGCTCAATGCCTTAAGACACCCCTGTGCGCAAGAAAAAAAAAATTCTAAAAAATTATTTTGTCTTCATAAAATGTTAATTTGTGTTCCCTGAGCACAGGAAAAATAAAAAAAAATTGTATGTGACATATTTTGGGAGCAATTGACCGAGGAAGTCTGGCAAAAGTGGGCGTTGACAGAGCGGTCGTCAGAGCCGGTCAGCGTCACTCGCGCTGACAGGTGGGAGTTGCCACAAAGATATTATCACTTAATTATTTCTATGTCTCTGATTGATTTTTTCTTAGTTCTTTGCAGTAATATTATTCAATAGTGTGTATTGTAATATATTTATATAATAAAAGTGGTGAATAATCGCTATACTCAAAAGTATGGTGTGCATATTAGTGATTCAATTATTATGTTCATAAAACAATAAACAAATAGTTTTGCTGCTATTACACTCTATACACAGGTTACATATAAGTATCTGCATGTTTTGTTCACCATACCGAACCACTAAGTTGGTATTGAGAGTCAAAAAGCAACGAGGAGTTACCGCCACACACCATCCAGCCACTCATTGCCACTCCCTCAACAACGCCTCACTCGCCCACTTTTTCCTCCCACCATCCTGTTTTATATTCACAATATACACACGTTATATATAAGAATCTACATGTTTTGTTCACCACAACTGTACAACTAAGCTGATATAGTTAGTTCAGGCACTAAGAGTCGTCGTTATACACACAGTCAGCTGGTGGCTGCCTTTCTCACTCACTCAAGGTCACACGCACTAAACTTTCACCCCCAACAATAATGTTTGCAGTGTTATTACACTATATACACATATTATATTTAAGTACCTACATGTTGTATGCACTGTAACTGTACACCGAAGCTTGTAGAGTACCCAAAGAGCATACCCTGGAAACACAAACTCAAACTGTCTCTAATTTCCTTTTGTTACAACTTATAATAAAGTTGTTACATCTTGGCTTAACGTGTTTATGATGTATTAGAACGTTGTTACAACTTGCTATATTGGTTGTTATAACTGGTTAGATGTTAAAACTTGTTCGAACGTTGTACCAACGTCATAGTTTCAGTGTGTGTTTGGCGGGTAGTGGCCACCCTCTGCACAGCCAGACAAATCATGCAGACGACGTCACCTCCGTCACCCAAATTGCTCCTCCCAGCATAATCCTTTTGCTGTTATTACACTAATACACACATATATAAGTATCTACATTTGTGTTCACCATAGAGAACCACTGAGCTGATATGGTGAATGCAGACAATAACAGGTGACCACACAGTCAGTAAACAATGCAATCTCCCTCCGTCCCTCAGCATCACTCCTCCTACAGCGCTAATTATTACAACAATCCTGCTATTATCACAACCCTGGTTATTTATATCACAGTCAGGGGTGATCTGTAATATTGTCATCGCTAAATAATAGCAATTATGTATTTATTTTCACATTTTTCGGCGATGCTGTGGTCACAAGCTGAACAGCAATGCTGTTTGCTCATGCTGTGTGCGCCAGCCTTGGTTGCTCCAACAGTACTGTGCCTCTTACACCTGAGAATATTGCCCACGATTTTTTTTTTTAAATGGCGTCTGTTTACAAGAGCCCTGAGGAAGCTAATGTGAACCCCGTGTAGCCGCGGGCCATTTGAATCGTGCCTGGCACCCTTGGGTGTATATATACGCCATGCGCACTGTGGGACATGTTACTCAGGGTGTATATATACGCCAAGTGCAGTTTAAGGGTTAAGCCATATTGATGCTCTCTCCACAGAGCATGCCCTCTCTCAAATCATATATGCTGATGGTTCCCTACACCACCCCACGGGTGCAGCTGGAAGTGCAGTTGTCCTGACAATGGATGATGGCTTATATTTTGAGTAGGGAGTCCGTATAAACAACTGGACCTCTACACTTCAGACTGAACTATTTGCCTTGCTCCTCGCACTGAAATGTGTACAAGTCTCCAAACTTGATACATTAATTGTAAGTTACAATATCATCCTTAAATGCTCTCAACTCTTTAAGCCATAACTGTAACATGCTTGTGTCCGAAGCTAGGTACAAATACAACAAAATTATTAATGGTGGTAATAGAGTTCACTTCATGTGTTCTCCATCTCATGTCAGCCTCCGAATGCATGATAGAACTGATAAGTAAGCCAAAGAATCTGCCTTTAAAGGAGACATTGAGTGTAACCTTGGATTGTCAATGAGCAATCTGAGAGCAATAGTACACCAAGAACTTCAACAAAATCTTGTAGATCTGAGGCAAAGTGAAATCGACACCAGTAATTCCATCTATCATCATACTATCATGCAAGAGGAGCCACACATCTATGGTTCATCCAATAAAATCAGCAGACTTCTAGATGTTACTACTGCTCGGCTTAAAACTCGGTTACAAGTATCTCTGTGAATTCTCATTACCTGCTGTTGTAGACCTGAACAAATATAAACTGTGTCAACAAAATTATTCGTACACCCTCCGACACTATGTGATGGAGTGTAAAAAGATATGTGAATTCAGGGACAATTCTATAACCAATATTCCAGCAATGTGTAAATATTTCATTCAAAATGATCTGCTACCAGAAATTTTAGCCAAATATTCCCAGTTTGCAAACTGTAGGTAGTAACTAAGTGACTGTAACCTATCCACTGCTGTCCACTGGATGGGGGGATAGTGTGTGTAGGACAAACATATCAATTGTGACTCTTTAACAGGAATTGATAAAATCGACAGGGAAGATTTCCTGAGACCTGGAACTTCAAGAACAAGAGGTCATAGATTTAAACTAGCTAAACACAGATGCCGAAGAAATATAAGAAAATTCACTTTCGCAAATAGAGTGGTAGACGGTTGGAACAAGTTAAGTGAGAAGGTGGTGGAGGCCAAGACCGTCAGTAGTTTCAAAGCGTTATATGACAAAGAGTGCTGGGAAGACGGGACACCACGAACGTAGGTCTCATCCTGTAACTACACTTAGGTAATTACACTTAGGTAATTACTAGCTCTCCAAATACTGTATGTCAGTTGCTTAATTTAGAAACTGTACTTGTCGTCAATCTCGAACCCATTTATGACGAGATGACATACTGAATTTTGTAACGAGTTCATCAAGATTGTAACTTGCTTAGCTAAATGAATTGTGGGGTTTAGTCCCTGAGCCCATTATGTGCCTCTGTAACCCTTTCCACTACTGCCAACAAGATGGGTATGGGGTGCATAATAAATGAACTAAATTAAACTATATTGTGGTGCTGAAAGTAGAACATGAAAAAACATTTTTACTCTGAAATAATATAAGTTTATAACAAAATTAGATGAGACTAAGTGGCACAAGAGGCCATAGGAAGTCGACAATCCAAGCAAAAATGTTGTGGAGTGACTTATCCAAGATATATTGTTGCCTACAGGTTATATTAAGTTAGGGTTAGTTAGGTTAGGGTTAGTTAGGTTAGGTTTAGTTAGGTTAGGTTTTGTTAGGTTTGGTTTTGTTAGGTTAGGTTTTGTTAGGTTAGGTTTTGTTAGGTTAGGTTTGGTTAGGTTAGGTTTTGTTAAGTTTTGTTAGGTTTGGGTAGGTTGGTAGGTTTGGGTAGGTTGGTTAGGTTAGGTAGGTTGGTTAGGTTAGGCAGCTACAGAAGGCTGATATGCCAGCAAACACTCGCCAAGCAACAATGTCTTGGATAAGTCGCTCCACAACATTGTTACGTGGACAGTCGACTTGCTTTGGAGTCACCAACAGCTTATTTTTGTCTAATTTCATTATGAAATGATACTTTTTCTGAGTAAAAATGTTTCCATGTTCTACATTCAGCACCAACATTAGCACCAACACCAACAATGAATAAATATATCATATTTATTCACTACGTTTTTGGAAGCTTTGGGCAGCTTGTTATGAAGCTTTGAGTAGCTTTGAGTAACTGAGTAATTAGACGGACCTCCCAGACGACATTATAACCCAGAGGGCATTCAACACGTTCTGTTAGCCAGCGTCTCCAGGCGGAGTAGGTGTCTACTCGTCGGCCGGGTAAACCTCAAGTCCGTTAAACATATTAATAAAAATACGACGTAGGAAAACCTCACAATGAAGAGTAAACATTGGAAAGTAACCACCAACGGCCCAGAGTCTACACCACCCGAGGAACAACACCATATTTCCCGATTTTCTGGCGCAATTGTCAGTTTTACCAATGAAAAATAACAACACTGCCATCCCTACTTACCTCACATATCAATCGTCTCACCATAAATCTTCATATAGTGACGATAATGAGATAAACATCCAGGATACCAACCAGCTCAGCTGCTGTTTGTATACACTCAAGCCGGCCAGGGCTGCCAACCCTGTCGGCGCCGATTACGTCACACCTCACACGACAAACCTATTTATTTATTTATATATTTTTTATTTATATACAAGAAGGTACATTGGGTTTGTGAGAATACATAGCATAGTTTTTACAATCTTGTAAAGCCACTAGTACGCGCAGCGTTTCGGGCAGGTCCTTAATCTAACAGATAATTTTAAATAGGTAAATTCTAGCAGAATTAATAAAATGATAACAAATACATTGCAAGAAAAAAAATGAGATGAGTGAGATTAGTAAGTATATTAAAGCTCATTGGTATATTAAAGCTCTGATTGATTACATTACTTATATATAAAATAATTATAATACAAGAATAAGAAGTTTCGGATTAAGATTACAAATTATTTCATTACCCTACCTGTCACCCCCCACTTAATTTTTGTGTTAAAGAGTAATTGTTTCACCTTGTAATTAAAAATTCACTGCAAATTCTGAGATAGCTTTAAGACTGGTGTAAAGGATTACAGAGGCACATAATCGGTTCAGGAACTGAACCCTCTAGATGAAATGTTGTTTTTTATTTAGGGGATGACGACTATCAAGGGATGGGATGCGCCCCGGCTGCCCGTTACCGGGAAATAGCAGAGAGATGGGGTCCCTGTATACAGGCTCTTCAGGCCACAGACCCTACAATCTCCTCAGGTCACATACTTTACTATACTTTTCAGGCCACGGACATGACGGATGAAGCGGAAGGTATGGTGAAGGATGTCATAATTAACGGACGTCTTCAGCCGTAGACGATAGAGATGTGCTGCCAGGCAGGTATGTCCAATCCGGAGATGAGTAATGACAGAGTCGAGGAGTCGAGAATGATGACGAATCCATGGACGCGGGGAGAAGCTTTGAGTAAACTCGCCAGAGAGGAGGACCTGAGTGCTGGCACTATCACTGCCTCCCAACTCGCGATCGAGGCAAGCCACCCGAAGTTGCGGGAGAATTTCGGAAAGGTCCAGGGGCACATATGTATAGTCATGGAGAGCATGCGCCATCCCTGCTGCTGCGTCGGCCACCTCATTGCCATTAATACCGACATGTGACGAACCCATTGGAGATAGATCTCCATTTTCACTAATAATGATGAATTGATCAGGAACATAATGATTACAAATACCTGTTACTCAGATCACAACTTAATTGAAGTTATGACAACCATGGGGAATAGACCTTCAAAACCAGTCCAGATTCCCGGTGGAGGAGATTTCAGCAAATTCAACTTCAATAATAAACAGTGTTACGACTCTGGGTTCTTTAGATGGAAACCAGAGGTCAAAATTGAGCTTATTAACGACAATATGGCAGGGCACGCATAGAGAGATGTAGCTGTTTGTAATCATCCCTGCCAGAAGTACGATTATTTGTGTGGCTCACAAAGCATTTAGGCTCTTAAACTTGTTGTGGATTAAGTAACATTGTTATAAGTTTAACTACCCGTAGAGTGAGGAAAGTAGCAATATGAGGCATAAGGGGAAGATGTTTTAATGTGTGTAGCTGTATGATCAATTGGGCTCTTCCCGGCACCACACACGCATGCGGCAGGGCTCGAGACTGGGACGGTTCTCTGCTGACTGCCGTACTGTTCGGACGCGCTCTCCTCCTTCCTCTTAATTCTTTATTTCTGTGACTTAGTTGGTTAAGTACTCCATTACTCAGTTTGTATATGTCTGGCATACCTATCGTTATATGTGTAGAGTAGTATACCTGGGGTGTAGTAAGTATATTTAAGTTTTATCGTACCTGTTATGCTAACAGGGGTCCCAGTGTACCACGTGGTCCCCTACCCTAGGCTGACTCTAGTGTGTTATAGTAGAGCTTTACCCTAGCTTGCTTTCAGTGTAAAACCTTGTATCCTGTCTAGGTGGACCAAGGCTTTTAACGTAAGATTGTGTGGTAAAGTTAGTATTAAATTGTTATTGGTGTGATTGTGTATGGGGGGTGTTAAGGGGTTAATAAATAAGTAAGTTTGAACAGAGTATCCCTTATTCCTGTGTGGGAGTACAATGATCATTTCCTAGACTAACCGGGTTTAGTAGCAAGCATTTATTACTGTGGATATATTATTTTGGGGGCCGGGCCTTTTGATTCTCCCATATCTTGATACCTCTATTCTACTTACCCTTACCCCTTAATAGTACCAGTTTCCCCATAGTCAACCCACAAATTTTTTATAACAAGTGGTTGGCCAGTCCGGGAAGAACTATTATTGTAAAAAATTAGATCTTTGAATGCCAAAACTAAAAAATTCTTGTTTCCGCAGAACGGTTGTGTGCTAGCCTAGGGTCCAGCTCACCTGGCGTAGGACATTCATTACACTGACTGGACACCCAACTGGATCTCTTCACGATTAAGGTTAGTGTGGCCTTGTGTTAGGGGCCGTGCAAATTTTTGTTTTTTTTTCCAATTTTAATTTTAAATTTTTCTGTGGCTAGGAGCTAAAATTTTTAGTGATGTCTTCTGACATGCAGAGACTGGCAGAGGAGCCTTCATTGGGGAAATAAAGAAACTTACCAAGTCTAATTTAGTATTGTTAGGCAAGGAATTTGGTCTAGAATTAAATGCCGCAAATAAAAAGTGGATCTTGTTGAATGAAATACTACAACATTGTATCGATGAAGGACTATTGGCAGAGGATACTCCTTTATGCCAGCCTAGCCAAACAGAAAGTGCAGCTCATACAGAGAGAGAGTTAGCTCTAGAGTTAGCAAGAATAAAATTAGAGGAGCAAAGACTCAAACCGAGGAGGCTAGAATTAGAGCGACTGCCCCTAGACCTCCACCTGCCGGGGATTCAAACCCCAGGCATTATGAGAAGAAGCATAACTTGCCTGAATTTTCAGAGTCGGATCCTGAAAGGTTTTTCAACCATTTTCAGAGATTGGCCCTGTCCATGACCTGGCCAAAGGAAGAGTGGGTGAAAATCCTACAGGGAAGACTCAGGGGTAAAGCCCAAGATATTTTTATTAATATGCCTGACGACGAGTGTTTTGAATATGATAAAGTCAGGGAACGAATTTTGAGGGCGTATGAAATTACTCCTGAAGCTCACCGCCAAGCTTATCGCAACCTTAGGCCTACACACAACCAACCGTTCACGGAATTCGCGACTGATCAAAGTAGGCTGTTTGATAAATGGATTCGCTCGGCTAAAGCCGAAACATTCGAGGCATTAAAAGACCTAGTTTTAAAGGAACAATTTATAGATAGTATGCCAGACATGGTAGCTCAGTATTTAAGAGGAAGGGTAGAGTTAAATTCTAAAATAGGGGATTTGGCCAAGATGGCAGAAAACTACCAGTTGGCGGGCAAAAGGCCCAATAAAAATAATTTTACCCACAGAGTAGCAAAACTTATACCCACAGCCAGTCCAGACCAGCTCATTCTAAACCTTTACCTAATGCACCTTCTGTTTCAGACATAACTAACCCTGTTAAATTGTTTACCCCACGACACTAAAGAGTGAACCGAAGGGTAATTCGGTTAGTAATGTCTCTTCTCCCCGACGTTTCTGTGGTCATTGTAAAAGTTCAACCCACCATATTAGCCGTTGTTGGCAACTGTACCCGGAAAAAAGACCCAATGCTCTCGTTGTGACACAGGGCTTGAGGCTTTCTGAAGGGTTAGGGAGTAAGACTTCCAACCCACAGTGGTTGGACCTGCTTACCCCATTCTTATCGAAAGGGAGACTACTTTTGTCTGAGGGTTCTTCCTGGAGGGACGTGGTGATCTTCCGAGACACCGGTGCCATCCAGACTTTAATTTTAGAGAGTGTTTGCAAGGTGCCAATACTCTCGACACTGGAGAGGTGGTACTGGTCGAGGGTGTCACTAGTGATACTCGAGCAGTACCCCTCCGTAAGGTTACCCTGGAATCTGATTTCCACAAGGGTATTTGTACAGTCGGAGTCACTTCGTACCTACCTTTCCCTAATGTTGATGTAATATTGGGTAATGATTTAGCCGGGGATAAGGTAGGGGACTCCAGACTGCCTGTTATGTTGCCTAACCCAAAGGTTTGCCTGGATTCACCCACCGCAGAGGATAATGTTGTGTACCCTGCGTGCGTGGTGACTAGGTCTATGGGACTTAAATGTAAGGGCAGCCCTGTGCTTGCCAAGGTGGTAAATCCCAAGGACACGAGGGACCTTCCGAGTGGTGAAAGCCCAGTGGACCTTGCGGACACATTCATGGCCCGACTCGATGACGGGGCCGAGGACATTGTGGAGAGCCTGCCACCCCGCCTACCGAGAGTAGTGGGGAGGTGGAGGAGAACACTGTTGAGCCTCGGCCAATGGCATCTGACCAAGGCCTGGATGCCTCCTTGAGTGAGTTACAAAAGCTGACCCCAGTCTTGCAGATTGTCACGAGACAGCCGTCTCTAGGGAGGAAATTGTAGACGCAGCAACTGGGTACTACTACAATGATCGGATTTTGATGAGAAAATGGAGACCTCAGAGTGCTCCCTTGTCAAATGAGTGGGAGGTAGTCCACCAGGTTATGTTGCCGACCTGCTATAGAGAAAGAGTTTTGTCAGCTGCCCATGATGATCCTATGGGGGGACATCAAGGCATTAAATATTTA
>WNGS01164437.1:32849314-32873231 GCA_020271785.1 Procambarus virginalis | reverse complement strand
GCTTTGTTTCACCTCCGGCTGCTCATGCGCCGCTGAGCCGTCCTGGTCTTTGGACAGGTGCTCGCTTTCCTTTCGTCTCCTCGTTTTGTTGTGGCCCTTCGGTCCAGGATTGTTTTTCCAAGGCTCTTTTCTTGTTGGCTTTGGCCTCTGGGGGTCGGGTCGGGAGCTTCATGCTCTCCTCCGGCGCAGGGGCTTCTGCTCTTTTGGTCGTGGTGGTAGTTTTGTTCGCTTGCAGCCGTCTCCTTCTTTTCTGGCTAAGAATGAGACTGCTGCGTCCGGAGGGGTCCGTGGGTGGTTGATGCTTGGTTGGTCAGGCCGGGGGTGCATCATGTTTTGTGTCCGGTTGCGGCGCTTCGCCGTTATTTGCGCGCCACGGCTTCTGTGTCCGGGGACGCGCTCTGGGTTGATCCGGTTTCCTTTCTTCCCTGTTCGCGGGTGCGGGTCTCTCAGGTCGTCCGCAGGGTTATTAAGTCCAGCCAGCCTGCGGTCTATCCCCGTGCCCATGACGTTCGGAAGTTCGCGGCGCTTGCTGCCGTCTTTGGGAATATGTCTTGTCTGATATTCGGGCGCGGGGTTTTGGCGGCGAACAGGGTCCTGGCTGCTCGTTACCTTGTCAATGTTCCTGGGCCCCGGCGGGCCTGTGTTGCTTTGGGTCGGCGGTTGCAGCCAGTTGTCTCGGCTTCGAGTTGAGGAGTGAGCGACGACCGCCTCCCGGGTAAGTCCCTCTTTTTTCCGTCTGTGGGTAGTTAGCTCCGGGGAGCCGACGGGGCTCCCCCCAGAAAACCAGCGTTGAATGTAATGAAACGCCATTTTCTGGGTGAGTCCCGGAGGCTCCCCGGCATCCCTCCCTCCCTCCGGTCGGCGTTTTTTTCGCGTTTTTGACATCCAGCCTCAAGAACTGAGGTGTGTGTGGGTAGCCGGCGCGGAGGGTCTGGGGCTCCCCCTTCCCCCTCCCGGGGAGGGGGGAGCTGCGCAGACAGCGGCGCGGCAGCGTGTGACGTCACACTAGTTTGCTCGTTTTTCTTTGGGGAGTTCTATCCACTAGTTCGGCTTTTGGTAGCAATTTTAACCAGAATAGGGGTTTGTTTTGGGGCGCTTACCTTTCTGGGTGCCTGTCCCGGTCGATGGCAGACATAGAATGCTTCCAACCACACGGGGGATTCTATAGGCCATTGCTCCCCTTGCCTCTCTGAGGGGGCCCGGTTCTGGCCGTGGTTCCCGGTAGGCCTAAGAACTCCATACACATGACTGATGCCAAAGTCTGACATTAGCATATCAGCTTGGGATAGCTCCGGGGAGCCCCCGGGACTCGCCCAGAAAATGGCGTTTCATTACATTCAACGCTGGTTTTTTGGGTCTAAATTTAAAATTTTAAAATATTTGTTAAAATTCTGTTTATTGTGCTATTATTATGGGACTAGTTTTAAAATGCATGCCTTTATATTGCGAACAATTTGGTACCAAAACAAGCGATGTAACATGAAAATTTATGCCAGAACACTGGAAAGATATACAGTAAATAATTTTGATGATGAGCGTCCAAAATTAAAATATTTGTTAAAATTCCAGTTATTGCTCTATTATTATGAGACTAGTTTTAAAATGCGCGCCTTTATATTGCGAACAATTTGATACCAAAACGAGTGATGTAACATGAAAATTGATGTTATCAAACTGAATGAGTATACACATTAGGTTGTGGTGTGCAAATTGGTGCTTGTTCATGGGTAATTTTAGGCTTTGCTGCGGGGAGTCCTGTCAGGCTTTTGGACATTATATGCATATACATCTGCAGGGAATTTAAATGCGAACACAATGATACCAAAACGAACGACGTAGCACGAGAATTAAGGCGAGAAAACTGAAACGAGCATACACATTTAGCCATCGCCGCACGCTTGCCTGCACCATTAGCCCCATGACGTCAAAGTCTGCGGTGCTCACGTGGCGGCGCGATAGTGTTAACTTGGTAACAGAGTAAGGAGAGAGAGAAGAGAGGAAGATGAGAGAAGGGGGAGGAAACAGCCCACAAGGTAGTGCGACCGCTCAGACTCGAGACTAGCACAGAAGAATCAGCCTGGGAGAGCTCTCATGGTCACTGCCTGGACAATTTTCAACTGATCGTACAGCAACAATCATTACAATTCTAAGAATAGCTAGCATCTAGCTCTATATTATATTAACCCTTCAATTGCGCATCGCATCATATGATGCTTTGACCGACTTGCAGTAAATTGCTCATCGTATCATATGATGCGTTGGAGTACTACACAAGATTTAAACGGCCCGCGGATACACGGGGTTCACCACACCTTCATCAGGGCTCTTGTAAACAGACGCCATTTAAAAAAAAATCGTGGGCCAAACTCCCGGGTGTTAGGAGCCTCAGTATCGAGTAAGCTACCAAGCCTGACGCACGCAGCATGAGCTCACAGCACTGCTGTTCAGCTTGTGACCACAGCATCGCCTAAAAATGCCATAATATACTTGTTCATGCTATTATGTAGCGATAATATTATTACAGAAGACCCCTAAAGTGTGATAAAACTGACCAGGGGTCTGATAATAAGAGGATTGTGATGATATTTAGTGCTGTGCTCCATGGAGGGAGGAGTAATGCTGTGGGAGAGAGGGTGGTGGCGTTGTTATCTGACTGTGTGTGGCCACCTTTTATTGACTGCACTCACCATACCAGCTTAGTGGTTCGCTATGGTGAACACAAATGTAGATACTTATATATAACGTGTGTATAGAGGGTATAAACAGCAAGAGTAGGAGGTTGGGAGCCGCCATTTTGGTGAGAGAGGAGCGTCGTCTGCAGGAATTATCGTGTTGTTTACTGGTGACCACGATGGTCTTTGGGCACCATACCAGTTTACTTGTACAAGTATGGTGAATAAAACCGGTAGATATTTATATATAATGTGTGTATATAGCGTAATAACACCACAAGCAGTATTGTTGGAGGAGAAATATTAGTGCATCTGGCCTTGAGGGCGGCAGCCATCAGCTGACTGTGAAGTCCTACGTCTTTCTGCCTTTACTCACCATACAAGCTTAGATGTACAGTTATGGTGAACAAAACATGTAAATACTTATATATAACGTCTGTATATAAAATCAAAAACAGTATGGTGGGTGGAAAATGGTGGCAAGTCAGGTGAGGTGAGGGAAGGAGGGTGTGGCAGCCAGTGGCGGGCTGCCACTGCCTGCCACTGCCACTCAGCATACCAACTTAGTGGTTCGTTATGGTGAACACGAATGTAGATACTTATATATAGCATCTGTATATAGTGAATAAAAGCAAAAACAGTATTGTGGGAGGAGAATGTGGGTGAGTCAGATGACTTGAGGGAGGGCGTGAATGGCTGGCTGGTACACGGCGGTCACTCCTCGTTACTTTTTGATTCATAATAGCAACTTAGTGGTTCGTTATGGTGAACAAAACATGCAGATACTTATATATAACCTGTGTATATAGTGTAACAACCGACAAAGTATTTGTTCACTGTTTGATGAACATAATTAAATCAACAATAAGCACACCATATTTTTGAGTACAGCGATGATTCACTCATTTCATTATATAAATATATCACACTACACACTATTGAATAATATTACAGCAAAAAAACTACGAAAAATCAATCAGAGACATTGAAATAATTAGGCAATTATCTCTTTGTGGCAACTCCGGCCTGACAGCTGGCGATCAATAGACCGCCTGGGACACATGCTGAGTGAGCGCCTGTTTTGTGCCAGACTTCCCTGCCCTATAGCGGCCAATATATTCAACTTACGATTTTTTTTTATTTTTCCCGTGATCCGTGAACACAAATTAACAGGTTAGGAAGAAAAAATATTTTTTTTTTTTTTTTTTTTTTGTATGCGCCTGTGGGTGTCAAATGGTATATAGCTATGCGCCTTTAAGGGTTAATATTCAATTAACACAGAGTCTGCCCGCTCTGTGAGCAACAAGATTATTCCTACGTCTGGCAGGGGAGACGGAAACAAAAACACAGCAAGGATATAAGATACCTTGAATATAAGTATTATTATCAATCAAGTATCCCTCTTACATAATCTAATCCTATCAATTAATGTTCTAATATTATTTAATTAAGAACTCACACAAAATTACTCAGAGCCTACCACTATCAAAATACTTGAGTGACTGATCCCTGCATGAATATAAAAGAATCCAGTTTGACCTCTGGTTCTGGCAAAGCCAATTAAGAACCCAGGGTTGAAACACTCCTCCCCCCTCCAGAGAAAACGAAATGTGGCTATTAGAATAGTAGTCATATTTTTTTAAGATCATACAATGATAAAAAGAAAAAACATAGGTAATAAAAGAAAATTAAAAACAAATTTAAAATTTCTCTGAAAGAAAAATACACAAAAAGGGAAAGAGAGAATTTTAACTAGGAATATTTAATGTCACAGGAGAACCTAAAAAAAAAAAAAAAAAAAAAAAAAAAAACATGGCAGTTGGTATATGGCTTCCTGTGGCTCAGATGGATGTTACTCAGGTAACGGGGGACAGCTATCACGTTTAGCCAACCGGTAAGTGGATAATGGTAAGGTTGAAGTCCTGTAGATATAATGCCCACCTTAGGACCCGTTTATTTTTCTCTTTCATCTGATGGATAAACACTAGTGGCTTGTGGTCCGTATATACTTCCACTATATTAGCTGTGAGATATACTTCAAACTTTTTACAGGCTAACACTAGCACCAACACTTCTTTTTCTACCACTGAATAATTGCATTGTGTCTTGTCAAATTTCAAAGTAATAGTACACTGGATGGTCCACGTGATCATCCCCAGTTTGCAACAACACTGCACCAGCACCCGAATCAGACGCGTCGACGTTAATTTTAAATGGCTTGTCGAACCTTGGACTAGCGAGCACTGGGGCGAAAGCTAAGATCGCTTTCAAGTTTTTAAAAGCCTGTTGTGCTTTTAAAAGCACAGTCTGTTGACCACTTAAATTTAAGTCTTTTTGCAACAAGTTAGTTAAGGGAGTTGCCAACACGAATTTTTTTTACAAAAATGTCGGTAGTACGCACACATACCAATAACCGTTGTATGTCTTTCTTGTTCCAGAGCACTGGATACTGCAGAATGGCACTGATCTTATCTTGCCGAAGGAACACTTTTCCTTGGCCCACTTCATAACTGAGGTATGTCACTGTGCCTTGGCCAAAATGACATTTTTTCACGTTTTAACGTTTGTTTGCACTTTTTAAAGTTTGCACTTTTCAAAGCTGTGAACAACTGGCATAACCTAGCTATGTGGTCTGCCCAGTTTTGATAGAAACGGTCTGCCCAGTTTCTATCAAAAAGCACTATGTCATCTAAATACGCCCGACAATTTGGCATATGTGCCAGCAGAGAGTTCATTAACTGCTGGAACGTTGCAGGAGCATTCCGCAGTCCTAAAGGTAGCACCTGGTACTCGAAAACACACCATAGGGTGTTATGAACGCGGTTAGTTGTTTGGCACGTTCTGTGAGTGGGATTTGGTAGTATCCCCTCGAGAGATCGAATATCGACACAGGTGGCATTACCGATCTCATCGATGCAGTCTTCTAGCAGGGGCAGCGGGTAGGCATCCACGATGGTCACCTTGTTGATAGTCGGTGCATAATCGCCAGGAGCTGTCTGGTTTGGGAACTAAAGGCAGGGCGAGCACTAAGAGCCCTGGCTTGGCCGGATAAGGCCGTGCTGGAGAATGAAGTTGATTTCTTGCCGCACGATGGCCTTCTTTTCCGGACTCATCTGGTAGGGTTGAAGACGTATGGGGGTATTGTCCATCAACTTGACATTATGGAAGATGGCATCAGTCTGGGGTCTATCACTATCAAAATACTTGAGTGACTGATCCCTGCATGAATATACAGTGGCACCTCGATTAATGAGTTTAATCCGTTCCGGCACCGAGCTCGTCATGTGGAAAACTCTTCTTGCAAAACAACAACAAAACTGTCGTAAAAGGTGTCAGAGAACCAGTGAAAACGCTCGTTAATCGACGAAAAGCTCGTTAGTAGAGACAAATGTTCTGCGAGTGTCTTGCTTGTTACTCGAAATGCTCGTAGATAGAGCCGCTCGTTAATCGAGGTGCCACTGTAAAAGAATCCAGTTTGACCTCTGGTTCTGGAGAAGCCAATTAAGAACCCAGGGTCGTAACAGGCCCATTCCTATTCATCTGGGGTTCAGGGACTGGTTGGGTTTTGTGGTGGGGAGTCAGGATTACCACTTTCGTTGCCCTCCTCCTTTTGGCTTGAATCTGGCACCTCGCGGGTTCACACATCTTACCCGGATCGTGGTGACCCATCTGCATCCCCATGGTTCTTGGGGTTCGGGTCCTGGACTTCCTTGACAACTGGCTGATGTGGGCTCCCAGTCAGTCCACTTGTCTACTCGCCAGGGGTGTGGTTCTTTCCCAGCTCGCCGGGTTCAGGTTCCTGGTGAACTGGAGGTAGTCCCATCTGCATCCGTTCCAGATTCAGACCTGGCTGGATCTTGTTTGGGACTCTCGGACTGCTTCCATGTCGCTACCTCCGGAGGTGTTGCTGCGGCTGCGGTCCAGCCTTCGGCTGTTTCTAGGGTGGTCCCGGGTCACTCGGCGATTGCTCGAGCAGTTGTACAGGAGTTTGAACTTTGCCGTGCTGGTCTACCACTAGGCCGGGTTTGGTTTTGGCGTCTGTTCTGTTTCCTTCAGGGACTTCTCTATTCTCTCGTGATCGCTGGGTTGGTCCTCCGGGGGCCTTGAGTCGGTTGCTGCATCACCGTCTTCCTCTTCAGGATTTTCGGGGTTCAGTGCCTTGGAGCCTACCCGAGCCTTCGCTCAATGTGTTCACAGACGCGTCGTCTCTCGGCTGGGACTTTGTGACGAGTACTCACCAGGCTGGCCAGGGGCGATGGGGTCTATCTTCTGTCGGGCTCACAGCCCGGTGCGGAAGTTCGCGCCAATTTGGTTGTTGCTTCAGAGGGTTTGGGTCTCTTGGGCTTCAACCATTCGGCTCCTTTTGGACTGTTCACCGGTGGTTTATTGCCTGAACCGCGGGGGGTTCACTGTCTAACGTCCTGGCGGACAACCTGTCTCGGTACATTCCCCTGTCCATGGAATGGATGGTCAACGCCGACTTTTTCCGTTGGCTCTGCCGGACATACGGACTCCTGGAGGTGGACCTCTTTGCACTGGCGTAGTCTCAGCGTCTCCCAATCTATGTGGTGCCCTGACTGCGAGGGTGTCGTGGTGGACATCTTTCAGCAGGACTGGTTGAGGTGGGATTACCTGTACCTCTTCCCCCCCAGTCCAGCTGTGTCTTTGGGTTCTGGCTCAGTTGGAGTCCTACTAGGGGAGAGTAGTCCTCGTAGCCCCTTAGTGGCCGGCCCAGCCTTGGTTTCATGCGCTGCTTGCTCAGTGTGCGAACCCAAGACGTTTTCTGCGGTTCTGCCTCTTCCAGCAGATTGAACCGGTCTGATACACGGCTGGTTTGGTCTTCTCCTCTGCTCTTCGAGTCTGGTCTTTTCGACGTGGGTTTATTACCATTTGTATGGAGATTCAGGTTATCTCAGGTGGCTGCATTGATTGTGTCCCATCTGAGAGCTTTGTCTCGGTGACAGTATGAAGTTTCCTGGCGTTCTTTCCGCCATTTTCTCTCTCTTGGTAGGTTGTCTTCTATTTCTGATCAGGTTGTCTTGTCCTTTCTGTCTTGACTTTTCTAGAACTATCATTTGATTCCTAAAATTTTCTCCTCATCTCATGCAGCGCTGGCAGAGCTACTCCAGCTTGTGTTCGGGGTGGATATTACTTCTGCCTCATTCTGTAAGCTTTCTCGTGCTTTGTTTAACTCCAGCCTGCTCATGCGCTCCCTGAGCCGACCTGGTCTTTGGACAAGGTGCTCTCCTCTCTTTCCTCTCCTCGGTTTGTGGTGGGCCCTTCAGTTCAAGATTGTTTTTCCAATGCTCTGTTTCTGTTGGCATTGGCCTCTGGGGGTTGGGTCGGTGAGCTTCATGCTCTCTTCCAGTGCAGGGGTTTCTGCTCTTTTGGCCTTGGTGATCAGTTTGTTCAGTTACAGCCTTCTTCTTTTCTGGGGAAGTACAAGATGGTTGCTTTCTGGAGGGGTCCTTGGGTCATTGATGCTTGGTTGGTCAGGCTGGTGGTGCATCATGTGTTATGTCTGGTTACGGCTCTTCACCGTTATCAGCATGCTTCGGCGACTGTGGCTGGGGATGCGCTTTGGGTTTATTCAGTTTCCCTCGTTCGCTGTTCCAGGGGTCGGGTCTCCCAGGTCGTCCACGGGGTTATTAAGTCTAGCCAGCCTGCAGTC
Source organism: Procambarus virginalis (assembly GCA_020271785.1). NCBI lineage: Eukaryota > Metazoa > Arthropoda > Malacostraca > Decapoda > Cambaridae > Procambarus > Procambarus virginalis. Next base: position 32,864,888 of record WNGS01164437.1, on the reverse strand, counting down.
TATCCTTGTGCCTATACCTGGTTGATGGGGTTCTGGGAGTTCTTCTACTCCCCAAGCCGACCCGAGGCCAGGCTTGACTTGTGAGAGTTTGGTCCACTAGGCTGTTGCTTGGAGCGGCCCGCAGGCCCACATACCCACCACAGCCCGGTTGGTCCGGCACTCCTTGGAGGAATAAATCTAGTTTCCTCTTGAAGATGTCCACGGTTGTTCCGGCAATATTTCTTATGCTTGCTGGGAGGACGTTGAACAACCGCGGACCTCTGATGTTTATACAGTGTTCTCTGATTGTGCCTATAGCACCCCTGCTCTTCACTGGTTCTATTCTGCATTTTATGACGTGGACGTGGATGATTTTATGACCTATGACGTTCGGAACTGTGCTGCTTTAGCCGCTGTGTTTGGCAACATGTCCTGGGCTGATATTCGGGCGCGAGGATTTTGGAAGATGAACATGGTCCTGGCTGCCTGTTTTTTGGTTAACGTTACTGCTCCTGGGAGTTCCTGTGTTACTTTGGGTCGCAGGTTGCAGCCAGTTGTCTCGACTTCACGTTGAGGTGTGTATGGCGGCCGCCTCCCGGGTAAGTCACTCTTTTTCCTTGTGTTTGGTTATGTAGCCGAAGCCGAAGGAGCTGAAGGGGGCTCCCGACAGAAACCCAGCGTTGAATGTAATGAACACCATTTTCAGGGTAAGTCCCAGAGGCTCCCTGGCACCCCTCCCTCCGGACGGCGGTTTTTCGCGTTTGATGCTTAACTTCCGAACTGGAGTGCTGGTCAGCCGGCGCAGGGAGGTCCGGGGCTCCCCCCCTCCCCCTCTCGGGGAGGAAAGGGCTGTGCGGACAAGCGACGCAGAAGTGGAGTGTGACATGGGTTTGTTTTCTTGGGATTGGAGGGAGTTCTGCCTCTTTGTTTTTTGTTGTATTTTTCTTACCATTTGGGGTTTGTTTTGTTATTCCTTTCTGGGTGCTTAACCCTGGTCGATGGCAGATAAGGAAAACAAGGGGGGGGGGGTGTTTCCAGGGCCATTGTTCCCTGAAACCTCTCTGAGGGGGCCAGGTTCTTGCTCGTGGTCCCCGGTAGGCTGAACTCCATAGACTAATGCCCTGGTCTAATGTCACACATTTGCTCGATAGCTCCAGGGAGCCTCCGGGGCTCACCCAGAAAATTGCAATTCATTACATTCAACGCTGGTTTTTTGGAGCAGCTCCATGATGGCTTGGACATCCTGGCATCAGTCCTCAGGGGTGGCCTCCTTGTTGCCTGCTGTTCCGACTTTGATGACTCTGCCCAAGCTGCTCAACCCCTTCTTTTGAGAGGCATTGGTGGCTTTTTACTTAGCCTGTGTTGTATCAGCAGGCTGGGCTGGCCCTGGCTTTAGACCCAGCATGGTCCTTAACCCTTTTGTCTTGCTTCCCCCTTTTTGCCTCTCCTTTTTTCTGAGTAGGCTGCCTGTCAGGTTATTTCGGAAACTGTGATAGCATTTTAACACCTCAGTGAGGTTTTGTTACAAAGGGGTTCTGTCCCTCCTCTGCTCAGAGACAGTGGTCCCACAGAATTTGGTCTTAACTACTGTTTGTCAGGGTAGGCCTCTGTAGGATTCTCGAGCCCTTGTGCTTTCTTCTGTTGTTGGCTCCTCTACTCTTCATCACCATTATGCTTTGCAGAAAGGTACTCACCTAGTTGTGCTTGTGGGGTTGAGCTTTGGCTTTTTGGTCCCGCCTCTCAACTGTCAATCAATTGGCGTACAGATTCCTGAGCCTATTGGGCTCTATCATATCTACATTTTAAATAGTGTATGGGGTCTGCCTCCACCACATCACTGCCTAATGCATTCTGTTTGTTAACTACTCTGACACTGAAAAAGTTCTTTCTAACATTCCTGTGGCTCATTTGGGTACTAAGTTTCCACCTATGTTCCATTGTTTACATACCACCCATGCTAAATAGTTTATCTTTATCTATCCTGTCAATTCAAAGAATTCAAGTGCGATTGTCACTAAGCGGGAGGCGCTGGTAAACTGAGGCGCGGTTGCCGCGCCACCACGCACTAGGTCGGCCATATGTGTATCAAGAAACTTCGTTACCCGAGGCAGAGTTTGTAACCTGATTCGGATTTTTCAAAGAAATTGGGCTCGTAACCCAAAAAGTTCATAAAGAGGGGCATTCGTAAACCGAGGTGTCACTGTATCAATGCATTAGTGATTCCTTTTGTATTTTTAAATACGCTTTATAAGTACTTCACAAGAGATTGCTGAAAGCCAGCAATGAAACTCATCAACAGTGACACAAACCAAGCTAAAGTGAAAGTCAACCCTGGCCATGGGCCGGGCTTGGGGAATAGAACTCCCAGAACCCCATCAAGCAGGTAACAAGCAGTACAGCCCCATGTGAGGACAGACAGCACATCATTACAAAACCCCCTCTGTTGTCACACTAGAAAAGTATGCGTTGCAACAATAGCTCAGCAGAAACTTTTATTTTTCATGTGAAAGTAATTCAAGTCCTGGTAATATCTTTCTCTCTCCCTCTCTCTTTGCAGCTGATCCTTAGACCAGGAAAATAACATGCAGTCTCAACACCCAAGTCCATGAAGCTCATGTAAGTGGCAGGAACAATGCACATGAATGTCAGCACTCCACAGAGCGCAGTGTGAGCAATGTTATATGTGAAGCATCCTCACTACTGTATGCTCACCCTCAAACTGTTTGTGGATGCTAGTTCAAGCTACTAATTCAAATAATGTCTTGTACATCATCTGAATTACTTCATGAACATCAAGTGAACTGAGGCTGACAAAAGCAGTGTGTATATTTAGTGACATTCTTGACAACTCCTATACAAACTCTAGTATTGGATTTTTCTTAAGAACATAAATATGCAATGATGGTACATTCTGTAAAATTTGTAATTTTGTAAAAATCGTTCAGCAGTAATAACAAGAAAATGATTGAATATAATATATTATGTACTTTGTTATTCAGAATCTAATCCACCTTACTATCAAATTATTACTTAGTGGCAGGATATTTTTCCGTACAATATCTAGGTGATTTCCCCACCATTTAGTAATTCACATGTCGTCCATCTCGCTGCTATCAAGCTCAGTGATACATAGTTGATGACAACTTCATTAGTTACAATCATTGTTAGGATAATACAATAATATTATACAACAGTAAATAAGTTACTTGGGAAAATAGTATATGAACCTGTACCTTTAAAGTGATCATTTTCTTTTGTTATTTAGACTTGCTTGCCATGTGTGTCTTTGATCATATCATGAAGTATAATATTTGATGTTCATTATTATACATATGTGTATATGATGCAAGTTTATAAAAGGAAAACTTGGAGTACAGTAAACCTATAATGTAAATATGTTAACAGCATTCACTTAACTCAGGTGTACATGTGCTCAACATCAAAGAAACTTTATCATTGTTCAGTGTTTTTGAACTAATAATCTGTATGTATGTATATATGTATATATATATATATAAATATAATGTATATAAATTATTGGGCACAATGTAACGATAATGCATTTGAGAAAACTCTTCATGGTTAAGTTTCTTTAAGGCTTTGAATATTAACTACCTTGGTAACCTACATTAGTCAGCATCTGTGTTAAAGAAAATTCATATCTCTGTTTATTATCCCAAAGTCTTATAGCAAACATTTTTCCTGTTTAACATGTACATATGATTTGAGAGTGCCTTCTCACAATCTTTTTTTCTGTACTGTAATGCAGATAGCTATTCGTATAGGGGAATGTGTGCATGATATTTGAAAGCTTTTGTGAAAACAAGTATCTTGAGCAAATATTTAAATTTGCACAAAAGAACACTTGTTGGTATTTTGTCTAAGGAAACTTATGACTACAATAAGCTGATAGATTCAAAGATTACTTTCCCTTTAGTCCAAGTGTCTTCATAAGGATTTGAAAGTGTGTTCACTGATGTAATGCAATTATGATTACACAAAAAAAGTATATCTGTTTTGATTACATGCAAGAACACCAGTAGGAAAGCCATAACCATATTTAGTGTGCCCAAAGGAGTTTTCATTATTAAAATACCAGAACTGGAAATATGCAAGAAGTCATATTAATAATTCACACTAATAAAATAAGAGAGAAACCAAATCAGCATTCAGTCTTAAGGCTTTACCCTCTCTCTCTCTCTCCCACTTTTTCCTAACAAAATGACCTTAACTGCAGATAAATTTTCTCTGGAATTTGTTACAAAGATTTCCATAGAAAAGAAACTATATTGCTGTTAAATTAGCTAATTAGATCATTTTTTTTTCTATTGTTATATTGTAATCTACATAGGAAATAACTTAAATATAATCTGTAACACAGAAAATAAGCCATATCTGATTTTAGTGTATTTAATAGACTTGAGAAAAATCTGTTAAGTCAGTATACTATGGAATCCCCCACAGAAAAAAACCCACATCATCATGCATTATTTATACAAGACTTTTCAGCAAAATCTGATTTTTTAATGGACACAGATAGTCACACTCAAGAGAAACCGTATCAGTGTTCAAAGTGTTTAGAAGACTTCTCTGATGAATGTGGTCTAGTATCACACATGATAACTCACACAGACGGTAAAACAGAGCCGTGTTTGGAATGTATAAAGGGCTTTGCAAAGGAATCTGATTTTATAAGCCACATGAGTACTCACACTCAAGACAAACCATATCAGTGTTCAGTGTGTTTAGAAGACTTCACTGATAAGTTTAATCTAGTAACACACATGAGAACCCACAATGAAAGAGAACCTTATCAATGTTCAATGTGCTCAGAAGCATTTTCAAGTAAATCATGCTTAATAACTCATATGATAACCCACACAGGGAAGAAACCATATCATTGTTCCGAGTGTTTTAAAGTCTTTTTACGAAGGTATGATTTATTGTCTCACATGAGAACTCACACGGGAGAGAAACCCTATCAGTGCCCAGTGTGTTTTAGATACTTTTCTCATAAATCTGCTGTAACGACACACATTAGAACTCACACAGGTCAGAAACCATACAAGTGTTCAGTGTGTTTCAAAGGCTTTTCACGAAAATATGATTTAGTAATTCACTTGCGGATTCACACTGGGGAAAAACCTCATCAGTGTTTAGTATGTTTCAAACGTTTTACACAAAAAGCTAATTTAGTTTCACACAGACTAATTCACACAGGAGTGAAACCACATCAGTGTTCAGTGTGTCCAAAAGATTTTACAATGAAACGTGATTTATTAAGGCACATGCGAATTCACACTGGGGAGAAACCATACAAGTGTACAGTGTGTGTAAAAGCCTTTAAACAACAATCTGTTTTAGTAAATCACATGAAAATTCATACTGATGATCAACCATCAGTGTTTAGATCATTTAAACAACTGTAAAATACGATCTATTATGAGAAATCAAACAGGTTTTAAATCAAGTAAATTTTCAGTGCTTATAAACAAACAAAACTTTATCACAAAAATCAATTGTTCAGTATACAAGAACTCGCACTAAAGTGATGCCACCAAAAAAGTTATAATACTTTTGATCAAAATTAAGTGCAGTAAAACAGTAACCTCATATTGGACAAAACTATATCAGTCTTCATAATTGTTTATAAATAATAAACATAATAAACAAGTTTGCATTGTATCACACAGAATAGAAACCATTTCAGAAGTGTAAGGGTTTAATGGACATTATTTAAAACTTAATTTTATTTTGTGTTTAGTTTATTTTATTTATATATAAAATAGATAATTAAATAAAAAATGCAATACTTCATTCATACTATAAGGAGTCAGGGACTGTTCAGTGATAAATTGTTAAAAGAAATAAGCTTTGGTAATGCGTTTGTATAAACTAAATTAGTACTGTAAATACAAAACTGAAAAAAAAGCTGAGGTTATCTATCTATCTTGAGATGATTTCGGGGCTTTAGTGTCCCCGTGGCCCGGTCCTCGACCAGGCCTCCACCCCCAGGAAGCAGCCCGTGACAGCTGACTAACACCTAGGTACCTATTTACTGCTAGGTAACAGGGGCATAGGGTGAAAGAAACTTTTGCCCATTGTTTCTCGCCGGCGCCCGGGATCGAACCCGGGACCACAGGATCACAAGTCCCGCGTGCTGTCCGCTTGGCCGACCAGCTCCCCTAGGTGATACCACAAATAATTCACAGATGAGGAATGTCATCAGTATGTGTTTAAAGGTTAACAAATATTATCAGGTAAGCTGGTTGATATTTCTAGGTACAGTACTGTATATGTTAAATACTCTTCACAAAATGATGTACTCAAATCAAATCCCACATTGATCATTTTGCTGCTCCTAAGTTGTATGGGATTTTTTTTTTCAATTTGCCTCCTTATTTACATTTATTTCCCTATACTTTATAGTGGTTGACTTATTTCTTGTTTTTTGCATTTCATTTTTGGTTAGGTGTCTTAGGTTTAGATGGGTCTAGCAGAGTCGAGTCGTATTTATTTTCTTGTGCCGGTACCTAGAATTGTCAGCCTTGGGTATTAATGTTTGCATGTCTGACTTTTTGTTGGGGGTGTTATCTGTTTGTATGATTTTGAGGATGATGTTTCATCCTGATTTTGTACCTAAGGGTGACAGGTGCTCTGAAACAGAGGGCTATATTTTGCACTATTTGATTTATTCTGCATAGATTTATTCTGCATTTTACTAGTTGATGCTAGTAAGGTACATGGATATTGTATCAACTGCATAATCAGCATTTTGTGAATATTTAGCTTTGTGCTGAGATGGAGTGAATCCATACAGTTGCATGAATTGGACTATTAAAATATTTGTTGCAGCTCATACATGCTGGTTTAAGGAGCCATCATATTTTGTGCACTATGATGGTGGTAGTGGTTTTGATACTAATGAGGATTGTTTGGTAGTGATTCATGGCTTATCTGATGCTGTGCCTGGAAAACATCCAGTTCTGGTGATTTGAAATTTGAGGGTTGGTGAAAATTTTTCATTATTGTCTGCATTTAGCACATTATTGTCCCCATTCTTCCTACACTTAAGTTCTTAAATTATTTTTCTGGTGTCATCTGCTTATCTACAATGGTTTTGCTTGTGGTTATGGAGGTCATTATTGCATAATATCTATGGCAAATTGGGTAATAGTAGGCAGTCCATCCTCCTGTTTTGCTAGTACTTATAGTAACGATGGGGACCATAGTACATATATACTGACGTACAACAAAATTTGAAAGTAGAAATCTGAACTATTGGGTTGGACAAACTGGGAAACTATTTTTTACTTGTGTTGCTTTGACAAACTAAACTAACCTAACCTTACCTTTCTAGGCCTGATAAGCAATATCTGAGGCCTAATATAGTACATGTGTGTGCTATACTAGGTCTTGGAATATTTAAGTTTGTGTTTTAGGTTCATTTATTTTAAAAGAATTCCTCACTAGTCAGTATACTACTATCTAAAAATCTAAGTGCGTACAAATTCGTGACTATTGATGACTATTGCATTAGGTACTATCTAAACAGGAGGATGGGTTGTAGTAGGTGGTGCAGACATTACAAACCGACCAACAGTGAAACATGCGACACTGGAACGGAACCACCCACGCTGATCAAACGACTTTCTTGAGTTATCTTGAGTTGATTTTGGGGTTTTAGTGTCCCCGTGGCCCGGTCCTCGACCAGGCCTCCACCCCCAGGAAGGAGCCTGTGACAACTGACTAACACCCAGGTACCTATTTACTGCTAGGTAACAAGGGCATAGGGTGAAAGAAACGCTGCCCATCGTTTCTCGCCGGCGCCTGGGATCAAACCCGGGACCCACAGGATCACATGTCCAGCATGCTGTCCGCTTGGCCGACCGGCCCCTTAAACTCCAAAGCAGACTCCAAAAGATACCTGATCAACCAGGCTGGTCATTCATATGTCAGGCTGTGAGCAGCCATGTCTACCAGCCTGGGAGACCATACCACCAACCAGCATGCCTGGGAGACCGTACCACCAACCAGCATGCTTGGTCAGAAATTGGGTCATTCCCTGGAACTAACAAAAGGTATGGCATTATTGCACAAAAAATGTGCATAAAATGACTTGTTAGCAAAGTAGGAAGAAAGGATACAAACTACAGGACTGTATCACCCTTTGCAGATGATACTAAGATTTTCATGAGAGTTGACAGTGTAGAGGACACTGCAGACCTCCAAACTGATATTAATGACATCTTTCAATGAGCCACTGAATATAATATTAAATATGTTTAATGAAGAAAAGTTACAGCTCCTGTAACATGATAAAAATTAAAATAAACATTGGAAACTACAAAAAATGGGATCAAATCACAATATAAAAAGAAAAAGCATTATAAAAGATTTGGGAGTAAACATGTAAGAAAACCTTACATTTAAAGAATACAATAAAGTAGATGTCGCACCTGCATGATAACAAGAACCTTTCAAACAATTGATTCATGACCAATGATGACACTTTTGAAGACACTAATGCTCTCCAGCAGTGTTGTCTTAGTGTATGAGCACACTGGGTAGTGTCCATGGTAGTGAACCATGGGACTCCCTGGGTCCCATGGTTCTAGGGGTCCCCCCTTGCTGCCACATTGTTAAAGAGAACTCTTGGCAGAGTGATAATTACTCGACCTCTCACTGGAAAGGCTTTGGATTCAAATTCTTTTTCAAATTATATTTATAATGTAAATAAATTGTGCATAACTTTGAGGGTAATCCTGCACCTTAACAGATGGGCTGGGCCCATCATTTGGGTGGGACCATCAAACCCTAGTGCATTGCTGTTATGATGACTATGCTTGTTAGGGTGGAATATTGTTGCACACTAACTGCCCCATCCAAAGGTTGGTTGGAGAAATTGCTGACCTGGAGAACATATAAAGACCTTTACTGCCTAAATCCATTCAGTAAAACATGTAAATCATTGGGATTTCTTATATTCTCTAGAATTTATCTGTGTTCTCTAGAGCATTGATGAGGAAGACATAATAATTTACACTTGGAAAATATTAGAGGGACTTGTTCCAAATCGGCACACAGAAATAACTCCTCATGAGACCAGGAGGCATGACAGGTTCACTGAGATAATTCAATGAACATTAAGGTCTCAAGACTTTTCAATGCACTATACATAATGGGGCATGACTAGCCAACCCTTCTCATGGTGTTCAAAATAACGTGATAAGCCCCTCCAAATGATACCTAATCAACCAGGCTGTGTTTCATATGTAAGATTGCAAGCAGCTACATATAGGAGCCTGCTTGACCAGACCACCAATCTGGAATCACAGAGATGCTGATCCTCGAACCCAGCACACGGTAAACATGGGCCAACAGCCTGTGCCAAACCTAGCTCTTCCAGGATTTGTCCTTGCTGCTTTAGGGTTCATCACCATTTGACTGGCATGTTAATGTTGAAGTATACAATACTAGGTTCCAGGGTGAATACCTCCTGGAATGTTTCATTAAATACTCCACACACCTTTTCATTTTCTATGAATCCTCCCTCCCATTTACTTAGTTGGACTACTTGGTCATTCACATAAAAATCTTGGCATCATCTTTGCTTTCATATTGTTTACCACATTCCCTTCTTTTCCCTGCATATTCATTTGCTGCTTTCTTGTTGATTTTCCGATTCTCTTCAGTTCAGCTCCCTTTATGTTTCTTCCATTCCCTTTTGCTTCTACTGTTTGCCCTGATACCATCTTTCAAAACATGCTGATATTGTGTTTCTTTCCTATGCATAAGTATGGAGGAATGAACCTTCCTTTACCTTCGTTGCATTATCTTACTGTAGTCTATCATATACTACTACAGTATGTTGTTTTACCCTGGAACTCGATTCCACTATACCTTGTCTAGAAATTTCCCGATTTTATGGTACTTCCCTTTTCAGTTCTCCAGTCTTCTTTGCCCAAACACCACCCTCCTCTTTCCATGATTGTATCATTAAATATTCAAAAGCCAATACAGTGGCACCTCGACATCCGATTGCCCCTACTTACGATAAATTCGAATTCCGATATAAATTTCATCAAAAAATGCGACGCGACATCCGATGGTGTCGTCGACATCCGATATTTGTTGGTACACGTTCGGGTCGGCCGAGCGTGTGGTTCCCGGTCACGCGGTCCGACTTGCCTCAGTTTACTACAGTTACCCGCTTAGTGACGATCGCGCCTATAAGAAATTCCGCTTTTGTGGTGATTTGTTGCATTTTGAACATTAAAGTAATTATTATATAATACGCCATGAGTCCCAGGAAAGTCAGTGGTAAGGCTCAACATCTGAGACTAACGTTAAAAAGAAGGGAAAAACAAATGTCTCTTGACAAATTTGTAGTGAGACAAACAAGCACTGAACCACAACCAGGTCCTAGTGGTATTCAGGCAAAATGTAGGAGAGAGAGAGTACCCCAGAGAAAATATCACTACCTGATGTGATAATGGAAGGGGACTCCCCTTCCACAACTCTCCCCCTCCCCCTCCTTACCAGCTTCCATACGCCATCGAAATCCCTCCATAAAGTTAAGTGAAGTTTTGGTACTGTATTGTAGTTAGAAAAAACATTGTATTCAGTATAAAATGTACTTTTATGTTAATATTTTGGAGGGTGGGGAACGATTTAATTCAAATTCCTTTATTTCTTATGGGAAAATTCGCTTCGACTTCCGATATTTCGACTTCCGATCCGTCTCTGGGAACGGATTAGCATCGGAAGTCGAGGCCCCATTGTACTCAGTGTTCTCATGCTCCCAGTAGAATTTCATACATCATATTTTTATGACCACTTTTTGTGTGAAAACCAGATATTGTTTCGTCTTTGACGTACTATGTCAGGTTTCCCTCTGCTATCTTCATCAGTTTTGCCTTCAATATCTATGGGTTTATCAGTTACTCAATTACTCAACTGCCAGTTTATTCTGCCTTGGTTGAAGTCTCCTATTATTATAAGCTTTGCTCTCGTTCTTTGAAATGTTTCTACCACTTACAATGAAATGTCACATACATGTTTGTCTTTGTCCTCCCCTGTCTGCATCATAAGGTGTTCACTGAATGATTGTAAATTAGTCACCACCACTATCTTTTCTTCCTTTGATACTGTATTCTAAATGTAACGTAGCATATACACTTGATGTCATGATAAGAGATTCTTTGAAAGCTTACATTTTTTTAGAAAGCACTGCCACTTTCCCTCCACCCCTCTTATTCTTCAATATTTGGTGTTTAATACTTCACAGGAATATTTGTATTCTTTCTAAAAGAATAACACATATAAAAGGGATAGTAATGCCTCAAAAGAAATAGAGTAGCTTCTGTGACTAACCACAGCAGTGGGAGGGTGTTCTTGCCCTTGGCCTATGTCTTCAATGTTGCAGCCAGGCACCAGAAACAAATTGATCAATATCCAGTGAGTGTTAAGAACCTGTGATGGTTACCAAGATTGTTATTATGCAGGAAATGTGTTTGTGGTTCCCTAGTAGTACAGTAATGTTGATACACCAAGATCTTTTGCAATAGTGATCTTGAATAGTACATCACATTTTGACATAAATCCCCTAAGGCTAAAAACCTGATGTGCTAAAAACCAGAGCCGCAAGTAAAATTGACGCGTTGTCCTGTTTTCTATTTGAGAATCCTCGGTTAGGTTAGGTTCGGGCAATTTTGTGCATCAGTTTAGTGAAGTTGGGAACTCAAGAGGATGGACTGAGTTGACTGAGGTGAAAAAGAGTAGAGTTGTCAGTTTTAGTGTATGTTCATTTGGTTCTGTTAAAATTGAAGAGAAGGACAGAATTTCCTATGTATTTGTAAGTTAAGAACATTGTTTATTTCCAGCTGATAAAGGCTTATTTTTATTTGTAGGACACTAAGTGATAGCTGAGTAAAGCTATGAGAGGTCAAAGCTTCTGATGTATATTATGTACAGTGCCTTTGTACAGCAATTCCTTAATGTGAACTTGAGAAGTGTGTTAAGTAAATAAATTGAGTGTATTATTTTTTAAATGTTTAACTTCCTTTCTGTTAAGTTAAAGTTATCAAACTATTCCATATTTAAAGTAGTTTTCCCCAGTGACCAGTTGTCCCAATGTTTGCTTGTTAACCTGTGATATTCCCCAATAATTATGTTATCCTAGTTATCTTCAGTTTTCCCCTCGCTTTCCAGTGAGTTATCATTTTACCCGCTGTTCCCCCGTTTTCAGTGATTATCAAATTTATTATATTTTTTTTATTATCATTTAAAGTATAAGTTATCATATTTCCTAATTTCTTACATTCATTTAATTTTTTATTTAGAATGATAATTTATAGATTTTTTTATAAAAAGCACTAAATTTCCAACCCCTCATTACAGGTGCTCTCAGAGTGCTTAAATTTTCAGGACAAATTACTCTATTAGAGTGCTTTTCTTAGCTCTAAATTGCAGATGCAAATTACCCTCACCATTATTTAGTGTGGTTGAAGTGTCTATCCCAAAATAAACTCAAATAGCTATCTGCTGTAAATTGCATTCATACCTCCATATATCAGCTGAATAAAAGGGAGGTGAGATTTGCAATTGAATCGGTCTCAGATGGTTCCCTCCTACCGCGGCACATTTGGGGGCTTGACGGCTGAGTGGACATCACTCGGGATTCATAGTCCTAGGGTCCGGGAGCGATCCCCGGCTCAGGCGCAAACAAATGGGCAGAGTTTCTATCATCCTAATGCCTCTGTTCACCTAGCAGTAAATAGGTACCTGGAAGTTAGAGCTGCTATGGGCTACTTCCTGGGTGTATGTATGTATGTGTGTGTGTAAGAAAACACCCCAGTTGATTGACAGTTGAAAGGTGGAGCCAAAGAGCCAGAGCTCAACCTCTGCCAGCTCAACTAAGTGACAACTAGATGAGTACATTAGCCATGTCCTGTATGGCCTACCAAAGACCAGAGTCAGAAACTGGCACCCAGAACACACACACAAGGAGCAGGGGATTATTATGTTCACTCTTCCGAGAAAATGCCCAGAAAGTGAAACAATACAGACCATTGACAACATGTCCTATTTGCTCTGCATGATGTTCAATCGTCCTGCGGTGCCTTTTCAAGTTCGCTTTCCTGCCAGGCATGGAACCAGCAGCTTCCCACCTACTTGGCTTCATATTTCATTCCTGATCAGGGCTCATGATGAATGCCTTTTAGCTGCATTGGTCAGAATAAGGGGGGGGGGGAGGCTTCTCAGTTCCCCCATAAATTGTTGCTTCTCATCAACAGTTTATTTGTTGCTCCTGGTGTTGTCCAGTTGGAGTTGTAACTGGACAAGACAATTGTTCTAGCAAGCCTGCAGTCTACCCTTAGGCTCATGATGTTCGTGAGTTCATGGCTTTGATTAGTTCACTGTTTGCTAACATGTTGCAGGCTGATTTTTGGGCTTGGTTTTTTTAGAGGTCTAACAAGGTCCTGGCAGCTCATTTTCTAGTCAATATTCCTAGTCCCAGTTGGGCTTGATTTGGCCTGGGTTGGGTTTCCTGTCTTGGCATCTTGTCTCCATGTGTGCCATTGCTGCTCTCCACCTCCCTGATAAGTCACATGTTTTCCATCCGCTCTGATGTTAGATAGCTCTACAGAGCTGAGTGGCTTCTATAGAAAACCACTATTGAATGTAATGAAACTCCTCTTTCTGGCAGGGCCTCTGTGGCTCACTGAATCACTTCTCCTTCCTTTCCTGCCTGGTGTGTGTGTTTGTGGTCTATTGGCTCTGGACTGAGGCATAGATGGTACAGAGGCCAGGAGCTCCTAGTGGTGCTACCAGCTGCTAGTTGCCAATCGTAACTAGCGCAGAGGCCAGGAGCTCCTAGTGGTGCTACCAGTTGTTAGTGGCAGTCGTAACTAGCGCAGAGGCCAGGAGCTCCTAGTGATGCTACCAGCTGTTAGTGGCAGTTGTAACTAGCGCAGAGGCCAGGAGCTCCTAGTGGTGCTACCAGCTGTTAGTGGCAGTTGTAACTAGCGCAGAGGCCAGGAGCTCCTAGTGATGCTACCAGCTGTTAGTGGCAGTTGTAACTAGCGCAGAGGCCAGGAGCTCCTAGTGGTGCTACCAGCTGTTAGTGGCAGTTGTAACTAGCGCAGAGGCCAGGAGCTCCTAGTGATGCTACCAGCTGTTAGTGGCAGTTGTAACTAGCGCAGAGGCCAGGAGCTCCTAGTGATGCTACCAGCTGTTAGTGGCAGTTGTAACTAGCGCAGAGGCCAGGAGCTCCTAGTGGTGCTACCAGCTGTTAGTGGCAGTCGTAACTAGTGCAGAGGCCAGGAGCTCCTAGTGGTGCTACCAGCTGCTAGTGGCCAGTCATAACTAGCACAGAGACCAGGAGCTCCTAGTGATGCTACCAGCTGCTAGTGGCCAGTCATAACTAGCACAGAGGCCAGGAGCTCCTAGTGGTAGAGGAGTTCCAGGGGAGGAGGAGGCACGCACACCCCCGCCTCCCCCGTTCCCTTACGTTCTGACCCGACGAGTCCCCCCTCCTGTTTCTCCATCTGGTGTTTTCCCCCTTCTTACCCAGTCTGCCATGTCTCCTGTGTCTTCTTTCCATCTCCCCACAATCCTTCCCAACCTTCCCCCCAGTTTCTTGGCCCTCCACGCCAACCTTCTTTCCAGGTTGTTGTTCATCATCCTCCCAGCAATCTTCTTATTGTTCGCTCCCGTTCTTCCTCACCTGCTGAGACAATTGAGTCTGTCGCCCAGCACGTTGTTGCTGGAACGTCCATCTCTTTGAGTCAGAAACATAAGCCTGGTTCCTCTCCTTCCTCCTCCCCAGCGGGTAAGAAGGAATCGATTTCTTCCTCGCCCCCCACCTCTGTGATTATCGCTTCGTCTCTACCCATTTCGGTAGTTGGGCCCCCTGTCCCAGCTATGGAGGTTTCTTTCGCCCCCCGATTCCCTCTCGGTTGCTGCCCTTGCTGAGGTGCACTCCCCGATTTCTAACGATTTCGTTATGGGGCCCATAACTCTACTACTCTCTTGATTCGCACTGATATTCCCTTTGTCCTCCTACTTTTTCAGTCGCTTCTCCAATGTTCTGCAGTGCGTATCTTTCTGAGTAAATGGTATACGGTCTGTTTCACTTATCTCCCCCAAATGCCCCCTTTCCTCTTCCTGATCTTAAGCACCTACTGCACTCCTTACCAGAGCCTGTGCTCCTGTTTGGCGATTTCAACTGTTGACCATACCCCCTGTGGTGATGTTCTGACAATCACCCGCGGCTGCCCTTCTCAACCGTTTGTCCTCTCCTCTTCCCTGTCTCTTCTTCGATTCTGGTGAGCCCACTCATGTGGGACTCTCGAACTCGCAACCTTTCCTGTCTTAATCTTTTCTCTCTCTGCTCGTCGTCTTTTTACTTAGATCTCACGTGGCGGGTTCTTGACGACCTACATAACAGTGACATTTTCCCATCCTTGTTACCTTTTTCTCTTTTTGCCCTCCCCCCCTCCTTCCCTAGGTGGCAGTTTGCCAAGGCAGACTGGAACCTATTTACCCTCCGTGCTACTCTCTCCAACCTCTCCACTCTGCCTCTCCCTCG
>WNGS01164437.1:32824788-32840145 GCA_020271785.1 Procambarus virginalis | reverse complement strand
GCTGCTCCTGCTGGTTGCAGGGTCGCAGTTTTTCGCTTCGCGTCTCGCAATTTGGTTCATGATGCTTGTTTTCCTCATTGGGCTCTGCCTGGGCCCCTGGCTCTTCAGTTTTCGTCGCCAGTTGGTCCTTGCTGTCGTGGTGTCTGCTGTTTGGCTCTTTCGGCGATCGGTTTCTTCTTGTTGCCATCTGCTTTCGGCCTTGTTGGTCCTTCAAGGGTCCCAACGGGGGAGGGGAGGGGTTTCCTCCTGGGCGGGTGTGTGTCTGCTCACCCGGGTCGGTTCCTTCCAGGCTCGTTGGGTTTCAGTTCCTGGTTCCCTGGCAGCCGTTCCTTCTGGTTCTTTGCCAGCCTTGGTTGGGGGTGCTGCTTTGCTCGGTGTCCGATCCTGAGGGTCTTCTCGATGCTCTTTTTTTGCAGATCAGCCCAGCACAGTTACGAGGCTGGTTCGTTCTTCCCATTGAGTCTTCGCGTTTCGGGGTTTTTGTCTCAAGTTTCTCGTCACTTGTGTGGGCACTGGTGGCTTTGTTGTTGGTCTCCCGCCTGCATGGCTTCGTCTCAGTGGCAGTGTGTAGTTTCCTGGCGGTCGTTCTGGTTTTCCTATCTCTGCATAGGTGTGATAGGATTATCTTGTCCTTCCCTTTGGGGTTGTTCCAGGTCTGTCGTTTGGTACTGTATACTGTCGCCTCGTATCGGGCGGCACTGGCGGTGGTCGCTCCAGCTTGCGTTCGGTGTTGCTGTTCCTTCTGCTCCGTGCCGTTAGTTGTCTAGTTCGTTGTTTCACCTCTGGCTGCTCATGCGCTTCCGGTGCTGTTCTGGTCGTTGGCCCGGGTGGTCTATCTTCTTTCTTCTCCTCGGTTCGTTGTGACCCCTTCGGTTTTGGTGTGTCTTTTCTGCTCGTTTGGTCCTGATAGTAGGTTGTTCGTTTGTTGCAGTCTCCTTCTTTTCGGTTGAAGTTTCGGTCTGCTGTTTTCCAAAGGGGGTCCTGGGTTGCTGATGCTTAGTTGGTCAGGCCTGGGGTGCTTCGTGTGTTGTGTTCGGGTTGTGGCTCTTCGCTGTTTTCTGCGCGTCTTGGCCTCTGGGACTGTGGATGCGTTTTGGTTTGCCCGGGTTCCCTTCCTTCCTTCCTGTTCTGGGGTTCGGGTCTCCCGGGTTGTCTGCAGGGTCCTTTGGTTTGCCTGTGGTTTGTTTTTGTGTTGGGCGTGTGGCGTCCACCTCCTTGGGGTCCTTCCCTCTTTTCCTTATTTTTGGTGAGGGTAGCTCTGGGGAGCCGACGGGGTTTCCCCAGAAAACCAGCGTTGAATGTAATGAAACGCCATTTTCTGGGTGAGTCCTGGAGGCTCCCCAGCATCCATCTGACTCCCTGGTCGGTGGTGTTTTTCGCGTTTTTTGACATCCAGCCTAAGAACTGAAGGTTGGTCGCCGGCTCGAGGGTCTGGATCTCCCCCTTCCCCCTCCTCGGGAGGGGGTGGGGGTTGCGCAGACCGGTGACGTGGCAACATGATGACGTCATGCTCGTTTGCTAATTATCGTTTGGGGAGTTCTGCCTTTCTCTTGTCTGTTTTTCATTGTATTTTTCTTACCATGTGGGTTTGTTTTGTTATGCCTATTTTCTGGGTGCCTTAACCTCAGTCGATGGCAGATAGACGCTAAACCAATGGGGATTTCTCAGGGCCATTACTCTCTGTGAAACCTCTCTGAGGAGGGCCAGGTTCTGGCTCGTGGTCCCCGGTAGGCAAGAACTCCAAGCACATTACTGATGCCAGAAAGGTATACATATCCATTCAGCCTGGATAGCTCTGGAGAGCCTCCGGGACTCACCAGAAATGCATTTCTTTACATTCAACGCTGGTTTTTTGCACTATGTATGTTGATGAAACATTGTGTAAAACATGTCCTCACAGATTATTGGAGCAAAGACCAGTTCCAACACCAACACCTATGTTCCAACACCTATGTTTGGCAAATATGTGTCTTGAGACAGGTATGTGATAATCCTCAGTTGTCTTCAATTTTCAAGTAATGAAGACCAGACTGAGGATGATAGACTTTAGAAGGTGAGGTACAATCTGAATGAACTTGCTGGAAAGTTCAGAGGTTTCTATGTACCAGCACAGAAGCTGGTGATTGATGAATCCCTTGTGCTTTTCCAAGGACGTGTTGCCTTCAACCAGTATATTTCCTCCAAACGCCACAGATTTGGTTTGAAATTCTTTGTACTCTGTGACTGTGAAACAGGAAATGTGTTACACATGATAATGTATTCTGCTGCAAATGTAGACATTCCTGGTAATGATCAACTTGGTTTCTCAGGTAGTGTGGGTGAAGACAATGCTGGCACCATGGCTGAAGAAAGGCCACATACTATAAACGAATAACTATTATACAAGTCCTTTGCTAACTAGGTTCTTGCTTGATAATAGAACTGGAGTGTGTGGCACAGTAAAGGCAAAAAGAAGGGAAATGCCAGTGTTTAACAATAATATTGAAGTAGGTGAATGTCAGGTAAGAAAACTGATCAGATACTCTCAATGCAGTGGAAAGACAGGAGAGAAGTGAACATGTTGACAACCATTCACACTGGTACAATGGTGAACAGTGGCAAGGTTAACAAAACAACCAAATAACCAATATATAAACCAGATTGTGTTATGGACTGTAACATAAAAATGCATTTGGTTGATAAAGGTATAATGATGGTGGGCACTGTGGAGTGTGTACATAAAACAGTGAAGTGGACCAAGAAGATGTTTTTTCACCTTGTTGACATAACCATGCTGAACAGTTTCAATATGTATCTGGTGAAAACAGGTAGTAAACGAAGTTTCCGTGCATTTAGTTTTTCTGTTGTGACACAGTTACTAACAAAGTTTGGCGAAGAAATTCCTGGCATACACAGACCCATTCAGAACCCAGTATTGCACCATGCTCCTACCCAGGCTGGCTTCCAGGAAGGACTTTCAAGTACACGCAATAGACAATTTATCACCAACTGGAAAGCATGCAGTAGGCCACAGAAACGTAAATGGGTGCTAACATGGTGTGAAGCGTGTACAGTCCCTTTGTGTCATGTCAAGTGCTTCATAGAGTATCACACTCCAGGACTTCTAAATGTCCAATAATAGTGCAAAAACATGTACATATTGAGTGTGTGTGTGTGTGTATATATTGATGAAAAATCAGAATACTGTACATTTATATTTGCTGTAAGAGAAAACATGTGTTTGCATAATTGTGACACTAATATGTGAGTGTATATAATGTATGAAAGTTGTATTACAGTATAATAGAACATCAAGTGACAATATATTGAACAATATCGGTGAAAAAAATTGTGGTAAAATATGCCATTGACAATGTAAATAATGGCACGAAAATAAATTTGTGGTAACTTTGGCTGCTTGAATGCCGCTCGCTCGACACCACTGGGATGGATGCTGCTTGAGCGAGCACTTTCTATGATGTCAACATCACATTTCTCAGCTCATTTACGTCATTGGTAAGTAAAATTATTTTTGTTTTGTCCTGTGGTCAGGGGAACACAAATGAACACATTTACAAGACCAACAAAAAATGATTCTTTTTTTTCTTGTGCCTAGGGGTGTTGCAGGCTAATGACAAACGCCTCCCAGGGGTTAACTTGCTGACTTTCTGGTTACCTTACCCAGTGAGGTGGCAAAAATAAATTTTACCGGTCTCAACCTCTGTGAATGGGTAAGGTTTTGGTGCCTATAGAACTCTGATGTGACCTTGTAGATGGTATCATTCCGCATATAAGAACTTAGGGAGCAACCAGAAATTGTCATTATATTACATTCACTGCTGGTTTTCTGGGAGGCAGCCCCTTGTGGCTCATTAAAGCTACAATGCTGAGATTGGGCCATCAGTTGCAAAGTTCTTTTAGGCCTACTGGGGACCATGAGCCAGAACCTGGTCCCCTCTAATGAGATGCAGAGAGCAGTGGCACTCTAATAAAATTGTCAGTGAATTTTAATCATGTCCATCACCAACAGGGATGCACCCACAAAGTCAGCGAAACAAAATAGACCACTTATGGTTATAAAAATTATTAAGACCTCAAAATTGCTAAAAGAACTCCACCAAAATGTAAACAAATGATTGAAAATTCATGAAACTTCAGGGGGGGGGGGGGGAGGCAGACTGGGGTCAGCTGGCTGCTCCACCCTCAGATGATGGGAAAAGAAACCCACGACACCCTGAGGGAGGGAAGGTGTCAGGGAGCCAGCGGGACTCGCTCAGTATTACAGCCCGCTTGAGCCAGTAACCGGGTGCCATCTGCTTAATGGGCCTTAGAGCCTCTACTTCAATGATCCCACCCCAGATCAATGGTAAGCTATTAAGAATTGGCAGTAGCAAGTAATTGTGCAAGGAATAAAGAGTGGTAATCAAGACTAAATAACACCTTTACCAATATATTTTCTTACTACTACACATGTACATAGTTTGTGTGTGTATTGAAGGAATGGTGAAGAGATAGAACATTTGGTTGATAGAGCCCGGGTGCATGGGGGAATTGTGTAATACTCCGGTCTGTGCTTCGGAGAAGCTGTGGGATCCTTGCGAAGGCAGTAGCACTCCAGGTTGCAATTCTTTTACCATGTCGTTGCATAGTCGACTAAGGTACGTCTTGGATCAACCCGGGCATAGGTTCGGACCCTCATCACAGCCCTTGTGGATTTGTTCATTTGATGCCTGGTTGATACCTGGTTGATGGGGTTCTGGGAGTTCTTCTACTCCCCAAGCCCGGCCCGAGGCCAGGCTTGACTTGTGAGAGTTTGGTCCACTAGGCTGTTGCTTGGAGCTGCCCGCAGGCCCACATACCCACCACAGCCCGGTTGGTCCGGCACTCCTTGGAGGAATAAATCTAGTTTCCTCTTGAAGATGTCCACTGTGTTCCGACAATATTTCTTATGCTTGCTGGGAGGATGTTGAACAACCGCGGACCTCTGATGTTTATACAGTGTTCTCTGATTGTGCATATGGCACCTCTGCTCTTCACTGGTTCTATTCTGCATTTTCTTCCATATCGTTCACTCCAGTATGTTGTTATTTTACTGTGTAGATTTGGTACTTGGCCCTCCAGTATCTTCCAGGTGTATATTATTTGATATCTCTCTCGTCTTCTTTCTAGTGAGTACATTTGGAGAGCTTTGAGACGATCCCAATAATTTAGGTGCTTTATTGCGTCTATGCGTGCCGTATATGTTCTCTGTATTCCCTCTATTTCAGCAATCTCTCCTGCTCTGAAGGGGGAAGTGAGTACTGAGCAGTACTCAAGACGGGACAACACAAGTGACTTGAAGAGTACAACCATTGTGATGGGATCCCTGGATTTGAAAGTTCTCGTAATCCATCCTATCATTTTTCTGGCTGTCGCAATATTTGCTTGGTTATGCTCCCTAAACGTTAGGTCGTCAGACATTATTATTCCCAAATCCTTTACATGCTGTTTTCCTACTATGGGTACATTTGATTGTGTTTTGTACTCTGTATTATGTTTAAGGTCCTCATTTTTACCGTACCTGAGTACCTGGAATTTATCACTGTTAAACATCATGTTATTTTCTGATGCCCAGTCGAAAACTTTATTATATCAGCTTGAAGTTTTTCAATGTCTTCAGCCGAGGTAATTTTCATACTGATTTTTGTGTCATCTGCAAAGGATGATACGAAGCTGTGACTTGTATTTTTGTCTATATCTGATATGAGAATAAGGAAAAGCAGCGGTGCAAGGACTGTACCCTGAGGTACAGAGCTTTTAACTGCACTTGGACTAGATTTTATATGGTTGACCGTTACTCGCTGAGTCCTGTTTGACAGAAAACTGAGTATCCAGCGTCCTACTTTACCGGTTATTCCCATTGACTTCATTTTGTGTGCTATCACGCCATGGTCACATTTATCGAAAGCCTTTGCGAAGTCCGTGTATATCACATCAGCATTCTGTTTTTCTTCTAATGCCTCAGTGACTTTGTCGTAGTGCTCAAGTAGCTGTGAGAGGCACGATCTTCCCGCTCGAAATCCATGTTGGCCTGGGTTGTGAAGGTCATTGGTCTCCATGAAATTGGTGACCTGACTCCTAATCACTCTCTCAAATACTTTTATGATGTGCGATGTTAGTGCAACTGGTCTATAATTTTTGCCAATGCTTTGCTCCCTCCCTTGTGTAGAGGGGCTATGTCTGCTACTTTAAGTGCATCTGGTATCTCCCCCGTGTCCAAGCTCTTCCTCCACACTATACTGAGTGCCTGTGCTACCGGCACTTTGCATTTCTTTATAAATATTGAATTCCATGAGTCTGGACCTGGGGCCGAGTGCATGGGCATGTTTTCAATTTCTCTTTCAAAATTTAGTGCGCTCGTGTTGATATCAGTTATATTTACAGGGGTTTGAATATCCCGCATAAAGAAATTATCTGGATCTTCCACTTTCATGTTGTTTATTGGAGTGCTAAACATGTCCTCATACTGCTTTTTTAGGATTTCACTAATTTCTTTGTCATCCTCCGTGTATGAACCTTCACTTGTACGAATAGGTCCAATACTGGCAGTGGTTTTTGCTTTTGATTTCGCATATGAGAAGAAATATTTTGGATTTTTCTTTATTTCCTGAATTGCTTTCTGTTCTAACTGCCTTTCTTCAGTTTCATATGAGTGTTTCAATTTCCGCTCGATTTCTTCAATCTCCCTATTTAAATTATTCCTTCTTTGACGGGAAATTCGTGTCTGCATAAGCAGTTCTGTTATTTTTTTCCTGCGTTTATACTGTCGTCTGCGTTCTCTTTCTACGTTAGATCTCTTTCTGGCTTTCCTCAAAGGAACATGTTTCAGACAGACTTGATACGCTTCCGAAGTCAGTTTTTCTATTCCTTCTGTAGGACTTGTATTACTTAGAACAGTTTCCCATGGAATGTTTGTAAGTTCCCTGTTTATTATCTCCCAGTCTATCCTTTTATTATTAAAATTGAATTTACTGAATAGCCCCTCTCGCTTTATCAACGTTTTAGGTCTATTCTGAGTATTGATGGTCGTTTGCACTTCAATGAGCTTGTGATCTGAGTATGTGGTATCTGATATCGTAATGTCTCTGATAATGTCTTCATTGTTCGTAAAGACCAGATCTAAAATATTTTCATTTCTCGTTGGCTCCGATATCTGCTGATTGAGTGAAAATTTGTCACAGAATCTAAGTAGTTCTCTAATCTGTGGTTGGTTAGGTCCCGATAGATTTCCTGGTATAATATTATTGTTTGCTATTTTCCACCTGAGACTAGGCAAGTTGAAGTCACCTAGGAAGATAATATCAGGTATCGGGTTCTCCAAATTATCAAGGCTATTCTCTATTTTGTTTATCTGTTCTGTGAATTCCTCAGCCGTTGCATCTGGCGGTTTGTATATTAGAATAATCACTAAATTTATTTTCTCTATTTTTAATCCCAGTACCTCTACCACCTCATTTGTAACGTTTAGGAGCTCCGAGCATACAAGGTCTTCCCTAATATACAGACCCACTCCTCCATGTGACCTAATTTTCCTATCACACCTGTATAGGTTATATCCTGGAATCCAGATCTCACTGTCCAACAATTCCCCTGCATGGGTTTCTGTGAAAGCTCCAAATACTGCATTTGACTCCGTGAGGAGGCCATTTATGAACTGTACTTTGTTGTTTGTTCTTGTTTTCAGTCCTTGTATGTTGGCAAAGATGAATGAGGTTACTCTATTAGTGATAGTTTGAATGGGAGACTTTTCCGGCAAGCCCATTATGCGTGGACATAATAAGTTTGTTCTGACCAGTACTGATTGTTGTAGGGCAGTTGCCTGTCGTAGTTGTAGTTCCCTTTCGGTGTGTAATTGTATCTGTAATTCTGGAATGCAAGTGGATCTGGCATCCAGTTCCATACACTCTCCATGCTCCTCCTTTTGAATTCTCTGTCGGTCTGGTATAAAAAATTTATAGAGTTTCCTCCAAATTCATTATCCTGCTTGCCACTCTTTATGTAGCGTTCCGTGCCTTTCACGTGAAAGTGTGGGCAGCTGAGGTCATAGCATTTTCTGTCCTCCAGTGAGGTTTGGCACATGTCAGGATGGAAAAACCTACATATTGATCCAAATCGACACTCACCTTTCCTAAGCATATTTAAACATTTTTGGGGATGTTGGTAACTGCATTCTAATCCTTTCTTATTACCAGCATATCTATGTCTGCATATGCCCTTTGCATAAAATTTGCATAAGTCTGTCCTTCTGTTCTGAATTTCTCTATCGGGAACCGTTGTAGTGTCTGTACCTATCGAGCTGTCAGTGCTGTCTGGTACACTTTCTAGTTTACTGTCATCTACATCCGGGCCTACTGAGTCAGAGTTTACAACTTCCTGAGTTTCAGCCTCGGTTTCATCCCTGACTATAGCCTCCGCCCCTGGTATAGTAGAATTGTTGTTGTTCCTTTCCCACTCCTTCTGGATGGCTGGTAGGCTTTCAATGAACGATGTTTTCCGTTCATGCGTCATGTTATCTAGAAGGTTTTTTAGGATATTCCAAGCTGGCAGGTCATTTTTACACACCCAGAGCAAGTGGCCAGCTCTCAGTGCCATGGTGTTACTCACTCCTGTACAAGCCGAATGGAATCTAGTCTTACAGATATAACATTCAATTCCCGTTACCTTCGTCTTTAAGGAGTTGTTACAGTGGCCACAATTTTGTTTATTTACTCCCATTTTGCCTTGTTTTGTTGTATATATCTATATATTTATAATATTATATGTATACCGTATATTTGTAACAATATATATGTTTATTTGTTCTACTGTATGGTCAGTACTTATCGCACGGTCGAGGGTGAGGGTCCCAGAGGCTGTATAGTTGACACGTTGTTTTCCCAGGCCGCGGCTGGAGGCCCTCAGTTGCCAGTTACTTGGGTTATACACTGATATATTAATTCGCTTGTATTACAATAAGGGATTTTCTGCTTTATTTCCGACTTGCAATAGTATTCACTTTCTCTATTACTAATTTCTCGATCCACATTCCCCTATTACACTTGTTGGAAACCAAATTTGCTAGTAAGCACACACACACACACACACCACACCACACAGGACGTGGGCCTATGGGCTGGGTTCTGGCACCACGAGGTGGACTCGAAATTCACTTGTTATTTCCTTAAAGCACAAAAGTCGGATGGCAATCACTATGGTATATTGTTTAATAAGTTGAGATGCACTTTATGAGTTATCTGACTGTGTTTTAGTTCCTGTATCACTGAATATNTTGTTAAAAAAAAATTGGTTTATTGTTACACACAATGGTGCTACATACCTTTCCCAGCTTGGTGCCTTCTTTTGATAATTACTGTACTTTGATAATTACTGTACTTGTTCCACACCCAAATTGTATAACAGGAAGAGGTCTTGGACCCCTACTTCCCTCTCTCTTTTTTAATAGTCTATATAGTCATAATTATAGCTTTAAGTATTCAATGAATAAAGTTTTTGACATTTTATACCTTACCTAACATCATTTGTGCCAGCATATTTTATTTTATGTCTCACCCAGATTTAATTTAAAATAAAACCAAATAAATAAATTAGAAAAGGGTATGTATAGCTAAAGGTACACCCTAATACTAGGTGGAACAGGGGGATTTGGTGATAGTAAATGATCCATCAGGCAGGGCTCATCACCTTCTCTCATATTTCATGTTCACCAGTGTTTATTTACTTAATAAACTACGGGTATAAATCTTGTATTATAAAACTAATTCTACTATCATAAAAGGACATATTTACTTTTAAGTTTCAAGCAGAGAATGCATATATAACTAACACGAAGGACGCCTCTTCACGAGATTCGCTAACTATAACCTTTGTATATTAAAATCGATTCCAGTGTTATGCAATAGAGAAAAAATTGAGTTATATCCAGTTTACGTAAAGCTACGAGGGGTCGAAACCACACTTAAATCCCGGAATGAACTACGAAGGTTTTTCCACTTAGTGTAGACTACTTGAATACCGACGTAGCCGCTACGAAGGCGCTAAGAAGGAAAACGTTCTTAGCTAAGAGGAAAAACCTTCGTAAGTACCTTCCTGAATCCGGCCCCAGGTTCTGGCCATGGTTCCCAGTAGGCATAAGGACTCCTGTGACTGATGACCCAAACTAATATAGCACATATCAGTTTGGATAGCTTCAGGGAGCCTCTGGGGCTTGCCCAGGAAGGCCATTTCATTGCATTCAATGACTTTTTTTTTTTTTTTTTTTTTTTTACTAAGCCTAGGGTTCATTAGGGCTTTTAATTAATGTACAGTACCTAGTGAAACTGCAAGCAAGAGCTGTTATCCTACCTCAGCTCATCTGAAGCTTGCTCCTAGAGACTCATTTATTTCATAAGAATGTATTTTTAACTATCACATAGGGAACTATCATATAAGGAGCTGGGTAAAACTGTAGCAAAAAGCTGAAATTCTCTCCCATGGTTAACACTTCTGAACTTTTTCCACTTCCGACGTGCTGTTTCCGAGTCCATGCTCATTTTAACATTTGGTGGGGCAATGGCTTTGTTACCCGATCTTCCATGCTGCTACATGCCCCAGCATGGTGCATGTTGTGCAGTATATAGTAGATATCAATCAAACCCTTGGTGTGTGACTGGGCCGAGTACCAAAACAAGCTTCACCTCTGAGAGCAGGAACAGGTAGATCTTGACCCACCAAGGTTGGGACAACATTTTACACTTGATAATATAGAGTTTTTGAAAGTATATTTGGTTAGATGACTTGTTTCCAAGTAATATGAGTAGATCTTTTCTATATATAGTGTGAGCATGTTGATTTACATCCATAAGTTAACTTTCCTGGGAGGGATCCTTGGATGGCTGCCTAGCTTCCTCCAATTCAACACACGCCAAGCCCATAAATAAGCCCACTGAGGATCAGAGGCCAAAACCCAGACCCTTCTATAGAGACAAGTACCAAGACAAAGCAATTATCAGGAGAAAGCACTAAGCCATTACAACTAAATAGCACATGGCGCAAATTCACTTGGTCAGTTCCATCTGTATGCCATCAGGGAATGCGCACCTTCCTCCTTGAAACACTGGTAGGGAATGTGTGCCTTCCTCCTTGAAACACTGGCAGGGATGTGCACCTTCCTCCTTGAAACACTGCCAGGGGGAATATGCACCTTCCTCCTTGAAACACTGCCAGGGGGAATGTGCACCTTCCTCCTTGAAACACTGCCAGGGGGAATATGCACCTTCCTCCTTGAAACACTGCCAGGGGGAATGTGCACCTTCCTCCTTGAAACACTGCCAGGGGGAATGTGCATCTTCCTCCTTGAAACACTGCCAGGGGGAATGTGCACCTTCCTCCTTGAAACACTGCCAGGGGGAATATGCACCTTCCTCCTTGAAACACTGCCAGGGGGAATGTGCATCTTCCTCCTTGAAACACTGCCAGGGGGAATGTGCACCTTCCTCCTTGAAACACTGCCAGGGGGAATATGCATCTTCCTCCTTGAAACACTGCCAGAGGGAATGTGCACCTTCCTCCTTGAAACACTGCCAGGGGGAATGTGCATCTTCCTCCTTGAAACACTGCCAGGGGGAATGTGCATCTTCCTCCTTGAAACACTGCCAGGGGGAATGTGCACCTTCCTCCTTGAAACACTGCCAGGGGGAATGTGCACCTTCCTCCTTGAAACACTGCCAGGGGGAATGTGCATCTTCCTCCTTGAAACACTGCCAGGGGGAATGTGCACCTTCCTCCCTGAAACACTGCCAGGGGGAATATGCACCTTCCTCCTTGAAACACTGCCAGGGGGAATGTGCACCTTCCTCCTTGAAACACTGCCAGGGGGAATATGCACCTTCCTCCTTGAAACACTGCCAGGGGGAATGTGCATCTTCCTCCTTGAAACACTGCCAGGGGGAATGTGCACCTTCCTCCTTGAAAGACTGCCAGGGGGAATGTGCATCTTCCTCCTTGAAACACTGCCAGGGGGAATGTGTGCCTTCCTCCTTGAAACACTGGCAGGGAATGTGCACCTTCCTCCTTGAAACACTGGTAGGGGGAATGTGCACCTTTCTCCTTGAAACACTGCCAGGGGGAATATGCACCTTCCTCCTTGAAACACTGCCAGGGGGAATGTGCATCTTCCTCCTTGAAACACTGCCAGGGGGAATGTGCATCTTCCTCCTTGAAACACTGCCAGGGGGAATGTGCACCTTCCTCCTTGAAACACTGCCAGGGGGAATGTGCACCTTCCTCCTTGAAACACTGCCAGGGGGAATGTCCACCTTCCTCCTTGAAACACTGCCAGGGGGAATGTGCACCTTCCTCCTTGAAACACTGCCAGGGGAAATGTGCACCTTCCTCCTTGAAACACTGCCAGGGGAAATGTCCACCTTCCTCCTTGAAACACTGCCAGGGGAAATGTCCACCTTCCTCCTTGAAACACTGCCAGGGGGAATGTGCACCTTCCTCCTTGAAACACTGCCAGGGGAAATGTCCACCTTCCTCCTTGAAACACTGCCAGGGGGAATGTGCACCTTCCTCCTTGAAACACTGCCAGGGGGAATGTGCATCTTCCTCCTTGAAACACTGCCAGGGGAAATGTGCACCTTCCTCAGGCTTGAATCACCATCCATACCCCCTTCAGTCATGTGGCTGGCTCACATTCTTTTGTTTTCACAGTTAAGTTCTTATTGCCTCAGTGCTCTTTGGGTTCTGTTTTCTTTCCTTCAGATAATTGATTTTAAATTAGTTTCATGTTTTAGTGTTTTCTTCATTATGTGTGCGTTTGTCCAACTTTTTGCATGGACTCTAATTATCTGTGCCTCTCGAATGGCACGTGCCTCGAGCTCATGACTAGGTGTTTGCAAATATTGCTCATTCCTAGCTGGAGTTTCTTTCTCAGGAGGATTTCGGGGACTGCTTTTGAAGCTGGCTTCCTGTTGGAATGGTGACTCACCCTTGGTAATACATGGGTCTTTGATTCCTCTTTGAGTCCTGGAAGGCATGATTATTTTTCAGGGTCGCACAGGGGTTTGCATGCTCATTACATGGTGTGTAAATCATGCCGTTAATCCTTGCATTGCACATCATATCCTCAAATGTTTGTCCAGTGGTCCACCTCACACCCAGCAATGGTTTTAGGTACCACAAAACATTTGAAACTCCCATAGGTACATAGGGCTCGCTTCCAATTCCTCAAACTCCAAATAAACAGACACTCTCTTTGATAAAATGATGGGCACCACCTTCTTTGGCATGTGAGGGCCTTAGTATTAATACACCAAACATGAATAGCACATGCAATAGCAGCAGCTCACAGCACCACTTGCAGACAGTGAAATAAATAAGGAACTGCAAGAATTTAACAATGCTTATACCTGTACCTGGATTGGGATTCTGAGAGTTGTTCTACTCTCCAAGCCAGGCTCGGGGCAGAATTGATAATGGCATAGAAGATCCTGACAGTAATAGACTATGTAAGAGGTTTTGGTATCGGCAGGTGACAATATAAGAATATATTGTCACCTGCAATACAATGCAGGTGACAATATAAGAATAATCAAATAATATAATACTGTATTACTATACAGTGGCACCTCGACATACGATTGCCCCTACTTACGATAAATTCGAGTTCCGATATAAATTTCATCAAAAAATGCGACTCGACATCCGATGGTGTCGTCGACATCCAATATTTGTTGGTACGCGTTCGGGTCGGCCGAGCATGTGGTTCCCGGTCACGCGGTCCGACCTGCCTCAGTTTACTACAGCTACCCGCTTAGTGACGATTGCGCCTATAAGAAATTCCGCTTTTGTGGTGATTTTTTGCATTTTGAACATTAAAGTAATTATTTTCTATCGCGCCATGAGTCCCAAGAAAGTCAGTGGTAAGGCTCAACATATGAGATCCCATGTAAGAATGACCATAGAGCAGAAACAAGAGATCATTCGTAAATATGAAGACGGTGTGCGGGTCGGTGAACTGGCTAGGCAGTACAACAAATCTCAGTCAACGATATCCACCATACTGGTTAAGAAAAAGGACATTATGGGTGCTAAAGTGATGCATCATTACAGACAAATGTTAAATCGAATGGAAAAACAAATGTCTCATGACAAATTTGTAGTAAGACAAACAAGCACTGAACCACAACCAGGTCCTAGTGGTATTCAGGCAAAACGTAGGAGAGAGAGTACCCCAGAGAAAACATCACTGCCTGATGTGATAATGGAAGGGGACTTCCCTTCCAAAAAGTAACAACTCTCCTCCTCCCCCCTCATCACCATCTTCCATACGCCATCAAAATCCCTCCATAAAGGTAAGTGAAGTTTTGGTACTGTATTGTAGTTAGAAAAAAACATTGTATTCAGTATAAAATGTATTTTTATGTTAATATTTTGGAGGGTGGGGAACGGATTAATTCAAATCCCTTTATTTCTTATGGGAAAATTCGCTTCGACATCCAATATTTCGACATACGATCCGTCTCTGGGAACGGATTAGCATCGTAAATCAAGGCCCCATTGTATTATTAATTTTTATTTAAGAAATATGCAGAACTTGATAGTGTTTTATTGTTACATATAATATATATTTAATAATGCCACTAATATGCATAAGGCCTACTGCTTTGGGTTGGACGGTACAGCGACGGTCTCACTTCATGCAGGTTGGCGTTCGATTCCCGACCGTCCAAGTGGTTGGGCACCATTCCTTACCCCCTGCCCCATCCCAAATCCTTATCTTGACCCCTTCCAAGTGCTATATAGTTGTAATGGCTTGGCGCTTTCCCCTGATAATTACCTTATCTTGCACCACCATAGCACACAGTTCTTTTGGTGCATCTGTGTGGCTTTGGGATGTGCCTCTTGGCAGGGGGCCTCATCTTCGTCATGTCTCCTGCAGTGCTTCCTCCTCCCTGGTGCATTTCCCCAGGGAGGAGGAACCGCCATAGCATACAGTTGCAGTTTGGTACATCTGTGTGGCTTTGGGTCGTGTCTCTTTGCCATCTTTGTCGTGTTTTCTGCAATGCTTCCTCCTCCCTGGGGTGTTCCCATTAGTTTTTCTTCTCCATGGGTAGTTAGCTTCAGGAAGCCACAAGGGACTCCACCCCAAAAAATCAGTATTGAATGTAATGGAATACCAATTTTATTGGTTGAGCCCTGGTGGCTCCCAGATCCTTGTCCTCCATTCCTGGTCATTTGGTGGAGGCCTACATGTGCTCTAGAACTGGAAGCTAGGCTATGGCTGGTGGTGAGCTACCTCCCCCCAAATGAGTTGTGAGAGGTGGGGCAAAAGAGCTTGCATTACTGTATTTCCAAGAG
>WNGS01164437.1:32788704-32809148 GCA_020271785.1 Procambarus virginalis | reverse complement strand
ACATTCCCAGGAAGCATTTCCTGGGGATGGGAAATGGGCATTTCCCATTCACACGGGCTACGGAGTACGGTGTTAGGCACTACAGTGCCATAGTACATTCCAGAGGTCCACCAGTGGCTCCCGCTACTGTTTCTTTACACAAAGAATTCAGTCTGCTGTGGCCAGTCCTACCAATGGTAGTGCATTTTGGTGTCCCTGCTGTTCCAAAGGCAAAGGCAGCAGGGAAACTTGTTAAACTGCTGCCTTGGAGACCTATCAGGAATGCCACCATTTCAAAGTCTTTCGGTGACCTCCCAGCCATACTTGTCATATTTCAAGGCATTCAGCAAGGTCTTGATGCTGTTGTAATTCACTTTGTGGTGCACTGAGTGAGCCAGGGGAAGACAAGAACTTCTCATTATAGAGCTATTCCATGTTAACTCAGAGCTGAATCTGGAATGTTCTAGACAATAGGTAAATGTCAAAGTATGAGTTGTTCAGGTCATAAAAGCAATATTTGTTGGGAATACTACCCAAAATCATTTACGTTCTCTAATTATTCAACACAAAGCTGCTATTAGGACAATATCCATCTCTGGCCCCAGACATCACTCGGTACCCTACTCAAATCTCTGAATATGTGAAATATTAAGTCAATGCACATCCTCTCATGTGTATTTTATTATTATATATATAGTATATATTATATATATATATATATATATAGTATATACTGTATATATATATATATACTATTATAGTATATATATATATATATATATATATATATACGAACAAGCCTGAATGGTCCCCAGGACTATATGCGAATGAAAACTCACTCCCCAGAAGTGACTCGAACCCATACTCCCATACTGTATATATATACAGTGGAACCTCTATTAACGAGTTTAATCCGTTCTGGCACCGAGCTCGTTACCTGGAAAACTCGTTTGGAAACAAATTTCCCCATTTAAAATAAAGAAATAAATTTAATCCGTTCCACTCCCAAAACATCCATACTTGTATGACATTTTTAATGTAAATATAATACTGCACATGTAATTATAAATGTTTTGTTGCACTGTTTTAATGTTTACTTTACCTTATGAAGAGTCGTTGCTGGCTTGAGGGAGACGATGGGAGGTGGGATGGAGGAGAGGGGTTATGGTGTGGAAGGAGAATCCACCTCTGAGTCAGGCGGGCTCTCTCTTCTTGGGATTTTCACCCCATGGGACCAGGTTGTGGTTCACTATCACTGGCTCTTTTTCTCTACTTTTGGAAAGAACTTTTATATTGACAATTGCTTTTGTCTTTGTTTTAGGATCCATAAAACGAGACAGCAAATTGTCATTAAACATGTTCACACACTGGGTTGTCACTGCTTGACCAGGGTGATGTCAGTGGAAGAGGCAGCATCCTCCCTTACCTCCTCATTCCCTTACTAATGGTGTAAATTGTTGATGAGGACCTGCATACTCCCTTGTGAGATCAGTCACACAGACACCACACTCATGCTTCGCTATAATTCCTTCTTCAAATCCACAGTAATTGTATCTTTCTTCCTCTTGACAACACTATCTTTAGCAAGCAGCTTCTTTGGAGACATCGTGTGTTACAAATTGTAGTCGCAAAACCACTAAAAACCAAAGAGAAAGAGCAAATAAATCCAGAGGGATGCTTGTCGTGTGAGATAAAACAACAACACTGGCGTCGGAGGCGTCCGAGAATTTGCGAGAACCCGCGAGACGCTAGGAAGCACCATGTGGTTTCGCTCGTTAATAGAGGCGAGCTCGTCAATAGAGACAAATTTGCTGCGAGTGGCTTGCTCGTTACTGGAAAAACTCGTTAATAGAGCCACTCGTTAATCGAGGTTCCACTGTATATATATATATATATAATATATATATATTGAATAAATATATATATATATATATAGTATATATATATATATAATAATATATATATATATATATATACTGTATATAATAAAAATGCTGAACTGTAATGTCAATCCAGACCTAAAAAGCATCCTAGAAGATTATAACAGAACCCATGAGCACCACACCAGAAATAAATACCTATTTGATATTCCAAGAGTACAACTTAATCAAACTAGAAATGCTTTACAAATTAAGGAACCCAGAATGTGGAATAACCTTCCCAATCATTTTAAAGACTGTACCTCTCCCAACCAGTTTAAGATAAAAGCTAGTACTACCTAATTAACTCCATGTAACCTACCTCACCCCTAAATGTCATCCCATGTCTATTTTAAATAATGCTGTTTGTTTACCAAATTGTATATTTGCTATTTTTCTGCTTTGTTCCCCCTTTTTAATGATTTTTTCTCAACACAATTTGTGCTTTAATCTCAATTAGTATTAAGTTTTAGTCTTAGTGTTTTCCTGCCGAAACGCTTTGCGTAATAGTGGCTTTAGGCATTGTATGTACTAGCTCTATCTATAAATCCATCAATGTTTTGTGTCTCACCTTGTATGTATGTACTTTACCTGAATAAATATTTGATTTGATTTGATTTGAATAATAGCCATTATAAAAATTGGCTAATTGGGGGTGAATTTTAGGATAGACACCTCAACCGAACAAAATATAATCCCAGGTAAATTTATCTGCAAAGTTAATTTTATCTCAAAGTTAAGATAAACACTTATATAATTAAGAGAAGCTTGTTCTGGAAATTAAAGCACCATAGGAAATTGAGTTGTCTTTTACTCTACAAATTACCACTCTGTTGTCTAAATATAAATATGTATTAATATTATTAAATAATTCTTATACAATACTTTAAATTTAGAATTTATATTTAAACTTTACAAATATATTTAACTTGATGATCACTGCAAATGAGTAAACACTGGATAACTTAGGGGAGAGCATGGGATAACTGGAAAGAACTGGGATAACTGAAGGCAACCATGATAACTACCCGCCAAACACACACCGAAACTATGACGTTGGTACAACGCTCGAACAAGTTTTAACACCTAACCAGTTATAACAACCAATATAGCAAGTTGTAAAACCGTTCTAATACGTCATAAACATGTTAAGTCAAGATGTAACAACTTTATTAAAAGTTGTAACAAGCGGAAAATAGAGATAGTTTCGGTTTATGTTTCCAGGGTAAAGATAACTGGGATAACCTAATATAACCAGGATAACTGAAAATTTCTGGAGAACACTGGGATTATCACTGACGATCAAGAGATCACTGGGATACAGTTAGACTACTATATACAGGGAATATTTTGATAACTACACTTGCAAGGAAATTAAATATTAAAAAAAAAGAGTATACATTTAATTTATTTCTTTAACACATTTTTCAAATTTACATTAAAAATTTCCTCTACAAAAGCACTGTACACTATATAAATCAAAAGCTTTGACCAACTTTGACCTAACATTGTTTTATCCAGCTATCACTTGGCTTCCTACAAGCAAAAATAAGTCTCTACCGGCTTGAAAACAAAAAACAAAAAATTGCTTTGATTGCTATTAATAAGATATCCTCAGCTTACAAATACATAGAAAATTTCACCCATCTTTTCAATTTCAACATAACCAAGTGAACATACACTAAAACTGACAACTCCACTGTCTCTCTCATCTCTCAGTTAAATCGTTGGGGAAATCAGGTAGAAGTCTGCAGTTCACTATTGAAAAAGGGGATCATGGGATATTAACACTACTGTAGTACTAGAAAAGAAAAGATTTTCTGCATGATAAAAATCTTGGCAACTATCACCGGCTGGTAACACTAATCAGATATTGTTCAACCTATCTCTGGTATCTAGCGATCAGCACTGAATCCAAAGGGCAAGGGAAAGAAACCCTCCTCCAATGATCTTGGTTGGGCCCAGTATCTCTCTTGAACTATTATACTGTACTCTTTTTACATACCTTCTCTTCTTAAAAATACGAATATTCTTGTGGAGCGTCACACACCAAATACTCAGTAGTGAAAAAGAAGAGGGGTGAAGGGAAAGAGGAACTGCTTGCTAAAACAACAAAAAATGTTTAAAGACCTTCTCATTTTGGTGGAAAATGAATACACTGTGTTACGTGAAGAATATCAAAGGAAGGAAAGATCGGCAGAGGCTGTGATTTATGACCAACCAGAGAAAACCAGAAGACCCAGACAGGGGAACAATAATACAAACAAATCTGTGACATATTTTATTGTGAGTGGTACAAATGGCCCAAAGGATGAGAGCAAAGTTGATACTTACGAAAGATATCAACCAAAGAGGGATAAACTGGGAAGTGATGAACCCGTAAATACTTAAGGCAAAGCTGATGGAAGTAGCAAAAAGAGGAACTTTCAGACACAGCATGTAGGAGAGCAAACAGGATCTGGTGTTCACACACAAGGTTATAAAAAAATATAGAGTATGAAATGCTACTGGGAGCAAGTAAACAATGCATACTGGTTTTTGAATATCTAATGATGAATATCATTGAAAGAGGAGAAAGGTGTGGGCAAAGAAAACATCACAAAGAAAACAACATATAATGAACTACAATATCAGATATTGAAAACAAACTGAAGGAAGATTCCTTTCTCCTGACAAAACACACGACAGAAACACATCAGCACATGGTTTGAAACGTGGTATCAAGAGGCGAAACCGGAGAAACAAAAGGGAATGGAAGAAATACAGAGGAAGTAGAAATTAAGAGAATTAGAACATCAACAAGAAAGCAAGGAACAAATATATGGGGAAAAGGATGAATGTAGGTAACCAATACAAAAGCAGCATTGTTACCAATGCAAAGATTTCTGTGAATGATCAAGTAGTCCAACTAAAAAAATGAGAGGGAAGATTCACAGAAAATGAAAAGGTGAGTGAAATATCGACTGAATGATTTTGGGAGGTATTCACCCTGAAATTGCTTGCTGCTATGTTACTGTGATAGTGATCAACACTGAAAAAAAAATGAAAATCCTGGAGCTAGATATGGCAAAGACTGTAGGCCCTGATGAATTCTCACCATTGAGCCAAAAAAAGAACAAATAATCATGGTGTATACCCACTGCTTATGATGGAGTTCAGTGTCTGGTAGACACACACACTTGTGTCTGGTAGTTCTAGCCATCATTTTGTTCAGTGCGGGCAGTCCACTTCCTGTACCACAGAAGGTATATTTATAATTTGTCTACTGGCTGTATTGTGGTGTCTGCCACTATTACCCAATTTGTCAATAATACGATGCAGTAATGACCCATAATAACTGGGCAAAACTATTGTAGAATGCAGATCCCATCAGGAAGGCAACTTAAGAATTAAGTGCACATCCAAACGGGAACAGGAATGAAGAACTGTCACCAACGCTGATTATATTTGGATCACCAGGCACACTATCAGAGAGAAACATGAGGAAACTGCCAATAGAGGAGTCCTCATTACCATCAACACCACTACCACCACATTATAGGTACAAATAATGCAGCTCCTTAACTCACCTCAGCACATAAGAGTTACAACAAAGCTTTTAACTGTCAAACTCTTGATGCAATTGTACAGATTCAATCCATCCCCAGCACACACACACACACACACACACACACACACACACACACATGTTAAATGTATACAAAAATGATGATTATGAAGTTGATACAATACTCATGTACCCCATTAGCACCAACCTGCAAAATAAAGAGTAAACCAATGATAAAGTGAAAAAAAAAGAGCCCAATGTTTCAAGGCAAATATCACCCATCAGGAGGCCTGGTTGAAGACCGGGCTGTGGGAACGTTGAGCCCTGAAACCATCGCAAGGTAACCCTAAGATACAAAATTGGGATGGAACATCTACTCTCAATATCAAATAAATAAACAGAGAATTACTCCATAACAAATCAAAAGGCAGACACACAAACACAAGTACCTAAGGCTGAAAATTCTAAGTAATCTGCAAGAAAATAAATAAGACAGACACAGCAAACAACAAACCTCCAAACTTTACATAAATCAGGTCTTTCATTGGGCCACAGAAAATAATGTGTTTTATGAAGATAATTTCCAGCTCCTACACTACGGAAAAATTGAATCAACATGGAAACTGCATATAAAACACAGTCAAATCACACTAACATGAAAGAGCAACATAACAGATTTGAGAGTACAGTAATTATGTCAGAAGACATTTTTAAAGAACACATTAAAGAAGTTGTCACAACTGCAAGAAGAATGACAGATTGGAAAACAAGAACCTTTCAAAGAAGAGATGCCAGACCAGTGATGATACTTTTTAAGACACTAGTGATCTTAAGAGTGAAATATTGTTGCACAATAAAATCCCCATTCAAAGCTAGAAAAATTGCCAACCTGGAGAATGTACAAATA
Source organism: Procambarus virginalis (assembly GCA_020271785.1). Taxonomy (NCBI): domain Eukaryota; kingdom Metazoa; phylum Arthropoda; class Malacostraca; order Decapoda; family Cambaridae; genus Procambarus; species Procambarus virginalis. The sequence goes on along the minus strand of WNGS01164437.1, from coordinate 32,802,796 downwards.
TTGTTTCTGTTCAAATCTACTCAATAAAACATCTGAATTATTAACACTCTCATTGCCCTGGTGGACGACCCGCCGTGCACCTCAAGGTAGCGCTAGCTCACCACCACCTACAAATGTTCATACTCTTTTTAGCTTTCTCACCTCAATTTTTGTGCTACGTCATTTAATTTGGTATCAAATTGTTCGCAATAGGATGCTCTAAAGAAATATGTGCATATAAGAACATATAAGTCTCACTTTTCTATAGTTTAGACCTACTGCACACTGCAAGTAATTATCAAAAGAAGGCACCAAACCAGGAAGGCTATGTAGTACCATCAAATGTGCGGGATAATCAGAGGGTGCTAACCGCACACTGCAAGGTAGGCCAAGAGCTTACCACCATGCAAAAATGTTTATAAATGTACTCTTTTCAGCTTTCCGACCTCAATTTTTGTGCTACGTCATTCAATTTTAAATTGTTTGCAAATTGCAAATTATTGTATTGTAAATTGTTGCAATAGAATAACGTACTGTATAGGAATATTTGTAAATAAGAACATATAAGGTTCTCTTTCCTATACTTTAGACCCACCATGCACTGCAAGATAGCCCGAGCTTTGTCTGAGAGCTTACCACTCCAATGTTTATTCTCGTCACCTCAATTTTCATGCTACGCGTTTAATTTTGTATCAAATTCTTTGCAACAGAATGCTGCAAATGTATACAGTTTGCAAATAAGAACATGTAAGTCCCATTCCCAATAATTTAGACCCGCCGTGCACTGCATGGTAGGCCGAGAGCTCGCCACCACACAAAAATGTCTATACTCTTTTCAGCTTTCTGACCTCAATTTTTGTGCTACGTCGTTTAATTTGATACCAAATTATTCACAATAGAATGCTGTAAAGGGATATTTGCATGTAAGAACATATATAAATCTCTCTTTTTCTATACTTTCAATGAAAACTCAATATGTTTTCCCCTCATACATGTTTCTTTCAATGTTTTTGTCAAGAATTGGCTCTGTTCTTGATCAGTATCCATCTGGAAGTAAATTTGCAGTGTTTATAAAGCCGATAACAACAAATACCCGAGATAAAATAACCAGAATGGGGAAACTTTTTGACTCGAGATGAGGCTACGGCTATCACAAGAACAGCTAGCCTCCAGAGTGAGTGGGCGCCCACACAGCGGGGTCAGGATGCTACATTGGGTATATTGAGAATGGGCAGAAGTTGGTGCGCATTTTAAAACCAGTCGAATAGTATTCAGACAATAAATGGAATTTCTAAATTTTTCAAAAAATATTGACGCCTATTTGCGTCATCCCACATACTCCGTATTTTGGTTCCGTGACAGAATATGCGGCACCAGGCAACGAAAGTGTTAAGACTACCTAAAATTTTTAAATCTGAATTCTTTAAAGTGCAAGTAGGAGAGATACAGAAATAACACCAGATGAAACAAGGAGGCATGGCAGAAGTGCAAAATAGCTCCAATGAAAAACAGAGGTGCAATAGGTAATGAGAGAGAATTCTATCAACATCAAGAGCCCAAGTTTGCTCAACACTCCCTCTAAACATAAGGATCATAACTAGCCAATCTCTCACTGTGTTTAATAAAGAACTAAACACCTTCAAAGGATCCCTGATCAACCGGGCTATGATTCACATGTCGGGCTGTGAGCAACTGAATCTAACAGCCCAGTTGACCAGACCACCAACCAGGAGGCCTGGTCAAAGACTGGGCCGCGGAAACGTTGATCCTTGGAACCAACCTGATCTACACCTAAGGCACCTAAGCAAGAGGCAGATTGCTGAGAACAGTTAAAAATATAGTAGACCATTATACAAAGAAATGTAAATAAGAGAGGTTAAAAAAAAAAGCCATGAAATCTGAGAGCAGTAAAATTATCAATGTTGAATTTGATTTTAGTACTGTATATCATTTTGTGACGAGTATTTGGTATACGTAGTACTTAGAAATATCAAAATGTTTACAAGATCATTCTTTTTTTTTATAAATAATAATAATTATTCTTTAAACACTCGGATGACATTTCTCTATCCTGTAAATTGTTATTTGTTTATTACTAGATAATTTATAGTAATACACAAACTAAATTTTTAACTAGAATAGTAAAGTCTACTAGTTAAAAACTGAGTTTATACCAACATGTTAGGGAAGTAGATTTTTTGTGCAAACATTTCATCACTCTGAACAATGCAATGGCTTCACACCAGTATGAAGACTTTGTGGTTTATTATTATTATATTAAATTTTCATTAAAGTCTATTTAACATTTACAATTCTGATAAGGTTTTTCTCCTGTGTGATACTTGAGCAAATTTGTGTCAAAACTATTTTAAAGATTCTGAATATTGATGTGATTGCTGTCCAGTGTAAATTTTCATTTATTACTGGAATAATTTTTAATAAAGTATTATAAATTTTTTCATGGCATCACTTTAGTGAGAGTTCTTGTATGTCACACCACATCAGATTTTTCTACCAAGTCTTGCAGAAACACAATTTCTTTAATTTAAAACCTGTTTCATTTCTCAAAAAATAATAGATTATATATTTAAAGTCTTTTTAAATGCTCTGAACACTGATGGTCTCCCTTCAGTGTGAATTTTCATGTGAGATGCTAGAGCAGATTGTGAAAAATCTTTTAGGCACACTGAACACTTATATGATTTCTCCCCAGTATGAAGTTTCATGTGTCTTACTAGATTAGGTTTTAATGTAAAGACTTTTAGACACACTGAACACTGATGTGGTTTCTCTCTTGTATGAGTTAGCATGTGTGCTACTAGAGTAGTTTTTTGTATAAAGCTTTTGGGACACACTGAACACTGATAAGGTTTCTCCCCAGTATGAATTCTCATATGAATTACTAAATCAGATTTTCGTTTAAAGCCTTTTAAACACTCTGAACACTTGTATGGTTTCTGACCTGTGTGAGTTCTTGTGTGTATTATTACAGCAGATTTGTGAGAAAAGTATTTTAAGCACACTGGACATTGATGGGGTTTCTCTCCTGTATGAGTTCTCATGTGTGATAATAAATCATACTTTCGTGAGAAGTCTTTAAAACACTCGGAACAATGATATGACTTTCCTGTATGGGTTATCATGTGTGATATTAGAAGAGATTCATCTAAAAATCCTTCTGAACACTTTGAACACTGAAAAGGTTTCTTTTCTTTATGGGTTCTCATGTGTGATAATAGATTAGATTTATCTGTAAAGCTTTCTAAACATAGTGAACAATGATATGGTTTGTCTATAGAGTGAGTATTCATGTGGCTTATAAAATCGGATTTCTCTGCAAAGCCCTTTATACATTCCAAACACTGCTCTGCTTTATCTTCTGTGTGAGTTATCATGTGTGATACTAGATCAGATTCATCAGAGAAGTCTTCTAAGCACTTTGAACACTTTGAATCAGATTTTGTTGAAAAGTCATTTAAACTCAATTCATGCTGATATGATTCATTTTCTGTGTCAGTTGCCATTGTGTGATGCTTCATTAAATTATTCTCAGGGTTTTTAAACACTAAAAATAGAGAAGGCTTATTTTGACACATTACAATAAGACTTGCATTGTGTTTGTAGATTATATTTATTTCCTATGAGGATTATTGCTTGAAAACAGAAAAAGATTTATCTGATTATTTTATTAAACATTTAAAATGAATATAGTTTCTCTTTTATTGAAACCCTCACAAGAAATTCTGGATAGTTTTAATTTTAATTAAAGTCATTTATACACTGAACACTGACACTTTCTATCTTGTTACAGTTCTTGTTAGTTTCCAGAGCAGTTTCTTTTATACAAAGTCATTTTTATATTCTGAACACTGAAAAGTTTTTCTAAAGAGTTTATCATGTGTCTTCCAGTATGTGACTTTTATTCAATTTAAGCATTAATTAGGTTTTTCTTGCTCATAAGTGATATTTAGTAGACATACCTGCATCTGAACATATTTTTATATACTGTACAGTACTTTGTATTTACATGGTTTCTCTCACATATAACAGCAGGCCTTAAAAGATTTGTGTGCGCTGGAAAAAATTGGAAAAAGAGAGAGAAAATGCCTAAATAAAAAAACACTAAATTGGTTTCTCTCATATTTTTTCAGATTTCCAGCTCACATATTTAACGAAAATTTGTGTATATACACTGAATATAATATCGTATCCCTACTTTTAATGTTCTTGTGTGTAATCAAAGCATATTTTTGTTCATGAAATCACATTTGCATTACATTAGTGAACACACTTTCAGATCCTTAACAAGACACTTGGGCTGTAGGGAAGGTAATCCTCAAATCAATCAACATCAATAGCAATTTTTCTTAGATAAAATACCAAGTCTTCTTTTTCATATGAATTTAAATATTTGTTTAAAATACAAAAGCTTAAAAATATTAAAAACACACGATCTTCTATATGAATAGCTGTCTGCATTACAGTACAGGAAAAAGAGTGTGAGAAGGTACTCTCATATCATATGGTTCATGTTAAACAAGGAAAAACTTTTCTTCTAAGACTTGGGGACACTAAAGTCAAGCAAGTGTTCTTCAATACAGATGTAGACTAAAATGTGTTACCAAGGTATATTAATATACAAAGGCTTAATTAAATAAACTAAACCATGAATATTTTCTGTAATGCATATTGTTACATTATGCTAGATAATGGTTTTTATAAATTTGTTTCAGAACACTGAACAATGATGATGTTTCTTTGATGCTGAGCACAGGATCCTTCGAGTGAAGTGAAAGCTGTTCAAATGTTTACGTTCCCTGTACTATACTGAAAGTTTGGCTTTTATAGACTTGCAACAATTGCATATGACCATTGCATATTATACTTTACAATATAATCACACACACACATGGTAAACAAGTTTAAATAATTGAAGAAAATGATCACTTAAATGGTACACGTTGATACTGTATATTATTTGCTGAATTTATTTACTTATTGCTATTCAATATTACCGTACTGTCCTAAGACTGATTATATTTAATCAAGTTGTCTTTAACTATATATTGCTTATTGACAAGTGAGATGGATGACACTTGTGCATATATTATGAAAGATGGAGAAATCAAACAGTAACTGTATTGCAAAATACCCTCTCACAAAGTAATTATGTGACAGCAAAGAGCATTTGATCTTGAATTACTGAGTACATAATACAACATATACAAATACATTTGTTACTACTGATGTACAATGTTCACAAATTAATTTCACAAAAAGTACCAGCATTACTTGCCTTTCTATCAATTAGCCAATGCAGTACTGGAGTTCTTAAAGAAATAACAATCATTTTCGTTTAATAGACACACTACTTTTGTGAACTTCAGTTCACTTGATGTTTTTGGAATAATTCAGATCAATGATGTACAGTACTTGACATTATTTGAACGAGTGGAGTGAGCTTGTATCCACAAGCTGCTTGGGGTGAGCATACAGTAGTGAGGATGTTGCACATGTAGTGCACTGCTGACATTGTGCTCTGTGACACCGAGTGCACAGTTTCTCCAACTTACATGAGTTCATGGCCTTGGCTGTTGGTACTGCATGACATTCTTCCAGATTAAGAGGCTGCAAAAAGAGAGAAATTATCAGTACTTGAATTATATTCAAATGAAAAATCAAACCTTTTCCCATGCTATTGGTGCAGGACATACATATTTCTAGTGCAGGAATAGTAGAGGATGCAAAATCAAGTGCTCCACCTCCCCTTTAAAAAAAATTGGAGCTCCAACACAAAGGCATCCGAGCCTAGCCAAGATCACATAACATGAAGACAGGGACAACCTCTCCCTGTCAACCTAAAGCATCTGCTGCCTGGTAAGCACAGCTGAGACTTGGCCAAGACTTAGATCTAGAATGATAGACCCTCACAAGCTGAGGATGAAAAGGGGGGACTGTTGTCAACTCTACACAGTCAAGGGGGAGTGTTGTCAACTACACAGTCAAGGGGGAGTGTTGTCAACTACACAGTCAAGGGGGGAATGTTGTCAACTCTACACAGTCAAGGGGGAATGTTGTCAACTCTACACAGTCAAGGGGGAGTGTTGTCAACTACACAGTCAAGGGGGAGTGTTGTCAACTCTACACAGTCAAGGGGGAGTGTTGTCAACTCTACACAGTCAAGGGGAGTGTTGTCAACTACACTCAGTCAAGGGGGAGTGTTGTCACTCTACACAGTCAAGGGGGAGTGTTGTCAACAACACTCAGTCAAGGGAGTGTTGTCAACTCTACACAGTCAAGGGGGAGTGTTGTCAACTCTACACAGTCAAGGGGGAGTGTTGTCAACTCTACACAGTCAAGGGGGAGTGTTTCAACTACACTCAGTCAAGGGGAGTGTTGTCAACTCTACACAGTCAAGGGGGAGTGTTGTCAACTACACTCAGTCAAGGGGGAGTGTTGTCAACTACACTCAGTCAAGGGGGAGTGTTGTCAACTCTACACAGTCAAGGGGGAGTGTTGTCAACTCTACACAGTCAAGGGAGTGTTGTCAACTCTACACAGTCAAGGGGGAGTGTTGTCAACTACACTCAGTCAAGGGGGAGTGTTGTCATCTACACTCAGTCAAGGGGGAGTGTTGTCAACTACACTCAGTCAAGGGGGAGTGTTGTCAACTCTACACAGTCAAGGGGGAGTGTTGTCAACTCTACACAGTCAAGGGGGAGTGTTGTCAACTCTACACAGTCAAGGGGGAGTGTCGTCAACTACACTCAGTCAAGGGGAGTGTTGTCAACTCTACACAGTCAAGGGGGAGTGTCGTCAACTCTACACAGTCAAGGGGGAGTGTTGTCAACTACACTCAGTCAAGGGGGAGTGTTGTCAACTACACTCAGTCAAGGGGGAGTGTTGTCAACTACACTCAGTCAAGGGGGAGTGTTGTCAACTCTACACAGTCAAGGGGGAGTGTTGTCAACTACACTCAGTCAAGGGGAGTGTTGTCAACTACACTCAGTCAAGGGGTGTTGTTTCACTCTACACAGTCAAGGGGGAGTGTTGTCAACTCTACACAGTCAAGGGGGAGTGTTGTCAACTACACTCAGTCAAGGGGGAGTGTTGTCAACTCTACACAGTCAAGGGGGAGTGTTGTCAACTANCATGCCTCTTAGTTCTAGTAATTACCTAAGTGTAATTACCTAAGTGTAGTTACAGGATGAGAGCTACGCTCGTGGTGTCCCGTCTTCCCAGCACTCTTTGTCATATAACGCTTTGAAACTACTGACGGTCTTGACCTCCACCACCTTCTTCCCTAACTTGTTCCAACCGTCTACCACTCTGTTTGCGAAAGTGAATTTTCTTATATTTCTTCGGCATCTGTGTTTAGCTAGTTTATATCTATGACCTCTTGTTCTTAAAGTTCCAGGTCTCAGGAAATCTTCCCTATCGATTTTATCAATTCCTGTTACTATTTTGTATGTAGTGATCATATCACCTCTTTTTCTTCTGTCTTCTAGTTTTGGCATATTTAATGCCTCTAACCTCTCCTCGTAGCTCTTGCCCTTCATTTCTGGGAGCCACTTAGTAGCATGTCTTTGCACCTTTTCCAGTTTGTTGATGTGCTTCTTAAGATATGGGCACCACACAACCGCTGCATATTCTAGCTTTGGCCTAACAAAAGTCGTGAACAATTTCTTTAGTATATCGCCATCCATGTATTTAAACGCAATTCTGAAGTTGGAAAGCGTGGCATAGGCTCCTCGCACAATATTCTTTATGTGGTCCTCAGGTGATAGTTTTCTATCTAGAACCACCCCTAGATCTCTTTCTTTATCAGAATTCTTTAAAGATTTCTCACATAATATATAGGTTGTGTGGGGTCTATGTTCTCCTATTCCACATTCCATAACATGGCATTTATTAACAATGAATTCCATTTGCCAAGTGGCGCTCCATGTACTTATTTTGTCCAGGTCATCTTGAAGGGCATGACAATCATCTAAGTTTCTTATCCTTCCTATTATCTTAGCATCATCAGCAAACATGTTCATATAATTCTGTATACCAACTGGTAGATCATTTATGTAGACAATAAACATCACTGGTGCAAGAACTGAACCCTGTGGTACTCCGCTTGTGACATTTCTCCAGTCCGATACATTGCCTCTGATCACTGCCCTCATTTTCTATCAGTCAGAAAATTTTTCATCCATGTTAGAAGCTTACCTGTCACCCCTCCAATATTTTCCAGTTTCCAGAACAACCTCTTATGTGGAACTCTGTCGAAAGCCTCTTTTAGGTCCAGATAGATGCAGTCAACCCAACCATCTCTTTCCTGTAATATCTCTTTTGCTCGGTCATAGAAACTGAGTAAATTCGATACACAGGATCTTCCAGATCGAAAACCATACTGTCTGTCTGATATTATATCATTTCTCTCCAGGTGTTCTACCCATTTAGTTTTAATTATTTTTTCCAATATTTTGACTATTACACTTGTCAATGATACTGGTCTATAGTTAAGGGGGTCTTCCCTGCTTCCACTTTTGTAGATTGGAACTATGTTAGCCTTTTTCCACACATCAGCTACAACTCCTGTAAACAGGGATGCCTGAAAAATCAGTTGAAGACACTGCAGAGCAGTGCATGTGTGCATGTGTCTATGTTAGTAGGAGCACATTTGTGATTTTGAAAAAGTTGAACTGGTGCTATTTGCTCTGCAGTGTCTCAGAATATCATTTACATCATTTTTATAAAAGATCCTTGGTGTATCAGCAGTCCCCATGATGTAGTGGTTAAGATGCTCGCCTGACGTTTCGCGAGCGCTTTGTCCAGGCTTAGTATCCTGGGCGTGGAGGGTTTACTGGGCGTCAATCCTTAACTGTAGCCTCTGTCTAACCCAACTGTAAAATGGGTACCTGGTTGTTAAAAGATTTGGCGAGGTCGTATTCCGGGGAACAAGAATTTGCCCGAAACGCTACACATACCAGTGACTGCTAGAATCCACTCGGTAAAACATCTAAACTATTGGGACCGACTAAAGAGCCTAAATCTGTATTCCCTTGAGCGCAGGCGGGAGAGATACATAATAATTTACACGTGGAAAATATTAGAGGGGCTGGTCCCAAACCTGCACACAGAAATAACATCACATGAGACCAGAAGACATGGCAGGATGTGCAGAATACCCCCGTTGAAAAGCAGAGGTGCAACTGGTACTCTGAGAGAGAACTCTATCAACATCAGAGGCCCGAGACTGTTCAACACGCTTCCACTACACATAAGGGACATAACTGGCAAACCCCTCACAGTGTTCAAGAGAGAACTGGATAAGCACCTCCAAAGGATACCTGATCAACCAGGTTGTGACTCATACGTCAGGCTGCGAGCAGCCGCGTCCAACAGCCTGGTTGATCAGTCCAGCAACCAGGAGGCCTAGTCGATGACCGGGCCGCGGGGGACGATAAGCCCCGGAAGCACCTCAAGGTATCCTCAAGGTAAGGTATGCACAAGAATGTAACAACGCTTGTATATATAAATAAAAAAATAAATAAATAATTATATGTAAAAAAATTTGTTCCTGGGTAGCAATATTTCATAATTGCTTATGCATAAAAAGTATAGAAAATGGTTAATACTCCCCTGAAACTTTGTGGGACCAGGATAATGGTATTTCCAAATTTGCCTATTCCAAGGAGAAAATGGACAAATTTATATACTGTAGTTCGCAAAGTCAGAATAAACAAATAAATAAAAATTAACATTATTTATTTATTTATTTATTTATATACAAGAAGGTACATTGGGTTTGTGAGAATACATAGCATAGTATTTACAATCTTGTAAAGCCACTAGTACGCACAGCATTTCGGGCAGGTCCTTAATCTAATAGATAATTTTAAGTAGGTAAATTCTAGCAGAATTAATAAAATTATAACAAATACATTTCAAGAAAAAAAATGAGATGAGAGAGATTAGTAAGTATATTAAAGCACATTGGTATATTAAAGCTCTGATTGATTACATTGACAGCTTGATTGCTAATTTAAACAAGATTAAAAGACACCATACAGCAGATTGATAGCACATATAAGAAGACAACAATGATCACAATGGTAAAGATGTTCGGATTGGGTACATAAAGATTGGGAGATTGGGTAGCAATAGATACAGTGCAATTTTAAAGCAAAAGGTGAAAAACTATGAAGATGAAATTAGGTACTTTTTAGTATTGTTTTTGAATGACGCAAAAGTTGGACAGCTTTTCAATTCAGTAGGGAGTGAGTTCCATAGATTGGATCTCTTTATTTGCATAGTGTTTACACAGATTAAGTTTGACTCTGGGGATATCAAAGATATATTTATTTCTGGTGTGGTGATAATGGGTCCTATTACATCTGTCCAGGGAGTTTTTCAGAGCAGGATTTGCATTTAAGAACAGGGTTTTGTAACTGTAGTTGACACAAGAGAATTTGTGGAGTGAGATTATGTTTAGCATGTTTAGGGAGTTAACCCCTTAACTGCGTTGCCTCCAAATATGACACCCCCATGGTGCGCAGGAAATAAATTCTCTGGAAAAAATTCTTTTTTCTTTTTAAAGTGTCAAAAACCCTTCCCTCAGTATGGGTATGTAAAAAAAAGGTCGAAATTGTACTTACTTTGGCTGCTATGGGGTCCGTAAATTGGGGCGTGACGTCATCATTCCCCGTGCTCCCGTGCTGTAAGCTCCCGGGGCGGGTGGGGCGCTCGGGGCGGGGCGCGCGAGTTGCCGCGAATATATTTTCGTTCATTATTTTCGCACAGTTCCAAATACATTTTATTTGATTTTACATGCTAATCCTATGTATAGTGAACACGTACACTATATTATGGCAGTAAAACATACGTACTGTCCGAAGGCACTGTGTTACGTGCATGACACTTGTGTACACATATGCAGCACATATTTACTATGTATCATGCTAATTTATGTATATATACAATCTATTTACACACTATACACTGTCACACACTATATACATTCACCATCAACACACTCAGAACACCGCGAGTGAGAGCTGCCACACCCAGCCAGCCCTCCCTCACTTCTCCAACATTGTATTCGCCAACTTTGCCCCCTCCCATCATACAGTTATTCACACCAATGTTTCATGTTCATTTATGTATATTTATAACATATGTACACACTATACACTGTCACACACCATATACATTTACCATCAACACATTCAGAACATCGCGTAGCAGCTGCTTCGCCAATAGGAGCTGCCTCGTATGGGCCAATAGGAGCTGCCTCATATGGGCCAATAGGAGCTGCCTCATATGGGCCAATAGCAGCTGCCTCATATATGCCAATAGCAGCTGCCTCGAATGGGCCAATATGAGCTGCCTCGTATGGGCCAATAGGAGCATTTGGCCATGAACACATTCAGAACACCTCGAGTGAGAGCAGCCACACCCAGCCAGTCTCCCTCACTCCAACATCTTACTCGCCAACATTGCTCCTCCCACCATACTGTTAAAGTTCTTATTACACATGTTCTATATACCTATCTACATGTTTTATTTACCAGAACTATGCAAGTAAGCCGGTATTGTGTCCAAACAGTACAGTGGCCACCATATACTGCATGAAAAATCACACAGCAGACGACGCTACGATTACGTCACATCCCTCACCAAAATAGCTCCTCTCAACATTCTCCTGTTGCTGTTCTTACACTATATACACACTATATATACCCATGTACACATGTTTTGCCCATAGCGAACCACTAAGCTAGTATGGTGAGCAAAACAAGAGTGGCAGCCACACACACACACAAATGAGGCTACCTCAATTCTCGCCCTCCCTCCCTCACCAAAATTCCTCCTTCCACAATACTACGCACAACGCTAATTATAACCACAATCCTGGTCACTAATTCCTGTAAATGAATAATTGACCACACGTTTATTTTGAAAAGGAACCTAAGAAATCATTTGAAGATTCCTAGATGGACGAAATAATGCTGTGGTGCTGTGGCAAGCGCTGTGAACATCGTGAACAGCATTGAATCACTGATATTTGAACATTGTACCCAGTCATTATCACACTCAGGCTCTTCTATAATACTATCATGGCTAAATAATACAAGTTATATATATATTTTGACATTATTAGGCGATGCTGTGGTCACACGCTGAACAGCAGTGCTGTGCGCTCATGCTGCGAGCGCCAGCCTTGGTTGCTCACTCACTACTGAGGCTCCCACACCGGGAATGTGGACCACGATTTTTTTTAAAGATGGCGTCTGTTTACAAGAGCCCTGAGGAAGCTGATGTGAACCCCATGTAGCCGCGGGAGTTTTGAATGGAATGTGAAAAATACAAATACCCAGAGGCGCGTTGCGCAAACCAGACGTGAGCCTGCAGGCGCGTTGCGCAGTTTAAGGGTTAAACAAGGGGGCTGAGTGTTGTTTGAAAGCAGAATTTGTTATTATTCTGATAGCAGGTTTTTGGTGGGTGATGATGGACTTGAGGTGGTTTGCAGTGGTTGAACCCCATGCACAGATACCATAATTAAGATAGGGATAGATTAGTGCATAATATAGAGAGATGAGAGCAGAGTTAGGTACATAATATCTGATTTTGGAGAGTATACCAACTGTTTTAGAGACTTTCTTAGTTATGTGTTGTATGTGGGTGCTGAAGTTGAGTCTCTTGTCTAGGAATAGGCCAAGAAACTTTCCATCACTTTTATTGCTAATGTTTACATTGTCTATCTGAAGCTGAATTGCATTTGTAGATTTGCTTCCAAATAAGATGAAGTAGGTCTTTTCTATGTTAAGTGTTAGTTTGTTAGTTGACATCCATAAGTGGCTTTTTTTTAGTTCATTATTAACATTATTTAGTGTATGTGGGTTGGGGTTAGAGTAGATGAGGGTAGTATCATCAGCAAACAAAATAGGTTTCAGAATGTTAGAGACATTAGGCAGATCATTGATGTATATAAGAAATAGGAGAGGTCCCAAGATGCTGCCCTGTGGCACTCCAACGGTTATTGGTAGAGTGGGAGAGGTTATATTATTGATGGCTACACATTGGTGTCCATCACTAAGATAGGATTGGATATAGTCCAGTGCATGTCCTCGGATTCCATAATGATGGAGTTTACATAAGAGGTAATTGTGATTAACATTATCAAAGGCCTTTGTCAGGTCAATGAAGAGTCCAATCGGAAACTCATTTTTTGTCAAGGGCTGAGTAAATTATATCAAGGAGACTAATAATTGCATCGTTGGTACTCTTTTGGGAGCGGAAGCCAAACTGACAGGGGCTAAGAATGTCGAATTTTACGAGATAGGAGTAGAGCTGTTTGTAGATAATTTTTTCAAATATTTTTTATAGTATGGGTAGGTTTGATATTGGTCTATAATTGTTTATGTCTGCCGGATTACCTCCTTTATGAACTGGCGTTAATCTTGCTTTTTTAAGGATATCAGGGAAGGTATGACACTCAAGGGATTTGTTGAACAGTAGAGCTATAGATGGAGCAAGGGCATGGGAGGCGCTCTTGTATACAATGGATGGGATTTCACTGATGTTCCCAGCTTTGGTTTTTAGTGAGTGTATGATGGACACAACATCTGTCGGGCTGACTGGTGAAAGGAGAAGAGATTTTGGATAGATGCCTGAGAGATATGTGTTGATATGTGTCCGAGTCTGTGGGATTTTACTGGCAAGGTTAGCACCAACCAATGAAAAGAAGCTATTAAATTCATTCGCCTTTCTAAATCAGTTGACGGTGTAAGGTCATCCCTAGAGAGTGTTATCTGGTTGTGGGAGTGTTCCTAGGATGTTAGAGATGGTATTCCATGTGCTTTTCATGTTGCCTTTTACTTTTAAATCTAGTCTCATAATATGAAAGTTTAGCTTTCTTATGATACTGGTAAGCACTGATGAGTACCTTTTACACTTCCTTTGTAACTAGCCAATCCAAATTTATTTCATATTCATGTTTTTTGTTGATTGATTTAATTATGCCACTGTGAGCCACAGGTTGTTTTTTCTTTTGTCAGATACTTGTTTGGTATGGAGGGGACAGTGAGTGTTGTAGAGGCTTAGAGTTTTGGAGAAAGAG
>WNGS01164437.1:32724419-32762618 GCA_020271785.1 Procambarus virginalis | reverse complement strand
ATGATGAAGTTTCTGATGATGAAGTTCTCTGACGATGAAGTTCCCTGATGATGAAGTTCTCTGATGATGAAGTTCTCTGACGATGAAATTCTCTGGCGATGACGTTCTCTGATGATGAAGTTCTCTGACGATTAAGTTCTCTGATGATGAAGTTCTCTGACGCTGAAGTTCTCTGACGATGAAGTTCTCTGACGCTGAAGTTCTCTGACGATGAAGTTCTCTGATGATGAAGTTCTCTGATGATGAAGTTCTCTGATGATGAAGTTCTCTGACGATGAAATTCTCTGGCGATGACGTTCTCTGACGCTGAAGTTCTCTGACGAAGAAGTTCTCTGATGATGAAGTTCTCTGATGATGAAGTTCTCTGACGTTGAAGTTCTCTGATGATGAAGTTCTCTGATGATGAAGTTCTCTGACACTGAAGTTCTCTGACGATGAAGTTCTCTGATGATGAAGTTCTCTGACGCTGAAGTTCTCTGACGATGAAGTTCTCTGACGCTGAAATTCTCTGACGATGAAGTTCTCTGACGATGAAGTTCTCTGACAATGAAGTTCACTGATGATGAAGTTCTCTGATGATGAAGTTCTCTGACGATGAAGTTCTCTGACGATGAAGTTCTCTGACGATGAAGTTCTCTGACGCTGAAGTTCTCTGACGCCGAAGTTCTCTGACGATGAAGTTCTCTGATGATGAAGTTCTCTGACGCTGAATTTCTCTGATGACGAAGTTCTCTGACGGTGAAGTTCTCTGGCGATGAAGTTCTCTGATGATGAAGTTCTCTGGCAACGAAGTTCTCTGATGAGGAAGTTCTCTGACGATCAAGTTCTCTGACGATGAAGTTCTCTGGCGGTGAAGTTCTCTGATGATGAAGTTCTCTTACGATGAAGTTCTCTGACGAAGAAGTTCTCTGATGACGAAGTTCTCTGATGATGAAGTTCTCTGACGATGAAGTTCTCTGATGATGAAGTTCTCTGGCGATGAAGTTCTCTGACGATGAAGTTCTCTGAAGATGAAGCTATCTGATGATGAAGTTCTCTGACGATGAAGTTCTCTGACGATGATGTTCTCTGATAATGAAGTTACCTGACAATAAAATTCTCTGACGATGATGTTCTCTGATGATGAAGTTCTCTGACAATGAAGTTCTCTGACGATGAAGTTCTCTGACGATGAAGTTCTCTGACGATGATGTTTTCCGATGACGAAGTTCTCTGACAATGATGTTCTCTGACGATGAAGTTCTTTGATGATGAAGTTCTTTGATGATGAAGTTCTCTGACGATGAAGTTCTCTGACAATGAAGTGCTCTGATGATGAAGATCTCTAACGATGAAGTTCTCTGACGACGAAGTTCTCTGATGGTGTAATTCTCTGATGATGTTCTCTAAAGAAGTTCTCTGACGATGAAGTTATCTGACGATGAAGTTTTCTGACGATGAAGTTCTCTAACGATAAAGTTCTCTGACAATGAAGTTCCTTGATTATGAAGTTCCCTGATGATGAAGTTTTCTGATGATGAAGTTCTCTGATGATGAAGTTCCCTGATGATGAAGTTTTCTGATGATGAAGTTCTCTGATGATGAAGTTCCCTGATGATGAAGTTTTCTGATGATGAAGTTCTCTGACGAAGAAGTTCCCTGATGATGAAGTTCTCTGATGATGAAGTTCTCTGACGATGAAATTCTCTGGCGATGACGTTCTCTGACGATGAAGTTCTCTGACGATGAAGTTCTCTGATGATGAAGTTCTCTGACGATGAAGTTCTCTGAAGATGAAGTTCTCTGACGCTGAAGTTCTCTGATGATGAAGTTCTCTGATGATGAAGTTCTCTGACGCTGAAGTTCTCTGACTATGAAGTTCTCTGATGATGAAGTTCTCTGATGATGAAGTTCTCTGATGATGAAGTTCTCTGACGCTGAAGTTCTCTGACGATGAAGTTCTCTGACAATGAAGTTCACTGATGATGAAGTTCTCTGATGATGAAGTTCTCTGACGATGAAGTTCTCTGATGATGAAGTTCTCTGACGATGAAGTTCTCTGACGCTGAAGTTCTCTGACGCCGAAGTTCTCTAACGATGAAGTTCTCTGATGATGAAGTTCTCTGACGATGAAGTTCTCTGATGATGAAGTTCTCTGACGGTGAAGTTCTCTGACGATGAATTTCTCTGGCGATGAAGTTCTCTGATGATGAAGTTCTCTGGCGACGAAGTTCTCTGATGATGAAGTTCTCTGACGATGAAGTTCTCTGACGATGAAGTTCTCTGGCGGTGAAGTTCTCTGATGATGAAGTTCTCTTACGATGAAGTTCTCTGACGAAGAAGTTCTCTGATGATGAAGTTCTCTGATGATGAACTTCTCTGACGATGAAGTTCTCTGATGATGAAGTTCTCTGGCGATGAAGTTCTCTGACGATGAAGTTCTCTGAAGATGAAGTTATCTGATGATGAAGTTCTCTGACGATGAAGTTCTCTGACGATGAAGTTCTCTGATGATGAAGTTCTCTGACAATAAAGGTCTCTGACGATGATGTTCTCTGATGATGAAGTTCTCTGACATGAAGTTCTCTGACGATGAAGTTCTCTGACGATGATGCTCTCTGACGATGATGTTCTCCGATGACGAAGTTCTCTGACAATGAAGTTCTCTGACGATGAAGTTCTTTGATGATGAATTTCTTTGATGATGAAGTTCTCTGACGATGAAGTTCTCTGACAATGAAGTGCTCTGATGATGAAGATCTCTAACGATGAAGTTCTCTGACGACGAAGTTCTCTGACAATGAAGTGCTCTGATGATGAAGATCTCTAACGATGAAGTTCTCTGACGACGAAGTTCTCTGATGGTGTAATTCTCTGATGATATTCTCTAACGAAGTTCTCTGACGATGAAGTTATCTGACGATGAAGTTTTCTGACGATGAAGTTCTCTAACGATAAAGTTCACTGACAATGAAGTTCCTTGATGATGAAGTTCCCTGATGATGAAGTTTTCTGATGATGAAGTTCTCTGATGATGAAGTTCCCTGATGATGAAGTTTTCTGATGATGAAGTTCTCTGATGATGAAGTTCCCTGATGATGAAGTTTTCTGATGATGAAGTTCTCTGACGATGAAGTTCCCTGATGATGAAGTTCTCTGATGATGAAGTTCTCTGACGATGAAATTCTCTGGCGATGACGTTCTCTGACGCTGAAGTTCTCTGACGATGAAGTTCTCTGATGATGAAGTTTTCTGACGCTGAAGTTCTCTGACGATGAAGTTCTCTGACGCTGAAGTTCTGTGACGATGAAGTTCTCTGATGATGAAGTTCTCTGATGATGAAGTTCTCTGATGATGAAGTTCTCTGACGATGAAATTCTCTGGCGATGACGTTCTCTGACGCTGAAGTTCTCTGACGATGAAGTTCTCTGATGATGAAGTTCTCTGATGATGAAGTTCTCTGATGCTGAAGTTCTCTGATGATGAAGTTCTCTGACGCTGAAGTTCTCTGATGATGAAGTTCTCTGATGTTGAAGTTCTCTGACTCTGAAGTTCTCTGACGATGAAGTTCTCTGACAATGAAGTTCACTGATGATGAAGTTCTCTGATGATGAAGTTCTCTGACACTGAAGTTCTCTGATGATGAAGTTCTCTGACGATGAAGTTCTCTGACGCTGAAGTTCTCTGACGCCGAAGTTCTCTGACGATGAAGTTCTCTGATGATGAAGTTCTCTGACGCAGAATTTCTCTGATGATGAAGTTCTCTGACGGTGAAGTTCTCTGACGATGAATTTCTCTGGCGATGAAGTTCTCTGATGATGAATTTCTCTGGCAATGAAGTTCTCTGATGATGAAGTTCTCTGACGATGAAGTTCTCTGGCAGTGAAGTTCTCTGATGATGAAGTTCTCTGGCGATGAAGTTCTCAGACGATGAAGTTCTCTGATGATGAAGTTCTCTGACGATGAATTTCTCTGACGATGAAGTTCTCTGACGATGAAGTTCTCTGACGATGAAGTTCTCTTTTGATGAATTTCACTGATGATGAAGTTCTCTGATGATGAAGTTCTCTGATAATGAAGTTCTCTGACGATGAAGTTCACTGATGATGAAGTTCTCTGACGATGAAGTTCTCTGATGATGAAGTTCTCTGACGATGAAGTTCTCTGACGATGAAGATCTCTGATGATGAAGTTCTCTGATGATCAAGTTCTCTGACGATGAAGTTCTCTGATGATGAAGTTCTCTGGCGATGAAGTTCTCTGACGATGAAGTTCTCTGACAATGAAGTTCACTGATGATGAAGTTCTCTGATGATGAAGTTCTCTGACGATGAAGTTCTCTGATGATGAAGTTCTCTGACGATGAAGTTCTCTGACGCTGAAGTTCTCTGACGCCGAAGTTCTCTGACAATGAAGTTCTCTGATGATGAAGTTCTCTGACGCTGAAGTTCTCTGATGATGAAGTTCTCTGACGGTGAAGTTCTCTGACGATGAATTTCTCTGGCAACGAAGTTCTCTGATGATGAAGTTCTCTGACGATGAAGTTCTCTGACGATGAAGTTCTCTGGCGGTGAAGTTCTCTGATGATGAAGTTCTCTGATGATGAAGTTCTCTGATGATGAAGTTCTCTGATGATGAAATTCTCTGGCGATGACGTTCTCTGACGCTGAAGTTCTCTGACGATGAAGTTCTCTGATGATGAAGTTCTCTGATGATGAAGTTCTCTGACGCTGAAGTTCTCTGATGATGAAGTTCTCTGATGATGAAGTTCTCTGATGATGAAGTTCTCTGACGATGAAGTTCTCTGACAATGAAGTTCACTGATGATGAAGTTCTCTGATGATGAAGTTCTCTGACGATGAAGTTCTCTGATGATGAAGTTCTCTGACGCTGAAGTTCTCTGACGTCGAAGTTCTCTGACGATGAAGTTCTCTGATAATGAAGTTCTCTGACGATGAAGTTCACTGATGATGAAGTTCTCTGACGATGAAGTTCTCTCATGATGAAGTTCTCTGACGATGAAGTTCTCTGAGGATGAAGTTCTCTGATGATGAAGTTCTCTGATGATGAAGTTCTCTGACGATGAAGTTCTCTGATGATGAAGTTCTCTGGCGATGAAGTTCTCTGACGATGAAGTTCTCTGATGATGAAGTTCTCTGATGATGAATTTCTCTGACGATGAAGTTCTCTGACGATGATGTTCTCTTGTGGTGAAAACTCCAGGCAGTATATCTTCTTTAAATTGACTTCAATAAAATAAAGTTTATCTTATTTTTCTTATTTTTGAGTGGACTGTATGTACTTGTTAAAACTGCCTGAAATTAATCTCACATAAATTGGAGGGACAATTTGTAGCTTAAACCACTTTATAATGGCTCCTTCTTAAACTACAAATTGTTTACCTTGATTGGTTTATTGTAATTTTATATCATACCACATATGGTGGTCTAATCTACTATTATTTCAATAATTATTACTAGTTATGAATACTACTACTACAATATAACAAAGGTCTTAGCTGGACTTGTTGTATTGGCCCTGCTAAGGCTGTGTCATGGTAGCATCAAATAGGTGTGGCCCTGTGCCTCATCGTGGCACATAATTGCGGCTGTGCGAGGCCTACAAGGCTGGCATACAGCTAGGTACAATATGTTTAAAGTTCAACACTCTGCTCAGCTACTTGCTGCTCCAAGTCACAATTTACCTGTTTGGGATACAAGGAGTTAATAACAGTTCCCTAAATATATCAATTACAGGTATAACATGAAATATGAGGGCTGTAAAATGGGGTACACGTATATTTGTGGGGTGTTTTCCATATATCATAACCGCCTCTACCCTGTAAATGATTAAAGTTCAGTTCAGAGTACCGAGTAGGATCAATTACCAAAGTCCGAGGTGGTTCTGGGTTCTCAGTGGGAACAATAACATTGGTCACAATGACTTGTGGCTTTTGTTCAGGCCACTGGTCGCTGATTAGCCACTGAGGTCCATTGAACCACATCTCTGCCTTTGTTAATTGCCGTAAAGTCAGTCCTCGGGAGAGATAGTCAGCTGGATTCTCTTTAGTGGGTACATATCTTAGTTTATACCCTGCTGATAACTTTCGTATTTCCTTAACGCGGTTACTCATGTAAGGATTCTTACTGTTATTGTTCTTAACCCACTGTAGCACTGCCTCATTATCTGACCAAACTACTGTTTCTTTAAAGTGGATGTGGCTTAAGGCCTTGATCAGATAATGAGCCAATCTTACACCTAGCAGTAAGGCTGTTAATTCCAGTTGTGGCAGTGATCTTTTCTTTAAAGGTGCCACTCTGCCCTTTGTTGTGAGCAAATTGGCTTGCCCATTTGAGACCAGGTAAGCTACTGTGCCGTAAGCCTTGCCTGAGGCATCACAAAATACATGTAGCTTAATTGGTTCTTTTTCATTTACTACTGTGTTCCTAGGGAACTTGACAGACTCTAGGGTACTTAAATCTTTTACTAACCTTTGCCATTTTTCTTGTAAGGCAGGTGTCAGAAGATCATCCCAGCCTATCTTTTGTTGCCAACATTCCTGTATTATCAACTTCCCATTAATCAGTATTGGGCTTAAAAGTCCTAATGGGTCGAAGGGTTTGCTGACTTGTGATAGTAATTTTCTCATTGTTAAGTTAGTGGTATCAGGCTCCACTGACTTGATTGTCAACTGATCGGTTCTCGTGTTCCATTCGACACCTAGTACTTTTGTCATTTCGGGTACCTATTAGTCAGGAAATTCAGTTGCGATCAGTTGATTTAATTTGTCATTGTTAGAGACCCAAGACTGGAGAGGCATATTGGCTCCCATTAATTCTCGATTGGCCACATGGTATATGTCCAACAGTTTACTTTCACTGTTGGTTGTACCTTAAAATTATCCACATACAGGTTTTTGCTAATTTCCGTCTTGTTCGGGCTATTGGACTTCTTCAAGTGCGTATCCAAGGTAGCTTGGAGCAGAAAGGGAGATGACGTGGCGCCAAAAAGGATGGAAGCAAACCGGTAAGTGATTAATTCACTGTTCGGATCGTTAGGTTTTTTAATCCATAGGAACTTTGTGTAGTTCCAGTCTTCTTCTTGAAGACCTACCCTAAGGAATGCCTTGCTGATGTCGGCCGTATATGTCATTTAACGAAACACTACTCGGCCTCGTTTTGGCACTGCAATTAAATACTATCCGTAATGGGGTAGTTGCAGAATTTTTCTGTACACAATGATGTCGCAAGTAGTGACCTTCCTTTGGGTTATCATTTGTAACAACTTCGATAAATTTGTCATCGAGTTGCTTCTGTATTATTTCATGGTACAACTTCAAGTTCTCAGGTTGTCTTTGTAAGCGCAACACCTGTGATCTCAATTGGTTTTGTGCCATAAAATGGTTGACGGGTAGCTGAGGGTGATTCAGCTTCCATGGTAACCTGACCCAGTATTGATTATCTCTGTATATAACTGAGTCCAGGTATTGTTTGTAAGTCCAGTCATCATCTGGGCTAGGTTGTTCAGGGACAATGCCGAGAGTTGCCAGGTCCCATAACTTATGTACAGGAGGATCAAGCTCTTCTTCGGACATGTCTCTGAGTTGCAGTGGAGACTGGTCTCCTAGTCATGCAACCATTACTGGGTTGGCATGTTGGTGGTCTACAGGTGCGGGTAGTTTTAGCCGTAATACTGGGCCTGTTAGCAAATAGCCACCTACAGATGGTAACACGTTCATACCGTGTTTGTATTCCTTTCCTTTGATAAACTTATGGTAGACATCTGATCCCATAAGGATTCCAATATTGGAAAGGTTGTCCAATTTGATTTTATCAGCCAAAGGAATTCCCCTTTTTTCTAGGAGTTTGGCTGTTGTCCCCAGACCATATACATACAGATCTGTTGGGAATCTATCTACTACTAGAGCTTGTACCTTTTGTTCGTAACCTCCTAATCGTACTTTGGGTTGTACTACCCTGAAGACTCGGGCTCCTGAGTCAGTCAGGAATCCTGCTATGTTTATTCGTGTCTCCTCTACAGGTGTAAGTTTCAGTGTATCTACCAACTCTTTGGATATAAAGGTCAATTGGGACCCTTGATCAAATAATCCACGTATGGTGGCTTTGTTCTCTCCATTTCTAATGATCAATCGTGCAGTAGGTAGAGCTGATTTATGTTTAGACCTTGTTGAGAAGACACTTATGTCAGGTAACACAGTACAAAGCTGTACTGAGGTGGTAGTTCCTTCCTCCTCCTGTGGTTTGACAGACTTTGTACTTGAATCTCCACAAAGTGCTGTATGGTGTTGACCCTTATGGCACCTATTACAGGTGCGTATTGTAGATGTGCAGGTGTCGGGAAGATGTTCCCTTATACACTTGGTACATCTATGTAACTCCTTGAGTCGTTTTATGCGTGTTGCACGATCGGGGAAACGTCTGCAATTGTACATGGAATGTGATTGTTCCCAGAACAGACATGGTCTCCAGACGTTAACAGTGTCTTGAGGAATCACCGATTTGGGTGATGCGTTACCTGTAGGTTTGGAGGTACCAACTGCATATGTGCCCACACTGCCTTGTTTCCACTTTGGGGAGGGAGAAGTTGTTTTAGATTTGTTTGTAGTACTGTTTGTACTCTGTTGTTTACTATTAGTAGTAGACGAAGGTTTAGATGTCGCTTTTTCATCTGGGTTAACTCTTTCTCGTTCTATGATGGTTTGTAACCCTTTTGTAATCTCTGTTACTGTCAGAGATGACTTTCCATATAACACAAACAACTTATCCAGGATATCCCTGGGTAATTTGCGTGTCATATGGACTTGGATTATCCAGTCTGATTCATCCAAGTTCACTTTATTTTTAAGTGCCTTAAGCAAAGACTCAAACTCCAATCTAAAGGCTTGGAGTGAGACTGCTGTATTATTTGGATGTTTAATATCTAACAGCTTCTGGGTTAGAATTCTGATAGTCCTTTCAGGTTTTGCATAGTTGTCTTTGAGTAGTTGTATGGCATTGTCATAATCGTCATCTGTGTGATTCAGATTACAGACTACCTGAAAGGCTTCATCCTTCAAGACACTCTGTAAATACGTAAACTTTGTCGTCTTTGGTACATTGGCATTAGAATCCACAGAATCGACAAATTTGCTCCAGAAATTGTCCCAACTCTCGTCCTCTGTTCCAGAAAAAGTTGGGAGACTGAGTGATGGTAATTTGACTTCTGGTGCTGTCTGATTCTGGGTAGTTGTAGCTGCAATATTTATATTGGCCTTATGGGCGTTTATCAAATCGTCATAGCGTTGTAACTTTGCAAACATTGCATCTTCATAATCAGAGTGTTCTTGGAGAATGTTGTTCATCATAACTTCATCAATACTGGTAATGTTAAGTAAATCTTGATATTCTTTCATTTGTTGCAACACACGGTCATATTTGTTCCGTGTAAGTTGAAGATAGTTTTCCAGTGCTGCATAATTAACTGGAGTTTGGTTACTCATGTCTTCACATTTGTTAATCTGCCTTGTGAGATGCCCCTTTAAGGCATTAAGGGTTAATTTTACATTTTTGAGTGTAGACATCTTGGAAGTACTTGCTAGTCGTATGGACTTTAACTATTTGGCACTTGAATTAATACAGCTACTAGTTTTCGAACTAGAGCTGTTTATCATTTAAAATATACACTACTGTATAATCATTCACACTATAATTTGAGTGGTAAGCCTGTTTCAATGCTGGCATCCCGCAAGTTAGCCCGTCTTTATCACTCTTGGTTGGTACAGAGACACAGGTTAACACTCAAAGGTGAAATGATTATACCTAAATTATACCTATAATTATATTGTATGAAGTTGACAACACAACTCGGGTTGTCATGAATACTGCATAAAAATATGTACTTGCTAGGTTGTAATATATGTTCAACTCTAGACAAGTGTAAAAATTCTTACCCTTACACCAGGTTAGCACAATAAATTAAACTAGGTTGCTGTACAACACCAGCCTAAAATGTCCTACCCTTGTGCAAGAATTTGCTGTAAATAATGTGGTATGCAGTAAATATTATGTTACTTGGTGCAATATTAAAGTAATGTTTATATTTACTTAAATTACAAAAACATTTATAAGTAACTTATAAGTAAAGTAGCCTCTTATCAACCTCTTGTAATGAAAAAGGCACAATTGTTCTTTGGCATAGGCTTCAGAACTATAATAGTGCTTGTTGAAAGTTTTGTTTGCTATTGTTATATTCAAATTGCCCGCCAGTTGGAACATAACCAATCACAGCCGAGTAGGCCTCTGACGTCATGCCAGATTCTCAGCCACCAGCCATGCTTGCGGGAGTCAGTCAGCTCCACAGACCGACAGTAGTGAGGACCTCGGCTGGCCAGATATATATCTTGTTGCCTTAGCCAATAAATCAACGAACCAACATCTGTGTCTACATTCAACCCCCACACGAGGCAAAGAATACTGGTAGCAGCAGTGGGATCTAGAAATTTTTTTCTGGAAATTCAAGATAACCCAGCATCGCCTCGTGCAACCGCCTCCACCGCCACCGCCACCTCCATATAGCCGCCATCCTGCCACCCACGCATCAACTATTGTGCCAGACCGGGGTCCTGCCATCAACCACTACTCCAGACCAACGTATCAGAAGGGTCAATAATTTCCTGTTTGAACGCTAATTCAACAGTGAGAAGGGAAGATTCCCGCGCCAGCCATTTGAAAATCGCGCGCCACGTGCAAGCCACCTACTCCACCACCTACCACCATCTCAAGCTTTGTGAGTGTTCACGCTAATGCAATCGCCGTCAACCATCGTCGCAAGCGTCAATTGATAATTGTGGGGTGTTCTACAAGTTATTCAAATGAAATTGGTGGAAAAAAAGACTACGATCGTTGTTTATAGTGTTGCCACGCTGCCACATCGACACCTCATCGCTTCTCACCATCACCGCCAGCCTCTGCTAAACCAATTGTGTGAATTTCGTCCTATTGTTTTCTCCACCGTCATCGTCGCAATATCGTTGTCTTAGAATTTATCTTCGTGCTCCCATCTTCGTGTTACTGTGGGGTCCCCCAGCTTCGTGCAACCGCCGCTAGGAGCGTCGCCATCGTACCAGATGTAAACACGCCCCACATGTGCCTCTTCACACGTCTCGTCGTCGTTTGGTATTTGGCCACTGTTATATTGTAAATCCTGCAGCCCTGAGTTAAGTGGTCACGAGATAATATATCGTGTACTACGTTTTAATGAAGTTTAACGTAAATAATATCCATACTATCCTGTGAATTAACCATTCAGTGACTTGTTAAATATTGGAGCTGAGTGCAGTACTCCATGCCCACAGTTTTCTTGTGTGATTTCAACATTCCTGCTTCTCACAGTCATTGATTTGAATATTAAGTGATCTACTAGTGTTATTGGTAAATTCAAATTCCAGAGAAGAAAGAAATAATTGTTTCTAGTAGTATATTTTGCATAATAGAAATTTATTTTTGAAATTTCCATAGACAATTGAACATAGAAAAATTCTGATATTTCTCCAGACCTAACTTTGAAATTAATCCTTTACGCATTTTATTTTACACTTTCATCATAGCATGTTACCCATGTGCCTGTGTCCAATTTGTTTTTGCTAAATCCATTTTTCATGCATTGCCACTTGTTGTGTTGAATCTTTTTAATGAAATTTTGCAATTGCATTTTCCAGTTTTTATTCTAAATTGGTGTGCTTAGTCTGGTTTAATTAATTTACATACATCTAATTCCAGTCATTTTTAATGAAAGATTGCTAAAATTAATTCACAATTTGCTTGTTCTTAATTATTTTCTTGCCTAGCCCAATTTAATAATTTTATTTCTGCCAATTTTTTTACTTTAGCAAAGTTGATATTTTTTTGAGTGTTTATTTTGTGTATACTATATCTGATGCCAGGTGCACTTAATTATAATCTGCGTTCAAATATTAATTCCACGGCTGTAACAATGCCTACCACTGTTGAAACTCCCTCAGACTCAACAGGAGCAATTGCTCATCCCAATGGCCAGAGATCAGCTCAGGAAATGGCTATTCCTCTTTTTGCTGGCGAATCGCGCCTTTTAGAATCTTGGTTTAGTAAGGTTGAAGCGAAAACAGTTGCACGTTTTTCTAAGCCTACTGATGCCGAATACTTGGCAATTGCACGGTCAGCTGTAGACACAACCAGAGGTGATGCACGTTTCGTTGTTGATGAGAAAGCCATTGTTAGCCTCCAGTCTTGGTCTGAATTTAAAGATTTCTTTCGCCGTCGCTTTGTTAATAAAGGAGACCTTGACCCGTATAGGTTAGTCAAGAAAATTGCCAATGCCACCATGCAGCCTGGTGAATCGTTTAATGCGTTTACTAGCCGTCTCGATCAGTATCTTTATGCCTTAGTGTCGGCTATGAATAATTCGACTTGGTTAGATAAAGACGACAATCTGTCCCCTGAGTCTATGGCTAAAATGATAGCGTTTGGTACTTTAATGCATTTTGCCCCCGAGCATACTAAGCCAATCGTTGAGCAACAAAATTTTGGTGTTAAACATGAAATTGGTGAAGTATTTGAAGCCATTAACAATGCCGCTGATAAACTAGCTCCCCGAAGTGCTCAACTGTTGCCACCCTCTGATACTGTAAATGTAGTAACAAGCTCTCAGCAGCCTTCCACAAATTCTCAAAACTCTTGGTCGCAGAACCGCACCCATGCTCGTAGCCCCAGTCAAATTCAAATTCGCCGCCTCATAAATTGCCGAAACGCCATAGTCCACAACCATCCGCTTCCTCATGTTGGCATTGTGGTAAGAGTAACCACATCGCAAGGGACTGTTGGTCCGCACCTAGATCATCACCTCCTAGACAATTCTCTCGGTCCCCTCGTCAATCTAATCATTCTAGGCTACCATATTGCAAGTACCATAAGCAAGTCGGTCACCACACTGCGGATTGTAGAGCTAGGCAAAGGGCATCTCCACCTCGTAACTCCCATGGTCAGTCTTGGCGAGGCTCACAGCGTCCAAGACATTATCAGAACCCTCGTAATTACAACTCCCAGCCCAACTATAATGCAACTTCAAATTATAATACTCAGTCACAGAATGCTGGAGTTCAGAATGTTCACTCCATGTCGTCGGGAAACCCCCAAGGCCATCCGCTAACCAATTCAAGCTAGCCAATCCTAATGCCCTCCCTGTGTATTCAGTAGCTACCCAAAACAGATTTGGACACTTGACAGAGGAGGACACTGACTCTAGACCAGTTGTAGATGTTGACGGAACCACAGTACATTTAACCCAGACAAGACGCAGATATCCCAGACAACATAAGTCAAAAGTAGTAACTTGTCCAGTCTCAAGTGATGGTCCCCTTGTATCAGCCATTGTACATGGTAGAGTTTTAAAAGTTTTTCTTGATTCAGGTGCAAAAATTAATATTGTCAAGCCTTCAGCTCTTAGAGACATTGAAAGTAAGCACCCAACTACTTTAAAACAGTCACACATACCTTTTCTAAGTGGTATTTCAGGAAATAAAGTAAAAGTTCAGGGTGAAATTGACCTCCCACTCAAGTTCAATGATGTCACATTGTCTATAACATGTTTAGTTGTTGACATTATTCATTTTCCTGGAGACATTCTCTTAGGTCTGTACACCATGATTGATGAAAATATTGCATTGTTTCCCCATCGTTGGAACATAAGTATCAAAGACCACGTCATACCCTTGTGTAGCATGTATCGACAGGGCCATGAGTTCAATCTTCAATCGGACTACGTTAATTTCGTTGACACCCGCCTTGCTAGCGTAGGTTTGTCAGATCATTGTCGTGTTAGCATACCCGAGAAAATAGGCACTCGATTGAAGCATCGTAGTGGTGCAGTTGTTAAGGAGAGTGAGTATCGGGATCTTCTGGAAGGGGACGCCCTAACAGATTCTCGTTGTCTTGCTCGCCTGGCAGCTTCCATCTCTGAAGTCAGTGGTTCCACGGCTACTGACACTGTGCTGCACTCTCATTCTCTCACCAGAATAAGAGTTAAGGTTCAGGGAGTGCCTGAGTTGTCGGATGTGATTGCGGAAAGTGAAACGTGTAAAGTGAATGGTACGTTTGTTGAACCCTCCTGGCACACAGTGCAGGACGGTACTGTTACATTATTTATTGCAAACACTAGTAATGCCGACATCCATCTCCAGTCTGGTACCCATGTTGTAGATTTTGCCCATTACTCGTTACCGGTGCGAGTTGTGGATGATGTCTCCATGGATCATACTGTTTGTACTCTCACGCCAGGAGAACAGGGATCTCAGCCAGAGGTGCAAGCGCAACACCTCAGTCCTACTGATTTTCCTGACTCTGTGGCTCAGCTTTTGGAAATTTTGAACAGAAATAGAGCCGTTGTCGCCTTACCAGGAGAAAAGTTAGGTCTCACTCCTCTCATTACACATAAAATTCCACTTGAACAAGGAACTACTCCTATTTATGTACCAGCTTACCGTCTTCCCCATTCTCAGAGAGCAGAAGCCGATAGACTTATAGAGGAAATGCTACAGAGTGATGTAATCGAATCGAGTAATTCACCATGGAACGCTCCATTGATTCTTGTACCAAAGCGAGATGGGACTTGGAGACCTGTAATCGATTATCGAAAGCTTAACAGAGTAACAATACCTGATCGTTTCCCACTTCCAGTTCTAAATGATTTGTTGCAAAGTATTGGTCGAAATAAAGTATTCTCAACGTTAGATTTGTTGCAGGGATTCTGGCAAATCCCCCTTGATGAAGAAAGTAAACAATTGACAGCCTTTAGTACTCCCAATGGTCATTTTCATTTCAAAAGAATGCCATTTGGTTTGCGGAGTAGTCCAATAACTTTTTCACGGCTCATGACAAATCTATTTCGTCGATTGATAGGAAGTACACTTCTAGTTTACCTTGATGATCTCATAATCATGTCGCAAGATGTTCAGACTCATTTCCAGAACCTTGAAAAAGTACTTGCAAAGCTCGCTGAAGCTAATTTAAAAATAAAGCTTGCAAAATGTTCATTTTTAAAAGAGAAGATTAATTTCCTAGGTCATACAGTTACACCTTCAGGTATTACATTGAATGAATCAAAAATTATTGCTGCCCGTGATTTTCCAACGCCTCGTACCGCAGAAGCCGTAAGACAGTTCACAGGTCTTGTAGGATTTTATCGTTCATTTATTGCTGGATTCTCTATTATAGCCGCTCCACTTTACAAGTTGCAAAGAAAAGATGAACCCTTTGTTTGGGGAGAGGCCCAGGATCAGTCATTCAAAAAACTCAAAGCAGCCTTGATTTCGTCACCTGTCCTTAGGTACCCAGATTTTTCTAAACCTTTTACGTTGGTTACAGATGCTAGTGACATAGGTTTAGGTGCTGCATTACTTCAAACAGAAGGTCACAGAGATCACGCAATAGCTTATGCTAGCCGTACATTATCTAAAGAAGAGAAAAATTATAGCGCAACAGAACGAGAAGCCTTAGCAGTTGTCTGGGCACTTAAACATTTCAGAGATACAATTTATAATTACCCAGTTCATGTTCTTACAGATCACCAACCATTAATTCCCTTGTTCAAAAATAAGAATCCAGTTGGAAAGTTTGCTAGATATTTGCTCACAATTCAAGAATTCAATCCCACATTTGGATATATTCCAGGAAAGCAAAATGTTGTAGCCGATGCGTTTTCTCGACACGTAGCTGCGATTCAGTTAAATTACCCAGCATTAGATGCTACAGTAGTAGAAACGGAACAGAGACAAGACCCCATATGGGCACCCGTCATTAAATTTTTGACTAAGCAAGACACTCGCCCGATTCATAAACCGCCAGTACCATTGAAAGAACTAGTTATGTTAGACAATTTACTGTGTAGAGTAGTAAAGCTAGGGACAGCCCCGAGGAAATGTTGTCAGTTAGTTGTTCCAGCTGTCTTGGTACCAACTGTGTTAAAAATTATCCATGATGCTCCTGCAAGTGCACATCCAGGAAAGGATCGTACACTCCAACAAGGTCGATTAAAGTATTTTTGGCCAAAAATGGCTAAGGACATTACTCATTATGTTGACAGATGTTTAACTTGCCTACAGCACAAGGGACATGTTTCAGGACCTAATCCAATTCAGATGTACCCAACAACTAAAGCTCCTTGGGAACGAGTATCGATGGATTTATTGACAAATTTTGCGGAAACAGAGAAAGGGAACAAACATTTGCTTGTAATGGTCGATAATTTTTCACGATTTTGCGAACTAGTTCCTATCCCGAACAAAACAGCAGAAACTATAGCCAGTGCATTCCATGACCACATAATTTGTAGATATAGTATGCCTAAAGTAATCCTTTCAGATAATGGTCCAGAATTCAGTAATAGTATTTTAACTAGCTTGTGTGATTTATATAACATTAAAAAATGTAGCATCATGCCTTATCATCCGGCAAGTAACGGACTCGCCGAACGTACTAACAGAAAAGTGTTAGATGCCTTGAGAGTCACTTTGAATTTTGATAACAACAATTGGGATGATTTTATACCCTTAATTCAGTGTGCTATAAATTCTTCAATTAATGTTTCTACAGGAGACACACCTCACGCTATTCTTTATGGTACAGATAAGATCCTCCCTAATGAATTGATTAACGTACCTCCTACTCCCTTATATAACGTAGATGATTTTGTTCAAGTAAAGCGTAGACAAATGCAACTAGTATTCAAGAAAATACGAGAACAATTGTCCAAAGCTACAGCCGAGTTCACTCGAGCAAGGAATGAACGAGCTAAACCCAGTAAAATAACTATTGGATCTGTAGTAATGATACTTAACCAACACAGGTCTGGTCCTATGTATAAGTTAACTAAGAAATTTTTGGGTCCATATAAGGTAATCGAGCTTATCAAAGGTAACAAGTATAGATTGAAAAATTTAGTATCAGGGGAGTATATAAATGAGCATTTAGACCATATGAAGTTAGCTAAAATGACTGTTGACGACACTGATGAGGAAGATGACAATGAACTTACCCAGACAGATACTCCTATTGGGACACCACCTTCTGTGGTTGACAGACCACTTGATGTTCAGCAACCCCATACTAGCACTTATAATCTTAGATCTAGACCTCTCGTTTCAACCGTGCACTCACCACATGTCCATTGGCTAGATGATAACGAGGTTATCCCTCAAGATGATAGTTTGTCACATGCAGTTTCATCTGTTCCTGATCCTCAGTCAGAGCCAGAGTTGTATAGTGCTCTGGATGAGCTAGGTGTAGATATCCGCAGAATTTACAATTAAGTGCACTCTGCAGTTATTCTGTTTTGTTTTGCAAAATTCATTTGCAGTATTTCCACCACATGTGTCTTATTATTACCAATATATATATATATATATATATATATATATATATATATATATATATATATATATATATATATATATATATATATGTATGATCATGTTTTCTCAATTTTATTTTGTACAAATTAAATGCCATTGTTAAGTCTACTGCCATTTGTAATTTTTTTTACAGTGCTTGTCATAAAGATTTCATTAATGTTCTAGCAACCACATTGAGGCCAGTGAATCCTGACTGCTATCACGCAGATGTTAGTCTTCTTGTTCCAGGTCTTGTATATAACTTGTAAATATATTGCAAATTAAATATATTGTACATTGGTCTTGTAAATATATATATTGTACAAAAAAAAAAAAAAAATCATTATCTAATCTTAAAATTCATTTGTGGTTGTTAGGTCAGAATTTTGTTCATTAATGTAATAATTGTTTCATTTTGTATTGTTTCAAGCACATGCCATTGACACATGTTAATAATTTTGTTTAGGCAATACCTTGAGTTGTATTGTTCATTCTGACAAGTAGACATACACATGTTCTTCATACTAAGGTTGAATCAAAGCATTGTTACCATGATTTTCAGCTATTATGTTCAAAATTTTTTTTTGGTGCATATGCCAAGATGCTAGTATTACGCACACCTGATCTATTTTCAATGTTTATTATGCAATTTTCACATGTAAGCCATTATTGAATGCCACCGAGGTCCTTTCAGTATCATTGTAACTTTATAGCTAGCCAGAGCTTGTCGACAAGGGACGTCGACTTGGTAGCGTGTCCGAGCGGTGTTATATTCAAATTCCCCGCCAGTTGGAACATAACCAATCACAGCCGAGTAGGCCTCTGACGTCATGCCAGATTCTCAGCCACCAGCCATGCTTGCGGTAGTCAGTCAGCTCCACAGACCCACAGTAGTGAGGACCTCGGCTGGCCAGATATATATCTTGTTGCCTTAGCCAATAAATCAACGAACCAACATCTGTGTCTACATTCAACCCCCACACAAGGCAAAGAATAATTGAGATTGAAAGTTAGGCTAGAAAATGCAAATATAGCAATTCTTTCTGCAATAATATTGCACTACTAATGTATTCAGGATCTTATATCTAGATGCAATGTACCTACTGGTTAACTGTAATAATCATCTAGGTTCAAAGGACCATAACTTGTGTGGTAAAAACTCCAGGCAGTATATCTCCTTTAAATTGACTTCAATAAAATAAAGTTTATCTTATTTTTCTTAGTAAGTAAGAAATTGATTGAGTGGACTGTATGTACTTGTTAAAACTGCCTGAAATTAATCTCACATAAATTGGAGGGACAATTTGTAGCTTAAACCACTTTATAATGGCTCCTTCTTAAACTAAAAATTGTTTACCTTGATTGAATTATTGTAATTTTATATCATACCACATATGGTGGTCTAATCTACTATTATTTCAACAATTAATACTAGTTATGAATACTACTACTACAATATAACAAAGGTCTTAGCTGGACTTGTTGTATTGGCCCTGCTAAGGCTGTGTCATGGTAGCATCAAATGGGTGTGGCCCTGTGCCTCATGGTGGCACGTAATGGCGGCTGTGGGAGGCCTACAAGGCTGGCATACAGCTAGGTACAATATGTTTATAGTTCAACACTCTGCTCAGCTACTTGCTGCTCCAAGTCAAAATTTACCTGTTTGGGATACAAGGAGTTAATAACAGTTCCCTAAATATATCAATTACAGGTATAACATGAAATATGAAGGCTGTAAAATGGGGTACACGTACATTTGTGCGGTGTTTTCCATATATCATAACCGCCTTTACCCTGTAAATGATTAAAATGTGTACACAATAAATCAAAAACAGATACTTGGTAAGACGGATACAATTGTTGCTGTAGCTGTTGATAGGCTGTGTAGCTGGTTGTTGACACGTAAAATAGGTGTCTAGGTGTTAAACCAGCTTCTGGAGCCATACATGCAGCGTAGGGCTGCTTTGTTATTGTTTTGTGTGCTAGCGTCTGTCCGTGAGTGACGCTCGCCTCCCTTGTTGTTCCAATATTGTGGTTCTACTTCTAAGTTAATTCTACATTAACAAGGGAATCAAGCTATATTTTGGTGTTAGTAATTATATTCAGTCTTATTGAACACTTTTTTATTATCAATTTAGACATTAAACTGTGTATGAACAGTGTTTAATAATGTAAATATACGGTGTCGTCGATGACGTCACGGAGTCTCCCATTCTCTAATTTTATGAGGATACTGACTAAGGGAAGACTATGCTATTTGTGTATGTGTGTGTCGGTTTCCCGACATCTCTGACAATGAAGTTCTCTGATGATGAAGTTCTCTGGCAACGAAGTTCTCTGATGATAAAGTTCTCTGACGATGAAGTTCTCTGACGATGAAGTTCCTCTGATGATGAAGTTCTCTTATGAATGAAGTTCTCTGACGAGAAGTTCTCTGATGATGAAGTTCTCTGATGATGAAGTTCTCTGATGATGAAGTTCTCTGACGATTAAGTTCTCTGATGATGAAGTTCTCTGACGATGATGTTCTCTGACGATGAAGTCTCTGACGATGAAGTTCTCTGATGATGAAGTTCTCTGACGATGAAGTTCGCTGATGATGAAGTTCTCTGACGATGAAGTTCTCTTACGATGAAGTTCTCTTACGATGAAGTTCTCTGATGATGAAGTTCCCTGACGATGAATTTCTCTGACGATGAAGTTCTCTGATGATGAAGTTCCCTGACGATGAAGTTCTCTGACGATGTTCTCTGGCGATGAATTTCTCTGATGATGAATTTCTCTGATGATGAAGTTCTCTGATGATGAAGTTTCCTCCTGATGAAATTCTCTGATGATGAAGTTCTCTGACGATGAAGTTCTCTGATGATGTTCACTGGCGATGAATTCTCTGATGATGAATTTCTCTGATGATGAAGTTCTCTGATGATGAAGTTCTCTGATGATGAAGTTCTCTGATGATGTTCTCTGGCGATGAAGTTCTCTGATGATGAATTTCGTTGATGATGAACATCTCTGACGATGAAGTCTCTGGCGGTGAATTTCTCTGATGATGAAGTTCTCTGACGATGAAGTTCTCTAATGATAAGTTCTCTGATGATGATGTTCTCTGTCGATGAAGTTCTCTGACGATGAAGTTCTCTGATGATGAAGTTCTCTGGCAATGAAGTTATCTGACGATGAAGTTCTCTGATGATGAAGTTCTCTGACGATGAAGTTCTCTGCCGATGATGTTCTCTGATGATGAAGTTCTCTGATGATGAAGTTCTCTGACGATGAAGTTCTCTGATGATGAAGTTCTCTGACGATGAATTCTCTGACGATGAAGTTCTCTGACGATGAAGTTCTCTGATAATGAAGTTATCTGATGATGAAGTTCTCTGACGATCAAGTTCTCTGACGATGATGTTCTCTGATGATGAAGTTTCTGACAATAAAGTTCTCTGACGATGAAGTTCTCTGACGATGATGTTCTCCGATGACGAAGTTCTCTGACGATGAAGTTCTTTGATGATGAAGTTCTTTGATGATGAAGTTCTCTGACGATGAAGTTCTCTGATAATGAAGTGCTCTGATGATTATGATCTCTAACGATGAAGTTCTCTGACGACGAAGTTCTCTGATGGTGTAATTCTCTGATAATGTTCTCTAACGAAGTTCTCTGACGATGAAGTTATCTGATGATGAAATTTCTGACGATGAAGTTCTCTAACGATAAAGATCTCTGACAATGAAGTTCCATGATGATGAAGTTCCCTGATGATGAAGTTTTCTGATGATGAAGTTCTCTGATGATGAAGTTCTCTGGCGGTGAAGTTCTCTGATGATGAAATTCTCTGATGATGAAGTTCTCTGACGATTAAGTTCTCTGATGATGAAGTTCTCTGACGATGAAGTTCTCTGCCGATGAAGTTCCCTGACGA
This sequence comes from Procambarus virginalis, assembly GCA_020271785.1. Classification (NCBI taxonomy): domain Eukaryota; kingdom Metazoa; phylum Arthropoda; class Malacostraca; order Decapoda; family Cambaridae; genus Procambarus; species Procambarus virginalis. The sequence continues at coordinate 32,741,297 of WNGS01164437.1, read as the reverse complement.
TGAAGTTCTCTGACGATGTTCTCGGGCGATGAATTTCTCTGATGATGAATTTCTCTGATGATGACGTTCTCTGATGATGAAGTTCCTCCTGATGAAATTCTCTGATGATGAAGTTCTCTGACGATGAAGTTCTCTGATGATGTTCACTGGCGATGAATTTCTCTGATGATGAATTTCTCTGATGATGAAGTTCTCTGATGATGAAGTTCTCTGATGATGAAGTTCTCTGATGGTGTTCTCTGGCGATGAAGTTCTCTGATGATGAATTTCGTTGATGATGAACATCTCTGACGATGAAGTTCTCTGGCGGTGAATTTCTCTGATGATGAAGTTCTCTGACGATGAAGTTCTCTAATGATTAAGTTCTCTGATGATGATGTTCTCTGACGATGAAGTTCTCTGACGATGAAGTTCTCTGATGATGAAGTTCTCTGGCAATGAAGTTCTTGACGATGAAGTTCTCTGATGATGAAGTTCTCTGACGATGAAGTTCTCTGCCGATGATGTTCTCTGATGATGAAGTTCTCTGATGATGAAGTTCTCTGACGATGAAGTTCTTGATGATGAAGTTCTCTGACGATGAATTTCTCTGACGATGAAGTTCTCTGACGATGAAGTTCTCTGATAATGAAGTTATATGATGATGAAGTTCTCTGACGATGAAGTTCTCTGACGATGATGTTCTCTGATGATGAAGTCTCTGACAATAAAGTTCTCTAACGATGATGTTCTCTGATGATGAAGTTCTCTGACAATGAAGTTCTCTGACGATGAAGTTCTCTGACGATGAAGTTCTCTGACGATGAAGTTCTCTGCGATGAAGTTCCCTGACGATGAAGTTCTCTGACGATGTTCTCGGGCGATGAATTCTCTGATGATGAATTTCTCTGATGATGACGTTCTCTGATGATGAAGTTTCTCCTGATGAAATTCTCTGATGATGAAGTTCTCCGATGATGAAGTTCTATGATGGGTTCTCTGGCGATGAAGTTCTCTGATGATGAATTTCGTTGATGATGAACATCTCTGAAGATGAAGTTCTCTGGCGGTGAATTTCTCTGATGATGAAGTTCTCTGACGATGAAGTTCTCTAATGATTAAGTTCTCTGATGATGATGTTCTCTGACGATGNACATTCGTCCTGTTTAGCATTTTAGTCAATATAGTCCCGAAGGTGCGTTGAGTATTGCGTGTCTCAAGATCGTCAAAGGGCTTCTGCAATGTTGAAGGATCTAGTATTTCAGTTAATTCCGGCCTACCACTTTCTTGAGGAAGTGTTACTTCAGAACTAGGTTCCCAATTAGGTGTTTCTAGGTCAGGTGGACCTCAACTGTTTTTTTCTTTACACATACACCCTCCCTTCCAGGAAGCAGCCCATAGCAGCTGTCTAACTCTCAGGTATCTGTTTACTGCTAGATGAACAGGAGCATCAGGGTGAAAAAATACTCTGCCCATTAGTTTCCGCCTCTACTGGGGGATTGAACCCGGACTCTTAGGATTATGAATCTCGAGCGCTGTCTGCTCAGCTGTAAGGCCCCCAAGTCTGTGACATACAATATGTGTTTTATATATTACTGATTTATTGCAATGGTTTATATATTGATCAAGAGGATCTGGTTTGAAGGACCATATAATATGTAGGGAAATCTACTAGTGATTGATTTGATTATTCAAGAAAGTGTATTTAATATGATTTATTATTTATGATCAGACTATATTTTATAATTTATTTTCACCAGTACACTCTCTTCACACATTTTTCTTTGGGGGGGGGGGAGTGTTCATATTTTAATCTTACCATGATTAAATGGTAGATTTAATTAGTAACGGATTAAGTTACACTCCTACTGGTAAGTTAAATTTTTAAATTGCCTCAGCTGTTTCAGTAGTGATGGCTGGTCATTCAACTTATACTTGGTCTACCACATTTGGTATACTCTAAACCTATATTAATGGCAGCAGTTGGTCCGTGGGTCGGTACAGCTCACTAACATATCATGTGGTCACATTCACCTGCCAAAGTAATACACCATAATATCTGATGAGTAAATATAAATACAGGTGTTGCAATGAACTTAAATTGTTATAATACCTTACCTGATAAATATAATATAATATAATAATACTGACTACCCTTGTGGGTGGTGTCTCCCGTAGCATACCACTAACATTGGCCAATAATTAGTGTAATAGAAATACCGAAAGCTGTGTGAGGCCCGCTCTGGTCAGGCGCAATTATCAACAACAACTCTTCTGTGGTAAAAACTCCAGGCAGTATATCTCCTTTTAATTGACTTCAATAAATTAAAGTTTATCTTATTTTTTCTTAGTAGGTAAGAAATTGAGTGGACTGTATGTACTTGTTAAAACTGCCTGAAATTAATCTCACACAATTGGAGGGACAATTTGTAGCTTAAACCACTTTGTAATGGCTCCTTCTTAAACTACAATTGTTTACCTAAGTTTAATTATTGTAATATTTTATCATACCACATATGGTGGTCTAATCTACTATTATTTCAATAATTATTACTAGTTATGAATACTACTACTACAATAACTAGAATGGCCTTATCTGAGCCTGTAGTAAGGGCCTGCTAAGGCTGTGTCATGTAGCATCTATGTGGGTGTGGCCCTGTGCCTCATGGTGCCAATGGCGGCTGTGGAGGCCTACAAGGCTGGCAACAGCTAGGTACATGTGCATAGTTCTACTGCTCAGCTACTTGCTGTTCCAAGTCACAATTTACCTGTTTGGGATGCAAAGAGTTAGTACTTTATCTGTTCCCTATCATACAGGTATAACATGGTATGTGAGGGCTGTAAAATGGGGTACACGTACATTTTTGGGTGTTTCCATATATCATAACCGACTTACTTTAATGATTTTAAAAGTGCACACAATAATAAAACAATACTTGGTAAGCCGGATACAATCGTTGTTGTAGTTGTTGATAGGCTGTGTGGCTGGTTGTTGACACGTAAATAGGTGTCTAGGTGTTAAACCAACTCTGGAGCCATGTGCAGCGTAGGCTGCGTTTGTTATTGTTTTCGTGTGAGCGTGGCGTCTGTAAGAGACGCTCTGCCTCCCTTGTTCCAATATTGTGGTTCTACTTCTAAGTTAAATTTACGTTAACAAGGGAATCAAGCTATATTTTGGTGTTAATAATTATATTCAGTCTTATTGAACACTTTTTTATTCAATTTAGACATTAAACTGTTGTATGAACAGTGGTTTAATAATGTAAATATACGGCGACGTCGATGACGTCACGGAGTCTCCCATTCTCTAATTTTAAGAGGATACTGTTAAGGGAAGACTATACTATTTGTGTATGAGTGTGTCGGTTTCCCGACATAATTCCGGGGGGGAAGAACACGGGTCGAAGTCCCGGTAAGGACTGCGATCACTTTATTCTTCTCCTTCAGAATTATAATGCTGCTTTAATTTGAGTTTACATTGTTGAGCTGCAGTCCTTTGGGGACGTATGTCCCGTACTGGCGTATCGGGTGCTGGAAGTCGCTGTACGTCTTCGTTCCTGGCCAGTTCTAAAGGAACTAATTTCTCTAAAGTTTTGAGAGTAGTGTTGCCTCGGCATTTCACTTTCACTATTCTCAAGATGCCCTGGCTGTCTGGATGAACAGAGACTATTTGACCTAAAGGCCACTCTGAGCGTGGTCCATCACTATCCACCAGAACTATGTCACCAGGGTTCAAGTTAATTCTGTTGTAGGGGTTGTTTGCCCCGTAATGATACTCTCTCAGAGCTGTAAGGTATTCTCGAGTCCATACGTCATTCCACCGACTTATCACCCTTGATAGATGTTTGAAACGTTGAACCAAATCACTCTCTTGGACATATGAAGGATCCTCTGGTTCCTCGTCCGTAAGGGACACAAGTGTTTTGAGAGGTCTACCATACATCAAATGAGCTGGACTTAATGGTTCACGCTGCAAAACATCATCAGAGAGGTAGGTAAGTGGTCGGTTATTGACTCGTGCTTCTATCTCTATGACTACTGTTTGAAGCTCCTGCAGGTCAATCTTTTGGCGGTGTAGGGTTTTCCGTAGAGAACGTTTTACCGTACCAACCATGCGTTCATAGAAGCCTCCGTGCCATGGTGCTCTGGGAGGTATGAATTTCCAATGGCACTGCCGTTGATTTAGGGCTGTGCGTACCTTTGGTGTGTCCAGATTTTCCTCAGACATGCTTCTCCTGCCACTAAGTTGGACCCATTGTCTGAGATCATTAACTTAGGACAGGATCTACGTGAAGCAAACCTGCGGAAAGCCTGTAAGAATGCTTCGGCACTCATATCGGGAGTCACTTCTAGATGGACTGCCCTTGTTGTGGCACAAGTAAAAAGACAGATGTAAGCTTTTACTGGTTTCTTGTCTTTAGTGCCTGTAAGTGTTAGTGCTCCTGTGAAATCTACTCCTGTAGTCTCAAAGGGACGAATATGTACGACTCGTTCCTTCGGAAGTGGAGGAGGGCCAGGATATGGACACACTCTGGCATCGTATCTCCGGCAAACAACACAGGATTTGATTATTGATTTTACTGTCTGTCTACCTTGGGGTAGCCAGTACTGTTGTCTTAAGTCTGTGAGAGTATCTAATACCCCACCATGCAGAGTGCAGTATTTGTGTATATGTAACACAATTAGTTTGCTTACTATGTGGTGACGAGGGAGCAATATTGGATTTTTTGCTTCCAAATCTATGTCAGCGTGCTGTAAGCGGCCTCCGCATCTGATTATGTTATAATTGTCAGTGTCTAACCAGAGACCCAGATCACGTTGTAGCTTCTTTGGAACATTGTCAAATTCTGTCCCGAATGTGTCGATCTGAGCTCTTTTGACCCAATACCTTAGGGCATTAGGGAATTTATGCTTGATTCCTATTTTCTTTAGAAAATCAAACACTACTTGGGTGACACCTATAAGTTTGTTCAGTTCAGAGTACCGAGTAGGATCAATTACCAAAGTCCGAGGTGGTTCTGGGTTCTCAGTGGGAACAGTAACATTGGTCACAATGACTTGTGGCTTTTGTTCAGGCCACTGGTCGCTGATTAGCCACTGAGGTCCATTGAACCACATCTCTGCCTTTGTTAATTGCCGTAAAGTCAGTCCTCGGGAGAGATAGTCAGCTGGATTCTCTTTTGTGGGTACATATCTTAGTTTATACCCTGCTGACAACTCTCGTATTTCCTTAACGCGGTTACTCACGTAAGGATTCTTACTGTTATTGTTCTTAACCCACTGTAGCACTGCCTCATTATCTGACCAAACTACTGTTTCTTTAAAGTGGATGTGGCGTAAGGCCTTGATCAAATAATGAGCCAATCTTACTCCTAACAGTAAGGCTAATTCCAGTTGTGGCAGTGATTTTTCTTCAGTTGTGGCAGTGATCTTTTCTTTAAAGGTGCCACTCTGGCCTTTGATGTGAGCAAATTGGCTTGCCCATTTGTGACCAGGTAAGCTACTGTTCCATAAGCCTTTCCTGAGGCATCACAGAATACATGTAGCTTAATTGGTTCCTTTTCATTTACTACTGTGTTCCTGGGGAACTTGACAGACTCTAGGGTACTTAAATCTTTTACTAAACCTTGCCATTTTTCTTGTAGAGCAGGTGTTAGAAGATCATCCCAGCCTATCTTTTGTTGCCAACATTCCTGTATTATCAACTTCCCATTAATCAGTACTGGGCTTAATAGTCCTAATGGGTCGAAGGGTTTGCTGACTTGTGATAGTAATTTTCTCATTGTTAAGTTAGTGGTATCAGGCTCCACTGACTTGATTGTCAACTGATCTGTTGTCGTGTTCCATTCGACACCTAGTACCTTTGTCATCTCGGGTACCTGGTAATCGGGAAATTCAGTTGAGATCAGTTGATTTAATTTTTCATTGTTAGAGACCCAAGATTGGAGAGGCATATTGGCTCCCATTAATTCTCGATTGGCCTCATGGTATATGTCCAACAGTTTACTTTCACTGTTGGTTGTACCTTGAAAATTATCCACATACAGGTTTTTGCTAATTTCCGTCTTGTTTGGGCTATTGGACTTCTTCAAGTGCGTATCCAAGGTAGCTTGGAGCAGAAAAGGAGATGACGTGGCGCCAAAAAGGACAGAGGCAAACCGGTAAGTGATTAATTCACTGTTCGGATCGTTAGGATCCTTAATCCATAGGAACTTTGTGTAGTTCCGGTCTTCTTCTTGAAGACCTACCCTAAGGAATGCCTTGCTGATGTCGGCCGTATATGCATAAGTCCCAATACGGAACTTTAACAGCACGTCGTAAAGCCTTTGTGTTAGGCTAGGGCCAGTTTGAAGACAGTCGTTTAACGAAACACTACTCGGCCTCATTTTAGCACTGCAATTAAATACTATCCGTAATGGGGTAGTTGCAGAATTCTTCTGTACACAATGATGTGGTAAGTAGTGACCTTCCTTTGGGTTATCATTTGTAACAACTTCGATAAATTTGTCATCGAGTTGCTTCTGTATTATTTCATGGTACAACTTCAAGTTCTCAGGTTGTCTTTGTAAGCGCAACACCTGTGATCTCAATTGGTTTTGTGCCATAAAATGGTTGACGGGTAGCTGAGGGTGATTCAGCTTCCATGGTAACCTGACCCAGTATTGATTATCTCTGTATATAACTGAGTCCAGGTATTGTTTGTAAGTCCAGTCATCATCTGGGCTAGGTTGTTCAGGGACAATGCCGAGAGTTGCCAGGTCCCATAACTTGTGTACAGGGGGATCAAGCTCTTCCTCGGACATGTCTCTGAGTTGCAGTGGAGACTGGTCTCCTAGTCATGCAACCATTACTGGGTTGGCATGTTGGTGTTCTACAGGTGCGGGTTGGTTTAGCCGTAATACAGGGCCTGTTAGCAAATAGCCACCTGCAGATGGTAACACGTTCATACCGTGTTTGTATTCCTTTCCTTTGATAAACTTATGGTAGACATCTGATCCCATAAGGATTCCAATATTGGAAAGGTTGTCTGATGTGATTTTATCAGCCAAATGAATTCCCTTTTTTTCTAGGAATTTGGCTGTTGTCCCCAGACCATATACATACAGATCTGTTGGGAATCTATCTACTACTAGAGCTTGTACATTTTGTTCGTAACCTCCTAATCGTACTTTGGGTTGTACTACCTTGAAAACTCGGGCTCCTGAGTCAGTCAGGAATCCTGCTATGTTTATTCGTGTCTCCTCTACAGGTGTAAGTTTCAGGGTATCTACCAACTCTTTGGATATAAAGGTCAATTGGGACCCTTGATCAAATAATCCACGTACGGTGGCTTTGTTCTCTCCATTTCTAATGATCAATCGTGCAGTAGGTAGAGCTGATTTATGTTTAGACCTTGTTGAGAAAACACTTATGTCAGGTAGCACAGTACAAAGCTGTACTGAGGTGTTAGTTCCTTCCTCCTCCTGTGGTTTGGCAGACTTTGTACTTGAATCCCCACAAAGTGCTGTATGGTGTTGACCCTTATGGCACCTATAACAGGTGCGTATTGTTGATGTGCAGCTGTCGGGATGATGTTCCCTTATACACTTGGTACATCTATGTAACTCCTTGAGTCGTTTTATGCGTGTTGCACGATCGGGGAAACGTCTGCAATTGTACATGGAATGTGATTGTTCACAGAACAGACATGGTCTCCAGACGTTAACAGTATCTTGAGGAGTCACCGATTTGGGTGACGCGTTACCTGTAGGTTTGGAGGTACCAACTGCGTATGTGCCCACACTGCCTTGTCTCCACTTTGGAGAGGGAGAAGTTGTTTTAGATTTGTTTGGAGTACTGTTTGTACTCTGTTGTTTACTATTAGTAGTAGACGAAGGTTTAGATGTCGCCTTTTCATCTGGGATAACTCTTTCTCGTTCTATGATGGTTTGTAACCCCTTTGTAATCTCTGTTACTGTCAGATATGACTTTCCATACAACACAAATAGCTTATCCAGGATGTCCCTGGGTAATTTGCGTGTCATATGGACTTGGATTATCCAGTCTGATGCATCCAAGTCCACTTTATTTTAAGTGCCTTAAGCAAAGACTCAAGCTCCAATCTAAAGGCTTGGAGTGAGACTGCTGTATTATTTGGATGTTTAATATCTAACAGCTTCTGGGTTAGAATTCTGATAGTCCTTTCAGGTTTCGCATAGTTTTCTTTGAGTAGTTGTACAGCATTGTCATAATCGTCATCTGTGTGATTCAGATTACAGACTACCTGAAAGGCTTCATCCTTCAAGACACTCTGTAAATACGTAAACTTTGTCGTCTTTGGTACATTGACATTAGAATCCACAGAATCGACAAATTTGCTCCAGAAATTGTCCCAATTCTCGTCCTCTGTTCCAGAAAAAGTTGGGAGACTGAGTGATGGTAATTTGACTTCTGGTGCTGTCTGATTCTGGGTAGTTGTAGCTGCAATATTTATATTGGCCTTATGGGCGTCTATCAAATCGTCATAGCGTTGTATTTTTTCAAACATTGCATCTTCATAATCAGAGTGTTCTTGGAGAATGTTGTTCATCGTATCTTCATCAATACTGTTAACGTTAAGTAAATCTTGATACTGTTTCATTTGTTGCAACACACGGTCATATTTGTTCCGTGTAAGCTTAAGATAGTTTTCCAGTGCTGCATAATTAACTGGAGTTTGATTACTCATGTCTTCACATTTGTTAATCTGCCTTGTGAGATGTCCCTTTAAGGCCTTAAGGGTTAATTTTACATTTTGGAGTGTAGACATCTTGGAAGTACTTGCTAGTCGTATGGACTTTAACTATTTGGCACTTGAATTAATAAAGCAACTAGTTTCCGAACTAGAGCTGTTTATCATTTAAAAAATATACTACTGTATAATCATACACGCTATAATTTGAGTGGTAAGCCTGTATCAATGCTGGTATTCCGCAAGCTAGCCCGTCATTATCACTCTTGGTTGGTACAGAGACACAGGTTAACACTCAAAGGTGAAATGATTATAGTTAAATTATACCTATAATTATATTAATATCAGGTTGACAACACAACTCGGGTTGTCATGAATACTGCATAAAAATATGTACTTGCTAGGTTGTAATATATGTTCAACTCTAGACAAGTGTAAAAAATTCTTACCCTTACACCAGGTTAGCACAATAAATTAAACTAGGTTGCTGTACAACACCAGCCTAAAATGTCCTACCCTTGTGCAAGAATTTGCTGTAAACAATGTGGTATGCAGTATGTAATGGTGCAATATTAAAATAATGGTTTATACTTAAATTACAAAAACATTTATAAGTAACTTATAAGTAAAGTAGCCTCTTATCAACCTCTTGTAATGAAAAAGGCACAATAGTTCTTTGGCATAGGCCTCAGAACAATAATAGTGCTTTGTTGTAGTTTTGTTTGCTATGAGATTGAAAAGTTAGGCTAGAAATTGTAAATATAGCAATGTCTTTCTGCTATAATATTGCACTACTAATGTATATCAGGATTTTATATCTAGATGCAATGTACCTACTGTTTAACTGTAATAATCATCTAGGTTCAAAGGACCATAATTTATGTGGTAAAAACTCCAGGCAGTATATCTCCTTTTAATTGACTTCAATAAATTAAAGTTTATCTTATTTTTTCTTAGTAGGTAAGAAATTGAGTGGACTGTATGTACTTGTTAAAACTGCCTGAAATTAATCTCACACAAATTGGAGGGACAATTTGTAGCTTAAACCACTTTATAATGGCTCCTTCTTAAACTACAATTGTTTACCTAAGTTTAATTATTGTAATATTTTATCATACCACATATGGTGGTCTAATCTACTATTATTTCAATAATTATTACTAGTTATGAATACTACTACTACAATATAACTAGAATGGCCTTATCTGAGCCTGTAGTAAGGGCCTGCTAAGGCTGTGTCATGTAGCATCTATGTGGGTGTGGCTCTGTGCCTCATGGTGCCAATGGCGGCTGTAGAGGCCTACAAGGCTGGCAACAGCTAAGTACATGTGCATAGTTCTACTGCTCAGCTACTTGCTGTTCCAAGTCACAATTTTACCTGTATGGGATGCAAAGAGTTAATATCTGTTCCCTGAACATATCTATACAGGTATAACATGTTATGTGAGGGCTGTAAAATGGGGTACACGTACGTTTTTGGGGTGTTTCCCATATATCATAACCGACTTACTGTAAATGATTTTAAAATGTGTACACAATAAATAAAAACAGATACTTGGTAAGCCGGATACAATCGTTGTTGTAGTTGTTGATAGGCTGTGTGGCTGGTTGTTGACACGTAAATAGGTGTCTAGGTGTTACACCAGCTCTGGAGCCATGTGTGCAGCGTAAGGCTGCGTTTGTTATTGTTTTCGTGTGAGCGTGGCGTCTGTAAGAGACGCTCTGCCTCCCTTGTTCCAATATTGTGGTTCTACTTCTAAGTTAAATTTACGTTAACAAGAGAGTCAAGTTATATTTTGGTGTTAATAATTATATTCAGTCTTATTGAACACTTTTTTATTCAATTTAGACATTAAACTGTTGTATGGACAGTGGTTTAATAATGTAAATATACGTCGACGTCGATGACGTCACAGAGTCTCCCATTCTCTAATTTTAAGAGGATACTGTTTAAGGGAAGACTATACTATTTGTGTATGAGTGTGTCTGTTTCCCGACACCTTCTGCTTGTGTATACAATGGCCACCTCCTTCCTCCTCCTCTGGCCATGTCCAAAACCATTTGTTTATATTTTGAGATTCGGGAGGAAGAATGGGTTTAAGGTCAAATCTAACTATTTATTATGTATTTAATTTCGTAGATTCATTTCATTGTGTTACCATCCCTGAGACAGGTGGATTTAATATTAAATGAATCAGAAACGTTTGAGAACGAGATGCAGACTGTCTCATGGTATATAAACACTGTTTTCTGCAACTTTTTTATGACTAATATATTTTATTCTACTTGATCTAATGCAAATTAACATCATCTTATGGCTCTTATTTTAGAGCTTTATATTTGATGTGGGAATTTCCCACACAGGTTGAGTTTTGCTGGGTTATCAGCCATATTGGTATTTCCTTAAATGAGCATGCAGACGATGCTGTTAAGGAGGCTATTCCCATTTGTCCTATTTCCCCAAAACGTATTCCCTATTCCTATTTCAAACCAGTCATTCATTCCTCGATCCATGCCCATTTGCAGAGTCGTTGGTCTTCTGTTACTGGCAATAAAATGTGTCCTTTTAATGGTATAGCATGTCCACTTGGCCTTTCTCCTACCACTGTAACTGGCGGTGGGAAACGGTACTGGCGAGGTTACGTATTGGCTATACACGTTAACTCACGGGCACTTAATGGAGCGCCGTCCAGATCCTTATTATCAAAGCTGGACTGTCCCTTTTATGGTCGTGCATATGTTTGTTGAATGTCCTGAATTCCAGGATGTGTGCGAGTCTTGCCTCTTGACTGTCCCTCGATAGAATCCTTGGTGAATCAAATATATATGATATCACTCACATTATGCGCTTTTGTTCTGGTTTTGGCATCCCTAGTGATATTTAGCGCCTTTTGAATGTCCTGCGACTTTAATGATGCTACATAGTTTCCTCCTTGCTTGGCGTCTTCTTTTGATAATTACTTACTTGAAAGCCAGGTACAACAACCTTCCAGTGCTTGAGTTTTATGTACATTACCTAAGCAACCATGAATTTCCCTCTTTGAGGAGACATGCCTTGAAACACCCCATTTACCAGGCCTCGCACAAAAATTCCCCTCAAAACTCAAGTGATCAAAGCTCTCTAGTGATAAAGATTAACAATTAAGCTCTGGCAATGAAGTCCTCTGACGAGGAAGCTCTCCAGTGATGAACCTCTTCGGCGATGAACCTCTATGCTGATGAAACTGGCAATAAAGTTCTTTGGCGATGAAGTTCTTTGGATATGAAATATCAGTGATGAATCTGACGATGAAGTTCTCTGACGATGAAGTTCTCTGAAGATGAAGTTATCTGATGATGAAGTTCTCTGACGATGAAGTTCTCTGACGATGATGTTCTCTGATGATGAAGTTCTCTGACAATAAAGTTCTCTGACGATGATGTTCTCTGAAGATGAAGTTCTCTGACAATGAAGTTCTCTGACGATGAAGTTCTCTGACGATGAAGTTCTCTGACGATGATGTTCTCCGATGACGAAATTCTCTGACAATGAAGTTCTCTGACGATGAAGTTCTTTGATGATGAAGTTCTTTGATGATGAAGTTCTCTGACGATGAAGTTCTCTGACAATGAAGGGCTCTGATGATGAAGATCTCTAACGATGAAGTTCTCTGACGACGAAGTTCTCTGATGGTGTAATTCTCTGATAATGTTCTCTAACGAAGTTCTCTGACGATGAAGTTATCTGACGATGAAGTTTTCTGACGATGAAGTTCTCTAACGATAAAGTTCTCTGACAATGAAGTTCCTTGATGATGAAGTTCCCTGATGATGAAGTTTTCTGATGATGAAGTTCTCTGATGATGAAGTTCCCTGATGATGAAGTTTTCTGATGATGAAGTTCTCTGGTGATGAAGTTCCCTGATGATGATGTTTTCTGATGATGAAGTTCTCTGACGATGAAGTTCCCTGATGATGAAGTTCTCTGATGATGAAGTTCTCTGACGATGAAATTGTCTGGCGATGAAGTTCTCTGACGCTGAAGTTCTCTGACGATGAAGTTCTCTGATGATGAAGTTCTCTGACGATGAAGTTCTCTGATAATGAAGTTCTCTAACGATGAAGTTCTCTGACGCTGAAGTTCTCTGACGCCGAAGTTCTCTGACAATGAAGTTCTCTGATGATGAAGTTCTCTGACGCTGAAGTTCTCTGATGATGAAGTTCTCTGACGGTGAAGTTCTCTGACGATGAAGTTCTCTGACACTGAAGTTCTCTGACGATGAAGTTCTCTGATGATGAAGTTCTCTGGCGCTGAAGTTCTCTGACGATGAAGTTCTCTGACGCTGAAGTTCTCTGACGATGAAGTTCTCTGATGCTGAAGTTCTCTGACAATGAAGTTCACTGATGATGAAGTTCTCTGATGATGAAGTTCTCTGACGATGAAGTTCTCTGATGATGAAGTTTTCTGACGATGAAGTTCTCTGACGCTGAAGTTCTCTGACGCCGAAGTTCTCTGACGATGAAGTTCTCTGATGATGAAGTTCTCTGACGCTGAATTTCTCTGATGACGAAGTTCTCTGACGGTGAAGTTCTCTGGCGATGAAGTTCTCTGATGATGAAGTTCTCTGGCAACGAAGTTCTCTGATGAGGAAGTTCTCTGACGATCAAGTTCTCTGACGATGAAGTTCTCTGGCGGTGAAGTTCTCTGATGATGAAGTTCTCTTACGATGAAGTTCTCTGACGAAGAAGTTCTCTGATGACGAAGTTCTCTGATGATGAAGTTCTCTGACGATGAAGTTCTCTGATGATGAAGTTCTCTGGCGATGAAGTTCTCTGACGATGAAGTTCTCTGAAGATGAAGCTATCTGATGATGAAGTTCTCTGACGATGAAGTTCTCTGACGATGATGTTCTCTGATAATGAAGTTACCTGACAATAAAGTTCTCTGACGATGATGTTCTCTGATGATGAAGTTCTCTGACAATGAAGTTCTCTGACGATGAAGTTCTCTGACGATGAAGTTCTCTGACGATGATGTTCTCCGATGACGAAGTTCTCTGACAATGATGTTCTCTGACGATGAAGTTCTTTGATGATGAAGTTCTTTGATGATGAAGTTCTCTGACGATGAAGTTCTCTGACAATGAAGTGCTCTGATGATGAAGATCTCTAACGATGAAGTTCTCTGACGACGAAGTTCTCTGATGGTGTAATTCTCTGATGATGTTCTCTAAAGAAGTTCTCTGACGATGAAGTTATCTGACGAAGAAGTTTTCTGACGATGAAGTTCTCTAACGATAAAGTTCTCTGACAATGAAGTTCCTTGATTATGAAGTTCCCTGATGATGAAGTTTTCTGATGATGAAGTTCTCTGATGATGAAGTTCCCTGATGATGAAGTTTTCTGATGATGAAGTTCTCTGATGATGAAGTTCCCTGATGATGAAGTTTTCTGATGATGAAGTTCTCTGACGATGAAGTTCCCTGATGATGAAGTTCTCTGATGATGAAGTTCTCTGATGATGAAATTCTCTGGCGATGACGTTCTCTGACGCTGAAGTTCTCTGACGATGAAGTTCTCTGATGATGAAGTTCTCTGACGCTGAAGTTCTCTGACGATGAAGTTCTCTGACGCTGAAGTTCTCTGATGATGAAGTTCTCTGACGATGAAGTTCTCTGACGCTGAAGTTCTCTGACGCCGAAGTTCTCTAACGATGAAGTTCTCTGATGATGAAGTTCTCTGACGCTGAAGTTCTCTGATGATGAAGTTCTCTGACGGTGAAGTTCTCTGACGATGAAGTTCTCTGACGATGAAGTTCTCTGACGATGATGTTCTCGATGACGAAGTTCTCTGACAATGATGTTCTCTGACGATGAAGTTCTTTGATGATGAAGTTCTTTGATGATGAAGTTCTCTGACGATGAAGTTCTCTGACAATGAAGTGCTCTGATGATGAAGATCTCTAACGATGAAGTTCTCTGACGACAAGTTCTCTGATGGTGTAATTCTCTGATGATGTTCTCTAAAGAAGTTCTCTGACGATGAAGTTATCTGACGATGAAGTTTCTGACGATGAAGTTCTCTAACGATAAGTTCTCTGACAATGAAGTTCCTTGAATATGAAGTTCCCTGATGATGAAGTTTTCTGATGATGAAGTTCTCTGATGATGAAGTTCCCTGATGATGAAGTTTTCTGATGATGAAGTTCTCTGATGATGAAGTTCCCTGATGATGAAGTTTTCTGATGATGAAGTTCTCTGACGCTGAAGTTCTCTGACTATGAAGTTCTCTGATGATGAAGTTCTCTGATGATGAAGTTCTCTGATGATGAAGTTCTCTGACGCTGAAGTTCTCTGATGATGAAGTTCTCTGACAATGAAGTTCACTGATGGTGAAGTTCTCTGATGATGAAGTTCTCTGACGATGAAGTTCTCTGATGATGAAGTTCTCTGACGATGAAGTTCTCTGACGCTGAAGTTCTCTGACGCCGAAGTTCTCTAACGATGAAGTTCTCTGATGATGAGTTCTCTGACGCTGAAGTTCTCTGATGATGAAGTTCTCTGACGGTGAAGTTCTCTGACGATGAATTTCTCTGGCGATGAAGTTCTCTGATGATGAAGTTCTCTGGCAACGAAGTTCTCTGATGATGAAGTTCTCTGACGATGAAGTTCTCTGACGATGAAGTTCTCTGGCGGTGAAGTTCTCTGATGATGAAGTTCTCTTACGATGAAGTTCTCTGACGAAGAAGTTCTCTGATGATGAAGTTCTCTGATGATGAACTTCTCTGACGATGAAGTTCTCTGATGATGAAGTTCTCTGGCGATGAAGTTCTCTGACGATGAAGTTCTCTGATGATGAAGTTCTCTGATGATGAAGTTCTCTGACGATGACGTTCTCTGACGATGAAGTTCTCTGATGATGAAGTTCTCTGACATGAAGTTCTCTGACGATGAAGTTCTCTGATGATGAAGTTCTCTGACATGAAGTTCTCTGACGATGAAGTTCTCTGACGATGAAGTTCTCTGACGATGAAGTTCTCTGATGATGAAGTTCTCTGACAATGAAGTTCTCTGACGATGAAGTTCTCTGATGATGAAGTTTCTCTGATGATGAAGTTCTCTGACGATGAAGTTCTCTGACATGAAGTTCTCTGATGATGAAGTTCTCTGACGATGAAGTTCTCTGCGATGAAGTTCTCTGATGGTGAATTCTCTGATGATATTCTCTGACGAAGTTCTCTGACGATGAAGTTCTCTGACGATGAAGTTTTCTGACGATGAAGTTCTCTGACGATGAAGTTCTCTGACAATGAAGTTCCTTGATGATGAAGTTCTCTGATGATGAAGTTCTCTGATGAAGTTCTCTGATGATGAAGTTCTCTGACGATGAAGTTCTCTGATGATGAAGTTCTCTGACGATGAAGTTCTCTGACGATGAAGTTCTCTGATGATGAAGTCTCTGACGATGAAGTTCTCTGATGATGAAGTTCTCTGACGATGAAGTTCTCTGACGATGAAGTTCTCTGGCGATGACGTTCTCTGACCTGAAGTTCTCTGACGATGAAGTTCTCTGATGATGAAGTTCTCTGACGATGAAGTTCTCTGACGATGAAGTTCTCTGACGATGAAGTTCTGTGACGATGAAGTTCTCTGATGATGAAGTTCTCTGATGATGAAGTTCTCTGACGATGAAGTTCTCTGACGATGAAGTTCTCTGACGATGAAGTTCTCTGCTGACGCTGAAGTTCTCTGACGATGAAGTTCTCTGATGATGAAGTTCTCTGATGATGAAGTTCTCTGATGATGAGTTCTCTGATGATGAAGTTTCTCTGACGCTGAAGTTCTCTGATGATGAAGTTCTCTGATATGAAGTTCTCTGACTCTGAAGTTCTCTGACGATGAAGTTCTCTGACAATGAAGTTCACTGATGATGAAGTTCTCTGATGATGAAGTTCTCTGACACTGAAGTTCTCTGATGATGAAGTTCTGACGATGAAGTTCTCTGACGCTGAAGTTCTCTGACGCCGAGTTCTCTGACGATGAAGTTCTCTGATGATGAAGTTCTCTGACGCTGAATTTCTCTCATGATGAAGTTCTCTGACGGGAAAGTTCTCTGAGGATGAGTTCTCTGGCGATGAAGTTCTCTGATGATGAAGTTCTCTGGCAATGAAGTTCTCTGATGATGAAGTTCTCTGACGATGAAGTTCTCTG
>WNGS01164437.1:32711825-32723419 GCA_020271785.1 Procambarus virginalis | reverse complement strand
CTAGGGAAGGATTAATGGGAAAGTATAGGTCCATTAAAACTGAGACGGGTCAAATAACGGATCAATGACAAGGAGATGAGTAGTATTTTTAACAAATATTTTATATCTGTATTTACTAAAGAAGAACTTAACAATATGCCTTCAGCCAACACAAGTTCTGTGGGTGGGGATGAGGACAGGTTGACTAGTTTAGCAGTTACCAGGGAGATGTAATTAAACAATTAGTAAAAACTAAAACCAAACAAATCCCAGGGCGGATGAAGTGTTTGCCAGGGTGCTTAATGAATGCAAAGAGGAGCTTTCCGAGCCACTGTCTACCATATTTAATAAATCAATAGAGTTAGGCAGAGTGCCAGATTCATGGAAGGTAGCTAATGTGATACCAATTTTTAAGAAAGGAGATAGATCACTTGCGTCAAACTATCGGCCAATTAGCCTAACGTCTATTGTGGGAAAGTTACTTGAATCGATAATTGAAAATACAATTCGTCTTCATCTTGAAAAACATAAATTAATAAATGAGTCGCAACATGGTTTTACAAATGGCCGTTCATGTTTAACAATTTGCTATCTTTTTATTCCAGCATAGTTGAGGCAGTTGAAAGTGGTAAGGATTGTGATGTTGTGTACCTTGACTTTAGCAAAGCTTTTGATACAGTGCCACATGAAAGACTGATTAAAAAGATAGAGGCTCATGGATATGGGGGTGCTATATTAAGCTGGATTAGGGCATGGCTATACCAAAGGAAACAGAGAGTTAATATAAATGGGGTTAAGTCAGAGTGAGATAATGTTGTTAGTAGAGTGCCTCAAGGCTCTGTCCTGGGACCTCTGTTGTTTATAAATATATAAATGATTTAGATTCAGGTTTGAGTAGCAACATTTGCAAATTTGCAGATGATACTAAAATCGGTAGGGAAATTAACACGAAAGAAGACTCGCTATCACTTCAAGTTGATCTAAATAGGATTTTAAAATGGTCAAAGACTGGCAGATGCAGTTAATGCTATAAATGTAAGTTTTGAGGCTAGGTAATGATGATAGAGTACAAGATTCGAACTAGATGGTGTTGAGATGCGAAGGCGGATTGTGAAAGGGATCTGGGAGTTATGATATTAAGAATTTAAAACAAAAAGATCAATGCATGAATGTTCGTAATAAGCAAATAGGACACTCGGATTTATTGATCGAAGCATTAGTAACAAGACACCTGGTGTGGTTCTTCAGCTATATCTTGCTCTGGTTAGGCCACATTTAGATTAGCAGTTCAGTTTTGGTCGCCATACTATAGAATGGATATAAATTCACTTGGACGTGTCCAGCGTAGGATGACAAAGTTAATTTCCCAAATTAGAAATCTTCATATGAAGAAAGATTAATAAAGCTTAAATTGCTTCACTGGAAAGGCGAAGAGTTAGGGGTGACATGATAGAAGTTTACATGTGGATGAATGGACATAACAAAGGGGATATTAATAGGGTATTAAAAGTATCAACACAAGACAGAACACGAAATAATGGGTATAAATTGGATAAGTTAAATTTAGGAAAGACTTGGGTAATACTGGTTCGGTAACGGGGTTGTTGATTTGTGGAACCAATTACCGCGTAACGTGGTGGAGGCGGGATCCCTCGATTGTTTCAAGCGGGTTGGACATGTATATGAGTGGGATTGGGTGGTTATAAATAGCAGCTGCCTCGTATGGGCCAATAGGCCTTCTGCAGTTACCTTTGTTCTTATGTTCTTATGTTCTTATAACAATCTGTGGGTTCAAATCGATCAAAAAATTCAGCAACAATAGCATCAACATTGTTTGCAGATTCCACTGCTACAGTATTAGAAAGCTGAAGTAGCCACAATTTGGTTGAAGTCTTGTAACTGAGCAGGGACTCCTTTGCATTCCTAACAACATGGAATGTAGTAGTGAGCACTGCACTTTTTGACTTAATCTCTGCAGTGAAAGTTCCAATCACTGACATGGCTACCTTTGAAGCATAGGCAGTGGCTTTACCATTGTAGTTCTGAAGCTTTGGGAACTATGTTTTGAATTTCTCATAGTGGCATTCAGCAATGGTGTCAATGTTTGATCCAGTATCAATGAGAACTTTGAGACAAATACCAGCAATGTATACTATAGTCTCTGGGTTGTTTGGAAGATAATTCCATTCTGTGATTGCTTGTATTCCGTATATATATAATCACATTCACTGTCATCTGAGATTGGTTGTAATGACATGTTGTCTTGAATATTATTAACATTCTGGATATGAGGTGCAATATTGCGTTTGCCACCTCGACCCCTATGACCTGATCCTCGTACAGTACTTTTATTCACTGACTGTGGTTTATTTAGTGTGGAACGACACATACCACCAAAATGACCTAGTTTTTCACAGTCATAGCACTTCTCACCATGAGCAGGACAAACAATACCTTGGTGTGGGTAGTCTCCTCCACAATTGTAACATTTATTGTTGACACCCTCTGATGTGGGTCGTTGTGACTGCTCGAGTCTTGTTCCTTGACCCCCAGTTGTGATGTGGTTCTTGGCTCAAATTGCAGCTGGGTTTGTCATGATACCTCCTTTGATCACGGTGTCCTCCCTGAACCTTACGTACCTAATCACTGTTAGTAACACTGGCAGAACCGTTGTTGGCACTGAACTCCTTGACACGTGCAGTATTACACTCCATGACACATGCAGTATTACGCTCCATGATACATGCAGTATCACACTCCATGACACGAGCATCACGTGCAGCATCACACTCCATGGCACGAGCATCACGTGCAGCATCTTCCATTCGACGAGCAATATCCAGTATCTTGGTAAGAGAACTTTCATCAACAAGTTCTAGAGCTCTTCGACGGAGACGTGTAGATGTGCATGTTTCAATTATTTGTGTTTGATTTCTTTGTCAACATCAGCAAACTCACAATGGGCTGCTAAACCCTGCAGACGTGTATGGTATTGATCAACAGTTTCATTAGAGAGTTGTTTGGCTCTCCTGAAATGCATAATTTCCGTAGCAGTGTTTTGTCTTGGTTTGAAATGTTCAGTTAATTTGGCTTTGGCAGTGTCATAATCTTTGTCACCACCAGTGTCTTTTAATGTGTCAAAGATGTCACAAACTCAATCACCTGCATAATGAAGTAGAAAGGCACGCTTTCTTTCAGCACTTTTGATGTCTGATACTATCAACAAATGTTCAAACCTTTTAAGCCATTTGGTCCACCTCTCTGACAGGTTTGCCTGGTCACAGTCAGGATCAAATGCAGGAAACTGAGGTATATTTGCCATTTTTACTGTATAAATGTAAACTTATCACTTAAATGTTCCTCAGAATACTAAACACTTACTGCACTGTATATGTTAGTTAAGAATTCACTGTAATTACTTTTATTTTGCAAAGCACACAAGCATAATAATGCAAAAGTTTACAACAGTGCACAATACAGCAGCAACTGACCTCTTACCTATCCTTGTGTTCATATGGTGTTGTTCCAAACTCACAGCTGCACAGTAGTTGGCACCGCAGTTGGCACAGCAGTTGTCAGCAATGTTGTCTGATGAGTTTTCAGCACCGTCAACACAGAATGAAGAATTGTGTAGCACAGAGCATCGTTTCATACACAAAACATCGGGTTTTGTACACAGCATCAAAGCGTCGTTTTGTACACAGCGTCGGTAGATATCACACAGCTTCAGTCAGCATACAGCTTCAATTAGCACAAAGCTTCAGTCAGCACACAGCTTCAGTCAGCACACAGCTTCAGTTAGCACACAGCCTTGGTAGAACACAGCATTGGGTAGCACACAGCATTGGGTAGCACACAACATCGGTCAGCACACAGCATTGGTAGCACACAGCATTGGTATGGTGCTCACAGACAGCACGACTTCTTCTTCGGGGCGAGACAGCATGCTTCTTCCTCGTGTTTAGAGCTGGATGAATACCTGTGTTCACTGTTCATCCTCGTCGCCAGTGTGGTGTTGTGTATTGCTGGGGAAGTCTTGATTGTAGGGTTGATATAAAGCCATTGCTTGGTTAATGTCTTTAATAGTTATAATGATATATGACTAGCAGCATCCAAGCTTGGCGGACGTCCTGTACGCTCACTGTTGTTTACATACCGCTGGCGTATGAAACGCAGCGCATACAAACGGATGGTGCCGTTTGCTGTGAATATGACAGCCCTTACTTCATTACACACAGAAATCACAATAACGTGATTACATCAAATGAATAAATCCACAAGGGCCGTGACAAGGATTTGAACCTGCATCCGGGAGCAACCCAGACACTGCCTTAATCGACTGAGCTACGACGTGGTAAAAGAGTTGAAACCGAAGTTCTACTGAACTTACTGGATCCTGTAGCCTCTCCGAGACACAAACCAGGGTTTTACACAACTCCCCCATGCACTCGAGCTATGTCAATAGGCCGTTCTCCCTCTTTGAACTTACTTCATTACACACAGAAATCCTCGTCACGGCCCTCGTCGTGGATTTGCTCATTTGATGCATCACGTTATTGTGATTTGTGTGTAATGGGTATTCTGGACTTTCAGATTGACCAGAATGTACTCACCTATTTGTGCTTGCAGGGGGTTGAGCTTTGGCTCTTTGCCCGAAACGCTATGCGTATTAGTGGCTTTAGGTATTGTATGTACTAGCTCTATCTTTAATTCCAGCATTATGTTTGTAACTCATCCTCTATGTATGTAACTTTACCTGAATAAAAAATCTAATCTAATCTAATTTATCTTTGGTCCTGCCTCTCAACCGTCAATCAACTTGATGTAACCTATATGCTGTTCTGCTGGTAACCATAGATTGGCTTTCACTTAAAATATATATTCCTTAAAATGTAGTCACATTAATGTCTAGATCTCTGCCTTTTCTCTGACATACAGATCTTGAAGGTTAATAAGTTGTTGCTTTTCTTATGTTGCCTTTCTCTCTTTTTCCCTTCTATTTCCAAACGTTTCATTTCCATTTCTCTTTTTAACCCTTTCACTTCGAGTTCACATTTTATTTCCATTTCCCTCTCTTCTATTTCTCTTTTTCTACTCGTTTTCTTCTCTCTCTCTCTTCGTTCTTCTCTTTCTTTCTCTTCCCTTTCTCTCTCGAATTCTAGCTTTTTCCACTATTTCACGATGGATTTCTAACTCTCACATTTTCACTGTTAAGAGGCTTATATTAAGTTCATCTTGGTTACTCTCACCATCATTTCTCTGGTCTTTCTTTTCAGTGGAAGCCATAACACTTTCTCCTTTACTGTGCACTTCACTTTCCTTTTTATCGGCAGGTTTTAAATGTTTTTGCACCGTCGAGTGGATCTCGACATGCGAATCACGCTCTCTCACCTTAATCCCCTAATCAGCACTTATTAAAACCAACTCAGGTTTTCCGAGGTGTTTCAACTTGGAAAGGCAGTCCGTCTGGTTCAAGAACTCCTGAACATCATCCAGAGTATTGTGACGACAATCTTTTTCAAGAGAGATTGAGCCTGCTCTTCCCTATCCAAGTTACGTTATTATTACAAGTGCAAGATGCTACATTAAAGATACGTTCACCAGTAGCACAAAACGTTTTGACCAGGAAACAAAACGTACCCTGCAAACCCCCCTTCACGCCGGCTCACCGCCCGTCTTCAACGAGCTAACGACCCATTCTCCGCCTGCCTGCTCCTGATTGGCTAGTGTCGCCAGCAGCACACATGCACCTGCACTCACGTCATCTAGCCGAGTCGACGTCTGGGCTAGCTCCAGCCGTCATCCTCAGAATATTCTTTGTGCTCTTAGAGTTGACATCTCTCTCTGGTATACTAAGCTCTCTGGCTGTCTTATACTAAGGGAGGTAGCAGCTATAGCCAATATTCTCAGCACCTGATTGTTATTGCATTGTAAATTATTTTATTGTAGAGTAAATTCCAGCCCTAGTAATTATTTATGTTTTCTTGTGTTTTGACTTGTTTTAAATTTCACTTAAGCCAAGGGATTGCCTTTGTTCATATTTTGTTTTCTAAATTAATTAAAGTTTCATTGTTTATACTTTGTGTTTTGCGTGTCTTCCCTTACCTTACCACAGACAAACAGGCAAGCAGTCTCTTTTTTTTTGTAAGTGTGACCATGCATTGACACCTGCCATTGGAGGACTGCCGAACATCAACACTCCAACACTTTACCGTCACAGTATCAATGGTCTGTTTCTCTGCTATTGTTTGATGTCAAAATGTTGCGCATAATCACGTAACACTCCACCGATTCCCAACACCGAATAATATACTTAACACTTATACACAACAAAAAGGGAAATTTAGACAAGGGGAGTGCACTAAGTACTTAACCAATTCTATCATTTTTACCCTATGAGGAGTCGGATCCCACTGAGGATACCAAATATGTTACGGCCACTTTGGGCCAGTAATTGGGTTCTTGCTGTTAGCGTATCTTAAAATCTCTTCGTCTTTATCTAACCCCAAGTTGGTGGTAAATTTTCAAGAACTGGTTGGGGCAAGTAGTAGTGCAAAGAATAAAGGGGGGGGGGAGATAAACAATACTCAATTACACCTTCACTACTAAATATATATTATATTACAGTATTATTACACATATATACAAAATCTCGCTTTCACTCAGAACACAATACATCAGCAGTGTTCATCAAATCCTGGTGAACCCACTTTCCAGGTACACATTGCCCACACTTAATGGCAAACACCGGCAAATTCACCTTCAACATGGGCCAGCCCACACACACCGTAACGCCACAATGTGTCAATACCCCACCTCTGCTCTCCAGATATACACTGGCCAAGGGTTTCAGCCACATGCTGACAGGGGTCTCAAATAATTACATACAGGGGAGGGGTAGTTAGCACCCTGGCAGAAGTCTCTAGTCGCTCACTAGCAGCGCTTCTCAACAGACGCACCACTGTCGTCTTGTAAGTCGTCCTGGCCAATCCCGGGTATGTTGGTCCATACAACACTGCATAATTCAGCAGCAAACACACTGCTATAATCGACGGCGGCCACTTTGTCCTCTCACAGGACCAAGTCAAGAGTTCTTGGACCTGCCCAAGGTGAACTGCCCTCCTCAGCTCAATCACCTCCTTATGTCACCTCTGTGAACATAAAACGTCATTAGCTAGACTGACCCAGTATACTACAGACAGTATACTGGGTGACCTTAGGATAACACCCTTCCACTGGGGAACTGAAATTGTAGTAGCAACCTAGATGGTGTTGTTCTCGATACGCCACCCACCAGAGGTCATCATCATCAACCTCACCTTCTAACTGAGGCCGGAAACCAGAGCATTTCACCAATGCCATGCCACCACCAACAGATGGCGTTGTCTGTGTTGCACCCAATACCTGGGAGTTGGAGTGCAGATCTTTAGATGGAGCAGAAATTGCCACTCCACACTACAGTGTGGAGTGGCAATTTCTGTCGATACCGTAACAATAATGAAAATTTCAGTCGATACCGTAACAATAATGAAAATGACATGTTTACCTACTATATAAGAAAGGTATTGAATGTAGTGTTCATGTAACCAGATACTGGCAATTATGTAGTATTACTTATTTAACAATATCTTGATTATGTCGGAAGTCCGACACTGAATTATTAACACCCAATGTACCCAGCAAACATGGATATATTAGGAGCATATTAACATTACTATCACTAACTTTCCTCAGAGAAAATGGGAGGTCAGTGCCATCATTATAATACTCATTTAAGTTGATCCTGTATGTATATGAAATTGGTGGCTTTAGGAATTATGGGTTTAGAATTCACAGTGTCAACAAATTTATTCCAGAAGTTGTCGCAACTTTCATCCTCTGTTCCAGAAAATGTTGGTAAGCTGATTGAAGACAGTTTAACTTCTGGTTGAGTACTGCTAGGGCAAGCTGTTGTTGTCTTATTCTGAGCAATTAATTTGATGAAAGGATTCAACCTGGCTTGAGTGTCATCCTCCTAATTTCCCAGATCAGCCATAATATCGTCAAATTCATCTGTACTTGCGTTGGTGTTAGCAAGTTCATACAAATACTTTTCTATCTAGCATTTGACTTTCTCAAACTTACTTGTTGCAACTTGTAAGTGGGTTTTCAGTTCAATATGATCAATTGGAGTTTATTGTGACAGATCACAGCATTTATTAATCTGTCTTGTTAAGTGACCCTTAAGTCCTGTTAGGGTCCTTTTCAGTTTTGTTTCTCGATCAGCCATGCTAACTGCTTGGTTGGAATTTACAGGGCCTATTATATTGTTACTAATGTAAGTAGGGTACTTGCTTGTAATCCTGAGAAAGTACTAATGATTAGTAGCCTAGGGTCAGTTTTCTACTACTAGGCTAAAATCCTACCTCCTTGGAGGTTTTCATATTAAAGTAATATGTATGTATAATCATATACAATGCATTGAGAGGTAACCAGTGTCACTGTAGGAGTACTGCAAGTTAGCCCCTCATAATCACCCTTGGTTGGTACAGTGACACTCATTAACACTCAAAGGTGAAATTATAGTTATATATAAAAAATAAGTAAATATTTATAGATACACAACACAACTCGTGTTTGTATTCGTCTCACTCGATATAAGGGTCTGGACAATTAATTATGGTGCAATCCATTGAAGCATAATTAATTATGGTGCTAGATTGTTCAATATTTAGTACAAACCTAGGCAATGGTAATATAAATGGGGCTAGGTTGATAAAGATTTAGTTCAACAATAGTCAATAGTAACATAAATGAGACTAGGTTCATCTATATTTAGTTCAACACTAAATGGTAACATAAATGGGACTAGGTTGATCAATATTTAGTTTGACAGTAGTCAATAACAAAATCCTACCCTAATGCGGATTGGCATCTAGCTACTAAAAATATTGTGCAGTAGAAACAAAGTGCAATATATTTTCACTAGGTTTATAGTTTATATGTTAAATAATTCACTACTCAGAGAAATTATGTACATAATTGTTGTTGGTATCCTCTCATTAACCTTTGGTGTTATTTGGTAGTATTAATTATTTTATTAGTGACCTTTCCCAAAATTAAACACTACAAATTTAGTGTGGAAAAAGTCTGTGGAAACATATCACACTCCTCAGATATAACACTCCACGAATTTGGTGGCTGAGCTTCGTGAAACTGCTGTGAGGTCTTGGTGATATATACTCACCTTATCGTGTTACTGCATGTGTTTTAGTGCCTTATTTCCCTGCATTGAGGTTTAGAGCAATAATGGTGCTAGATATCAGTAGCAGTTTCCGTGGTGTAGTGGTAAGACACTCGCCTGGCATTCCGCGAGCGCTATGTCATGGGTTCGTATCCTGGCCGGGGAGGATTTACTGGGCGCAAATCCTTAACTGTAGCCTCTGTTTAACTCAACAGTAAAATGTGTACTTGGATGAAAAAACGATTCTTCGCGGCTGGGGATCGTATTCCAGGGACCTGCCCGAAACGCTACGCGTACTAGTGGCTGTACAAGAATGTAACAACTCTTGTATATATCTCAAAAAAAAAAAAATAATAATAATATTTATTTAATGTTCGTGACACTATTGTGCACTGAGTTGCAATTAAGGAGGTTAGGCTACTGGTTTGTCAGTTTGTGCTCACCTAGTTGTGCTTGTGGGCGTTGAGCTCTGGCTCTTTGTACCTGCCTGTCAACTTTTTTTTTCTTTACACATACACCCTCCCTTCCAGGAAGCAGCCCATAGCAGCTGTCTAACTCTCAGGTATCTGTTTACTGCTAGATGAACAGGAGCATCAGGGTGAAAAAATACTCTGCCCATATGTTTCTGCCTCTACTGGGGGATTGAAACTGGACTCTTAGGACTATGAATCTCGAGCGCTGTCTGCTCAGCTGTAAGGCCCCCATGTCTGTGACTGACAATATGTGTTTTATATATTATTGATTTATTGCAATGGTTTATATATTGACCAAGAGGATCTGGTTTGAAGGACCATACAATATGTGGGGAAATCCACTAGTGATTGATTTGATTATTCAAGAAAGTGTATTTAATATGATTTAATATCCTTCTGCTTGTGTTTACAATGGCCACCTCCTTCTTCCTCCTCTTGCCATGTCCAGAATCATTTGTTTACATTTTGAGATTTAGGAGTAAGAATGGGTTTAAGGTCAAATCTAATTATTCATTATGTATTTAATTTAGTAGATTCATTTCATTGTGTTACCATCCCTGAGACAGGTGGATTTGATATTAAATTAATCAGAAACGTTTGAGAACGAGATGCAGACCGTCTCGTGGTATATAAACACTGTTTTCTGCAGCTTTTTTATGACTAATATATTTTATTCTACTTGATCTAATACAAATTAACATCATCTTATGGCTCTTATTTTAGAGTTTTATATTTGATCTGGGAATTTCCCACACAGGTTGAGTTTTGCTGGGTTATCAGCCATATTGGTATTTCCTTAAATGAGCATGCAGACGATGCTGTTAAGGAGGCTATCCCCATTTGTCCTATTTCCCCAAAACGTATTCCCTATTCCGATTTCTACCCAGTCATTCATTCCTCGATCCATGCCCATTTGCAGAGTCGTTGGTCTTCTGTTACTGGCAATAAAATGTGTCCTTTTAAGGGTATAGCCTGTCCACTTGGCCTTCCTCCTACCACTGTAACTGGCGGTAGGAAACGGTACTGGCGAGGTTACGTATTGGCCATACACGTTAACTCACGGGCACTTAATGGAGCGCCGTCCTGATCCTTATATTGTCAAAGCTGCATTGTCCCTCTTACGGTCGTGCATATCCTTATTGAATGTTCTGACTTCCAGGATGTGTGCGGGTCTTGCTTCTTGACTGTCCCTCGATAGAATCCTTGGTGAATCAGATATATATAATATCGCTCACATTATGCGCTTTTGTTCTGGTTTTGGCATCCCTAGAGATATTTAGCGCCTTTTGAATGTCCTGCGACTTTGATGGTGCTACATAGTCTCTTCCATGCTTGGCGTCTTATTTTGATAATTACTTACTTTTAAGCCAGGAACAACAACCTTCCAGTGCTCGAGTTTTATGTACATTACATAAGCAATCATGAATTTCCCTCTTTGAGGAGACATGCCTTGAAACACCCCCTTTACCAGGCCTTGCACAAAAATTCCCCTCAAAACTCAGGTGATCAACGCTCTTTAGTGATAAAGATCTCTAACAATTAAGCTCTGGCAATGAAGTCCTCTGACGAGGAAGCTCTCTAGTGATGAACCTCTTCGGCGATGAACCTCTATGCTGATGAAACTGGCAATAAAGTTCTTTGGCGATGAAGTTCTTTGGATATGAAAGTTCAATGATGAATCTGACGATGAAGTTCTCTGACGATGAAGTTCTCTGACGATGAAGTTCTCTGACGATGAAGTTCTCTAACGAAGAACTTCTCTGACGATGAAGTAATCTGACAATGAAGTTCTCTGATGATGAAGTTCTCTGACGATGAAGTTCTCTGACGATGAAGTTTTCTGGCGATGACGTTCTCTGACGACGAAGTTCAGTGACGATGAAGGTCTCTGGCGATGAAGTTCTCTGACGATGAAGTTC
>WNGS01164437.1:32700321-32710825 GCA_020271785.1 Procambarus virginalis | reverse complement strand
TCTAACGATGAAATTCTCTGACGATGAAGTTCTCTGTTGATGAAGTTCTCTGACGATGAAGTTCTCTGACAATGAAGTTCTCTGATGATGAAGTTCTCTGACGATGAAGTTCTCTGACGATGAAGTTCTCTGACGATGAATTTCTCTGACGATGAAGTTCTCTGTTGATGAATTTCTCTGACGATGAAGTTCTCTGACAATGAAGTTCTCTGATGATGAAGTTCCCTGACGATGAAGTTCTCTGACGATGAAGTTCTCTGACGATGAAGTTCTCTGATGATGAAGTTCTCTGATGATGAAGTTCTCTGACAATGAAGTTGTCGGGAAACCGACACACTCATACACAAATAGTATAGTCTTCCCTTAGCAGTATCCTCTTAAAATTAGAGAATGGGAGACTCCGTGACGTCATCGACGTCGCCGCAGTATTTACATTATTAAACCACTGTTCATACAACAGTTTAATGTCTAAATTGAATAAAAAAGTGTTCATTAAGACTGAATATAATTATTAACACCAAAATATAGCTTGATTCTCTTGTTAACGTAAATTTAACTTAGAAGTAGAACCACAATATTGGAACAAGGGAGGCAGAGCATCTCTTACAGACGCCACGCTCACACGAAAACAATAACAAACGCTGCACATGGCTCCAGAGTTGGTTTAACACCTAGACACCTATTTACGTGTCAACAACCAGCCACACAGCCTATCAACAACTACAACAACGATTGTATCCGGCTTACCAAGTATTTGTTTATTATTCTAGTGCACTGTTTAATAGCAAAGATAAGTCGGTTATGATATATGGGAAACACCCCAACCATGTACGTGTACCCCATTTTTTACAGCCCTCACATACCATGTTATACCTGTATTGATATGCTTAGGGAAATGTACTAACTCCTTGCATCCCAAACAGGTAAACTGTGACTTGGAACAGCAAGTAGCTGAGCAGTAGAACTATGCACATGTACCTAGCTGTTGCCAGCCTTGTAGGCCTCCACAGCCGCCATTGGCACCATGAGGCACAGGGCCACACCCACATAGATGCTACATGACACAGCCTTAGCAGGCCCTTACTACAGGCTCAGATAAGGCCATTCTAGTTATATTGTAGTAGTAGTATTCATAACTAGTAATAATTATTGAAATAATAGTAGATTAGACTGCCATATGTGGTATGATATAAAATCACAATAATTTAACTTAGGTAAACAATTGTAGTTTAAGAAGGAGCCATCTTAAAGTGGTTTAAGCTACAAATTGTCCCTCCAATTTGTGTGAGATTAATTTCAGGCAGTTTAAACAAGTACATACAGTCCACTCAATTTCTTACCTACTAAGAAAAAATAAGATAAACTATATTGATTGAAGTCAATTAAAAGGAGATATACTGCCTGGAGTTTTTACCACGTAAATTATGGTCCTTTGAACCTAGATGATTATTACAGTTAACCAGTAGGTACATTGCATCTAGATATAAAATCCTGATATACATTAGTAGTGCAATATTATAGCAGAAAGACATTGCTATATTTACATTTTCTAGCCTAACTTTTCAATCTCATAGCAAGCAGAACTTTCAACAAAGCACTATTATTGTTCTGAGGCCTGAGCCAAAGAACTATTGTGCCTTTTTCATTACAAGAGGTTGATAAGAGGCTACTTTACTTATAAGTTACTTATAAATGTTTTTGTAATTTAAGTATAAACCATTATTTTAATATTGCACCATTACATACTGCATACCACATTGTTTGCAGCAAATTCTTGCACAAGGGTAGGACATTTTAGGCTGATGTTGTACAGCAACCTAGTTTAATTTATTGTGCTAACCTGGTGTAAGGGTAAGAATTTTTTACACTTGTCTAGAGTTGAACATATATTACAACCTAGCAAGTACATATTTTTATGCAGTATTCATGACAACCCGAGTTGTGTTGTCAACCTGATATTAATATAATTATAGGTATAATTTAACTATAATCATTTCACCTTTGAGTGTTAACCTGTGTCTCTGTACCAACCAAGAGTGATAATGACGGGCTAGCTTGCGGAATACCAGCATTGATACAGGCTTATCACTCAAATTATAGCATGTATGATTATACAGTAGTATATTTTTTAAATGATAAACAGCTCTAGTTCGGAAACTAGTTGCTTTATTAATTCAAGTGCCAAATAGTTAAAAGTCCATACGACTAGCAAGTACTTCCAAGATGTCTACACTCCAAAATGTAAAATTAACCCTTAAGGCCTTAAAGGGACATCTCACAAGGCAGATTAACAAATGTGAAGACATGAGTAATCAAACTCCAGTTAATTATGCAGCACTGGAAAACTATCTTAAGCTTACACGGAACAAATATGACCGTGTGTTGCAACAAATGAAACAGTATCAAGATTTACTTAACGTTAACAGTATTGATGAAGATACGATGAACAACATTCTCCAAGAACACTCTGATTATGAAGATGCAATGTTTGAAAAAATACAACGCTATGACGATTTGATAGACGCCCATAAGGCCAATATAAATATTGCAGCTACAACTACCCAGAATCAGACAGCACCAGAAGTCAAATTACCATCACTCAGTCTTCCAACTTTTTCTGGAACAGAGGACGAGAATTGGGACAATTTCTGGAGCAAATTTGTCGATTCTGTGGATTCTAATGTCAATGTACCAAAGACGACAAAGTTTACGTATTTACAGAGTGTCTTGAAGGATGAAGCCTTTCAGGTAGTCTGTAATCTGAATCACACAGATGACGATTATGACAATGCTGTACAACTATTGAAAGAAAACTATGCGAAGCCTGAAAGGACTATCAGAATTCTAACCCAGAAGCTGTTAGATATTAAACATCCAAATAATACAGCAGTCTCACTCCAAGCCTTTAGATTGGAGCTTGAGTCTTTGCTTAAGGCACTTAAAACCAAAGTGGACTTAGATGCATCAGACTGGATAATCCAAGTCCATATGACACGCAAATTACCCAGGGATGTCCTGGATAAGATATTTGTGTTGTATGGAAAGTCATATCTGACAGTAACAGAGATTACAAAGGGGTTACAAACCATCATAGAAAGAGAAAGAGTTATCCCAGATGAAAAAGCGACATCTAAACCTTCGTCTACTACTAATAGTAAACAACAGAGTACAAACAGTACTCCAAACAAATCTAAAACAACTTCTCCCTCCCCAAAGTGGAGACAAGGCAGTGTGGGCACATACGCAGTTGGTACCTCCAAACCTACAGGTAACGCGTCACCCAAATCGGTGACTCCTCAAGATACTGTTAACGTCTGGAGACCATGTCTGTTCTGTGAACAATCACATTCCATGTACAATTGCAGACGTTACCCCGATCGTGCAACACGCATAAAACGACTCAAGGAGTTACATAGATGTACCAAGTGTATAAGGGAACATCATCCCGACAGCTGCACATCAACAATACGCACCTGTTATAGGTGCCATAAGGGTCAACACCATACAGCACTTTGTGGGGATTCAAGTACAAAGTCTGCCAAACCACAGGAGGAGGAAGGAACTAACACCTCAGTACAGCTTTGTACTGTGCTACCTGACATAAGTGTTTTCTCAACAAGGTCTAAACATAAATCAGCTCTACCTACTGCACGATTGATCATTAGAAATGGAGAGAACAAAGCCACCGTACGTGGATTATTTGATCAAGGGTCCCAATTGACCTTTATATCCAAAGAGTTGGTAGATACCCTGAAACTTACACCTGTAGAGGAGACACGAATAAACATAGCAGGATTCCTGACTGACTCAGGAGCCCGAGTTTTCAAGGTAGTACAACCCAAAGTACGATTAGGAGGTTACGAACAAAATGTACAAGCTCTAGTAGTAGATAGATTCCCAACAGATCTGTATGTATATGGTCTGGGGACAACAGCCAAATTCCTAGAAAAAAGGGGAATTCATTTGGCTGATAAAATCACATCAGATAACCTTTCCAATATTGGAATCCTTATGGGATCAGATGTCTACCATAAGTTTATCAAAGGAAAGGAATACAAACACGGTATGAACGTGTTACCATCTGCAGGTGGCTATTTGCTAACAGGCCCTGTATTACGGCTAAACCAACCCGCACCTGTAGAACACCAACATGCCAACCCAGTAATGGTTGCATGACTAGGAGACCAGTCTCCACTGCAACTCAGAGACATGTCCGAGGAAGAGCTTGATCCCCCTGTACACAAGTTATGGGACCTGGCAACTCTCGGCATTGTCCCTGAACAACCTAGCCCAGATGATGACTGGACTTACAAACAATACCTGGACTCAGTTATATACAGAGATAATCAATACTGGGTCAGGCTACCATGGAAGCTGAATCACCCTCAGCTACCCGTCAACCATTTTATGGCACAAAACCAATTGAGATCACAGGTGTTGCGCTTACAAAGACAACCTGAGAACTTGAAGTTGTACCATGAAATAATACAGAAGCAA
Source organism: Procambarus virginalis (assembly GCA_020271785.1). Lineage (NCBI taxonomy): Eukaryota > Metazoa > Arthropoda > Malacostraca > Decapoda > Cambaridae > Procambarus > Procambarus virginalis. Next base: position 32,706,328 of record WNGS01164437.1, on the reverse strand, counting down.
CTCGATGACAAATTTATCGAAGTTGTTACAAATGATAACCCAAAGGAAGGTCACTACTTACCACATCATTGTGTACAGAAGAATTCTGCAACTACCCCATTACGGATAGTATTTAATTGCAGTGCTAAAATGAGGCCGAGTAGTGTTTCGTTAAACGACTGTCTTCAAACTGGCCCTAGCCTAACACAAAGGCTTTACGACGTGCTGTTAAAGTTCCGTATTGGGACTTATGCATATACGGCCGACATCAGCAAGGCATTCCTTAGGGTAGGTCTTCAAGAAGAAGACCGGAACTACACAAAGTTCCTATGGATTAAGGATCCTAACGATCCGAACAGTGAATTAATCACTTACCGGTTTGCCTCTGTCCTTTTTGGCGCCACGTCATCTCCTTTTCTGCTCCAAGCTACCTTGGATACGCACTTGAAGAAGTCCAATAGCCCAAACAAGACGGAAATTAGCAAAAACCTGTATGTGGATAATTTTCAAGGTACAACCAACAGTGAAAGTAAACTGTTGGACATATACCATGAGGCCAATCGAGAATTAATGGGAGCCAATATGCCTCTCCAATCTTGGGTCTCTAACAATGAAAAATTAAATCAACTGATCTCAACTGAATTTCCCGATTACCAGGTACCCGAGATGACAAAGGTACTAGGTGTCGAATGGAACACGACAACAGATCAGTTGACAATCAAGTCAGTGGAGCCTGATACCACTAACTTAACAATGAGAAAATTACTATCACAAGTCAGCAAACCCTTCGACCCATTAGGACTATTAAGCCCAGTACTGATTAATGGGAAGTTGATAATACAGGAATGTTGGCAACAAAAGATAGGCTGGGATGATCTTCTAACACCTGCTCTACAAGAAAAATGGCAAGGTTTAGTAAAAGATTTAAGTACCCTAGAGTCTGTCAAGTTCCCCAGGAACACAGTAGTAAATGAAAAAGAACCAATTAAGCTACATGTATTCTGTGATGCCTCAGGAAAGGCTTATGGAACAGTAGCTTACCTGGTCACAAATGGGCAAGCCAATTTGCTCACATCAAAGGCCAGAGTGGCACCTTTAAAGAAAAGATCACTGCCACAACTGGAATTAACAGCCTTACTGTTAGGAGTAAGATTGGCTCATTATTTGATCAAGGCCTTACGCCACATCCACTTTAAAGAAACAGTAGTTTGGTCAGATAATGAGGCAGTGCTACAGTGGGTTAAGAACAATAACAGTAAGAATCCTTACGTGAGTAACCGCGTTAAGGAAATACGAGAGTTGTCAGCAGGGTATAAACTAAGATATGTACCCACAAAAGAGAATCCAGCTGACTATCTCTCCCGAGGACTGACTTTACGGCAATTAACAAAGGCAGAGATGTGGTTCAATGGACCTCAGTGGCTAATCAGCGACCAGTGGCCTGAACAAAAGCCACAAGTCATTGTGACCAATGTTACTGTTCCCACTGAGAACCCAGAACCACCTCGGACTTTGGTAATTGATCCTACTCGGTACTCTGAACTGAACAAACTTATAGGTGTCACCCAAGTAGTGTTTGATTTTCTAAAGAAAATAGGAATCAAGCATAAATTCCCTAATGCCCTAAGGTATTGGGTCAAAAGAGCTCAGATCGACACATTCGGGACAGAATTTGACAATGTTCCAAAGAAGCTACAACATGATCTGGGTCTCTGGTTAGACACTGACAATTATAACATAATCAGATGCGGAGGCCGCTTACAGCACGCTGACATAGATTTGGAAGCAAAAAATCCAATATTGCTCCCTCGTCACCACATAGTAAGCAAACTAATTGTGTTACATATACACAAATACTGCACTCTGCATGGTGGGGTATTAGATACTCTCACAGACTTAAGACAACAGTACTGGCTACCCCAAGGTAGACAGACAGTAAAATCAATAATCAAATCCTGTGTTATTTGCCGGAGATACGAGGCCAGAGTGTGTCCGTATCCTGGCCCTCCTCCACTTCCGAAGGAACGAGTCGTACATATTCGTCCCTTTGAGACTACAGGAGTAGATTTCACAGGAGCACTAACACTTACAGGCACTAAAGACAAGAAACCAGTAAAAGCTTACATCTGTCTTTTTACTTGTGCCACAACAAGGGCAGTCCATCTAGAAGTGACTCCCGATATGAGTGCCGAAGCATTCTTACAGGCTTTTCGCAGGTTTGCTTCACGTAGATCCTGTCCTAAGTTAATGATCTCAGACAATGGGTCCAACTTAGTGGCAGGAGAAGCATGTCTGAGGAAAATCTGGACACACCCAAAGGTACGCACAGCCCTAAATCAACGGCAGTGCCATTGGAAATTCATACCTCCCAGAGCACCATGGCACGGAGGCTTCTATGAACGCATGGTTGGTACGGTAAAACGTTCTCTACGGAAAACCCTACACCGCCAAAAGATTGACCTGCAGGAGCTTCAAACAGTAGTCATAGAGATAGAAGCACGAGTCAATAACCGACCACTTACCTACCTCTCTGATGATGTTTTGCAGCGTGAACCATTAAGTCCAGCTCATTTGATGTATGGTAGACCTCTCAAAACACTTGTGTCCCTTACGGACGAGGAACCAGAGGATCCTTCATATGTTTAAGAGAGTGATTTGGTTCAACGTTTCAAACATCTATCAAGGGTGATAAGTCGGTGGAATGACGTATGGACTCGAGAATACCTTACAGCTCTGAGAGAGTATCATTACGGGGCAAACAATCCCTACAACAGAATTAACTTGAACCCTGGTGACATAGTTCTGGTGGATAGTGATGGACCACGCTCAGAGTGGCCTATAGGTCAAATAGTCTCTGTTCATCCAGACAGCCAGGGCATCTTGAGAATAGTGAAAGTAAAATGCCGAGGCAACACTACTCTCAAAACTTTAGAGAAATTAGTTCCTTTAGAACTGGCCAGGAACGAAGACGTACAGCGACTTCCAGCACCCGATACGCCAGTACGGGACATACGTCCCCAAAGGACTGCAGCTCAACAATGTAAACTCAAATTAAAGCAGCATTATAATTCTGAAGGAGAAGAATAAAGTGATCGCAGTCCTTACCGGGACTTCGACCCGTGTTCTTCCCCCCCGGAATTATGTCGGGAAACCGACACACTCATACACAAATAGTATAGTCTTCCCTTAGCAGTATCCTCTTAAAATTAGAGAATGGGAGACTCCGTGACGTCATCGACGTCGCCGCAGTATTTACATTATTAAACCACTGTTCATACAACAGTTTAATGTCTAAATTGAATAAAAAAGTGTTCATTAAGACTGAATATAATTATTAACACCAAAATATAGCTTGATTCTCTTGTTAACGTAAATTTAACTTAGAAGTAGAACCACAATATTGGAACAAGGGAGGCAGAGCGTCTCTTACAGACGCCACGCTCACACGAAAACAATAACAAACGCAGCCTTACGCTGCACATGGCTCCAGAGTTGGTTTAACACCTAGACACCTATTTACGTGTCAACAACCAGCCACACAGCCTATCAACAACTACAACAACGATTGTATCCGGCTTACCAAGTATTTGTTTATTATTCTAGTGCACTGTTTAATAGCAAAGATAAGTCGGTTATGATATATGGGAAACACCCCAACCATGTACGTGTACCCCATTTTTACAGCCCTCACATACCATGTTATACCTGTATTGATATGCTTAGGGAAATGTACTAACTCCTTGCATCCCAAACAGGTAAATTGTGACTTGGAACAGCAAGTAGCTGAGCAGTAGAACTATGCACATGTACCTAGCTGTTGCCAGCCTTGTAGGCCTCCACAGCCGCCATTGGCACCATGAGGCACAGGGCCACACCCACATAGATGCTACATGACACAGCCTTAGCAGGCCCTTACTACAGGCTCAGATAAGGCCATTCTAGTTATATTGTAGTAGTAGTATTCATAACTAGTAATAATTATTGAAATAATAGTAGATTAGACCACCATATGGGGTATGATAAAATATTACAATAATTAAACTTAGGTAAACAATTGTAGTTTAAGAAGGAGCCATCTTAAAGTGGTTTAAGCTACAAATTATCCCTCCAATTTCTGTGAGATTAATTTCAGGCAGTTTTAACAAGTACATACAGTCCACTCAATTTCTTACCTACTAAGAAAAAATAAGATAAACTATATTGATTGAAGTCAATTAAAAGGAGATATACTGCCTGGAGTTTTTACCACAGAAGTTCTCTAATGATGAATTTCTCTGACGATGAATTTCTCTGACGATGAAGTTTTCTAGCGATGAAGTTCTCTGGCGATGAAGTTCTCTAGTGATGAAGTTCTCTGACGATGAATTTCTCTGACCATAAAGTTCTCTCATGATGAAGTTCTCTGATGATGAAGTTCTCTGACCATAAAGTTCTCTAATGATGAATTTCTCTGACGATGAATTTCTCTGACGATGAAGTTTTCTAGCGATGAAGTTCTCTGGCGATGAAGTTCTCTAGTGATGAAGTTCTCTGACAATGAAGTTCTCTGATGATGAAGTTCTCTGACGATGAAGTTCTCTGACAATGAAGATCTCTGATGATGAAGTTCTCTGACGATGAAGTTCTCTAAACGATGAAGTTCTCTGATGATGAAGTTTCTGACAATGAAGTTCTCTGATGATGAAGTTCTCTGACGATGAAGTTCTCTGACAATGAAAATCTCTGATGATGAAGTTCTCTGACGAAGAAGTTATCTGACAATAAAGATCTCTCATGATGAATTTCTCTGGCGATGAATTTCTCTAACGAGAAAGTTCTCTGATGATGAATTTCCCTGTCGATGAAGTTTTCTGACGATGAATTTCTCTGACAATGAGGTTCTCTGGCGATGAAGTTCTCTGGTGATGAAGTTCTTTAACGATGAAGTTCTCTGATGATGAAGTTCTCTGACGACGAAGTTTTCTGACGAAGAAGTTCTCTGACGATGAATTTCTCTGATGAAGGAGATCTCTGATGATGAAGTTCTCTGATGATGAAGTTCTCTGATGTTGAAGTTCTCTGACGATGAAGTTCTCTGACGATGAATTTCTCTGACGATGAAGATCAATGATAATGAAGTTCTCTGATGATGAAGTTCTCTGATGATGAAGTTCTCTGACGATGAAGTTCTCTGACGAAGAAGTTCTCTGACGATGAAGTTCTCTGATATTGAAGTTCTCTGATGATGAAGTTCTCTGACGATTAAGTTCTCTGACGATAAACTTCTCTGACGATGAAGTTCTCTGACGATGAAGTTCTCTGATGATTAAGTTCTCTGACGATGAAGTTCTCTGACAAAGAAGTTCTCTGACGAGGAAGTTCTCTGACAAAGAAGTTATCTGACGATGAAGTTCTCTGGCAATGAAGTTCTCTGATGAGGAAGTTCTCTGACGAAGAAGTTCTCTGACGATGAAGGCCTCTGATAATGAAGTTCTCTGATGAAAAAGTTCTCTAAACGATGAAGTTCTCTGATGATGAAATTCTCTGACGATGAAGATCTCTGACGATGAAGTTCTCTGACTATGAAGTTACCTGACGATTAACTTCTCTGACAATGAAGTTCTCTGACGATGAAGTTCTCTGATGATGAAGATCTCTGATGATGAAGTTCTCTGACTATGAAGTTACCTGACGATTAACCTCTGATGATGAAGTTCTCTGATGATGAAGTTCTCTGATGTTGAAGTTCTCTGACGATGTAGTTCTCTGACGATGAATTTCTCTGACGATGAAGATCACTGATGATGAAGTTCTCTGATGATGAAGTTCTCAGATGATGAAGTTCTCTGATGATGAAGTTCTCTGATGACGTTCTTGGGCGATGAATTTCTTTGGCGATGAAGTTCTCTGACAATGAAGTTTTCTGACGATGAAGTTCTGTGACGATGAAGTTCTCTGTCGAAGAAGTTCTCTGACGATGAATTTTTCTGATGATGAAGTTTTCTCATGATGAAGTTCTCTGATGATGAAGTTCTCTGACGATGAAGTT
>WNGS01164437.1:32667399-32688807 GCA_020271785.1 Procambarus virginalis | reverse complement strand
ATACGACCTACGAAATCGTTTAACAACGACGTACCCATTGACTGCAGTACCATAAATTGAGACGTAGACGTGCGCGACACCTTGACACGTAGACCGTGTGTGACACCTGTGACACGTATGCCAGTGGGCAACACCTGTCACAGGCACAAGGGGCCACGTCTCAAGATGTGTGCGAGGTTACCCAACCCCCGGGCCCTGGGGACGTCTCGCGGCACATTGTCGTCGCCAGGGGTGAAAGGGGGTTGAAAAATGGGGGTGTAAGAGTAGGAGTAAGTATAGCAACATGTGTGCAGTAACAGGTGTTTAAGATGAAAGTGTATGTATGTAATGGGAGCGTAGAGTTAAGCTGGTGTACATGTATATTAAGCAGGAGCTTACTATATACTGTTGAGAGCAGGAGCGGTCCCCCTCATGACAACACATGCCTAGGAGACCGGGTATTGTAAGGTTAGGTTAGGGATGGCGTGGGAATCGGAAGAGTGGTGGCATGCGAGGGCATTAGTGGTAATGTGAGAGGATGGAGGGGATGGGCCGGACGGGGCACCCAGCTGTCTGCCGCCAGCAGTCAGCCCCTCACTCGTGTTTAAAAAAACATATTAAGGAAAAGAGTAGTTTGTCCTATGTCGACAATCTGAAGGTGTTGTTTCTAGCCTCCATAGTGGCGGTACATCAACAATACATTGAGTGGGTTTATCACACAGTGACACAGAACTTTAACAATGTCACAGCCTAATATCCAATTTCGGCTGTAACAGTAAAAAACACTCCAGCAGTCGGATACTGCCCATCACCCCTAATCATTTAAAGTCAGTGGAAACGTCTGGGGCATGTTTCCTCTGCCCCGGTCGAGACATTCCAGATCTTTACGCTAAGGGGGTGTCTATTACTACCACCGGCGCTCCTGCACACTCCCCTTCCCCCCCACACCTGCCAGTCATTAATCACTATTTTTCCTTGGGGAAACTTAAAAGCAAAAGTTATATAAGCAGAGAAATCCATGTAACATTGTCCAGTTTAAGGAGGGCTCACATTACTGTTTATCTGCGAAAGTAAAAAAAAAAATCATTGCCAATCAGAAATGAGGGGGATATGTTCACCACATCCCCATCATTTTTTTACTTGGTATAAAAGCCAAAATATAGCAAGGTAAAACATTGTTGATATGTTTTACATTGAATAAAAAAAGAACAAAAAGACAAAATGTAGCAATAGCAAATAGCTGACTAGTCAAAACATACAACAGATTCATTTCATTCTCAGTTTTATACCATAGGAGGTCTTTTTAGTTTCAAAAAAATACTTTCACCATCCTACATCTATATTGAGAGAGAAGGTGAACGATAACAGATATTGTATCATGTTTTAAAAAGGTCTGAATAAGAGGAGTCATGTTCCATAAAAATACTTTACATTAACCAATATCTATGAGCAGTAAGAGGGGGTGTGATGACCACATACAAATTCCATGAATTACACTGTTAGCAAGGCAAAACAAAAATATAAAATGTAGCAATACGCTATTAGCTGGCTAGTCAAAAACACACAGCGGGTAATATTTCACAGGCTTTTATCTATTTCAAATTTTTCAACGTTTTCCTCTTCACTTGTGCTAAGTGAGCCAGACAAAAATGCGGCATTACACTATTAGCAAGGCAAGGCAATACATAACAAAAGACAAATGTAGCAATACGCTATTAGATAGTCAAAAATTATAACGTATTATTTCAAAGGCTTTTTACTATTACTAGTCATTTTTCTTCCAGCGAATAAGGTTCCTTTAAGCAGTTAAACACTTCAAACACTTGTTCTGTTTCATAACGTTTCTAACTTTTACCAGTCAGTCACCTGGCAGCATCCTTTCATCGTTCTTTAACTAAAATAATTCGTCAATCAGGTGAAAATAGTAAAGTTTACATTTGTTCAACGTTTCTTAACTACAGTAAGCTTCATTCGACTATTAAAATACTCGAGTACTGCATCGTTACATCATTTTTCTACCCTTTGTGTTAAATAAACAGTCTTTGCAATTCCTATCAATTCCTTTAAGAAACTGGTATATGACGATAAGGCCTCCAGAGTTTTAAGAACATAAGAACATAAGAACAAAGGTAACTGCAAAAGGCCTATTGGCCCATACGAGGCAGCTCCTATTTATAACCACCCAATCCCACTCATATACATGTCTAACCCATGCTTGAAACAATCGAGGGACCCCACCTCCACAATGTTAGGTGGCAATTGGTTCCACAAATCAGCAACCCTGTTACTGAACCAGTATTTACCCAAGTCTTTCCTAAATCTAAACTTATCCAATTTATAACAAGACCTCGTCGTGGATAGTCGTTGGGGACAGGGGTCTTAAGAAGACCTTGACAAGGCCGCCTACAGACGCCCTAAAGACAGCAAATTCATTTGCCGTGTTGGAGGACGAGTGCTGTGGTGAGCCTGCAGTTCACTCCGAAAAGAAATCAGCAAGGAGCGGCGAAGCGCGGGCCCCTCAGGGTGCTCAGAAAGTTAAGGAGGTACCGAAGCGAATTTTGGTTGTGGGAGATTCCCAGGTGAGGTATTTAGACAGAACGTTTTGTGCCAGAGATAGGGGGAACAGATTAAGAGTTTGCTATCCGGGAGCTGGAATTGGTGATATTGTTAGAAACATGAATGATATTATGACGGGAAATGGGAACAAACCCATAATTTGTATTAGTGCAGGGGGTAATGATATTGGACTAGTTAGGAGTGAGGAACTAATACAGAGATTCAGGACAGCCATTGAATTAGTTAGGAGCAAGGGAGGAATCCCGATCATATGTGGCATTCTTCCAAGAAAGGGAGTGGGAAATGAATGGATGTCGAGGGCACTTGGTGTCAATTGCCAGCTGGAAAGATATTGCAAATCAAATGCAATATCTTTCATAGACAACTGGGAACACTTCTATGGAAGAAATGAAATGTATGCTCGTGATGGGGTGCATCTATCAAGGGCTGGGGTTGCTGTTGTTGCGAACTCGTTGGAACCAGTGGTTAGAGGTTTGTTTGGGTTTAAACTGTTAGTAGATAGTGGTATGGAATTAATTTGGAGGAAGGAGGTAATAAAAGTATGTGTTTGTGGGAGAAAGGAATTGGCAAAATGATCAGGGAAAGAGAAGGGCCTCAAAATAACAATTCACTTAGGGTATATTACACTAACAGTAGAAGTCTAAGAAATAAATTAACGAATTAAATGCTCTTGTCTGCACAGAAAAAATAGATATTATTGCACTTACCGAAACGTGGATGAATGTAGAAAATAGAGAACTATTAGCTGAATATCAAATAAATGGATTTAAACTATTTCACACAGATCGATATATTAGACGAGGAGGGGGAGTAGCCATATATGTTAGGGACAATTTGAAATGTAGTCTCAAAGAGGGAATCAAAACTGAGCCACACAGAAACTATTTGGATAGAATTAAACGAAAAAGCAAATAATATTATAATAGAGTTATATATAGGCCACCAAATTTAGACAGAATGGAAGCAAAGCATCTATGGGATGAAATATCTAGAGCATCTAGATCTAACAGTATTTATGTCATGGGTGACTTTAATTTTAGTGGAATAAACTGGTTGAACAAACAGGGAATAGTGAAGCAGAAGATTTTCTAGAATTAATTGACGATTGCTTTCTTACGCAACACATTAAGGAACCAACGCGGGAAAATAATATTTTAGATTTAGTGTTAACTAACAGGGAAACACAAATTAATGACATCCAAATAGGAGAGTGAGCTAGGGAACAGTGATCACAAAGAAATCAGATTTAGCATAGAATGGAATAGACCTGTAGGAGAAAATTCTGTTAAAGTGCCAGATTTTCGAAAAGCTGATTTTAATAGCCTAAGAATTTTTTTGGGGTCAAATAGATTGGAAAGTCTTGGGTATGGGGTGTGGGCTGGTCTTGGAGCGAGACATGAACCCAGCGATAGGTGACGTAAAAGGGGATTTCGATGTGGATTCAATATATAACTTATTTAAGAATATTCTAAACAAAGCACAGGAACGTAGTATACCAAACAAATTGAATAGATCGATTACTAATGACCCAAAGTGGATAACAAAGAATTTGAAGAACCTTATAGGTAAAAAGAGAGCTTGGTACAAATGGATTAAAAATGGGGAGGTCACTTTAGAACAGGAATTCGTACAACTGGTTAGAAATGTTAAAAAAGAGATAAGGAAAGCAAAAAGAAACTATGAAGTTCGCATAGCAGGGCAAGCAAAGACAAATCCTAAAGATATTTTTCAGTTATATCGAACTAAGGCTAGGGAAAGGATAGGTCCATTAAAAACTGAGACAGGTCAAATAACAGATAGTGATGAAGAGATGAGTAGTATTTTTAAAAAATATTTTATATCTGTATTTACTAAAGAAGAACTTAACAATATGCCTTCAGCCCAACAAGTCTATGTGGGTGGGGACGAGGACAGGTTGACGAGTTTAGCAGTTACCAGGGAAGATGTTCTTAAACAAATAGTAAAACTCAAACCAAACAAATCCCCAGGGCCGGATGAAGTGTTTGCCAGGGTGCTGAAAGAATGCAAAGAGGAGCTTTCTGACCCACTGTCAATCATATTTAATAAATCAATAGTCAGGCAGAGTGCCAGAGTCATGGAAGGTAGCTAATGTGATACCAATTTTTAAGAAAGGAGATAGATCACTTGCGTCAAACTATCGGCCAATTAGCCTAACGTCTATTGTGGGAAAGTTACTTGAATCGATAATTGAAAATACAATTCGTCTTCATCTTGAAAAACATAAATTAATAAATGAGTCGCAACATGGTTTTACAAATGGCCGTTCATGTTTAACAAATTTGCTATCTTTTTATTCCAGCATAGTTGAGGCAGTTGAAAGTGATAAGGATTGTGATGTTGTGTACCTTGACTTTAGCAAAGCTTTTGATACAGTGCCACATGAAAGACTGATTAAAAAGATAGAGGCTCATGGATATGGGGGTGCTATATTAAGCTGGATTAGGGCATGGCTATACCAAAGGAAACAGAGAGTTAATATAAATGGGATTAAGTCAGAGTGAGATAATGTTGTTAGTAGAGTGCCTCAAGGCTCTGTCCTGGGACCTCTGTTGTTTATAATATATATAAATGATTTAGATTCAGGTTTGAGTAGCAACATTTGCAAATTTGCAGATGATACTAAAATCGGTAGGGAAATTAACACGAAAGAAGACTCGCTATCACTTCAAGTTGATCTAAATAGGATTTTAAAATGGTCAAAAGACTGGCAGATGCAGTTTAATGCTAATAATGTAATAGGACACTCGGATTTATTAATCGAAGCATTAGTAACAAGACACCTGGTGTGGTTCTTCAGCTATATCTTGCTCTGGTTAGGCCACATTTAGATTATGCAGTTCAGTTTTGGTCGCCATACTATAGAATGGATATAAATTCACTTGGACGTGTCCAGCGTAGGATGACAAAGTTAATTTCCCAAATTAGAAATCTTTCATATGAAGAAAGATTAATAAAACTTAAATTGTATTCACTGGAAAGGCGAAGAGTTAGGGGTGACATGATAGAAGTTTACATGTGGATGAATGGACATAACAAAGGGGATATTAATAGGGTATTAAAAGTATCAACACAAGACAGAACACAAAATAATGGGTATAAATTGGATAAGTTTAAATTTAGGAAAGACTTGGGTAAATACTGGTTCGGTAACGGGGTTGTTGATTTGTGGAACCAATTACCGCGTAACGTGGTGGAGGCGGGATCCCTCGATTGTTTCAAGCGAGGGTTGGACATGTATATGAGTGGGATTGGGTGGTTATAAATAGCAGCTGCCTCGTATGGGCCAATAGGCCTTCTGCAGTTACCTTTGTTCTTATGTTCTTATGTTCTTATAACAATCTGTGGGTTTAAATCGATCAAAAAATTCAGCATCAATATCATCAACATTGTTTGCAGATTCCACTGCTACAGTATTAGAAAGCTGAAGTAGCCACAATTTGGTTGAAGTCTTGTAACTGAGCAGGGACTCCTTTGCATTCCTAACAACATGGAATGTAGTAGTGAGCACTGCACTTTTTGACTTAATCTCTGCAGTGAAAGTTCCAATCACTGACATGGCTACCTTTGAAGCATAGGCAGTGGCTTTACCATTGTAGTTCTGAAGCTTTGGGAACTATGTTTTGAATTTCTCATAGTGGCATTCAGCAATGGTGTCAATGTTTGATCCAGTATCAATGAGAACTTTGAGACAAATACCAGCAATGTATACTATAGTCTCTGGGTTGTTTGGAAGATAATTCCATTCTGTGATTGCTTGTATTCCTTATATATATAAACACATTCACTGTCATCTGAGATTGGTTGTAATGACATGTTGTCTTGAATATTATTAACATTCTGGATATGAGGTGCAATATTGCGTTTGCCACCTCGACCCCTATGACCTGATCCTCGTACAGTACTTTTATTCACTGACTGTGGTTTATTTAGTGTGGAACGACACATACCACCAAAATGACCTAGTTTTTCACAGTCATAGCACTTCTCACCTTGAGCAGGACAAACAATACCTTGGTGTGGGTAGTCTCCTCCACAATTGTAACATTTATTGTTGACACCCTCTGATGTGGGTCGTTGTGACTGCTCGAGTCTTGTTCCTTGACCCCCAGTTGTGATGTGGTTCTTGGCTCAAATTGCAGCTGGGTTTGTCATGATACCTCCTTTGATCACGGTGTCCTCCCTGAACCTTACGTACCTAATCACTGTTAGTAACACTGGCAGAACCATTGTTGGCACTGAACTCCTTGACACATGCAGTATTACGCTCTATGATACATGCAGTATCACACTCCATGACACGAGCATCACGTGCAGCATCACACTCCATGGCACGAGCATCACGTGCAGCATCTTCCATTCGACGAGCAATATCCAGTATCTTGGTAAGAGAACTTTCATCAACAAGTTCTAGAGCTCTTCGACGGAGACGTGTAGATGTGCATGTTTCAATTATTTGTGTTTGATTTCTTTGTCAACATCAGCAAACTCACAATGGGCTGCTAAACCCTGCAGACGTGTATGGTATTGATCAACAGTTTCATTAGAGAGTTGTTTGGCTCTCCTGAAATGCATAATTTCCGTAGCAGTGTTTTGTCTTGGTTTGAAATGTTCAGTTAATTTGGCTTTGGCAGTGTCATAATCTTTGTCACCAACAGTGTCTTTTAATGTGTCAAAGATGTCACAAACTCAATCACCTGCTTAATGAAGTAGAAAGGCACGCTTTCTTTCAGCACTTTTGATGTCTGATACTATCAACAAATGTTCAAACCTTTTAAGCCATTTTGTCCACCTCTCTGACAGGTTTGCCTGGTCACAGTCAGGATCAAATGCAGGAAACTGAGGTATATTTGCCATTTTTACTGTATAAATGTAAACTTATCACTTAAATGTTCCTCAGAATACTAAACACTTACTGCACTGTATATGTTAGTTAAGAATTCACTGTAATTACTTTTATTTTGCAAAGCACACAAGCATAATAATGCAAAAGTTTACAACAGTGCACAATACAGCAGCAACTGACCTCTTACCTATCCTTGTGTTCATATGGTGTTGTTCCAAACTCACAGCAGCACAGTAGTTGGCACCGCAGTTGGCACAGCAGTTGTCAGCAATGTTGTCTGATGAGTTTTCAGCACCGTCAACACAGAATGAAGAATTGTGTAGCACAGAGCATCGTTTCATACACAAAACATCGGGTTTTGTACACAGCATCAAAGCGTCGTTTTGTACACAAAACATCGGTTTTGTACACAGCGTCGGTAGATATCACACAGCTTCAGTCAGCATACAGCTTCAATTAGCACAAAGCTTCAGTCAGCACACAGATTCAGTTAGCACACAGCCTTGGTAGAACACAGCATTGGGTAGCACACAGCATTTGGTAGCACACAACATCGGTCAGCACACAGCATTGGTAGCACACAGCATTGGTATGGTGCTCACAGACAGCACGACTTCTCCTCCTTCGGGGCGAGACAGCATGCTTCTTCCTCGTGTTTAGAGCTGGATGAATACCTGTGTTCACTGTTCATCCTCGTCGCCAGTGTGGTGTTGTGTATTGCTGGGGAAGTCTTGATTGTAGGGTTGATATAAAGCCATTGCTTGGTTACTGTCTTTAATAGTTATAATGATATATGACTAGCAGCATCCAAGCTTGGCGGACGTCCTGTACGCTCACTGTTGTTTACATACCGCTGGCGTATGAAACGCAGCGCATACAAACGGATGGTGCCGTTTGCTGTGAATATGACAGCCCTTACTTCATTACACACAGAAATCACAATAACATGATTACATCAAATGAATAAATCCACAAGGGCCGTGACAAGGATTTGAACCTGCATCCGGGAGCAACCCAGACACTGCCTTAATCGACTGAGCTACGACGTGGTAAAAGAGTTGAAACCGAAGTTCTACTGAACTTACTGGATCCTGCAGCCTCTCCGAGACACAAACCAGGGTTTTACACAACTCCCCCATGCACTCGAGCTATGTCAATAGGCCGTTCTCCCTCTTTGAACTTACTTCATTACACACAGAAATCCTCGTCACGGCCCTCGTCGTGGATTTGTTCATTTGATGCATCACGTTATTGTGATTTCTGTGTGTAATGGGTATTCTGGACTTTCAGATTGTCCAGAATGTACTCACCTATTTGTGCTTGCAGGGGGATGAGCTTTGGCTCTTTGCCCGAAACGCTATGCGTATTAGTGGCTTTAGGTATTGTATGTACTAGCTGTGACGGTGTTCCCCCCCTTCTAATTCTCCCACGCCTGCTGTAAGAGTCATGTCCACTATTCCCGAGCGTTCTCTACATTGCAGGCAACAATTGAACATGTGTGGGAGAGAACAGTATTCTCGAAGAGCCGAGAAATTCGCGAAAATGTAACATTTTGTCCTGTGGGATAGGCCCTTTAGGGAGCCAATATGGCGCTGGCAAGTCTGTTCTCCCGCCAAAACTGTGTGACGTCAGTGGCGCCAGATTGGTCACCGTCAGCGACATGGCACTGGGAGCCAATGAAAACCAACTTTGGGAAAAGTGACGTCACATAGGCATAGGGGGTCCGCCCGTGTTGGCGCCAGGCGACATCAGTCTTTCACGACACGTCCGAGAGGTAGGACGCGCGATCGGTCATCCTGTCAGAGTGACGGATTTACCGAACTCCGGTGGATTTAAGCGTCTCCAGTTGTTGGCACGCACTCTGTGAGGTCTTCCTGCAACCCAGATGTGGCTCAGATAAGGAATTGACAAAATATTGAGCAACAAGTGCTCAGGGACAGGTGCGTTGCAAGAAGTGGGCCGGGCATCGACGTGTGTCGTCGTTGGCAGTTCACCAGTATAAGAGGCAGCTTAGTGGCCGGGCCACCCACCGTGAGGGAACCAGGTTGACAGCCTTGTCAACCAGGTTGAACGTGTGATCGACGATCCTGTCAAGTTTGACAGTAACCCCACCTTCGTGGAACCCTACGAGTCAACAGTTGGATGCAAGCACGTCGAGAAGTCTTCCCAAATACCTAGCGATATATCTAGACGACGAGGGAATTGACAGTGTTGTGAGCTTCAAGTGCTCTGAAGTCGGGTGCTGTGCGTGTGTCGTCCGGGACGGCTGATAACTTCAGTGACTTCGTAGTGGTGAGAGGCAGTTACTCTGGGAGTACAGTGACAAGGACTAATTGGGAAACGTACGACGACCGCCGAGACGTAGGCTGGCTGCCGTAGTTGGGAGGAAAGTTGACGGCCAGGAGACCGACTTCAACCCTGCGACGTACTGTAGAGGAAGGAGCACGGACCTGCTGTGTACAGAAGCGGCGAGACGCGACATCCTAAGGTGTGGGCTTGTGTTTCTGGATGAACGAGGCGAGAGCCTGGACCAGGAGCTACAACCCAACTGTCATCCTAGGATAGGTGAAGTAGGTGTTTACAGTTCCCTCCCATTTCCCCTTTAGTTAGCTATATATATATTCTTGTCAGGATATTTTATATGTCGTGAGCAAGTCTCACTTGAGTTTAAGTCACAGAGAGCACAGTATGTGGTGAGGCTGCCCAGAGCGCTCACAGTATCAGTTTACATATATATCTATGTGTGGGTGTGTGCAAGCACCAAGATTCATCAGAGAATTTACTGTGACTATTATTATTGATCTGTGATTATTATTATTATATATATTGGTAGTGAACCAGATATTGGTGTATTGATCTCTATAATCTATTGATATAAATGCCTGTGGATTGATCTCTATAATCTATTGATATAAATGCCTGTGGATTGATCTCTATAATCTATTGATATAAGTGCCCGTGTGTTGATCTCCATAATCTATCGATATAAATGCCTGTGTGTTGATCTCTATGATCTATTGATATATATATGCCTGAAGTTTGATTACTGATTTATATATGACATGATTGTGTGCTGAATAATATCATATACGTGAAGTGTTTGCCAGTGATATCTCTGTGAGAGGAAGTATAAATATAAAGAAAAGTTCAGTGATCAAGTGAGTGCATTCACAGTAAATATTATTAAGAATAGAGTAATCTTTTGGTACAGTGAAAAGTCACTGTGAGAGTATTGTGAATAAGATGTTGATCGTGAGGCCAGTGAAATCATAAGTAAGCCATGTGAACGTTGAATAGTGTTTTGGAAAAAGTTAAATAAACGGGGATCGTGACAATTAGAAAACAAGTACTAGTCTGTTCCCACGATCGCGAGGGCCCGGTCAGCTGGCATTCTGACAGGTGACACGTGCCGATGTTGCCATATGGTGCGCTCTAGAATATTATGCTATGAATGGAGCAATTGTCATATATTAATTCTGATACATTGATGCATATATATTTCTCGTTGTCTTTTAAGTAAAATACCAAAACTCTTTGGTGTTTGATATCATCCCCTCCATTTATCTTGTGACCGTGTAATGATATAAAGTAGAGTGACCTGCCTGATACTATATTACTGGAATTTGCTCTTGCCACAATTACACCTGACCACTGCAGTGTTACTGGACACAAAAAACCAGTTGGCGACCTTGAAGGCTGTGTAAGAGTTCGGTGTCGGGAGGGCCACAGATTGAGGGAACGATCTGTGCTCCCACTCATCTTATAATCTAAAGGCCGGTTGTGAGATCGACTGGGATACTCTCCGAGGCCAGCAGTGGAGCCTAGAGGATTGAGGGAAGACCCGCCGAACGACGGTGAGTAAGGGTTATTGTTGGAGCAACCACCTGGAAAGGAGATCCAGTCTACTGTTGCTTTAACCCTTCTCTAACGAGAACACCGTGAAACCCCGACATTGGCGACCTTGCCAGGATTAAGCAAGATCAAGGTGGTAATTGTGGTATTAAATATCAGGCCTAGGTTTTCACTCATTGTCACAAGATGGAGGGTGATAAAGTAGCCAGGTTTATAGACACGAGAGACGAGCAAGTACTGGAGGAGTGCACCAAGGCACAGCTGCAGACGATCGCCGACCACTTTGGGATCAAGTTGAGAGCTTCCAAAGTGGGAGAGAGAAGACTTGAGATCATGGCACAGCTCAAGGCACGTGATGAAGCCTTAGGAGAGGAGCGGCCACAGACACCTGCCAGTGGAGGAGAGAACTTGAGTACCGGTGGCAGCAGCCGGGGATCCAGTGGCAGCAGGCGCAGTATCAAGCTAGAAATAATGAAGCTGCAGATAGAAGCACAACTGCGCAAGGAAGAGCGCGAACAAGAAGCACAGCTGAGGCGCGAGGAAGCAGAAGAGAAGCACAGCTGCGCCGAGAAGAAGAGAAGCACAGCTGAGGCGCGAGGAAGCAGAGAGAGAAGCACAGCTGAGGCGCGAGGAAGCAGAGAGAGAAGCACAGCTGAAGCGCGAAGAAGCAGCTGCGCAGAGAAGAACGAGAGGCACAGCAGCAAGAGAAGAACGAGAGGCACAGCAGCAGAGAGAAGAACGAGAGGCACAGCAGCAAAGAGAAGAACGAGAGGCACAGCAGCAACGAGAAGAACGAGGGGGCACAGCAGCAACGAGAAGAACGAGAGGCACAGCTGAAGGAGCGCGAAATAGAAGCTAGGACGAAGCTGCAGGAGGTTGAGGCGAACAAGGAGATTGAGCTGAAACGAGCTGAGCTGGGACTAGTTCCAACTACCCCACCACAACAGCCGGAAGACCGCCGAGTGAGAGAGAGGGATTTGCCCGTCTTCGTGCCTAATGAGGCTGAGGGCTTCTTCGAGCATTTCGAGAGGGTCGCTACGTTGAAGAAGTGGCCGAGGGCAGAGTGGGCGGAGCTAGTTCAAGGAAGGCTCACTGGTGAAGCTCGTGAAGCTTACAACATGCTCGACCTCCAGGAGTGTACCAACTATGATGCAGTAAAACGGGCCGTGCTCCATTCGTTCAAGCTGACGCCGGAGTGCTATAGGAAAAGGTTTAGAGAATGTACCCGATCGCCAGGAAAATCGTATGCGGAGACGGCGAGGGACATGGAAAGGAAATTCGTGAAATGGCTGGAGTCAGAAGGAGCAAGGTCGGCTGAACAGATCAAGAGGCTAATGGTCATGGAAAAATTCATGTCCGTGCTCTCTCCCGAGATTAGGGTGAGAGTAAAGGAAGCGGACATCAAGGACCCGAGAGCCGCAGCCGATCGAGCAGACATGCTAGAGGAAGCTTTACGTCCATGTCGAGAGGGACAGCACCGACCGCCCGCATTCTCCAGCTATGGGCGAAGTAATAGAAGGTCGGACGGTTGGAGGACAGGACCGAGTTATCCTAAGTCCTACCCCTCGAATGGAGACAGCAGGGGACAGAAGAGTGCTGTGGAACCGCCGAAGAAGTCACCGAGGGAGAGCTCAAGAGATCTTGTTATCGTCACGGCCGGAGATGCTGAGCACGAGTCTTTGGAAGGCGCAAGAGGAGTCCGCGGAAGAAGAAGGATCCGTTGTTTCAACTGCGGGTTAATAGGACACATGGCGCGCGAATGCAGACGTCCTAAGCAGCGGGGTTACGTTGCTTTTGTGCGGGTAGAGGACCAGTTAGCCGAAGGAGTGCGGGATGGACCCGTACGTAGGAAGAAGGAGGCTAACCCATTCGTGCGTGAGGGAACTGTAAGGGTGGGGGACGCAGACCCCATCCCGGTAATGATGCTGAGAGATACTGGGGCGGAATTTACCCTGGTGAGCAGAACCCTTTTCCCTGAGTGTCACGAGAATACCTGTGTAGGTGAGGCAAGTGTGACCACTGTGGGAGGCCCAGTGCAGATGCCCCTACACCAGGTAACCCTGAGTTCGGTTTATGGATGCCAAACCCTAGTAGTGGGGGTCTGTGCGACGATGCCCACGAGGGAGGCACAGGTCATTTTGGGAAATGACGCATGTGGAGGACGTGTCCTACCGAACCTCGTGAAGGACGAGGAGTGCTTGGAGCACCTAGAGAAGAAAGGCGAAGTGTTCGACGCCTGTGGGGACGAGAAAGGAATCGCCATGGAGGCGTTCCCTGTCTGTGCTATGATTCCGAGGCAGCGCGAAGGACAAGGAGGACGTGGATCTGATAAGGCCGACGAGGAGACGTCCGCCGGCCTGGAAAATGATCACCTCGTCATGGAACCAGGAGAGCGAGTGGAGGGCGAAGGCAGCCCAGATGGTGAGGTACAGGTGACCCTCACCAGTTCTCTCGGGGTGGACCGCACTAGTCTCGAGGAGGTGCAGCAGGCAGAATCCCCCAAGTTGATTTGTAAGGCCAAAGGAGGACGTATTGGTCCCGAGAAAGCTACTCACTTTAACAGGCATAAAGGCATACTAATGAGACAGTGTAAACCTGTAAGGATGGAGGTCGGAAAAGCCTCTCCAGGTACGAGAGATCAAGTAGCGTTGCCAGCCAAGTGCAGAGCGGCAGTGTTGAGTCCGTTGCACGCTGTTGACTCTGCGGGTCGCCTAGGGGTGACCACGATGCGACGTTCAACGTCGAGAGAAGTGGCTGGGCAACTACAACATCTTTTCTCTTGGGTGAGGAGGCCCAGGGAAAATCAGGCTGACAGTGGAAATATATTCCGGTCTGAGTGTGTCAGACGAACAATGATAAATGGGGAGTGATGCAGATTCGGTCGTCGCCCTACCGATCGCAGTCGAAGGGGGCGGTCGGAAGATTCCACTCCACCTCAGAGACAGCTCTGAGAATGTTCTGCGTAGAGCAGGAAGACGAGTGGGAAGAGACAGCGGGCCCTGTTTTGTTGGCCATTTGCAAAGCAGTGGCAGAACCGTTAAACTTCTCACAGTTCCAGCTGGTGAACGGACGTGAGGTGTGGAGCCCTCGGTCTGTAGTAGGTAAGCAGTGGACGCCCAGGATGACCTTGAAGACGGTCTGCAGACACATGAGGAGTGTCACACATTGGCGGCTGCAATACTGGCTGGAAGCCAAGATTTTTAGTGGAAAGGACAACGTAGTCGCAGATGCGTTGTCCCGCATGCACTAACCAGACATGACTCTTATTTTAAGGGGAGGGGTATGTGACGGTGTTCCCCCCTTCTAATTCTCCCACGCCTGCTGTAAGAGTCATGTCCACTATTCCCGAGCGTTCTCTACATTGCAGGCAACAATTGAACATGTGTGGGAGAGAACAGTATTCTCGAAGAGCCGAGAAATTTGCGAAAATGTAACATTTTGGCCTGTGGGATAGGCCCTTTAGGGAGCCAATATGGCGCTGGCAAGTCTGTTCTCCCGCCAAAACTGTGTGACGTCAGTGGCGCCAGATTGGTCACCGTCAGCGACATGGCACTGGGAGCCAATGAAAACCAACTTTGGGAAAAGTGACGTCACATAGGCATAGGGGGTCCGCCCGTGTTGGCGCCAGGCGACATCAGTCTTTCACGACACGTCCGAGAGGTAGGACGCGCGATCGGTCATCCTGTCAGAGTGACGGATTTACCGAACTCCGGTGGATTTAAGCGTCTCCAGTTGTTGGCACGCACTCTGTGAGGTCTTCCTGCAACCCAGAAGTGGCTCAGATAAGGAATTGACAAATATTGAGCAACAAGTGCTCAGGGACAGGTGCGTTGCAAGAAGTGGGCCGGGCATCGACGTGTGTCGTCGTTGGCAGTTCACCAGTATAAGAGGCAGCTTAGTGGCCGGGCCACCCACCGTGAGTGAACCGGGTTGACAGCCTTGTCAACCAGGTTGAACGTGTGATCGACGATCCTGTCAAGTTTGACAGTAACCCCACCTTCGTGGAACCCTACGAGTCAACAGTTGGATGCAAGCACGTCGAGAAGTCTTCCCAAATACCTAGCGATATATCTAGACGACGAGGGAATTGACAGTGTTGTGAGCTTCAAGTGCTCTGAAGTCGGGTGCTGTGCGTGTGTCGTCCGGGACGGCTGATAACTTCAGTGACTTCGTAGTGGTGAGAGGCAGTTACTCTGGGAGTACAGTGACAAGGACTAATTGGGAAACGTACGACGACCGCCGAGACGTAGGCTGGCTGCCGTAGTTGGGAGGAAAGTTGACGGCCAGGAGACCGACTTCGACCCTGCGACGTACTGTAGAGGAAGAGCACGGACCTGCTGTGTACAGAAGCGGCGAGACGCGACATCCTAAGGCGTGGGCTTGTGTTTCTGGATGAACGAGGCGAGAGCCTGGACCAGGAGCTACAACCCAACTGTCATCCTAGGATAGGTGAAGTAGGTGTTTACAGTTCCCTCCCATTTCCCCTTTAGTTAGCTATATATATTCTTGTCAGGATATTTTATATGTCGTGAGCAAGTCTCACTTGAGTTTAAGTCACAGAGTGCACAGTATGTGGTGAGGCTGCCCAGAGCGCTCACAGTATCAGTTTACATATATATCTATGTGTGGGTGTGTGCAAGCACCAAGATTCATCAGAGAATTTACTGTGACTATTATTATTGACAGTGAGTATTATTATTATATATATTGGTAGTAAACCAGATATTGGTGTATTGATCTCTATAATCTATTGTTATAAATGCCTGTGGATTGATCTCTATAATCTATTGATATAAGTGCCCGTGTGTTGATCTCTATAATCTATCGATATAAATGCCTGTGTATTGATCTCTATAATCTATTAATATAAATGCCTGTGTATTGATCTTCATGACGTAAATATACATATGCCTGAAATTTGATTACTGATTTATATATGACATGACTGTGTACTGAATAATTTCATATGCGTGAAGTGATTGCCAGTGATATCTCGCTGAGAGAAAGTATAGATATAAAGAAAAGTTCGGTGATCAAGTGAGTGCATTCACAGTAAATATTATTAAGAATAGAATAATCTTTTGGTACGGTGAAAAGTCACTGTGAGAGTATTGTGAATAAGATGTTGATCATGAGTCCAGTGAGATCATAAGTAAGCCATGTGAATGTTGACTAGTGTTTTGGAAAAAGTTAAATAAACGGGGATCGTGACAGAATAAGAAACAAGTACTAGTTTGTTCCCACGATCGCGAGGGTCCCGGTCAGCTGAGTCTGACAGGTGACGCGTGGCGCGGCCGATGTTACCATATCGGTGTGCTCTAGAATATTATGCTATGAATGGAACAATTGTCATATATTAATTCTGATACATTGATGCATATATATTTCTCGTTGTCTTTTAAGTAAAATACCAAAACTCTTTGGCGTTTGATATCATCCCCTCCATTTATCTTGTGACGGTGTAACGAAGTAAAGCTGAGTGATCTGCCTGATACCACATTATTGGAATTTGCTCTTGCCACAATTACACCTGACACTGCAGTGTTACTGGACACAAGAAAACCAGTTGGCGACCTTGAAGGCTGTGTAAGAGTTCGGTGTCGGGTGGGCCACAGATTGAGGGAACGATCTGTGCTCTCACTCATCTTATAATCTAAAGGCCGGTTGTGAGATCGACTGGGATACTCTCCGAGGCCAGCAGTGGAGCCTAGAGGATTGAGGGAAGACCCGCCGAACGACGGTGAGTAAGGGTTATTGTTGGAGCAACCACCTGGGAAGGAGATCCAGTCTATTGTTGCTTTAACCCTTCTGTAACGAGAACACCGTGAAACCCCGACAATACACACACACATACATACATACACACACCACACACACACACACACACACACACATGCACACACACACACACACACACACACACACCACACACACACACACACACACACACACACACACACACACACACCACACACACAAACACACACACACACACACACACCACACACACACACACACACACACACACCACACACACACACACACACAACACACACACACACAACACACACACACACACACACACACACACACACACGTATTTGATAGGGAAATGGGACAGGAGTCATTGCTGTAAACAACTGATGCTCGAAAGGCGGGATCCAAGAGTCAATGCTCGATCCTGCAGACACATATAGGTGCGTACATATAGGTGAGTATACACACACACACACACACACACACACACACACACACACACACACACACACACACACACACACACACACACACACACACACACACACACACACTGGCCCAAGGAGACTGCCAAAATATGAATACCATCAGCAGCAGTTGGTGTTCCCTGGCAGGTCACCCATCCAAGTACTAACCAAAGTCAACGTTGTGTAACTTGGAAGATGGGGTGAGAAGCAGTGTTCTCAAGGTGGTAGGTAGTATGGCCGTTGCTATTGCATACAAGTGGTAACCAATCACACGTCAGTGAGTGAGTGAGTCAAGATAATGGTATCTGAGGCGGAGGATAATCACACATGCCACCCAATTCTCCATTAATGATAGTGCTTATAGCGTCTATTTATTCAAACCAACATCAAATGGACTGTTGCTCCAAAATGGAAATGTTCGGATGCCATTGATCTCGCGCAAATTGCATACAAATGTCACCCACTTACCGGTAACTAAAGAACCAAATCAACCCTCTTCAAAACATAAATGACGAAACTCGAATTACCTTGGATATGCTCTCTTAGGCTTCATTTAGTCAATACATGCAACATCATTGAGCAGGGGACAGGCAGTTTATATATACACTTGTTAGGCTTATAACTCCCCAAGGTGACTAGTGACTAATCCTCACTCACTCACAAGGATGCAAGTAGCTTACTAACTCCTAGATAACTATTTAGTGCTAGGTGAATAGAGGCATTAGGGGAAAGGATGTTGGATATGCTCTCTTAGGCTTCATATAGTCAATACATCATTGAGTTGGGGGACAGGCAATTTCTGAATACACATGTAAGGCTTAGAACACCTACCCCTCAAGTTCCAACTAGTGACTAACCCTCACTCACTCACCAGGATGCAAGTAGCTTACTAACTCCTAGATACCTATTTACTGCTAGGTGAATAATGCATTAGGTGAAAGGACACGCTACCAATAATTACACCACTGCCCGACCGGGATTCGAACCCTTGAATCGAATCGATTGTGAGTCGAGAAGGATCAAGTCATTCATGTTACAATCCATTTAAATTATTAAAATTTAATACTCCATTTAAATCTAGACTTAAATCCTAGATTTAACTAGGAGTTAACTTTAATTATTTAATTTATTAATTAAATAAATTGATAATTGTAATTTAATTATACCCTCCCTCTCTCTCCCTCCCTTCCGTATTCACAGATACGTATTCACAGATCGTATTCACAGATACGAACATTCACAGATATTCACAGATATCCATATATTCACATGGATATCCATATACGGATATATACATGGATGTCCATGTCCGTGTATCTTAAGGTTTTCTTAACCTTATTATGTTTAGTGTTATCCACGGGGAATCCATAGGGTTCTGGGTCCAGGAAGCCATTTGTGTCCCCTCAAATTGCCTCCCTTATCCTCACCCACCTAGGTTCGAATCCCGTATCACACGGATTTACGTATCGCACGGAAATGCATCCGTGTGATCAATCCGTGTGACTATATGTTATTGTCTGTGATACACGGACATGTATCCAAGGATACACGGACACGTGTATCCATGGGGTTCTGGGTCCAGGAAGCCATTTGTGTCCCCTCAAATTGCCTCCCTTCTCCCCACCTGAAATCCAGGTGAATTGAAAGACCTGCCCGAGGTCAATGGATCCAGGTATCCGTCCGTGGGCCCCCGGACATTAACCTTTCCCCACATTCCAAGGGGTCAGTCAATCAATCTTTGGCTATCCAGAGAATCAAAAACTGTTGCTCCTACAGGAGAGGACATCACAGAAATCTATCTGTGCCCTGTAGTTGCAACCGTTGCGACAGACTCGAACGCAGGTCTATCCGGATTAAGAACATGTTCTATCCGACTAGGCCACGCTGGAGTTGCCTTCTGAATCAAATTTGGCTTCTGTATTTATACCTCGGAGCAAGCAGGGTTAGTTAGTGTCTATTTTTAAACAATTGCAATGATTGACATGTGAAGTTGAGAGTTTGTGTTGACATTTAGAAATACATGGCAGCGTTATTCGATGAGGTTGCAGTCCAGTGAAGCAGTGTCATGAATGAATATAGGAGAATTTAGGCTAACTGACATGTGTATGTTTAATAGTGTGTATTAATTAATATTTAGTGTTGTGTGTGCAAATGAAGGGGAACGGTTTGGCTGGGTAAATATAACGTTATCGCCGCCATTTTCTCTGTTTGCCGGGAAGGGGGGGGGGGGGGGGGTAACGTTGAGGGTTGTAGGGATATGGTGGCCACCGTTGGGGGGGATGTTGTTGGTAGGTGGGGTCCAGGGGAGCTCCCTTGGGTCATCATGGGTTGTTGGGGGGAGGAGATAGGGAGGGTTGGCAGTTAGGTATTTAAACTTAATTTTTGAGATAGGTTATATATGGTGAGGTGTTTAGGAAAGAATAAGAAAAGTGTTTGGGACTGAGCTGAGAGTATTAGTTATTGTGATTCATGTTAGAAGGAAGGTAGGTGCTTGAAATATGTAAATTATTGTTAACCACTTAATTTGATTAATAATGTATGAATTAACAGTAAGTGATTTTTGGAGATAGGAATTCAACAGCATATTGAGTGGACAAGTTTTAGCAGGCAGGCAGTTAGGCAGAGAGGGAAGGGACTGACAAATACTTACAAATTTTTTTTACATATGGTAAAGTATTATAATCACATGTACACATTTCAGCGTGCAACATTCTTGCACACACACATACACACATACATACACGTATACATACATACGTACGTACATACATACACACACAATACACATACATACACACACACACACACACACACACACACACACACACACACACACACACACCACACACACACACACACACACACACACACACACACACACACACACACACACACACACACACACACAAACACACACACACACACACACACACACACACACACACACACACACACACACACACACACACCACACACACACACACACACACACACACGTATTTGATAGGGAAATGGGACAGGAGTCATTGCTGTAAACAACTGATGCTCGAAAGGCGGGATCCAAGAGTCAATGCTCGATCCTGCAGACACATATAGGTGCGTACATATAGGTGAGTATACACACACACACACACACACACACACACACACACACACACACACACACACACACACACACACACACACACACACACACACACACACACACACACACACACACACACACACACACACACACACACACACACACACTGGCCCAAGGAGACTGCCAAAATATGAATACCATCAGCAGCAGTTGGTGTTCCCTGGCAGGTCACCCATCCAAGTACTAACCAAAGTCAACGTTGCTTAACTTGGAAGATGGGGTGAGAAGCAGTGTTCTCAAGGTGGTAGGTAGTATGGCCGTTGCTATTGCATACAAGTGGTAACCAATCACACGTCAGTGAGTGAGTGAGTCAAGATAATGGTATCTGAGGCGGAGGATAATCACACATGCCACCCAATTCTCCATTAATGATAGTGCTTATAGCGACTATTTATTCAAACCAACATCAAATGGACTGTTGCTCCAAAATGGAAATGTTCGGATGCCATTGATCTCGCGCAAATTGCATACAAATGTCACCCACTTACCGGTAACTAAAGAACCAAATCAAACCTCTTCAAAGCATAAATGACTAAACTCGAATTACCTTGGATATGCTCTCTTAGGCTTCATTTAGTCAATACATGTAACATCATTGAGTCGGGGGACAGGCAGTTTATATATACACTTGTTAGGCTTATAACTCCCCAAGGTGACTAGTGACTAATCCTCACTCACTCACAAGGATGCAAGTAGCTTACTAACTCCTAGATAACTATTTAGTGCTAGGTGAATAGCGGCATTAGGTGAAAGAATGTTGGATATGC
>WNGS01164437.1:32623158-32644030 GCA_020271785.1 Procambarus virginalis | reverse complement strand
GACACCTAATCGGCACAAGACTTCCTCATAGAGCCATCTCATTTAACTCCAACGACAGCACGTCAGCCAAAGTCTCAGACAAATAAAAAAGGAAGACCTAGAGGTCTTCACTAACCCCCACCAGCTCCATAACTGGTACAGCCAGCCCTCCAGGGCTGAAAACCACCATGAAGACCCCCCAATCATCCCAGATCTCTAGTATCAGCTATTGATACAGATAATGGCTCCATAGAGCCTCCACTTCCAGGCTCACCATAGCCCGAGCTACTTGGAACTTTTTGTTCTGATTACCTGAATCTAAAACAACAACAACTTAATCCTAACATTCCTCCCCCTTTTAATTAAAATCTACCCCTACAGGTTAAGTCTATCAGGCGGCCGTATGACATCCTGATTTTCTCAACTGGGGCTCCAGACCTGTTACTTCTGGGGAACCTTCTTCTGAATAGAACCTTCTTCTACTCCTCAACTGCAGAGTAGCTGTATCACATTCCCCCCTGTTGCCTCTTGCTCTGCCTCCCTGTCACCTGCAGGTGCTATCCTTCATTATTAGGATGGGGATGCCTAGTGCCCCACCCCCACCTGAAGGGTCTTCAAAATTCCCGTAAACCTTTGCATGAGTTGTTCTACATGTCTTTTCCAATTAATGTTCCTAAAACTCTGCACTTGCACAGTGAAATTCCTGTGGCCCAAGACTTCCCTAATTTTCCCTTCTACCCAGTCTTACCAATTGCAAAATTCCTTGCATATACTGCAAGGAATACTCTTTAAACAACAATTCCTTACCCTGAGTCAACTAATTGGCCAAGCTAGTTCCCGATTTCTGTTTATCGGGATCTATCTTTACTGCTTCAATGTGCACTTTAACGTGCCTATTAAACAGTAATTCAGAGGAGATCTACCAGTGGTAGAATGCACAGTTTTCTTTGATTATACAAAAATCTAAAAGCCTTGTATTAATAATACCTTCCATAAACCGCTTTAACCCTTCTTTCAAGGATCTCACTGCTCTCTCAGCCAGACAATTTGAAGAAGGATTATAGGGGGCAGGTGTTACATGTTTAATACCATTTTTTTATAATAAAAAATCTTCCAGTTCCCCAGAAACAAAATAGAAAGCATCATCTGACACAATGATGTCTGGCAATCCAAAATTACAAAATGGATTCCTTAGCAGTTCACAAGTTCAGATGATGTGGTGGAATTACACACACGAACATCCAGAAATTTTGTGTATGAATCCACAATCACCAGGTAATATTTGTTATCCATAGGTCCAGCATAATCCGTATGAAGTCTAGACCAGGGTTTCCAGTGCATGGCCAGGAAAGCACTGGGGCCTGGGGTTTCTAATAATTCTTAAAGCAAATGTCACAATTCTTAGATACTTCAACAATATCCTGGTCTATTTTTGGATACTAAACCCAACTTCTAGCTTCTGCTTTCATAGCATTTATGCCATTATGGCCTACATGTAGCTGTTCCAAATCTTGCATCTCAGTTCCACAGGAACCACCACTCTATTTCTATACAAGAGTACATCCTGGTGAATACTAAGGTCAGCCTTTACTGCACCATACTCTGACAATAATAAATTATCATTCCAACCATATTTGACATATTTCATAAACAGATTAAATTTGGGATCTCTACTAGTTGCCTTCCTAATAGTCTGGAATGAAATATACTCAAAAGACATAGATTCCACCAGGTTAACATATTCCACTGGAATACTGGAATTCAACTCTTCTGTCATAAGCAATCTACTTAATGCATCAGCTACTACATTAATTCTTGCCTGGCTTAAACTCTTAAATCATACTCAAACTGCGAGAGTAGCAATGTCCATCATTGAATTCTAGCATTAGCATTAACTGGAATTTGTTATAATAACAAATTCCAAAATATAATAACAAACAGGAGATAATTTCTTGCTAGCAAAATATACTATTTTATCCTGACCATCTACTTCCTGTAATAATACACAACCCACTCCTACTGGGGAAGCATCTACCTCCAGTTTTAAAGTGAGTTTACCAGTAAAATTGGTGAGCACTGGAGAATTTATAAATTCCTGCTTAGTATTCCTGAAGGCATTCTCTTCTTTTGCTGTCCACTTAAATCTAGCCCCCTTTTCAACAATTCATACAAGGGCGCTAATTTTGTTGAAAAGTTCTTCACGAACTTACAAAAATATATTACCTACCCTACAAAGGGCTGTACTTCCCCCACTGATGTTGGGGTTGGGGCATCTATTATAGCAGCTACATTTTTGTGAGAAGGAGTAAAGCCCTTACCTGAAATATGGTACCCCAGGTATTCAATGGTCTTGGTCTTTAATGTTGTTTAACCCTTATTAATCTTCACATTGTGCTCTTGCAGGAGATTCAAAACTTGTTCTAATCTAGTATCATACTCTTCCTCATTCTTCTCGCATACAATATTATCATCTAAAAAGCTAGTCACACCTTCAATGTTAACTAACAACTGGGACATGAATCTCTGAATAATTGCTGGAGACGAGGAGAGTCCAAAAGGAAGTCTTTTATACTTAAATAACCTCTTGTGGGTATTACTCACTAACAATTTCTGGCTCTCCTCTTCTACAGGAATTTGCAAATAGGCATCTTTCAGGTCAATCTTAGAAAAGATTGCCCCCCTGCAGACCACTGACAACAACTCATCTATCTTAGGTAAAGGGTACTTCTCACAATGAATGCAGTTATTATTTCTTCAAATCTGCACAGATTCTCATGGATTTCCGGTCTGCTTTCAATACTGGTAATAGTAGGACTGCCACTCACTATGTGTAATTAGCTCTAAGATGTCTTCTGTCACAAGCCTTTCCAAGGCTGATTTGGCCAGTTGCTTGTAATGGAACAGAACTGTTCTTGCATTGAAGAATTTAGATGAAGCCCATTTTTTCAGGTGAATTTTTCCCACCATGCTATTAATTGGCTTACCTGCCTCCATTGAATATTTTTCCAACATATCTTCGGCACTTTTAATTGTTTTACCTATCGACAATTCATCTAGGCCCGCCAAGAAAATTCCCACCTTTTCCATGAGATTCTTACCACATAGGCTAGGATTATGGGAATCCACTACATAAAAATCCTGGACAATTTCTTTCCTTTTATTGCCTACTTTTGCTGACACCTTGCCATAGACCTTAATCGATATATTATCATATGCACTTAATGATTTTCTACCGGGTTTTACATTCAACTGCAGGGTATCTGCTCAATCTCTAGACAATGTTGACACTGCAGCACCAGTGTCCAGTTCCAAGGGAACTAACTTACCATTAATTACAAAATTCACCACTTGTGACTTCACTGAACATACCTTTTCTTTCACCGAATATAATCGGTTTTCCTCACCTGCAGCTTCTTCAGACGGTTTACCTTCCTCTACCGCCTTGACCACAGTACTACTACCTCTTCTTCCTGCATTCCCCAGTCGTCTCCTCTCCAAGGCCTTGCTATTTCAGTGCAAGTATTCTCCTGCACACTTTCCTCAAGTGCCCTTCCTTGTCTCAAATGTTGCATATATAGTCCTTAAACTTGCAGTTGATACTACTGTGATTATACCAACAGTGTTTACATCTTGTCTAGCCCTGTACGACCATAATTTCTTGGGGTAGTAGATTTTTTACCTCCAAAAGCCCTTTCTAGGTTCAAAATCTTCTCTAGCACTGTCCATGAAGTCATCGATTGTAGATCCAAGTTTTCCGCCACCAGGTTAGGGGAAAAATATCTAATTTTCTCAGCCCGTCCTCCAAATAAAGATCCAAAAGTGATTCCATGCACCCGCCAAACCCCCTGTTTATGAATGAAAAGCGGTTTACACACGACTCACAACTGCTGACGTTCGAACATATCCGGAACAAGTGCTTCACTAACGGATTTTGTTCGAAGCACAACGCTGTAAATGCTTCACCCACGTACTACAAATACAAATAATCGCCAGCAGAACCTAAACACCTGACCTAACCTAACCTATGCCTATTTATACACAATATGCTAATATATTATAATATTAATTTATACTTGAGAAAATTTCTGTTTTGAATGAACAGCATGTTAAAATTTATGAATGCGTCTGTGGGGTTGACCGCTGAATGTAATGGACTTGAGTCGAGGATGGGTTGAATTTTCTACTGCCATGAACAACTGGTCCCGCACCCGACAGTCAATCTATGCTCCAAAGTTGCAGTGTTGGCCAACGCCTTCAGTTCCACATATAAATCCTGTAAGGTTTCCTGTTGCTTTTTCGTCCTCTTCTAGAAATCCATCAAACTACTGTGATATGAAAGTTTCACTATATAATGAAGTTTAAGCAGGGTAACCATGTCTTCATAAGTCTTCGTGTGTGGTAGCTCTGGCGCACACACGTTACTCAGGACCTTATATACTTCTGTACCCAGTGAAACTAAGAGATTGCTCTCTTGTTGGCGTCCTCCTTAATCTCATGGAACTGGAAGTTTGCTTTCAGCAGGCTCAGCTACAGGTCCAACGAGATCTTGGTAATATCAAACGGCTCCATTGAAATGAGTGCTGGGGCAGCCATGGGTTGCACAACTCACTGTTGTCTTAAATATCTCCACCCGTCCACACGACGTACTCTGCTGATCCTCATACCTCGTCTTGTACCCGGGCTCTCTGCCTTAAGTGTAATAATCCTCATCGCCACTCTAATCACAGTCGTGTCATAGGCAGCGTATGGGACAGACGTTTGAGGGGTCCTCCCTGCGTTTGCACTCGTTATCGGGGGTGTAATTGTACCTCCTGCAGTTACGAATCCTAATAACCAATCTGGGACACACACACACACACACATGCCGAGTGTGCCTGAAACTTGGTTATCACTTGCATTGGTAAATTACAAGTGGCATTTGTAGCTGTGTTGCTGACCTGCGAGGAGAAGGCTGTTGATCAGGTGGTCAGGACTCAGGCGTCCCCTCCTCACTCGCCTATTGGGCCTGAACCACACGTGTATCAGGTACACGAAAATAGCTCTTGTGCAATACTACCGCTGAACCGTGTTTGCCTTATTCTTCGATCGAAGACGCTAGTGACCGCGAAACAATGCAGCCTCAGTTCAGTGGAGAACTCTCCCACTACTACATTTGTTGATGTGAAGTAGTGCTGTGACGATTGAGAGTGGTTAGAAACTTTAATTACAAAACTGTGTGAATAAACAAAAGAGCCATTGGTGTAGATGGCACTGGTGTGGCACCAACTACAGCTCTGTTTTAGGCCTAGCACCTCGCCCGGCCAGGGAATGAGGATATTATGCCAGGAACGCCTTCATGATCAACATGCTTCTTGCACATCTCTCTGCCAGCTCTCAAGTACTACGATTTGTTGCCTGTGTATGTCAAGTTTTGTCGAGTGTTGAGCAGATACTTATGCTTGTGCCACTAACTTCAAATTTCGGGCACCAACCTGCAAGGTGCGCTGTGACCTTGAAAATAGTGGAGCCTCATATGCAAGCTGGCCGATTTATTTCTGCTGATCTTGTTGATGGTTGTCGGCCCCTTCCACCCTGTCAATAGGTCATCTACTGATGTGCTGCTTTGTGGTTCTCTGTGGAGCGAGTGTACCGTAATACTCTGCATATAGGTGTTGTGTCTTTACCATCATGGCAACTGCCATGGGTAAGATGCCGGGCAGCACATCACTGTTGCCAGATAGTGACTTAGTGGACCCATCGTACGCTCATCAATTGCTTTCTAATGATGGTGCCACCTCCTCAGTGATGACCCACGACACATCAGAGGGCGGTGCAGATGATGAGGGATTCACCGTGCAAATGAGTAAAAGTCAGCGCCGTAAGCAGTCGAGAAGGGCACGATCAAACTCACCAAATTTGGCTGCTGCCAGACATGTACGGCTAGATTTTCCTCTGGGAACCATAGTAGAGGGAAAAGTGTAATGGTTTTATGAAGCCTCTGAGGCACATTATGATAAGGTCATTAGGTTACCTAGAGATGAAAGTGACTATCTCTTCGTTACAAACGACAGCGCTTTTGTAAATGTGTAGCTAAACACAGAGTATGCAGGCATTAAGATGAAAAATGCAGCACCTAGGTGTCCAAAAGTAACCATTGTCATATTCAATGTTAATAAACTCATTAAGCCTGTATATCTTTGTGATGAAAATATTGTAAATCCTAAACGTCTGAGAAATGGACTCATAGCTGCCACATGAAAAGGTGCCACGCCTATACCGGACAGAATTTACTCTTAAGCAGCTTAAGGTCGGCACTATAACATAGCACTCTACAACCCTCCCCCACATAGGTGCTCTAAGTGTCAACGATGGGGACGTCACGTGGCCAGGTACTGTATAAGCCAACACTATTTTTGTGCCGTGTGTGGTGAACCTTATAAATTTGAGGTGTGTTTTAAACTCATAAAGGAACTGCACCCAGTAAGTGAAAAATGCATAAACTGTGGCCGGAGAGGTGTTCAAGCCTGGCACCTTGACTGACACAACCCGTCCTCTTAAAAATAACGTCACTTTTGGCTCGTATGCGCGCTATGGCCAAATTTGGACGTAATTTAAAATGAGATCGACTCTCAAAAGTGACGTACTGTTCCGTTTTCTGTTTGAGTCGTCCGGCCGACTCTGTAAGGTTAGAATAGATGACTTTCAATCAACGTTTTTCATAACGTTTTGAAACTTTATGAGAATTTCCTGCCCATCTAACCTATCAGAGGACCCTTAACTTACTGTTGTTGAAAAAAAAATCCCAAATTTATTTTAATGTTTTTTCATTTTCAAATTACGTCCAAATTCGGCCATACTGGCAAACGGCCAAAAGCGACGTTATTTTTAAGAGGACAGGTTCCACTGTTTACAGTCAGGCGCCCGGCCCTGCTCACCATGGAGGACGGTTGCCAGATACTGCTGCCGGCTCTAATTCCTGTGCAGTCACCTGGACGTTGTGTTCGTATCAGCTGGATACCAAATACTTCACCATCTGCCAAAGCACCAAGTGCACCACGAGGCCAGACGACAGGTTTCTGTTCAACCTGCAGCTGCCCGTCACGTGCCAGGAACCTGCCTCCCGGAGGTGTTGACACAACACTCGCCATACCTTTCACACCACCATGTAGAGCAGTTGCCAAATGCTGCCATCAGTCCCACTCGCTGTTCAGAGCCATCTGGAGGTGATGTTAGCTCTAGCTGGCTACCAAACTCACCACCATTTAATTACGAAGCGCACAAGGGGACCGGTACCAGACCGAAGACTCGTGCCATCATCCTAGCTCCCCTACAAAAATCAGCCCCTGATGTAAAGTGGCCACTTCCTGGTTCTGGGATAATGTCACCTACTATGGGGGGGGGGGAGGGACCACCCACAGCTGGACACCACAGTCAACTGGAAGTGGGGGATAAGGAACTGGATCATAATGAGACAGATCACAACGTCAGCCTCCCTATCACCTCGCCCTTGGGTCGCTCCACTGTTCAAGCAGTGGTTGCCCTTCGTGACCGGTTGCAGGAACACCAGCAGCAGTCACAGCAGGAGACGGAAAAGTCCACCAACGACATTGCAATGATGCTCACGTGTGTGAGGGAAGTTGCAAGCAATAACTGCCAAACCTCCCCTTCCACCCCTAAACCCTCCAAACAATGTGTTCGCTTGCCAATCAGGGAAAACTTCTAGTGACCTTGACATTTCTAGTGACATTTTTATTGCTAATGTTTGCATTGTCTATCTGAAGCTGAATTGCATTTGTAAATTTGCTTCCAAATAAGATGTAGTAGGTCTTTTCTATGTTAAGTGTTAGTTTGTTGGTTGACATCCATAAGTGGACTTTTTTTTAGTTCATTATTAACAACATTATTTACTGTATGTGGGTTGGGGTTTGAGTAGATGAGGGTAGTATCATCAGCAAACAATATAGGTTTAAGAATGTTAGAGACGTTAGGCAGATCATTGATGTATATAAGAAATAGGAGAGGTCCCAAGATGCTGCCCTGTGGCACTCAAACGGTTATTGGTACAGTAGGAGAGGTTATATCATTGATGGTTACACATTGGTGTCTATCACTAAGATAGGATCGGATATAGTCCAAAGCAAGGCCTCGGATTCCATAATGATGGAGTTTACGTAAGAGGTAGTTGTGATTAACAGTATCAAAGGCCTTTCTTAGGTCAATGAAGAGTCCAATCGGAAAGTCATTTTTGTCAAGGGCTGAGCAAATTATATCAAGGAGACTAATAATTGCATCGTTGGTACTCTTTTGGGAGCGGAAGCCAAACTGACAGAGGCTAAGAATGTCGAATTTTACGAGGTAGGAGCAGAGCTTTTTATAGATAATTTTTTCAAATATTTTTGATAGTATGGGAGGGTTTGATATTGGTCTATAATTGTTTATGTCTGCCGGATTACCTCCTTTATGAACTGGCGTTACTCTTGTTTTTTTTTTAAGGATATCAGGGAAGGTGTGACACTCTAGGGATTTGTTGAGCTATGAGCTATGGGTGGCTCAAAGGTATGGCAGGCACTCTTGCGTACAATGGATGGGATTTCACTGATGTTCCCAGATTTGGTATTTAGTGAGTGTATGATGGACACAACATCTGTCGGGCTGACTGGTGAAAGGAGAAGAGAGTTTGGATAGCTGCCTGAGAGGTATGTGTTGATATGTATCTGGGTCTGTGGGATTTTTCTGGCAAGATTAGTACCAACCGATGAAAGAAGCTATTAAATTCATTTGTGATTTCTAAATCAGTTGCCGGTGTATAGCCATCCTTAGAAAAGGGAAGGGAATTATCAGGGGAAAGTGCCAAGCCATTACGACTATATAGCGCTTGGAAGGGGTCAGGATAAGCATTTGGGATGGGGCGGGGGGAGGGAATGGTGTCCAACCACTTGGACGGTTGGGGATTGAACGCCGACCTGCAAGAAGCGAGACCGTCGCTCTACCGTCTAGTCCAAGCCCATCCTTAGAGAGTTTTATCTGGTTGTGGGAGTGTTGTTTAGTTCCTAGGATACTAGAGACTGTTTTCCATGTGCTTTTCATGTTGCCTTTTGCTTCTTTGAATTTAGTCTCATAATATGAAAGTTTAGCTTTTCTTATGATACTGGTAAGCACTGATGAGTACCTTTTAATTATTTCCTTTGTAACTAGGCCAATCCTAGCTTTCTTTTCATATTCATGTTTTTTGTTGATTGATTTGAAAATGCCACTTGTGAGCCACGGATTGTTTATTCTTTTGTCAGTTACTTGTTTGGTAAGGAGGGACAGTGAGTGTTGTAGAGGCTTAGAGTTTTAGAGAGAAAAAGATTAGCTAATGAGTTTATATCCTGTGTATTATTGAATTCAGATTCCCAGTTAATAATGTGAAGTGCATTTGAGAGGTTGCCTATAGCTGCTTCACTGTGTAGCCTGAATGTGAGTTTCTTGCTTGCTGGTGGTGTTATGTCCATGTTTGCTATGAGGAAGGTAGGATAGTGGTCAGTTGTTCTGTCATAGATTACCCCAGATGTAAGGGGAGCTGTTATATTAGTCCATAAGTGATCTAAGGTAGTGGCAGGTGTTTGAGTGACTCGGGTGGGCTTGGTGATTGTGGGGATTAGCATACAGGAGTTCATGCTGTTACGGAAATAGTCAACTTGCGGGTTATTTTGTAGACCGAGGTCAATATTTAAATCAGCTCCTAGAATGATGTGATTTTTGTTGAGATTGTTATTCATGATAAGATTCCTTAGGTTATCTGAGAATGAAGCTATGTTGGTATTGGGAAATCTATAGATGGCACCGATAGTCAAAGAGGATTTAAGGGAATTACTGGAGAACTTGGCAAAGGTATATTCACAATAGTCGTTTCTATCATTAATGACACTATTGCAGATGAAGGTATCTTTATAATATATTGCTGTGCCACCTCCTTTTTTATTAGGCCTCCAGTTGTGGCTTTATAACCAGCTAAGTTGTAGAGTTGGGTATAGTCTTTATCTTAGCCAGGTTTCTGTTAAAATAATGAATGATAATTTAGTACGAATTTAAGTATGTTAAGTATATTAGTATGAATTTAAGAAAACAAAATGAGCTCAATAAATAATTTCAATAAATGGCATATAAATAAAATTACAATTCAATTTAAAATTTAAAAAGAAAAGGGTAAGATTATATTTATGGGTAAAATTTTACAATGATACTGAGGTAGATGCTCATATAAGTGCATGGAGACTACTGGTTACCAAGGAACTTTTATGGAAGGGAGAACATTAGTTGAACGGTAAGGCAGAGACAGCGCCTTGGACAAGGTTAGATTAAGTTAGGTTTGGCTCTGACACTCATGAGTTACTTTCAGTATCGGCATTGGTCGGGTTCAGGTTTTCAGATATACCACAATCACTAAAGAAGGACAGTAGTTGTTGGTCACACTTTATTTTATATCTTTTTCCTCCACTTTCGTTCTTTACAATGATCGTTCCATTCCTAGTGTAGCACTGCTTGATAGCACCAGGGTTTAGTTTGCGAATTTTTCGCAGCCTGAAGAGGAGGGATCCACGCTGCTTTGTAAGGCACTCATTTATGCATAGGTTGGTTTTTTTGCTTAGCAGCTGATTGTATGAGGTCAAACTTAACAACGGGATTTGCAAGTTTGATGAGCATTCTCTTATTGTTACGGGAACTGTTTTTATCTATCCTGACAGCTGATTTGATATCAGCGTTGACTTTGATCTTTGAATTAATTAGGGTGTGGGCTATGTTACAGCAATTCTCACCTTGTTGTTCATCAGGTAGATCAGTAGAGCTAATTATCAGGGAGTCATGAAGTTGTTGCTGCTCTAGGTCGTCTTCGGAAACCGCCTGGTGAATCTGAAGGAGATTTATTTGTTTTTCCAGCTTTTGAAGGAAGTCACTTTGAGCTGATTGGATTTCCTGGGCCTTGATCGTGTGTATTTGTTCCATTGCGTCATCTGCAACAGCTTGTAAATTGAGAATTTCTTGGTTGTTATTCGCCGTCGATTCAAGGAGGCGTTCTATAGTTTGTTGTTGTTGGAAGACCGTGGCTTGGAGGGCTGAAATTGCTTCAGATTGCAGGAGCACAAGGTTGTGGAGTTTCTGCAGCCATGGGTTACGCCTCAATGGTTTGAAGTTTAAACAGGGAGCCACAGATTGAATGAATTCTAAAGCTCGAGTTTTATGTTTAGTCGAAGGCGGGGGGGGGGGGGGGTGGCAGAGAGGAGGGGAAGCGTATGCTGTGTTTACCAACATCGGCGAGGATTGCAGCGGTGCCAGTGTTTCATTCAGGTCCCTTGGTGTTATGGATAAAGAGCGAGGGGCACCCTTACCTTGCTTGTTGCTATGTTTGGGCATGTTTTCGGCGATAGATTCTTGGTAGTGTTTCCAGAGGTAGATACTTGGAGAATGGTAGTGGAGTTAGGCGTATAGTGTACGTTTGGCAGCAGGGTTGTCGATAGGTAGGCACAATGGAAATTGGTTAATCGTGGTTGATTATTGTTTAGGTTCGCTGTGAGTTATGGCATATTAAGTCTCCGTGCAGTTAACTCTTGCTGGGCAGCTGTGCGGCCATGCAGTGTTGGGTGGAGACGAAATTAACACGAATTTTCTGCTGCAGTGCCAAACATAATAATTAAACATAATCAAACATAAAATAATCAAATTTGTAGATGACACAAAGATTTATGGTAAAGTGGGAAGTGAAACTGATACTGAGACGTTACAAAGAGATCTACATGAACTCCACAAATGGTCAGAAAACTGGCAAATGCTTAATTTTAATGTCGATAAATGCAAGACCATGCATGTGGGCCACAACAACCCACGCAACATCTGCAAATTAACAACACTACCTTGCAACAGATTGATGAAGAAAAGGTTCTTGGAGTCGGAATCCACCATTTCCACCATTTGCACAAGAGCAACTTATAGAAAGCTAACCAAAACCCTGGGGATAATCATGCGTACCTTTACCTTTAAGGAAAAAAGTAGTCATTCCATTGTATAAGTCTCTTGTGCTCCCCACTTGGATTATTGCATCAAGGCATGGAGAATTCATCTATAAAAAAACATAGCTGCTCTGGAGAAAGTGCAACACCGGGCAACAAAAGTCATTCCAGAGCTAAGTCATCTTTGGTATCAGGAATGGTTGAGGTGCATAGGGCTAACAACACTGTGAACCAGGCATGACAGGGCGGATCTTATTGAACTTTTTAAATACTGAACAATTTGGAGGATGTTGATCCGGACAATTTCTTCAAAAATATCAGATGTATCGTAAACAAGGAGCAACGGTTTCAGACTCATCAAGCCACAATGAAGGACTGAGAACAGGAGGTGCTTTTTCGCCCACAGGGTTATTGACCCATGAAACTGCCTACCCGCGTAAGCCATAAATGCAAAAAAAACTGTTGAGTTTTAAAATACAACTGGAAAAGATCATCAGGGCAAATGTGGGAACCTTTGTCAAGCCGCCGGCTTCCTGTCCTCGTCCTCCTTTCGGCCCTCAGATAAATTAGTAGACTTAATTAGTAGACATTTAATTAGTAGAACTTTAATTAGTAAACCCATAATTAGTAGACCTTATTTGCCCCAAGTACACTTAATTAGTAAACCCAATACCCATTCTACGGGGGTTGGTGGTTTCCATACACATCGTGTGGGCAAATGACGTTTGACAAGCCGCCGGCTTCCTGTCCTCATCGAGACCACTAGTGTTAATGACTCATGTAAATTCAGGTGTGTGAGAAGTTTGGATCCTTATTCATCCTGTTTGTAGTAGTGTGCCCCATAATCATTACATGGTTGCATCGTTTTCTCTTTACGTGCCTAAAAGCAATTCTCTTTAAACTTTGTAAAGCATAAACTATTGTAAAATATATTGTTTGAAGAACGCATAATTTTATTTTATTTATTTATATTATGCAAGAAGATACATTGGGTTTATGAAATTAAATTCCATTGTTGTTTTTACATTCTTGTAAAGCTACTAACAAGCATTGCGTTTCGAGAAGATCCTTAATCTAACATATCAGGTAGGACGAAAGAGTACATTGTAGCAAGGTTTAATATCAACAAATAACTTATAATATTAGTTGACAGAGGTGATTACACTGGTAAACATATGTCTCTTAAGTTCAACCCATTCTCCGTTTAGATAATACTTATAGTGACGATCGTCATTAGCCACAAATAGTCCGTTCTTAGCTTTTAGAGAGCACAAATCTGACTGGTACAAATCCTTAATAATTAATGCACACAATAACTATTTTTCGGTTCAATATATGCTGATATATGAACTTTATTGAATTCCAAGTTTCTTGAATCATAGATGAATGTTCTGTATGCAGTCTCTTGTGATATTTATAGGGTTTTAAACCAGTAGAACTGCTTATACGCCGAATTCGTAAACACCAAAACTCCGCTGCATGGGTTTTAAAATACAGCTTAAAAAGATCATCGGCGCAAATTGGGGGATCTTTGACAAGCCGCCGGATTCCTGTCTTCATTGAATTTACCAGGTAAATTCAAGTAAATAATAGGTTATAGGTTTTGTTATGATTGTGTGTGTGTGTGGGGGGGGGGAGGGGGGGGGTCAGTGTGCACGTCGCGCGCACTGACTTTTTTTTTTTTTGCAGGGATATTCCTGCGCGGGCCCTAAGCCTCTGGCTGGCCCACTGGGCGGGCCCTAAGCCTCTGGCTGGCCCACTGGGCGGGCCCTAAGCCTCTGGCTGGCCCACTAAGTGTTGCTTGTTTCTGTTTTACTTGGGCGGAGTATGAGTAATTATTACTCGTATGGTCGCTTTATTTAGTAAGATTTTGCCATATGTGTTTAACAACTTCTTCTGCTCTGTTGAATCTAAGTTGAAATCTTAATGGGTTTGTAACTGTGCACTGTGTTAGATAATGTTCCAGTGGTCTGTTGTGGCTGTAACTGTACACTGTGTTAGATAATGTTCCAGTGGTCTGTCGGGCATTTCTCCACAGTGTTGACATTTCCTCTCATCTTCCGGCACCTGTAAGCCTATTTCCCATACACATGGGTATCCAAGCCTGATGCGATGTAAGTGTACTTCTGTTGCTCTACTGGTCCCTTTCATCAAACTAAGTGGTTCGTAGTTGGTTGAATTATTGAACCAACCCGCAGATCCTGATGTTGCAACTGCTGTGTTGTGGTCACTGTACATCTTTTGCATTGTTCTGTTTCTAATTACTTTCTTAATCTGTGATAGACTCTGTGGTATGTAAATGTCTACATTTCTTCTCTTAGTTGCAAGTTTTGCAGCTTCGTTTGCAATGTCATTTTCCTATTATTCCCACATGACTTGGCACCCAGGTGATAAGTACCCGTCGGCCTTGTCGTTTGAGTGTTTGCATTAATGATATGACATTTGTGATCAGATGTATGTTATCACATATGTGTTCTTGTTGCAAGGTTTCAATGGCGGTTCTCGAATCTGTATGTATGATAACATGTTGTCGGTGTTGAGCAAGAGCATGTTCCAAAGCCTTTTGAATGGCTAGCATCTCTGTTTGTAAAGTCGAACACCCATTTGAGAGCCTCCAACTATTTACAGAGTTTCCTGCTTTAACTGCAGCTCCGGTTTCTTGTCCCTGCTGGTCTACTGATCCATCTGTGAAGTAAGTGAAGCTGTCGGATGCCAGCGCGCACTGACGTTAATGAGATAATCCTTGCCCTTAAAACCAAGTCTAGTGCCCTTGAGGAGGTACCAACTTTAATTTACAAAAAAAAGCCTCCAGATCTTTAGCCCCTGCTATTGCATTGCTCTTCAACAAGTCACTTGAACTTCATACCTTTCCAGATAATCTAAAAAAAGCGAGAGTAATCCCTGTCCTCAAATGTGGTGATCACACAGATGTTAACAACTACAGCTAGACCTATATCAATCCTGCCTAACTTGCCAAAAATATTTGAAAACTAATCTACAAGCAGCTTTACTCTTATCTAGCCAAACACTTAGCTCCTGTCAATATGGCTTCAGACCCAAAAAATGCACTAACGATGCACTTATTAGTATGATTAACTTGATTCATGCAGCTCTTGATAAAAATGAGTTCCCTATTGGGTTATTTGTGGACCTGCGTAAGGCTTTTGACACTGTCAACCACCAAAATCTTCTTCTTAAAGTACATCATTATGGAGTCAGAGGACACTCCCTGCAATACCTCAAATCTTACCTAACTGACAGGCTCCAGTATGTTTTTGTGAATAATTTAATTTCTCCCACCCTACCCATCAACATCGGTGTTCCTCAGTGCAGCATACTTGGCCCTCTCCTTTTTCTCATCTATATAAATGACCTTTCAAATGCCTCCCAACACCTCAAACCAATTCTATTTGCTGACGATACAACCTTCATTTACTCCAGTCCTGACCCCCTTGCTCTAAATGTCACAGTAAATACTGAGCTAAATAAAGTCCATATTTGGCTAACTGAACAAACTCACCCTTAACATTGACAAAACTTTCTATATTCTGTTTGGCAATAAATCCTCTAATCAAATAAATCTCAGAATAAACAATACCCAAATTTGTAACAAAATAGATGGCAAATTCCTTGGCGTTCTCATTGACTGCAAGCTGTATTTCCAGGGACACATTCTAAATATATCAAAAAAAGTTTCAAAAACTGTTGGCATTCTTTCTAAGATCAGATATTATGTGCCCCGCCCTGCCCTGGTGACTCTCTATTACTCCCTCATCTATCCATATCTCAACTATGGTATTTATGCTTGGGGTTCTACTACCCAAAATCATTTACACCCTCTAATTACTCAACACAAAGCTGCTATTAGGACAATATTCAACTCTGGCCCCAGACATCACTCGGTACCCCTACTCAAATCTCTGAATATGTTAGATATTAAGTCATTGCACATTCTCTCATGTGTATTATACATATATAAAACGCTGAACTATAATGCCAATCCTGACCTCAAAAGTTTCATTGAAGGTTGTAACAGAACCCATGAGCACCACACCAGAAACAAATACAGTTTTGATATTCCAAGAGTACGACTTAATCAAACTAGAAATGCTCTATAGATCAAGGGACTCAGAATGTGGAATGACCTTCCCAACCATGTTAAAGACTGTACCTCTCTCAACCAGTTTAAGATAAAAACGAAGCACTACCTAATAAATTCCCTGTAACCTACCTTATCCCTCTATTGTCAACCCATGTCTGTTTTTTTAATCAACGCTGTTTGTCGACCTAATTGTAATTGTGCTGCTTTTTCAGCCATGTTCCTCCCTTTTTTATTTTTATTTTTATTTGTTCTCAACACATTTTATTCTTTATACTCAAATAGTATTAAGTTTTAGTCATTAATGTTTTTCCTGCCCGAAACGCTTTGCGTAATAGTGGCTTTAGGCATTACATGTACTAGTTCTATCTATAAATCTATCCAATTTTGTAAAATCTCTTGTATGTATGTACCTTACCTGAATGAACATTATCATTATCATTATCATTATCATTATCATTATCATTGAAGGCTGAAGAGAAACAATCTTCGTCCACATGGTTTTATTCTCAGCCAATAACAACAACAACAAAACAATTATCAGGTACATGAAATAATATTAACAAGATTATAAACAAAAGAGCATCTGCTCCAAACATGCTGCCTCCAACATCTGTAGTACTCATTCTCTACATTCCTCCCCTTTTAAATAAACTATCCCTACAGGTTAAGTATATCAGGCGGTCTTATGACTCTTCCTGATTTTCTCAACTGGGAGTCCTGGACCTAGATTCACGAAGCTCCATATATTTCTTCGTAAGTAGGTTTGCTAAGTATGCCCTAAGAA
Source organism: Procambarus virginalis (assembly GCA_020271785.1). Taxonomy (NCBI): domain Eukaryota; kingdom Metazoa; phylum Arthropoda; class Malacostraca; order Decapoda; family Cambaridae; genus Procambarus; species Procambarus virginalis. Next base: position 32,627,199 of record WNGS01164437.1, on the reverse strand, counting down.
GATGCTTAGGTGCAATTCACGTAGGTCCACTTAGTAACATATATGTTGGTTCACCTGCATTCTCATTATCTGTCGATGTAGACCTGACCAAATGTAAACTGTGTAAACAAAATTATTCGCACACCCTCTGTCACTATGTGATGGAGTGCGAAATGACACGTAAATTTAGAGACAATTCTATAACCAATGTTCCAGCGATGTGTAAATATTTCATTCAAAATGATCTGCTACCAGAAATTTTAGCCAAATATCCCCAGTTTGCTAACTATAGGTAGTAAAGTGATTGTAACCTATCCACCGCTGCCCACTGGATGGGAGGCGGTGTGCAGGACAAACATATAAATTTTGACACTAGCTCTCCACATGTCAGTTGCTTAATTTAGAACCTGTACTTGAGGTCGATCTCGGACCCATTGTTGATGTGACGACTTATATTGAATTTTGTAACTAGCTCATCAAAATTGTAACTTGCTTAGCTAAATGAATTGTGGGGTTCAGTCCCTGAGCCCATTATGTGCCTCTGTAACCCTTTCCACTACCGCCCACAAGATGGGTATGGGGTGCATAATAAATGAACGAAACTAACTCACCTGCGTGCCGATAGAGGTCACTACTGTGTTTCGTTTGGCCAATCAGAGAGCAACAACATTCTTCATATTGAAGATTTAGCGCTGGCTTTTCGGAGCTCTACTGCCTCCTATTTATGTCGAATTTTCTTATAAAATTAGTATATTTCGAAGTAAAACTGTTTTTTCAACTTCTACAGCCAGCACCGACATTGTAGTAAACAAATATGTTACATTTGTTGTTTACCTACGTAATTCTAAGAGATACTATGTAGCTGTCCTTGTTGCTCGGAAGATGCGCTGACAATTATTGTATATATTTACTGAATTTACCCAAGGGCACTAACTATCTAGTGGCCTCGACGAGGACAGAAAGCCGGCGGCTTGTTAAAGGGCCCGCCAATTGTCCTAATGATATTTTTTAGCTGGAATTTGGCATTTACGGCTTCAGCGGGTAAGCGGTTCCATGGGTTTATAACCCTCTTGGTGGAAAAAACATCTGTTTTCAATCCTACTTGAGAGAACATACTCTCCAACACTATATCTGTGATTGCCCTGTTATCAGTGACTTCATACCAAATGGTATGAGGTACTTTGAGCTCTGTAATTACTTCATACACTCAGGAATATTGGAAGATATTCTTGTCCTGCACCCAGATTTTGCCAGTGGAGACTAATAGATCAGCCTTAAGTATTTTGTTCTCTCCTAATTACATGTATGACTGGCCATCCTGTGAGGTGAGGACGTTGGATGAGCTTGTAGCTGGTTTTTTATCTACGCTGTGTGGTCCTTCATACAGAATAAGGAAGTAGCACATTGCTGTGTATACCTAAACATGTTAAAAAATACATTGTTTGAGAGGAGTCTTGTAGAAACTGGTAAGAGTAATTATAATATAATGTTTCCATGATTCAGTGCTTACCTCTTGTGAAAATCGAGAAGAGTTGTTTAGTCAGAGTTGATTTTTTTTGTATTGAGGCTGGTATTTTCGAAATTGATTCCATGTATGTCTAACCATCCTGTGAGATGGGAGTATTAGATAAACTTATAGCTAGTTTTTTATCTACACTGTGTAATATTCCATATAGAATAGGGTAGCAGCACATTACTGTGTATACCTAATATTCTTAATAAAAAAATAAGTAATAAAGATTTTAAATTGTAGTTTGTATTATTACAAGTACTGTATTATCCTTATTAAATCATGTTGACCATGGATCATTAAGATCTCATGTTGATATGTAATAGTCATATTTCTTTGAACTGCTAATCCATGCTAATCATTTTTAATCATTCATTAAATTGTACATTATGTCTCAATTTTTCACTTCCTTGGATATACTGTACAGTACAAAAAGATAGGATAAAAATAAACCAGTAATATTTCTTTCATTATATTTTTTATTTAAATAACTGCATCAATATTTTTACAGGTGACATGATTTGTTTTACCATACAGGTGCATTATTTGTTAAAAAAAATTTGGTTTATTGTTACACACAATGGTGCTACATAGCCTTCCCAGCTTGGTGCCTTCTTTTAACTTACTTACTGATTAATAAATAAATAATAATAAATAAATTTTATTCAGGAAAGTACATACAGTTGATTTACAAACATAATGTTGGATTTATAGACAGAGCTAGTACATACATACCTAAAGCCACTAATACTCATAGCATTTCGGGCAAGGTGTGGGGGAAAAAACACTTAGACTAAAACTTAATAGTAATCGGGATTAGGTATAAATTGTGTTGAAAGAAGGAATAAAAAAAAAAAGGGGGGGTAACATAGCAGAAATCAGCAATTGTACACGTTGGTGAACAACAGCATTGTTTAAAAAATAGCAAGACATGGGTTGACATTTAGGGGTAAGGTAGGTTACATGGAGTTAATTAGGTAGTACTTGGTTTTACTCTTAAACTGGTTGAGAGAGGTACAGCCTTTGACATGATTCGGGAGGTCATTCCACATTCTGGGTCCCTTGATTTGTAGAGCACTTCTAGTTTGGTTACACACAGCCAAATTGTGTAACAGGAAGAGGTCTTGGACACAAATTTGTTCCATGCTAAATGTAGAGGAATCAGCTGAGTATTCCTCAAATAAAATAAGTTGCCTCAGCTTATAAGGTAAATAAAATAAGCATTTCTCAAATAAGTAGCTGCCTCACCTCACTGCCTTACTGCTACATAGCCTTCCCGGCATGGTGCCTTCTTTTTTTTTTTTTATTTTATTTATTTATTCATATACAAGAAGGTACATTGGGAATGTGAGAATATATAATATGGTAATTACAATCTTGTAAAGCCACTAGTACGCGCAGCGTTTTCGGGCAGGTCCTTAATCTAAGAAAATTTTTAGTAGGTAAATACTAGCAAAAATTATAAAAAGAAATGATAACAGTTACATGGCAAGAAAAGAAAAAGAAAAAAAAAAAAAAAGATGAGAGAAAATTGTAGGTACAGTATAATAAAGCACTTAGGTAGCTAAGATTGATTGCAATGAAAGCTTGAATGGTAGTTGACAAAATTTGGTAGGCACAATACAGCAAATGGCTAGCACATAAAGGAAGACAGCAATGAACACAATGATAAGGTTGTTTGGGTTAAATACATAAGAATTAGGAGATTGGGTAACACTAGATACAGAGCAAAAAATAAAGCTCAGTGTAGGAAACTAAGAAGATGAAATTAAGTACTTTTTGGTTTTGTTTTAAATAAGGCAAAAGTTTTACAGTTTTTCAATTCACTAGGGAGTGAGTTCCATAGACTAGGTCCCTTAATTTGCATAGAGTGTTTACACAGATTAAGTTTGACCCTGGGGATATCAAAGAGATATTTATTTCTGGTGTGGTGATAATGGGTCCTATTACATCTGTCCAGAGAGAGTTTCAGAGCATGGTTTGCATTTAAGAACAGGGTTTTGTAGATGTAGTTGACACAAGAGAATGTGTGGAGGGAGTTAATATTTAGCAAGTTTAGGGATTTAAACAAGGGAGCTGAGTGTTGTCTGAAAGCAGAGTTAGTTATTATTCTGATAGCAGATTTTTGCTGGGTGATGATGGGCTTAGGTGGTTTGCAGTGGTAGACCCCCATGCACAGATACCATAATTAAGATAGGGTAGATTAGAGCATAATAGAGAGAGAGGAGAGCAGAGTTAGGAACATAATATCTGATTTTGGAGAGTATACCAACTGTCTTAGAGACTTTCTTAGTTATGTGTTGAATGTGGGTGCTGAAGTTGAGTCTCTTGTCTAGGAATAGGCCAAGAAACTTGCCATCATTTTATTACTGATGTTAATGTTGTCTATCTGTAGCTGAATTGCATTTGATGATTTGCTTCCAAATAAGATGTAGTAAGTCTTTTCGATGTTTATGTTAGTTTGTTAGTTGACATCCATAAGTGGACTTTTTTTAATTCATTATCACAACATTATTTAGTGTATGTGGGTTGAGGTCTGAAGAGATAAGAGT
>WNGS01164437.1:32569380-32587036 GCA_020271785.1 Procambarus virginalis | reverse complement strand
TTCCCGCTTCAATGTCCCGCCAACGTCAAGGGTACCAGTCTATCCTGTCTGTGGGAGCAGTCTATAGGATTCCTAACACTGATGTGCCCGAATTCAATTCAAACCTTAGAAATCTAATACTCGATAACAGACTGAATAAAAACCATCTAATTATCGCAGGGGACTTTAATATTGAACCTCTGGAGCCTGAGCACCCTACTACTGTTAGCTTCCTCAACTGTATGAATTCCTGCTTCCTCATACCCTTAAGTCACTAAAGACCTACTAGAATCACTGACAGTAACTGCCACGACTCTAGATCACATCTGGACCAACATAACCCTCTCAGCTTACTTCAGGTATAATCAACCGACAGCACTACAGACCATTACCCCACATTTCTCTTAACTAACATTAACAAACCACATCTAGAGTCAAGGGAGATAAGTTTTAGGCTGCACAATGAATCTGCTATAGGCAATTTTATAACTGCTGCTGATAATGTCATGTCACTGGGAATCAGAGTTAGGTAACATAGGGACATCAACCTAGCAGTACAATCTTTTCTTCAAAAAACTCTAAGCCTTTATAACACCCACTGTCCTATGCTTACAAAACAAGTCACTACCAAAAGGCTTAACAATCCCTGGCTTACAAGGGAATACTTAAATCCATTAATAAAAAACATGACCTTGAGAAGAAGTATAGGCTAGGAACCGTCTCTAAAGAATTCTCAAAGAATTACTCTTTACTGCTATCTAATAATTAGACGAGCCAAAACTAAATACTACGAAGATAAATTTACCCAAATAAAGAGCAACATTAAAAAAACTTGGAGCACAATTTCACAAATCTTGGGATCAAAGAAGATTTTAAATAACAAACCAACACTCCTGTCAAATAACGATGGTCAGCTTTCAGCATCTGATTCTGCTATTGAGTTCAATAGGTTCTTCTCTTCCATTGGGTCATCCCTTGCAAATGATATTCCTTCTTCCAGTACTGAGGTTAAGGACTACCTTACAGGTAACTATCCACAGTCTCTGTACCTAAAGCCTACTAATTCCACTGATGTCAATGAGATAATCCTTTCCCTTAAAACCAAGTCTAGTGCCCTTGAGGAGATTCCGACATTAATTTACAAAAAAGCCTCCAGATCCTTAGCCCCTGCAATTACATTGCTCTTCAACAAGTCACTTGAACTCCAAACCTTCCCAGATATTCTAAAAAAAGCGAGAGTAACCCCTGTCCACAAATGTGGTGATCTCACTGATGTTAACAACTACAGACCTATTTCAATCCTGCCTAACTTATCAAAAATTTTTGAAAAACTAATCTACAAGCAGCTTTACTCTTATCTAGCCAAGCACAATATACTTAGCTCTTGCCAATATGGCTTCAGACCTAAAAAAAGCACTAACGATGCACTTATTAGTATGATTAACTTAATTCATGCAGCTCTTGATAAAAATGAGTTCCCTGTTGGGTTATTTGTGGACCTGCGTAAGGCTTTTGACACTGTGAACCACCAAACCTTCTTCTTAAATTACATCATTATGGAGTCAGAGGACTCTCCCTGCAATACCTCAAATCTTACCTTACTGATAGACTCCAGTATGTTTCTGTGAACAATTCAATTTCTCCTACCCTACCATCAACATTGGTGTTCCTCAGGGCAGTATACTTGGCCCTCTCCTCTTTCTCATCTACATTAATGACCTTCCAAATGCCTCCCAACACCTTAGACCAATTCTATTTGCTGACGACACAACCTTCATTTACTCCAGTCCTGACCCCCTTGCTCTAAATGCCACAGTAAATACCGAGCTTAATAAAGTCCATCTTTGGCTAACTGCCAACAAACTCACCCTTAACATTGACAAAACTTTCTATATTCTGTTTGGCAATAAATCCTCTAACCAAATAAATCTCAAGATTAACAATACCCAAATTTGTAACAAATTAGATGGCAAATTCCTTGGCGTTCTCATTGATCACAAGCTTAATTTCCAGGGACACATTCTAAATATATCAAAAAAAGTTTCAAAAACTGTTGGCATTCTTTCTAAGATCAGATATTATGTACCCCGCCCTGCCCTGGTGACTCTCTATTACTCCCTCATCTATCCATATCTCAACTATGGTATTTGTGCTTGGGGTTCTACTACCCAAAATCATTTACGTCCTCTAATTACTCAACACAAAGCTGCTATTAGGACAATATCCAACTCTGGCCCCAGACATCACTCGGTACCCCTACTCAAATCTCTCAATATGTTAGATATTAAGTCACTGCACATTCTCTCATGTGTATTATACATATATAAAACGCTGAACTGTAATGCCAATCCTGACCTCAAAAGCTTCATTGAAAGCTGTAACAGAACCCATGAGCACCACACCAGAAATAAATACAGTTTTGATATTCCAAGAGTACGACTTAACCAAACTAGAAATGCTCTACAAATCAAGGGACCCAGAATGTGGAATGACCTTCCCAACCATGTTAAAGACTGTACCTCTCTCAACCAGTTTAAGATTAAAACTAAACACTACCTGATAAACTCCCTGTAACCTACCTTACCCCTCTATTGTCAACCCATGTCTTATTTTTTTTTTTTTTTTTCAACGCTGTTTGTCTACATATTGTATTTGTGCTGCTTTTCAGTCATGTTCCCCCCTTTTTTTGTACCTTTATTTGTATCTGTTCTCAAAACATTTTATTCTTTTGTTCAATTAGCATTAAGTTTTAGATATTAATGTTTTCTTGCCCGAAACGCATTGCGTAATAGTGGCTTTAGGCATTGTATGTACTAGCTCTATCTATAAATCGATCCACTTATGTAAAATCTCTCTATGTATGTACCTTTCCTGAATAAACATATTTATTTATATTTTATTATTATATATCTTAAGCACTGTTAGTCTTATAAGTTTTGTATAATATATGGCTTGTGTATTGCAGGATGTAACTGTACTGTAATTATTTGTTCAATAAAGCCACATGTCTGGCAATGCTTCTCCTTTACCTCAATTTATTGAACAAATAATTCAGCCAGTGAACATGGAGCGGTTACTACGGCCCGAGCGGTTTGCTACTGACCCAAACGCCACCAACGCCGCTCAAGAATGGCGTCACTGGCTCAAGACGTTCCAAAACTTCACTCTTGCAGTAGAAGAAAATACTCCCACCGTGGACAAGCTGTGTCTCTTAATAAACTACGTTGCTCCACGTGTGTTCGACTACATAGCTGACTGCACTACGTATGATGCTGCTGAAAAATCCCTAACAGAACTGTTTGTGAAGCCCAAGAATGAAGTATTCGCAAGGTATGTGCTTGCAACACGACGCCAAGAACCCGGTGAGTCACTTGATCAGTTTCTTCAGGCTTTAAAGTTATTAGCTAAAGATTGCCAGTTCAAAGCAGTGACTGCTGTAGAAGCCAGTGATAACTATGTGAGAGATGCTTTCATTAATGGGCTAGGTTCTGCCACAATAAGGCAGCGCTTACTTGAAAATAGAACTTTAGACTTACAGTCAGCCTTTGACCAGGCTCACACTAGAAACGGCACAGAAACTTTCTGCCTCTTATGCTCAGCCAGGGGTTACAAATGCTGCCATGGCACTCTCATTAGACCTGGAGGACTTAGGAGGACAAGAAAGTGCAGAAGAAAAAGTTGACACAGTTTCTGCAGCTACAACTAGTGGTTTTAAGTGCTTCTTTTGCGGTTACACTCGACATCCTCGCAGTCGATGTCCGGCTAGAGAGGCTCTGTGTATGAATTGCAAGAAAAAGGGTCATTATGCTAAGGTCTGCCGATCTCTGAAACAGACTAATAGTGCTTCAAACACCTAACATTCCGCTGCTATGCTTGCTACTTTAGCTGGGACTTCGCCCGCATGCCTCAATAAATCAGTGCTTAGCTCTAAGATCAATGGTATTCCAGTCAGTGCACTGATTGACACTGGTAGCTCTGAGAACTTTATTCATAAGAATATTGCCGACCAGAGTGGGTTACTCGTCTATCCTGACAATGGGGCAGTTTCTATGGCTACTGTATCGTTCTCTTCAAAATTCCTGGGTCAGTGTTCTGTAGACTTAGAATTACAAGGAGAAACTTACCATGGTGTGAATCTCAAAGTGTTACCCGATTTGTGTGCTGATGTGATTTTAGGTCATAACTTTTTACAAAATCATTCTGTGCTTGAGATGGCTTTTGGAGGAGATAGACCTCCTCTTAGAATATGTGGATTAGCTGCCGTCAAAGTTCCGGCTCCATCTCTCTTCAGTAATTTAGCACCAGACTGCAAGCCGATTGCTGTAAAATCCAGACGCTATTCTGAGGCTGACAAGTTGTTTATTAAATCTGAGACCGCTCGGATGCTACGTGAAGAGATAATTAGACCCAGTCATTCTCCATGGAGAGCCCAGGTATTAGTAACTAAAGGAGAACATCACAAGAAAAGAATGGTTGTAGATTATTCACAAACAATCAATCGATTCACGGGCTGGATGCCTACCCCTTACCACACATAGATGAGATTGTGAATAATGTTGCTAGATTTAAAGTATACAGCACTCTGGACTTGAGAAGTGCTTACCATCAAGTGGGTTTAACAGAGGAAGAAAAACCCTATACAGCCTTTGAAGCTTGTGGGAAGCTTTTGAATTTAATCGTATCCCTTTTGGGGTCACTAATGGAGTGGCTAGTTTTCAAAGGGTAATTGATGGCATCCTTGAGAAAGAAGGAGTGGAGGGTACCTTCGCTTACGTTGATGATGTCTGTGTGTGTGGAGAGTCTGAGGAAGACCATGATAAAAATCTGAAACATTTTATGGACGTTGCGAGAAGATATAACCTGACCCTGAATCTTGAAAAGTGTAGTTTTCGACTCAGGTCTATAAAGCTGTTGGGATATCTTATACAAGAAGGAGAAATTAGACCTGACCCGGAACGCCTCGAGCCACTGTTAAAACTTCCACTACCAAGTAACACAGGTTCTTTACGCAGAACAATGGGAATGCTTGCACATTACTCTCGTTGGGTGCTGAGTTTTTCTGAGAAGATCCGTCCTCTCTCTCATGCCAATGATTTTCCTTATCTGCTGCTGCTGCGAAAGCTTTTGAAGGATTGAAACAAGACATTGCTGAGGCAGTGGTTCGAGCAATCGACCCAACAACTCCTTTCACTGTGGAAACCGATGCTTCAGATCATGCTATTGCCGCTACCCTAACCCAGAATGAACAACCAGTAGCTTTCTTCTCCCGAACACTTTCAAATAGTGAACAAAGGCACTCATCAGTGGAGAAGGAAGCGTATGCCATTGTGGAAGCCCTAAGGAAGTGGCGACACTATCTTATTGGTCGCCATTTTCGGCTTGTGACTGACCAGCGCAGTGTCGCTTTTATGTTTAACTCTAACTCAGCTGGTAAGATTAAAAATGATAAAATTGCTAGATGGCGAGTCGAACTCTCCTGTTACCACTATGACATTGTATATCGCCCAGGTAAAAAGAACATACCAGCTGATGCATTCTCACGTGTATGTGGTGCCACCAGTATGGATGAATTAAAGGAATTGCATGACAATCTGTGTCACCCTGGAGTGTCTCGTATGGCTCATTTTGTCCGATGTCGAAATCTGCCTTATTCTGTGGAGGAAGTGAAGAAGATGACTAATTCTTGCTCTGCATGCTCTGAACTTAAACCTCGGTTTTGCAAGTTTGACTCTGGGCATTTGATTAAAGCTACTCAGCCATTTGAAAGACTCAACATAGATTTTAAAGGACCACTTCCATCACATTCAAGGAATAAATATATCCTTACTGTTGTAGATGAATTCTCTAGATTCCCTTTTGCATTCCCTTGTTAAGATATGACTACTGGTACAGTAATTCAGTGCCTGGTGCAGTTGTTTGCAATCTTTGGTATGCCTGCATATATACACTCTGATAGGGGAACTTCGTTTATGTCGGAGGAGTTGAAAGATTTTCTACTAAAAAAAGGGGTAGCAACTAGCCGTACGACTCCTTACAACCCTAGAGGAAATGGCCAGGCTGAGAAGTACAATGGGATTATTTGGAAGACAGTGCTGCTAGCTCTTAGGACGAGAGGCTTAGATGTATCCCAGTGGGAAGTTGTTCTTCCTGATGCACTCCACTCTATTCGATCACTGTTGTGCACCTCTACAAATTGTACACCACATGAACGATTCTTCCAGCATACAAGAAGGTCTACTTCAGGGCGAACACTACCTACGTTATCTTGAGATGTTATCTTGAGATGATTTCAGGGCTTTTTAGTGTCCCCGCGGCCCAGGCCCTTGACCAGGCCTCCACCCCCAGGAAGCAGCCCGTGACAGCTGACTAACATCCAGGTACCTATTACTGCTAGGTAACAGGGGCATAGGGTGAAAGAAACTCTGCCCATTGTTTCTCGCCGGCGCCTGGGATCGAACCCAGGACCACAGGATCACAAGTCCAGCATGCTGTCCGCTCGGCCGACCGGCTCCCCTGAATGAATTCAAGGATCTTGAATGAACATCAAAAATATATAAAGTTAATTAATAAAGAGAAACTTTATTGTGAGTGTCCTCACAAGAGCTTTCTACAAAATAAACTATTATCCACATATGAATTACGTGGCTTGCTTGCAGAGGCCCTGTCCTCCTAAAACGTCAGGTGCGTCAAAGCAAAATGATCCTCTAGTTGATGAGGTTGAGGTCGTAGATGTGAATCCGGAATATGCCCATGTCAAGTTCCCGGATGGCAGGATTACTACTGTATCATTAAGACACCTCGCACCCATGGCCACAGAGGGCTGCGAGAGTTTGGACCCCAATCTCAACATTCAACAGCAACACCCAGCGATTGTGAAAGATGGGGAAAACCCCAACCCGCCTCATCTTGAACGGCCTCATCCTGAACTACCTCATCCTGAACTACCTCATCCTGGACTACTTCGTTCCGAACCACCTAACTTTGAAACACCTAATTGGAAACCTTTCTCTGATGTAACACTCCGTCGAGAAGGTGGTATGCAGAAACCGACTGGAACACTAGAGGCATCAACTTTACAGGAGTCCCTTCGACGATCTGGAAGGACGCGAAGTACTCCTACTCATCTTCGGGTCTATGTTACTTAAAGCTAGAGGGGGTGAATGAAGTAAAAGTGTTATTGTATTATTGTACCCGGATGGATGCTCGCTTGACTGTTTTGTTTGGATGCTCGCTTGACTGTTTTGTTGTTGTCAGACCAGCTGTGTCGTGCCTGTGTACAGGTTAGTTTATGTTCACTCCTAGTTAATTTCTATTTGTTCTAGTGTTAGTCATGTGTACTTTGCTTATTATATTATATATCTTAAGCACTGTTAGTCTTTATAAGTTTTGTATAATATATGACTTGTGTATTGCAGGATGTAACTGTACTGTAATTATTTGTTCAATAAAGCCACACGTCTGGCAATGCTTCTCCTTTACCTCACTGTCTATCATACCATTATCACACATCCAAACAATATGATGTGGTACACTACTTTTTTCCTTATTTCTATAGTTATCAATAAGTTGACACTCTAATACATAATGTTCTAAGGTATGGGCGTGCGGCATACTACATAATTTACACCTTATCTTTTTCACTGACATCATCACCGTATTGCCTTACCTTGAGGTGCTTCCGGGGCTCAGCGTCCCCGCGGCCCGGTCGTCGACCAGGCCTCCTGGTTGCTGGACTGATCAACCAGGCTGTTAGACGCGGCTTCTCGCAGCCTGACGTATGAGTCACAGCCTGGTTGATCAGGTATCCTTTGGAGGTGCTTATCCAGTTCTCTCTTGAACACTGTGAGGGGTTTGCCAGTTATGCCCCTTATGTGTAGCGGAAGCATGTTGAACAGTCTCGGGCCTCTGATGTTGAAAGAGTTCTCTCTCAGAGTACCTGTTGCACCTCTGCTTTTCAACGGGGGTATTCTGCACATCCTGCCATGTCTTCTGGTCTCATGTGATGTTATTTCCGTGTGAAGGTTTGGGACCAGCCCCTCAATTATTTTCCACGTGTAAATTATTGTGTATCTCTCCCGCCTGCGCTCAAGGTAGTACAGATTTAGGCTCTTTAGTCGGTCCCAGTAATTTAGATGTTTTATTGAGTGGATTCTAGCAGTAAAGGATCTCTGCACGCTCTCCAGGTCAGCAAATTCTCCAGCTTTGAAAGGGGCTGTCATTGTGCAGCAGTACTCCACTCTAGAGAGCACAAGCGTTTTGAAAAGTATCATCATCAGTATAGCATCTCTAGTGTGAAAAGTTCTTGTTATCCAACCTGTCATTTTTCTTGCAGTTGTGACGTCTACTTTATTGTGTTCTTTAGAGGTAAGGTCTTCCGACATGACTACACCCAGATCCTTTACATTGCCTTTTCGTTCTATGTTATGATTTGCCTGAGTTTTGTACGTGGTTTCCGCTTTTATATTTTCAATTTTTCCGTAGCGCATGAGCTGGAACTTATCCTCGTTAAACACCATATTATTTTCTGTAGCCCATAGAAAGACCTGATCTACATCTGATTGGAGGTTTGCTGTGTCCTCTATGTTGCCAACTCTCATGAAAATCCTAGTGTCATCTGCAAAGGATGATACAGTACTATAGGTTGTGTTCTTGTCTATGTCGGATATGAGGATGAGAAAAAGTACTGGGGCAAGCACAGTACCCTGGGGGACTGAGCTCTTAACGGTTGATGGGCTGGATTTTATTTTGTTGACTATTACAAATTGGGTTCTGTTAGTCAGGAAATTGTAGATCCATCTGCCTATTTTCCCGGTAATTCCTTTTGAACGCATTTTATGTGCAATAACACCATGGTCACATTTATCAAAAGCTTTTGCGAAATCTGTGTAAATTACATCAGCGTTTTGTTTGTCTTCCATAGCATCTAATGCCATATCATAGTGGTCCAGCAACTGCGACAGGCAAGACCGCCCTGTTCTGAAACCATGTTGTCTGGGGTTATGGAGATGCTGTGATTCCATGTATTTTTGTGATCTTACTTCTTAGCACTCTCTCAAAAATTTTTATGATGTGCGATGTTAGTACTATCGGTCTGTAATTTTTTGCCTCTGCCTTATTTCCTCCTTTATGGAGTGGTGCTATCTCTGCTGTTTTTAGTATTTCAGGGATAACGCCAGTATCTAGGCTTTGTCTCCACAGAATGTGAAGGGCCTGCGATAGTGGTTTTTTACAGTTCTTGATGAATATGGAGTTCCAAGAATCCGGGCCTGGTGCAGAGTGCATAGGCATACTGTTTATGGCTTCTTCAAAATCTAGTGGGGATAGGGTGACGTCTAATATATGATTTGATGTTGGTATCATATCCATGAAAAATTCATTTGGGTTATCAATCTTTAGTGCGTTTAATGGCTCGCTGAAAACAGAGTCATACTGCTTCCTCAGTAACTCGCTCATTTCTTTGTTGTCATCGGTGAAAGTTCCATCTACCTTTCGCAGGGGCCCGATACTAGATGTGGTTTTTTATCTTGATTTTGCATAGGAGAAAAAATATTTCGGATTTCTCTCTATTTCACTGATGGCCTTTTGCTCTCTTTCCCTCTCCTGCGTTTTGTATGATTCTTGTAGCTTCAGTTCAATTGTTTCTATTTCTCTACCTAACCTTCCTCGCCGTTCTTGAGATAGGGTGCGACTCTCAAGTTGTTCCGCGATTCGTTTTCTTCGCCTATATAGGGAACGACGTTCCCGTTCCAGTCTGCATCTCTTTCTCTTTTTCTTAGGGGTATGCGGTTTGAACATATTTCTAGTGCTACTGAGCTTATTTTTTCCGGACACTGGTTCAGGTTTGCATTTTCTAGCTGTTCTTCCCAGTTTATTTCTGTGAAGTCCTGGTTTATTTGCTCCCAGTTTATCTGTTTATTATTGAAGTTGAATTTGCTGAAATCTCCTCCATCTGGACTGGTTTTGAAGGTCCATTCCCCATGGTTGTCAGAACTTCAATTAAGTTGTGATCTGAGTAACAGGTATTTGTAATCATTATGTTCCCGATCAATTCATCATTATTAGTGAAAATGAGGTCCAGCGTGTTCTCCTTCCTAGTTGGTTCTACTATTTGCTGGTTCAAGGCAAACCTATCGCACATCCGTAGCAGGTCATTTGCATGTGCCTGTTCATTTAGGCTACTTCCTGGTATTCTTTCTGATATTACTGTATTAGCCAGGTGCTTCCATTTCAGGTGTCGTAGGTTGAAGTCCCCAAGCAGGATGATGTTTGGAGCTGGATTTGTGAGGTTTTCCAAGCAGTGTTCTATTTTCATTAGTTGGTCTTTAAACTGCTGAGGGTTTGCCTCTCGTGACTTATATACAAGGACAACAACTACATTTAGGATCTCTATTTTGACTATAAGCACTTCTGTAACACGGGACGGGGTTCTCTCTTCCTTCTTCTACCCCCCTTTCTCTCTTTGTACCCGTATTCTTTACTTTAGTTCTTAACCAAGGGACCCCAAGACTTTTACTCGAGCCGACTCTACGCCACGTGGTCTCAAGACGATTTACCGACTTGAGATTCTACAACCGTATGACGTGAAAATAGACTTCTAGCAAAGTTCTAGGATCTCCTTTCCGCCGCCACCACCAGATCAGTAACCAATTGAACAATGATCGAGATCTGGATCGATCACGCTAAACACTCAACCTTGGGGCTTGATTCCCCACTAGTAACCAATAACCTTTGATCTTACGCGAGTAGTTAATTCAAAACGATGTGGATGATAATCCTGATTGGATGTGAATGATATACTCGGATTCGAGGAGCATAGGCGTCCACTTCAACTCGACCACGTGGGGACCACGTGACAAGGACAATTTCACAAAAATACAAAAGAAAAATGGAAATAATAAGAATGCACATTAACTAATTAATTTATTCAAAATTAAGCAAAATCTAAATAATTGGCACTCCCTAACTGAAATATGCCCTGACTATAAATTTAACGGCAATGAGTGGACTATTCCTACAATTACTCACAAAGCAACTCTACCTTCTATGTTGACCCGCTTGGGTAGAGTGCTGGTCTTATGGGAGGTGAGATGGTGACCTCCCCCAGTTGATCCGGCTACCACACTGATTTTTTCTCTCTCAGATGCTCCTCTCTCCAGGAGCCCAGATTGTATTGTTCCGCCTAGCTTGCCGAGTTACTTAGCAAAGTTTAAGTTATAACAATTAACCTCTGTCGTACTGAATTATCCAGATTGATTGATTTATTGTACTGAAGTTAAATTACACAAACATCTTAAGGAAGAGCTATTCCCAATTACAAAATAGCTATTTGACCTCTGAGAAATAGAGGACATGTCAACTCTGGTGACCTGTGAACTCTTAGGTCACTCCGCCTCACAGCCTAGTTCTGCCCTGTGACGTCACTGAAGGTGACTTAAAACTCATTCTCCTAATAATTAGTATACTCTTGATATTATGAACAGTAGTACTATACAATACAATTTGACTGCAAAATGAATGAAGGCTAATTCCTCTAAATAAGTGAATACTGTAGAATGATTCATTATGAAACTCGGGAACAAAGGTGGGTATTTTCACCACGAATTCTCTGGGGACAGGTCCCGTCGAGGTCGCCATGCGGTTCAGCTTCCCATTCTCCCTTGTAACTAAACATTCTGGAATCTTCTGGATAATTCTTACAACAAACCCAGTTTGTTACACTTCCACCATATCATTTGAGGTGTTTAGGAGCTAAGTACAGATGAGTGTGTCTTTGATGTAGAGGCTGACCCCACCCTGAAGCCGGTGTTTCCTATCACATCTGAAAAGATTGTACTCCGAGATCCATATTTCACCATCAAGGTAGCCCTTAGTGTGAGTTTCTGTTTGGGCTGCAAACACTGCATTTGCCTCATGAAGGAGACCATCTATAAAGTGAACTTTGTTGGATTTGCGTGTTTTTATACCCTGGATGTTGGCAAATATAAACGATGTTATCGTGTTAGTGGAAGTGCTGGATGCTTTACTAGGTGTTAATATCTGAGGCTCTGGTAAGGAGGCCACTGTGTTTGCGTCCTCTCTAGCATTTGACCGAGTTGGTGATAGTCTGGTCATTTTTAGCCATTCTTCTCTTCCTCCTCTTGCTAAAAAATTATCCCGGTTGATGGAGTAGTGGCTGTTTTCATAGTGGTAGTCTGTCGGTTTTCTTCGCCTGGTACCTCTTATATGAAAAGCTGGACATTCAGCATTGAAGCACTCTTTCCTGTCCAAAGAGTTCTTGCAGATTTCTGGGTGAAAGAATTCACAGCTTTTGGTACATTTACCTGTATTGAGGAGGTTTCTGCACTTTCTAGGGTGATCGTATTTATATGTTCCATTTCTTCTTCCCGATTCCCCATGCTTACAGGTTGCCCATTTGTAATACCAACAGATTTTGGGGCCTTGTTTTGTTTGTGTCCCTTTATCAGGGACCGCGCTCTGCTGCGGCGTCCCCGACACTGTGCTCTGCTCTGGGGCCTGTGACGCCGCGCTCTGCTCCGGTGCCCGCGACACTGCGGTCTGCTCAGGCGTCCCCGACTCCGCGCCCTGCTCAGGCATCCCCGACTCCGCGCCCTGCTCAGGCATCCCCGACTCCGCGCCCTGCTCAGGCATCCCCGACTCCGCGCCCTGCTCAGGCATCCCCGAGTCCGCGCCCTGCTCAGGCATCCCCGACTCCTGATATATTGCCAGATTATTGACTCCATTGCCTATCATTATTGACTATATTGCCAGAATATATTGCCAGATATTGACTCCTGATAGATTGCCAGATATATTTGTGTCCTAATCTTAATCTCATGTAAATTGAATCCTTCCAAGTAGACTTTCCTTTACCATAGGTGAAGGACGAGTTTGTATTTATTACTGAATAATTCTTCAGTGTGTTATTACTGTCCACCATTGCCATTCTCTTTATCATTTCTTCATCCTCTTGAATCATCTTGATTCTTGTTTTTATTTGTTTCAAGGTTATCTGACATACAACATCAACAAGAGTTTTTTCCGTGGCTCTCTTTGCTATCTCATCAACTACCTCATTCAACAGTATTCCCACATGTGAAGGGATCCACACGAATCTTACTTTATACCCAGTTTTTTCTAATTTCTTAACATTCTCTCTACACTCTATCACAATATTCTGATATACTGGGCGTCTGATATTTAAAGACTCTAACGCCCCTCTACTGTCAATAAAGAAGCAGGCATTTTTACCACATTTGACTACTTCCTGTAATCCTGCTAATACACCTTGGAATTCAGTCTGCGTTGAAGAGACATTGTCAGTTAAGCAGCGTCCAATAACAGTATCTACAGTGCCGATGTCAGTGTACTCCCTGATCAAGACTCCACATCCTGCCTTCCCATCCCTAGCTACTGACCCATCACAATATACACTAGAGTGTTTTCTGTAGGCAATTTTCTAATTATACAATCATATGTTGCCCTCAGCTCTCCTATTTCATACATACTTTTTTCTTTTGTAAGGGAGTAATTACTACATCTACATTACAATCTTCCCATGGTGGTGTGAATTTTCTCTTGGGCACAGCAATACTTTCTGTAATAACATCATACTTTATAACATTAGAACATAAGTTATTCATATATACTCTCTTCTTCATCATACACTGTTCATTACTTTCCATCTTTTGAACCGAGAGGATTAATTCATTAGCTCCCCCACCTCTCATTAATCTAATGGCAGAGGCTACATTTATCTCTGCAATTCTATCCCCAATACTCTGCAGATTCAACTCCATCCTCATTATCTCAATCACAGCCTTTCTTGGGCATCCTAAGATATTTCTCATGGCTTCATTTTGTACCTTCTCCAACTTTCCCATCCTACCTCTACCAAAACAAGAAATGACAGGTGCAGCATAATCAATAAGAGATCTTACAGTACTCAAGTATATCATTCGTAGCACAGGGACTCCCACTCCCTTTCCACAGCATGCCAAGGCCTTCAGAGGTTGTAATCTCTTCCGACATTGATCCAACAGTCTGTTCATCTCAGCTTCCAAACTCTCATGGGTATATCCAACATATATGCCTATATATTTATATATATTAACTCTCTATATTTTTACCGTTTATTTTCAATATAATGGGCCTCCGACTTCTACATTCAAACTTAGTTTTGTCTTCATTAACCACCAGTCCCATATGGTGACACAGGTTTCCGAAATTATCCAACACTCTTTGAACCTTTGAAATATCTTTGCCCTGAAACAAAATATCATCGCCAAATATGATCGGAGTTACCCCATTTGAGTATCTCTCAGATGCTATCTTATTCATTAGTACATTAAACAGGGTGGGACTCAACACGCCTCCCTGAGGTGTGCCAAGTTCAAAAGATCTCACACCTGAGCCTTCCTTTCGTAAAGATAATCCTCTATCCAGCGCAATAATCTCCCTTTAACACCAAGACCAGCTAATTCATATAAAATAACCTCTTTGTTGGCTTTATCAAAAGCTCCTTGTACATCAATAAAAATTCTATAATAATCATTATCATTAGCTAGACATTTAATAATACAGTCAGAGGTACTTTTTCCTCTGAGGAACCCGAACAAATTACTAGACGGCTGATCACCTATTATATATAAAAGTCTATTTAAAATTATCCTCTCCATCATTTTACAAAAACACGAGATTAAGGACACAGGTCTGTACTCTCCATTGGCTTTAGGGATAGGGATGATCATAGCTTTTTCCCATTTACTGGGAATACTGCCCTCTTTATAACTATTATTAAAGAGGTCTAACAGCGGGCTTTTCGTCATAATGGCAAGTTCATTAAGTATTTCATAAGTTACTCCATCCTCCCCAGCGGCGGTAGATTTCCCAACTTTAATCGCCGTTATTAGTTCTTCTCTGGTAATACCTATGCAAGTGACATCACCACTGTTACCTGCTGTAAGTATAAAATCCTTTCTTAGATCTTTCCAAGAATCTAACGACTCTCTCGTTACAGCAGGTAATGAACTAAGTTTGGCAGCTTCCGCCCATTTATTTACGAGACCATTTGCAATTCCTTGCGGGTCAGGATGTGCAACAAAATTTGCTTTTTACCCCATATTTTATTTACGTCTTGCCAATTTCCTTCAAGTTTCTGTTACTCCCAACTTTCTCTGCAAACTCCTGCCAATACTTGCTCCTAATTTCCTTTCTCTTCTCCCTACACAGCCTAGCAACTGCCAGTAAAGCATTCTTCCCTTCCTCAGTCCTACCATTCCTATTCCAATTCCTGTGAGCTCTCCTCATTGTTAATGTCCACCCCTTAAGCATCTCGTCATGTGTATAATTTTCTTTTCTGGGGGGATGCTTTTTATACTAGATGTTTTCCGGTTCAATGTTGCATTAAATACATCTACCTCCTTAATTAAATCTTCATAAAATGCTTCTGCCGAAACTGGCTTATAAGTATCATACCAAGACTTAATATGGCCAACAAGACCCCTTAATTCTCCCTCATTAAACTTTAACCTTTTCCTCTGAAGGCAGGCATGCTTTTTATCTAGTTTAAGCTGTATTTGTAATGCAAAATGATCACTTAGCATTTCATCCACAGTAAGACAATTCCCCTCTATGCCCTCAGCATTTATCAAAGAAGAATAATCTAATCTCCCTCCCCTCAGATGAGTAGGAGAGGGCTCGCCCAATAGTTGAACATCTTCATGTTCCTGCAAAAACTGGCACCATCTGCAACCATTCCTATTTGCTTTACCCCTTGATCCTAAAGCTGGATGTCTGGCATTAAAATCCCCTACCACAAGTGTGTCTTCAGAAAAGAAGGAATCTGGCAAGTATCTTAAATCAAGGGAGCTATCAGAGATGTATAGTAGTAGGCATCCATCAGTCTCAGGAGACTATGGAGTTGCGCTCTGGTTGTCGGTCTGTAGTGGCCTCACCAGGGCGCAAAGCCAGGGTAGGTTGAATCGGGGAGAAGCTGTTACCCAGGCAGCAGGTCCCCCCTCTCCACGGCCGGGTACCCCCTCCCCCCTCAGAGATGTATAGATTAATGAAATTTAACTCTCGGTCTTGTAATTGTATCCACAAGCTA
Source organism: Procambarus virginalis (assembly GCA_020271785.1). Taxonomy (NCBI): domain Eukaryota; kingdom Metazoa; phylum Arthropoda; class Malacostraca; order Decapoda; family Cambaridae; genus Procambarus; species Procambarus virginalis. The sequence goes on along the minus strand of WNGS01164437.1, from coordinate 32,570,952 downwards.
ATACTTTCAATACCTCTATATCTCTGAGGGATTCCAGTTATCTCGGCAGGTATGGTACTTTTGACATAACATGAGATCCCCCTAGTTCCTCAATCAATATATAAATGAAAACCTCTTTGGCCATTTAGCCTCAGAATGCTACCATCCCTTTCCCCAATTTCCTGGAGTGCTACTATGTCAATATTCTCTCTCTAAGAGTATAATAGTGTTCATCCACCGCTCTAGTTTTTAATCCATTAACGTTCCAAGATAATATTCTAAATCTACTTTCAACCATGATTAATAATAAAACTACCTTTGCCCTGTCTGTCACATTCCATGAGATACGAGAGTACCTTAGAAACTTCCTTCCAACACCGTAATATTATTTCTTTCTCCTCACTTGCACAACTACTGCTAACATCGAAGGTAATATTATTCATATCTATTTTCTTTGTTATTTCTGTATACCATTTTACTTTAACCTTTGTTTCAACATTTGTCACTACAGGAGTTTGAACACCGCTAACACTACTAGAAAGTGTATTCTCCTGACTACCCTCTATCATCGTTACGTCATGCGCATCATTACTTTCTTCTTGTTTCACTTTCAATTACACGTCCTGTTTCACCACCATCTTTCCCCCGTCTACCCTCCATAGCCAATTTTTCCACTGCCTCAATCCTCTTGTCTAGATTTTTTAGATATTCCAAAATTTGATTACCAACCTCAGAGTTGACCATATTTGCCTGAACCTTGTCTCACAAGGTTTCAGTTTTTCAACTGCCTTACCTACTTTCCCTAGGCTCGCCTTAATTATCTCCGTTCCTTTCTCCCACACATTGTTCATAGGGGCTGTCGTTGGCTTCCAGCTGTTTCCTCCATGCTCCTGCTGCACGATCTTTACCATGTCGTAGCTCAGTCGATTAAGGCAGCGTCTGGGGTGCTCCCGAATGCTAGTTCGAATCCCCGTCGCGGCCCTTGTGGATTTGTTCCAGAATACCAGCTTTATCATCTGAATGCACCAAGTTGTGCCTTTTCATATTTCCAAGATGACTGACGCTGGAGACTTGTGACGTATATCACCCGAATATGTTTCATATATCCATGCTGACCGAATCCCTTCTGTCCTCTGGATACTGGTTAGTTTTCTTCTTAATAAGAGATGTTGTTTATGTGAGATGTTTCTTCACCCAAGGGGTTATTAACCGATGGAACAGTCTGCCCGCCGAAGCTGTAAATGTCAAAACTGTTTTAAAGTACAGCTGGAAAAGATCTTTATTTATATATTTATTTATTTATTTATTTATTTATTATTTATTTATTTATATACAAGAAGATACATTGGGTTTGAGAATACATAGCATGGTAATTTACAATCTTGTAAAGCCACTAGTATGCACAGCGTTTCGGGCAGGTTTCAGGCAACATGAAGACAAATGGAGGGTACCTTCGCTAAGCTGCCTGTTTCCTGTCCTAGTCTAGGCCGCTAGTATTAGTGGCTCTCAGGAAAACTCAAGGAAAATCATGAAGGTTAATTACTACTTTGGATGACTGCACAAGTGAAAAGGTTAGGAGACGCGTCAAGGTGG
>WNGS01164437.1:32516387-32527540 GCA_020271785.1 Procambarus virginalis | reverse complement strand
ATCGGTCAAGGAGGTATATCGGGGGAAGATGGTGAGGAAGGTAGGCCTAGCCAGAGAACTTCAAATTGAAAAAAAAATTATCAATATTATATCGTGGTGAAGGAGATACTTCACTGATAGTATTGATATGAACGCGACGTATACAAGATATTGCTTAAATGGTCAATTCTGCTCCTCTTGGCGAGAGTATTGGGCCGCGTCAATCATCCTGTGGAGCCGGTCGGCGAGCCGAGCGACGCACGCTGGACTTGTGATCCTGGGTCCTGGGTTCGATACCAGGCGCCGCGAGAAAACAATGGGCAGAGTTTCTTTCACCCTAGCCCCTGGTTACCTCAGTTAAGGATATCGTACCTGGGTGTTGAGTCAGCTGTCACGGGCTGCTTCCTGGGGGTGGAGGCCTGGTCGAGGACCGGCCGCGGGGACACTAAAAAAGCCCCGAATCATCTCAAGATAACCTCAAGAAGAATCCTGTGAGGGGCAATTATACTCCCATGATGTTGTTCTTCGGAGCAGGATGAGGGCCATCTTGGTCATTAGTTAATGTACGTGTTTGGGGTTACCTGAGGGCGCCGAGTCGATTCCCGTCCTGCTCTCAAAACATGATATATCTCTATATCATGCTATTGTATACGGCCACACCTGCAGCTACAACACTTCTCGGTGACCAGATGTGCTGGGTTCTTTCCTCCTGTCACCCACACACACACCTGAGACCTCACTCTCTCAGGTGAACACCTCGTCAAACGTGCAGATCAATATTTACACAACCCTTAAAATTATATTATCTTGCGGGTACAATGTAGGGGGAAATCTACGAAGAATAACATCTATTGTCGCCAATAGTGTTTTCCTAGCTATAATTCTTTGTATTATATTACATATACTTTTACTGCCTCTTAAGTAGTTGTTGTTGTTATAGATTCAGCTACTCGGAACAAGTTCCAAGTAGCACGGGCTATGGTGAGCCCGTAACTTACCTGGTACAGGAGCTGGGCAAGAAGCACGGGCTATGGTTAGCCTCGTGGACAGGAGATGTCTCCCGTGTCTTAAGTAGGGAGAGTTCTTGTAAGTAGTGACGAAGGAGGTGTACGCCTCTCGTCCTGTAGAGTCTGTAACTCAGCTGCTCAGCTGTCGTTTCCATGCCGAATCTTCACGAGTATTTGTATCTAAGAACAGGTTCTATCTTACGGGCTATTCATGCCCGTGCCACCTCGGGGTGGTTTAATCTCTATCAATCTTTCTGTTGCAGATTATCTATCTCGACCACCTCCCTTTTGCCCCATAATGATAGTGGTTCTTGGCTGCATTGTATCATCATACAGATTCATCAACTTGTTCTCCTATCCAACATTTCTCGGTTACTCTGTCACTATGCTGTTGTCTGATCATACCTCTGATTGGCACAATTTCAGAAAGTGGTTGAATAGGAACTAGCCGCCATTAGAGCCTATCATTAAATACCCGTCAACCACTGACACACGTTCATGTCATCCCCGGAACACCACTTTACATTAATTAGAAATCAAATTCCTGGACTCATGTGATAGATATAGGCCTCAGTTGTTTGCCTTGGTTCATGTGTTCAGGGAGTACGGGACAACAAGCACAACATTACTGAACTCTTGGACATTATTTCTCAACTCCCAGAAAGGTTGACCTTGTTAAGAGGGGGAGACAGAGATCATCAGAATGATGATATTGGAATACAGAGGAAATGAGAGTAACTGGATCATATGAAATGCAAATGAACATTAAAGAAAATTATAACAAATAATCCGGACATAATAGATGCTTCAGCCTCCGGACATCAAAGAGATGCTTCAGCCTCCGGACATCAAAGAGATGCTTCAGCCTCCGGACACCAAAGAGATGCTTCAGCCTCCGGACATCAAAGAGATGCTTCAGCCTCCGGACATCAAAGAGATGCTTCAGCCTCCGGACATCAAAGAGATGCTTCAGCCTCCGGACACCAAAGAGATGCTTCAGCCTCCGGACACCAAAGAGATGCTTCAGCCTCCGGACACCAAAGAGATGCTTCAGCCTCCGGACACCAAAGAGATGCTTCAGCCTCCGGACATCCTACGCATGACACCGGACCACCAGAACATAACCGGAGATGTTTCAACAATCCCTCTACATGTTACATGGCAACAGTCTGTATATTCCCCCGTCATCACACACACACATGTCGCTGGCCTCTTGCCTCACACAGACCACAGGGATCCCTGGAACATCAGCTCTAGTTGCTATCCTTTGGTCAGGTGAAGCCCTTGGAACCAAGCCTCGCCAGCTTGGTTCCTTTGCCCTCCAGGTCTTTGGAACACGCGCTCACCCTCCCTCAGGCCCCAGTCATCTACTGGTCAAGAATGGTACTTGGAGGTCATGTATTGATCAAGAATGACTTTTAGAGAACATGTTGAAACACACACACACACACACACACACACACACACACACACACACACACACACACCACACCCACACACACACACACACACACATCAGCATAGGAACTCTACAGAGAAGATTAATTAACCTGAGTGAAGAGAATGTGTGGCGTAATTAAAGACTGGGAACACTGAGGACAGGTGATAAATCCTCCGAACCCGTCCCCGAACCCCCCCCCCCCCTGGCCACCACCACAACAGCTGCGGCATACACCTGGACCAGGACAAAACCAGGAAAATACTCACGTGGTTTACAATACCCCCAGGAAAACACTCCACTGGTTTACAATACCCCAGGAAAACACTCCACTGGTTTACAATACCCCAGGAAAACACTCCACTGGTTTACAATACCCCAGGAAAACCCTCCACTGGTTTACAATACCCCAGGAAAACACTCCACTGGTTTACAATACCCCAGGAAAACACTCCACTGGTTTACAACACCCCAGGAAAACACTCCACTGGTTTACAATACCCCAGGAAAATACTCAAGTGGCTTAAAATATCATTAGGAAAATATTTAAGTGACTTAGAATATCATTAGGAAAATATTAAACTGAGTTAAAACAGCTCAGGAAAATGTCAGTGTGGGGAACAAGAGTCCAAGGAAAGCCTGAGGGAGGAAAAAAGGTTCAAGAAAAATCTAGAGGTGGGCCACGAACAACCCCATCCACCTCGACTAACTAGTCTCAACTTCTCTTGCACAAATTAAACAATTTCTCCATCATACAACAGTTGTTTACACTCATCAACTTTCTCAACTTTTCCATATATCATATTTTGGCGACAACGTCCATCGCCCTGACTCACCTATGTATGTCCCAGATTCATCTTCAACCCTTCTCCACTTATACAAAGAACTTTTAGCTAAGTAATATATAAAATATATCAAAGTTTGTGAGGGTATCACCTCTGGTGCCAATGTGGTGACCCATAGCCTCGGAGAAGAAAATAAAAAAGTATTCAGAGGAGACCTTGTGGTTTCTCACTGAACACTAATATTATCTTCTCCTACCACCCCACCACACACACACACACACACACACACATACACACACACACACACACACACACACACACACACACACACACACACACACACACACACACACACATATATATATATATATATATATATATAATATACATATATATATATATACATGTATATATGTATATACCGCCGCTTTAACATGTAAGAGCAACACAGTACACGCCGGGTAATGATTGGTTCCAAGTGAACAAGATAATAACAACACCCGTGCTAAAGGGACATATCCTCCCCGGTACTAACGTCCAGCATACTGCTGATGCAATGGAAGGATTTAATCACATTCTGATGACCTGAATCAAATATTTAAATGACATATATTGATGAGATTCACCAATCACAGGCGGGAACTGCGAGCAATGTTTGCTAGGAGCTGAATTTTAATTGGTGAATTAAATTGGTGAAGTTGCATGATGTAAATGGGTTTGTAAAATAGGGTTTGAGGTCGTGTTTAATGGGGTGAGGGTGGATATAAATAGGAGCTGCCTCGTAATGGGCCAATAGGAGCTGCCTCGTAATGGACCAATAGGAGCTGCCTCGTAATGGGCCAATAGGAGCTGCCTCGTAATGGGCCAATAGGAGCTGCCTCGTAATGGACCAATAGGAGCTGCCTCGTAATGGCCAATAGGAGCTGCCTCGTAATGGGCCAATAGGAGCTGCCTCGTAATGGGCCAATAGGAGCTGCCTCGTAATGGACCAATAGGAGCTGCCTCGTAATGGACCAATAGGAGCTGCCTCGTAATGGGCCAATAGGAGCTGCCACGTATGGACCAATAGGAGCTGCCTCGTAATGGGCTAATAGGCAGACTCTTCTCCAGATATGCTACTCCGTAACAAATGCAACTGTTTTGCCTAACTAGAAACGTACAAACCCAAACAACCCCCCTACCATACCTACCGACGCCGAGGCATGGAAAACGTCAGTATTGCGGTGCATTAAGTTCGACTTATGCATCGCATTTTTAACGATTTGGTCCATTCCGTTAAAAATTTCGACGTAATAGGGGTAGAAACCCGACTTTAAGAAACGCAGACATATGGTCCCGGGTTCAATTCCTGGGGCAGCCCGAGACGCTTAGGGACGTTTCCTTACACCTGATGCCTCTGTTCGACTAGCAATAAAATGACATTTGAGTCAGCTAACTGTTGAGGTTTGCATCCTCGGTGATGTCACCTCTACAGGACCATGTAGAGGACCCCAAGAGCACAATAACAATGTCCTAGACACTATAGAGGACCAGAAGAAGACAAGAATTTTGGTTTAATTACTGGAGAGTAAAATCCACTTTCAAAGGAAAGCTCTCGAGCTAAAGAGCTATAGAGAATCTCCTCTGTTATGCTAAATATGTAACCTGTTTGATACCTGCGTGATGGAGCTCTGAGAATTCCTCTACTACTCCCCAACCACTTGGGCTGGACGGTAGAGCGACGGTCTCGCTTCATGCAGGTCGGGGTTCAATCTCCGACCGTCCACAAGTGGTTGGTCACCATTCCTTGCCCCGTCCCATCCCAAATCCTTATCCTGACCCCTTCCCAGTGCTATATAGTCGTAATGGCTAGGCGCTTTCCCCCTGATAATTCCTTCCTTCCTTCCCCAAGCCCGGCCCGAGGCCAGGCTGACTTATGAGAGCTTGGTCCACCAGGCTGTTGCTGCTTGGAGCGGCCCGCAGGCCCACATACCCACCACAGCACTTAGCATACTTTATATTCATTCATTTGTAACCATCACACACACACACTTGGCTGCTTATATCACTTGGAATATTGTGAAGTGATTCCTGAAGGAGAAAACCGGGATACTTATAATGTTTTGGGGGAATTAATGCATGGAAATTTAAACTGAGAGTTGGTGTCGTGGCCAGAAACATGGGGAAGACGGGCTGGGTAAGTGAAGGAAGGAGATGTATTAGTGAATTGTGGAGGAGGAGGAAGGAATAGAGGAGGAGGAAAAAGAAGGGAGTAGACTCACCAACAGTGTAGTAGACCCACCAACAGGTGTAGTAGACCCACCAACAGGTGTAGTAGACCCACCAACAGGTGTAGTAGACCCACCAACAGGTGTAGTAGACCCACCAGCAGCTGTAGTAGACCCACCAACAGGTGTAGTAGACCCACCAACAGGTGTAGTAGACCCACCAACAGCTGTAGTAGACCCACCAGCTGCTGTAGTAGACCCACCAGCTGCTGTAGTAGACCCACCAACAGGTGTAGTAGACCCACCAACAGCTGTAGTAGACCCACCAACAGCTGTAGTAGACCCACCAACAGTGTAGTAGACCCACCAGCTGCTGTAGTAGACCCACCAACAGCTGTAGTAGACCCACCAACAGGTGTAGTACACCCACCAGCTGCTGTAGTAGACCCACCAACAGGTGTAGTAGACCCACCAACAGCTGTAGTAGACCCACCAGCTGCTGTAGTAGACCCACCAACAGGTGTAGTAGACCACCAACAGCTGTAGTAGACCCACCAACAGGTGTAGTAGACCCACCAGCTGCTGTAGTAGACCCACCAACAGCTGTAGTAGACCCACCAACAGGTGTAGTAGACCACCAGCTGCTGTAGTAGACCCACCAACAGCTGTAGTAGACCCACCAACAGCTGTAGTAGACCCACCAGCTGCTGTAGTAGACCCACCAAACAGCTGTAGTAGACCCACCAACAGGTGTAGTAGACCCACCAGCTGCTGTATAGACCCACCAGCAGCTGTAGTAGACCCACCAACAGCTGTAGTAGACCCACCAGCTGCTGTAGTAGACCCACCAACAGCTGTAGTAGACCCACCAGCAGGTGTAGTAGACCCACCAGCAGCTGTAGTAGCCCACCAACAGCTGTAGTAGACCACCAACAGCTGTAGTAGACCCACCAACAGCTGTAGTAGACCCACCATCTGCTGTAGTAGACCCACCAGCAGCTGTAGTAGACCCACCAACAGCTGTAGTAGACCCACCAACAGCTGTAGTAGACCCACCAACAGCTGTAGTAGACCCACCAACAGCTGTAGTAGACCCACCACTTTCAGAAACAGGAAGATGTATTAAACTAAATCACAGCAACTGCATAATAGCCGAATAACAGTTGCATGAAAACAGCTGCATGACTGCAACTGCATAACATCAAATGCACGCAACTTCATACCATTTGCATGAAAATTTGATCATAACTACTACATGACACATGCCAGCAAACTTCACGATAACTGTATGACAACTCTAAGACAGCTGCTTCCTGTCAACTGCATGACAACTGCTTCCTGTCAACTGCATGACAACTACTTCCTGTCAACTGCATGACAACTACGTCATAACATACCCCACACAATAAACTGTTCTTACAGGAAAACTGCTCATTTGCATACGAATTTAAATTGATAAATAATTAGTTCCAGTCAGTGTAAACTCCCCCTCAGCCCCAACCACTCGTCACTCAAGGGCAGCCCTCATTAATGAGGGCTAACATCATCAGAAAAAATGCATGTAACATTGAAATACATTTGCATAATGAATAAAGCGTTCATGAATAACAGAAAACAATCTCCACTTGCCAATACACGAGAAGTGTATGAATGAACATCAGTTGAACATTTAATGAACATTAATGCCGCAATGAGGTCAGTTCACATGTTCATTCTGAGTTATCGTGTGAGTGTGAACGCGGCGAGTGGGGGATGAGGGGTGGGGAGCCAGGGCCCAGATTCACGAAGTAGTTACGCAAGCACTTACGACCTGTCCAGCTTTTCCCAATCTTTGGCGGCTTTGTTTACAATTATTAAACGGTTTATAAGCTCCGAAGCACCAGGAGGCTGTTTATAACAATAACAACAGTTGATTGGCAAGTTTTCACGTTTGTAAGCCGTTTAATAAATGTAACCAAAACCGTCAAAGATTGGGGAAAGATATAGACGTTCGTAAGAACTTGCGTAACTGCTTCCTGAATCTGGCCCCAGGTTTCTCAGTGATACCGTGAGTACAGGTGAGGGTCGGTTAGGTTGGTTTGGGTAAGTTTTGGTAGCTTTGGTTTGCTTAGGTTGGGTTGGGTTAGGTTAGGTAGGTTTAAAATCCGGCGGTGAAACGTCTTGTGTACAAAGTAACGCATCATTCACCTTCGTGTTCTTTATAAGATTGCAAAAACTCGATTCGTACTGTTATCGCAAACTCTGGTTCATTTGCCAACCTATGTGTGTGATCTATCTCTTGCTTGTAGAGAGTAAATATTGATCTAGTTCCATATTTTTAATTGGCATATGGGGAAATATTTGTAGATTTCTTCCTATCACTGGGTCTCTATTTACCTTTGCTGCATCTCTGTATCTTCATATAAATGCTTTAGCTTATTTCTTTGATATATGTTGATTATTATTATATTTCAAGGAAATGTGTTTGAGAATATCAAATTAGAGTTTTTCTTTTGTAAACTGTTTGAGTTATATTTATTAGATTTTTTTTTTTAATCTTCCACTTGGAGAATTGTTATGTATCTTTTGTAGCATTCTGCACTAAATTGTTCTGTGTCAACAAGGTGGTAAAGCCGGGCTTAGGAGCTAGCGCTCGACCCACATTTCAGGTAAGTACATTCACGTCCACACACACACATCCCACTACGATTCACACTGTCAATTGTTACCTCTCTCCAACCACCACCATCAACATTCAGAATTAATTAGAAATAACAGACACTTATATAAAAACAAAAAATCCCAAGTTGAAACAGGCAATCAATTTCTATTATCCAAGCGGAAGAACGTATAAAACATCAGAGTTGAAAACTCTAACTTTGTGAAGGAATAGACCGATTTTGCCAAGAATTTTTATGAACTGAAGCAAAGTTGAAAGGTATGAATTATAATTTAATGTAAAATTCGAATTTAAATGCAATCATTATGAGAATTAGAATCATGCAGGAATTGCTCAGTTTAACCATATATATAAATTAAATGTTAAAACACACACGTAGCCTGGTGGATTGCGCGCAGGACTCGTAATTCTGTGGCGCGGGTTCGATTCCCGCTCGAGGCAGAAACAAATGGGCAAAGTTTCTTTCACCCTGAATGCCCCTGTTACCTAGCAGTAAATAGGTACCTGGAGTTAGTCAGCTGTTACGGGCTGCTTCCTGGTGTGTGTGTGTGTGTGTGTGTGTCGTGTGGGAAAAAAAAGTAGTTAGTAAACAGTTGATTGACAGTTGAGAGGCGGGCCGAAAGAGCAAAGCTCAACCCCCGCAAACACAGCTAGGTGAATACACACACACACAGATAGGGTAGATAAAGACAGGCTATTTAACACAAGGGGCACACGCACAAGGGGACACAGGTGGAAACTGAGTGCCCAAATGAGCCACAGAGATATTAGAAAGAAATTTTTTTAGTGTCAGAGTGGTTGACAAATGGAAAGCATTAGGAAGTGATGTGGTGGAGGCTGACTCCATACACAGCTTCAAGTGTAGATATGATAGAGCCCAATAGGCTCAGGAACCTGAACACCTGTTGATTGACGGTTGAGAGGCGGTACCAAAGAGGCAGAGCTCAACCCCCGCAAGCACAACTAGGTGAGTACAACTAGGTGAGTACACACACACACACCACACACACACACACACACACACCACACACACACACACACACACACACACACACACACACACACACACACCACACACACAGCATGGAAGAGAGACCTGGGGATAATCTCCATAGCAACTAATGAACTACATAGTCCCTGCATTCTTGCATTCTCCAGTACAGTTCTCGCCACATATATGTCTTGCAACAGAAAGGTATAAGCCGAAATGAGACCTCACTCCGGCAGAAGCACATGCTATTCAACCAGTAATAAAAGGACAATTAAAAGGCACAACACAATAGCACGATCACAACAACTAACAGAGGAATGATTACGTGAGAATTAAATGAGAACATGAGAATAACATTGCATCCAAAGCTAAGTTATGCAGAACACGCCAGGAAAGTGACACTGAAAGATTGGGTATCTAAACAAAAGAAAATGGCTGTCATACACAAAAAATGATATGAAATGTGAAGCATTAAATGAATCTCCTCCTCAACCCAGGAGAGCTGGAGTAGCGAAGCTTCACTACTGAAAAAAAATGAGGTAAAAATCCTGTATGGTTCTTGTTGCACTGTTGAGTCACAGGGCAGCAAATTGACAAGTGTCACTCACCCAATTATGTTAATTGCCGCTCAGCTGAGAAGCAATTAAGCTCAACATGAGGTTGTTTAACGTTCATCCCGAAGAATCCAAGTGTTCTTCCAAGAATTCATCTTCATTAATTTGTTCTCATCACTCAAGTTACGTAATGTTATTCCCCCACTTTTACCATTTACGTACAAGAGTGCAAATAACAATGCTAATGTAACATCGCGACTTTTATAAACCTATTTACCCTCTTCATTAAAAAGTCAATGAGGCATTTAATTGCCAATCACCGCATCTACATTTGAATAAATTTTGTTGCCTAACTTGCAGTCAATAGACTCCTTTTTACACAGGTGGGGTGCTGGAGTGGAAATTCGAATTCAGTCAGCAGGCTTACAGCTTTTTTCCCATAACACACGCTAAACTTACCCTACTAAATTCCCTGGAACACAATCACCAATCGGTTTACAACCAGGTCCCCCAATTACTGCTGGATGAACAGAATCAACATTAACGATTGACGCCATGTTAATCCTCCGTGAACAAGGCTCGAACCCAGAGGAAATCATTATTCACGAGGCGCGGAGTGTGCGCGCCACCACTACGCCACAAGGACTTTGCAAGACGATTCTTGCAACGCGACGCAGTGACTCCTGAAGTCCTGCGCCTTTACGATAAAGGGTTACAAGGCGTATGCTTAGGTTGACGCTTGGGTTTGTCGTACTGGCAGCAGTGGGGCGACTCGGGTATTTTCCATACTTGGTTGTAATAGCAACTTGTAAGTTCAGTAAACATTAACAAGGGTGTTAGAAGCTCCATCTGATTTTGTCTTCCCCTCAGAGGTAAGGCAGTTTATGTGGGAAATGTGTCCCCTCCCCCGTGTCTCCCCCCACCAGGTGTCCCCACACCAGTGTCTCCCCCACCAGGTGTCCACCCCCACCAGGTGTCTCCCCCCACCAGGTGTCTCCCCCACCAGGTGTCCCCCCCCAGGTGTCCACCCCACCAGGTGTCCCCCCACCAGGTGTCCCCCCCACCAGGTGTCCCCCCCACCAGGTGTCCCCCACCAGGTGTCCCCCCCACCAGTGCCCCCCCCACCAGGTGCCCCCCCCCCCACCACCAGGTGTCCACCCCCCCAGGTGTCCCCCCCCCACCAGTGTCCACCCCCACCAGGTGTCCCCCCCACCAGGTGTCACCCCCACCAGTGTCCCCCCACACCAGGGTGACCTAACTAAACCATAACGGACACCACACCAAATATTTCGACAAGCGAGCCTCGCTTAGAGAGCCGCCTGCCAGCACAGACCACACCAACACAACGTCATTTTATATCACCCTTACGTTCTAAGCCAACGTAAAAATATAACGTAGTTACATTGTGTGTCCGGGGCTGCGACGGGGCAAACATACGCAAAATTCCTCTTATCCCGCAGCCCCCTGGAGCGGGCCATTTTGGGGATGTGTCAGAAGAAGGATTGTTGAAGAAACTACTTGTTAATCTCTTAC
>WNGS01164437.1:32499965-32515065 GCA_020271785.1 Procambarus virginalis | reverse complement strand
GTCGCAGGTAACGAGCCTTGTAACAGTCAATTATGACTCAGGTAACGAGCCTTGTAACAGCCAATTATGACTCAGGTAACGAGCCTTGTAACAGCCAATTATGACGCAGGTAACGAGCCTTGTAACGGTCAATTATGACGCAGGTAACGAGCCTTGTAACGGTCAATTATGACGCAGGTAACGAGCCTTGTAACGGTCAATTATGACGCAAGTTAACGAGCCTTGTAACGGTCAATTATGACGCAGGTAACGAGCCTTGTAACAGTCAATTATGACGCAAGTAACGAGCCTTGTAACGGTCAATTATGACGCAGGTAACGAGCCTTGTAACAGTCAATTATGACGCAGGTAACGAGCCTTGTAACAGCCAATTATGACGCAAGTAACGAGCTTGTAACAGTTAATTATGACGCAGGTAACGAGCCTTGTAACAGCCAATTATGACGCAGGTAACGAGCCTTGTAACAGCCAATATGACGCAGGTAACGAGCCTTGTAACGGCCAATTATGACGCAGGTAACGAGCCTTGTAACACCCAATTATGACGCAGGTAACGAGCCTTGTAACACCCAATTATGTCGCAGGTAACGTCATCGATGAGTTAGGTGGGTTGGTTAGGTTCGTACGTGTCTGGTTAGGTCAGGTTAAACCAAACAGTCGCATTTTTTTACGGAGTGGCAAAGTGAGAGAAAACGGGCCAATCACCTACTTGGTAACAATAGCGAGATAACGAGAGGCGGAAGTACCTGGCAACCTTGTTATCTTGCAATATCCGGCATCGTTGATACCATCCAATATCCTCTTGCAACTTCCGGCACGCAATTTTGTTTTCACTATCCGGGAGGCAACATGATATGCAATAATATTGCACTGTTCAACATTGACTTTGATCATTAAAGGCATTATTATACCAGATTTGGTAATTGAGGGAGGCTAGGGCTGTTGCAACCGGCTGGGATCGTAAGGGGCCTTGCAACCTGTCAACCGGTTGGCATCATGAGGGGGCTTGCAACCTGTCAACCGTTGGCACCATGATGGGTCTTGCAACCTGTCAACCTGTTGGCATCATGATGGCCTTGCAACCTGTCAACCGGTTGGCATCATGAGGGGCCTTGCAACCTGTCAACCTGTTGGCATCAGATGGGGCCTTGCAACCTGTCAACCGGTTGGCATCATGAGGGGGCCTTGCAACCTGTCAACCTGTTGGCATCATGATGGGGCCTTGCAACCTGTCAACCTGTTGGCATCATGATGGCCTTGCAACCTGTCAACCTGTTGGCATCATGATGGGGCCTTGCAACCTGTCAACCGGTTGGCATCATGATGGGGCCTTGCAACCTGTCAACCTGTTGGCATCATGATGGGCCTTGCAACCTGTCAACCTGTTGGCATCATGAGGGGGCCTTGCAACCTGTCAACCTGTTGGCATCATGATGGGGCCTTGCAACCTGTCAACCGGTTGGCATCATGATGGGCCTTGCAACCTGTCAACCGGTTGGCATCATGAGGGGGCCTTGCAACCTGTCAACCTGTTGGCATCATGATGGGCCTTGCAACCTGTCAACCGGTTGGCATCATGATGGGGCCTTGCAACCTGTCAACCGGTTGGCATCATGATGGGGCCTTGCAACCTGTCAACCTGTTGGCATCATGATGGGGGCCTTGCAACCTGCCAACCCCTTTCTTTGAGGTTTTACCCCTAATTACACTCACTTTCATCTTTGATAGAGACTTCATTCTCTTTAATCATTTACTAAATTAAACTGCCCTCCCCTTGGTGATTAAAGTCTTCCCCCCCCCCCCCGGCACTCCTGTAAGACCCTATGTTCTCTCGTTGCAACCCGTCCTCTTAAAATAACGACACTTTTCGCTCGTATGCGCGCTATGGCCCAAAATGAACGTAAGTTGAAATAAAATCGGCTCACGAAAGTGACGTACTGTTCCGTTTTCTGTTTTGAGTCCTCTGGCTTACTCGGTAAAGTTAGGAGAGGAAACTTTCAATGAACGTTTTTCATGACGTTTTGAAACTTTAGGAGAACTTCCTGCCTTTCTACCTACCAGAGGACTTTAACTTACTGTTTTGGAAAAAAATAAATTATTTTCAATAATTTTTCATTTTCCAATTACGTCCATTTTCGGCCATACGAGCAAACGGCCAAATTCAGATATAATTTACAAAAACTTGAGAACAGTTCAGTTCTCACTGTTCTCCAGTGAGGTGCTGGAGAACAGGTCTCCAGCACCTCACTGTCCTGACATTCCTTACCCTTCCACATTCATCCCTTCCTTCTAAACCTCCCCTTCTCTCCCTCCCACTCTCTCCCACCCCCCTCCCCGCTCCCAGCACCGTCCAGCCATGTGTTGTATTGAGAGTAATGGAAGCCGGCGGGTTAGGGCCACAGGGAGTAGCCTTGTTAAGATGGACGAGATACAGGTCAACCATCACTAACTCTCTTCCCCCTTCTCCTCCTCCTCCTTCCTCCCTCTCCTTCTTCCACTAATACAACTGTGCATATATTTATTGACCTTTATTTAACTCCCATTTCTTCTACCTAATCTCCAGTACTCAAGGGTGGGTCAGCCCTCAACGCCTCGTGCGAGGGTGTACTGCTGTACACTGTAGGTAATGCCGCTGGCTTCCTTCTCCACTCACGATTTGAGAGACCTGGTTCGATTCCCGGGCGGGATATAAATTGTTGGAGACCTGGGTTCGAGTCCCCGGCGGGATATAAATTGTTGGAGACCTGGGTTCGAGTCCCCGGCGGGATATAAATTGTTGGAAACGTTTCTTTTCGTCTAATGCCTCTGTTCACCTAGTACTGGTTGGTACCTGGTTGATGGGGTTCTGGGAGTTCTTCTACTCCCCAAGCCCGGCCCGAGGCCAGGCTCGACTTGTGAGAGTTTGGTCCACCAGGCTGTTGCTTGCTGCGACCCGCAGGCCCACATACCCACTACAACCAGGATGGTCCGGTACTCCTTGCCGGAAACAATCTAGTTTCCTCTTGAAGATATCCACTAAATAGGTACTT
The DNA here is from genome assembly GCA_020271785.1 of Procambarus virginalis. Classification (NCBI taxonomy): domain Eukaryota; kingdom Metazoa; phylum Arthropoda; class Malacostraca; order Decapoda; family Cambaridae; genus Procambarus; species Procambarus virginalis. Next base: position 32,512,036 of record WNGS01164437.1, on the reverse strand, counting down.
GGGAGGGAAAGGGAGGGAATTAACAGGGGGGAAAGCGCCAAGCCATTACGACTATATAGCACTGGGAAGGGGCCAGGATAAGGACTTGGGATGGGACGGGGGAAAGGAATGGTGCCCAACCACTTGTGGACGGTCGGGGATTGAACGACGACCTGCATGAAGCGAGACCGTCGCTCTACCGTCCTGCCAAAGTGGTTGGGCAAACACCGTCTAACACCGTAAATTAGACAGTGCCAAACTCCCAGGTAGGCACTGCCCACACCAATGCCATCCTGGTAATTAGGCACTGTTGAGGGGTTGCATCCTGAGGAGGATCAATAGGTCGATCTTGAAGAGGACCTCGATACAAGCCTTAAAAACACATATACACACACTGGCTTCCTGTCCCCGATAAAACAGATTATATCGGTCAAGGAGGTATATCGGGGGAAGATGGTGAGGAAGGTAGGCCTAGCCAGAGAACTTCAAATTGAAAAAAAGTATCAATATTATATCGTGTGAAGGAGATACTTCACTGATAGTATTGATATGAACGCGACGTATACAAGATATTGCTTAAATGGTCAATTCTGCTCCCTTGGGCGAGAGTATTGGGCCGCGTCAATCATCCTGTGGAGCCGGTCGGCCGAGCGGACAGCACGCTGGACTTGTGATCCTGTGGTCCTGGGTTCGATACCAGGCGCCGGCGAGAAACAATGGGCAGAGTTTCTTTCACCCTATGCCCCTGTTACCTAGCAGTAAAATAGGTACCTGGGTGTTAGTCAGCTGTCACGGGCTGCTTCCTGGGGGTGGAGGCCTGGTCGAGGACCGGGCCGCGGGGACACTAAAAAGCCCCGAAATCATCTCAAGATACCTCAAGAAGAATCCTGTGAGGGGCAATTATACTCCCATGATGTTGTCTTCGGAGCAGGATGAGGGCCAAATCTTGGTCATTAGTTAATGTACGTGTTTGGGGTTACCCGAGGGCGCTGAGTCGATTCCCGTCCTGCTCTCAAAACATGATATATCTCTATATCATGCTATTGTATACGGCCACACCTGCAGCTACAACACTTCTCGGTGACCAGATGTGCTGGGTTCTTCCTCCTGTCACCCACACACACCCTGAGACCTCACTCTCTCAGGTGAACACCTCGTCAAACGTGCAGATCAATATTTACACAACCCTTAAAATTATACTATCTTGCGGGTACAATGTAGGGGGAAATCTACGAAGAATAACATCTATAGTCGCCAATAGTGTTTTCCTAGCTATAATTCTTTGTATTATATTACATATACTTTTACTGCCTCTTAAGTAGTTGTTGTTGTTATAGATTCAGCTACTCGGAACAAGTTCCAAGTAGCACGGGCTATGGTGAGCCCGTAACTTACCTGGTACAGGAGCTGGGCAGCACGGGCTATGGTGAGCCGTAACTACCTGGCACAGGAGCTGGGCAAGAAGCACGGGCTATGGTTAGCCTCGTGGACAGGAGATGTCTCCCGTGTCTTAAGTAGGGAGAGTTCTTGTAAGTAGTGACGAAGGAGGTGTACGCCTCTCGTCCTGTAGAGTCTGTAACTCAGCTGCTCAGCTGTCGTTTCCATGCCGAATCTTCACGAGTATTTGTATCTAAGAACAGGTTCTATCTTACGGGATATTCATGCCCGTGCCACCTCGGGGTGGTTTAATCTCTATCAATCTTTCTGTTGCAGATTATCTATCTCGACCACCTCCCTTTTGCCCCATAATGATAGTGGTTCTTGGCTGCATTGTATCATCATACAGATTCATCAACTTGTTCTGCTATCCAACATTTCTCGGTTACTCTGTCACTATGCTGTTGTCTGATCATACCTCTGATTGGCACAATTTCAGAAAGTGGTTGAATAGGAACTAGCCGCCATTAGAGCCTATCATTAAATACCCGTCAACCACTGACACACGTTCATGTCATCCACCGGAACACCACTTTACATTAATTAGAAATCAAATTCCTGGACTCATGTGATAGATATAGGCCTCAGTTGTTTGCCTTGGTTCATGTGTTCAGGGAGTATGGGACAACAAGCACAACATCACTGAACTCTTGGACATTATTTCTCAACTCCCAGAAAGGTTGACCTTGTTAAGAGGGGGAGACAGAGATCATCAGAATGATGATATTGGAATACAGAGGAAATGAGAGTAACTGGATCATATGAAATGCAAATGGACATTAAAGAAAATTATAACAAATAATCCGGACATAATAGATGCTTCAGCCTCCGGACATCAAAGAGATGCTTCAGCCTCCGGACATCAAAGAGATGCTTCAGCCTCCGGACATCAAAGAGATGCTTCAGCCTCCGGACATCAAAGAGATGCTTCAGCCTCCGGACACCAAAGAGATGCTTCAGCCTCCGGACACCAAATAGATGCTTCAGCCTCCGGACATCAAAGAGATGCTTCAGCCTCCGGACACCAAAGAGATGCTTCAGCCTCCGGACATCAAAGAGATGCTGAAGCCTCCGGACACCAAAGAGATGCTTCAGCCTCCGGACACCAAAGAGATGCTTCAGCCTCCGGACACCAAAGAGATGCTTCAGCCTCCGGACACCAAAGAGATGCTTCAGCCTCCGGACATCCTACGCATGACACCGACCACCAGAACATAACCGGAGATGTTTCAACAATCCCTCTACATGTTACATGGCAACAGTCTGTATATTCCCCCGTCATCACAACACACACATGTCGCTGGCCTCTTGCCTCACACAGACCACAGGGATCCCTGGAACATCAGCTCTAGTTGCTATCCTTGGTCAGGTGAAGCCCTTGGAACCAAGCCTCGCCAGCTTGGTTCCTTTGCCCTCCAGGTCTTTGGAACACGCGCTCACCCTCCCTCAGGCCCCAGTCATCTACTGGTCAAGAATGGTACTTGGAGGTCATGTATTGATCAAGAATGACTTTTAGAGAACATGTTGAAACACACACACACACACACACACACACACACACACTCACACACACACACACACACACACATCAGCATAGGAACTCTACAGAGAAGATTAATTAACCTGAGTGAAGAGAATGTGTGGCGTAATTAAAGACTGGGAACACTGAGGACAGGTGATAAATCCCTCGAACCCCCCCCCCTGGCCACCACCACAACAGCTGCGGCATACACCTGGACCAGGACAAAACCAGGAAAATACTCACGTGTTTACAATACCCCAGGAAAACACTCCACTGGTTTACAATACCCCAGGAAAACACTCCACTGGTTTACAATACCCCCAGGAAACACTCCACTGGTTTACAATACCCCAGGAAAACACTCCACTGGTTTACAATAACCCCAGGAAAACCCTCCACTGGTTTACAATACCCCAGGAAAACACTCCACTGGTTTACAATAACCCCAGGAAAACCCTCCACTGGTTTACAATACCCAGGAAAACACTCCACTGGTTTACCATACCCCCAGGAAAACACTCCACTGGTTTACAATACCCCAGGAAAACACTCCACTGGTTTACAACACCCCAGGAAAACACTCCACTGGTTTACAATACCCCAGGAAAACACTCCACTGGTTTACAATACCCCAGGAAAACACTCCACTACTTTACAATACCCCAGGAAAACACTCCACTACTTTACAATACCCCAGGAAAACACTCCACTACTTTACAATACCCCAGGAAAACACTCCACTACTTTACAATACCCCAGGAAAACACTCCACTACTTTACAATACCCCCAGGAAAACACTCCACTACTTTACAATACCCCAGGAAAATACTCAAGTGGCTTAAAATATCATTAGAAAAATATTTAAGTGACTTAGAATATCATTAGGAAAATATTAAACCGAGTTAAAACAGCTCAGGAAAAATGTCAGTGTGGGGAACAAGAGTCCAAGGAAAACCTGAGGGAGGAAAAAAGGTTCAAGAAAAATCTAGAGGTGGGCCACGAACAACCCCATCCACCTTGACTAAGTAGTCTCAACTTCTCTTGCACAATTAAAAAATTTGTCCATCATACAACGGTTGTTTACACTCATCAACTTTCTCAACTTTTCCATATATTCATATTTTGGCGACAACGTCCATCGCCCTGACTCACCTATGTATGTCCCAGGTTCATCTTCAACCCTTCTCCACTTATACAAAAGAACTTTTAGCTAAGTAATATATAAAAATATATCAAAGTTTGTGAGGGTATCACCTCTGGTGCCAATGTGGGGACCCATAGCCTCGGAGAAGAAAATAAAAAAGTATTCAGAGGAGACCTTGTGGTTTCTCACTGAACACTAATATTATCTTCTACCACCCCACCACACACACACACACACACACACACACACACACACACACACACACACACCACACACACACACACACACACACACACATATATATATATATATATATATATATATATATATATATATATATATATATATATACATGTATATATGTATATACCGCCGCTTTAACATGTAAGAGCAACACAGTACACGCCGGGTAATGATTGGTTCCAAGTGAACAAGATAATAACAACACCCGTGCTAAAGGGACATATCCTCCCCGGTACTAACGTACATCATACTGCTGATGCAATGGAAGGATTTAATCACATTCTGATGACCTGAATCAAATATTTAAATGACATATATTGATGAGATTCACCAATCACAGGCGGGAACTGCGAGCAATGTTTGCTAGGAGCTGAATTTTAATTGGTGAATTAAATTGGTGAAGTTGCATGATGTAAATGGGTTTGTAAAATAGGCTTTGAGGTCGTGCTTAATAGGGTGAGGGTGGATATAAATAGGAGCTGCCTCGTAATGGGCCAATAGGAGCTGCCTCGTAATGGGCCAATAGGAGCTGCCTCGTATGGACCAATAGGAGCTGCCTCGTAATGGGCCAATAGGAGCTGCCTCGTAATGGGCCAATAGGAGCTGCCTCGTAATGGGCCAATAGGAGCTGCCTCGTAATGGACCAATAGGAGCTGCCTCGTAATGGGCCAATAGGAGCTGCCTCGTAATGGACCAATAGGAGCTGCCTCGTAATGGACCAATAGGAGCTGCCTCGTAATGGGCCAATAGGAGCTGCCTCGTAATGGGCCAATAGGAGCTGCCTCGTAATGGACCAATAGGAGCTACCTCGTATGGACCAATAGGAGCTGCCTCGTAATGGGCCAATAGGAGCTGCCTCGTAATGGGCCAATAGGAGCTGCCTCGTAATGGACCAATAGGAGCTGCCTCGTAATGGGCCAATAGGAGCTGCCTCGTAATGGGCCAATAGGAGCTGCCTCGTATGGACCAATAGGAGCTGCCTCGTAATGGGCCAATAGGAGCTGCCTCGTAATGGGCCAATAGGAGCTGCCTCGTAATGGACCAATAGGAGCTGCCTCGTAATGGGCCAATAGGAGCTGCCTCGTAATGGGCCAATAGGAGCTGCCTCGTATGGACCAATAGGAGCTGCCTCGTATGGACCAATAGGAGCTGCCTCGTAATGGGCCAACAGGCAGACTCTTCTCTAGATAAGCTACTCCGTAACAAATGCAACTGTTTTGCCTAACTAGAAACGTACAAACCCAAACAACCCCCCTACCATACCTACCGACGCCGAGGCATGGAAAACGTCAGTATTGCGGTGCATTAAGTTCTACTTATGCATCGCATTTTTAACGATTTGGTCCATTCCGTTAAAAATTTCGACGTAATAGGGGTAGAAACCCGACTTTAAGAAACGCAGACATATGGTCCCGGGTTCAATTCCTGGGGCAGCCCGAGACGCTTAGGGACGTTTCCTTACACCTGATGCCTCTGTTCAACTAGCAATAAAATGACATTTGAGTCAGCTAACTGTTGAGGTTTGCATCCTCGGTGATGTCACCTCTACAGGCCCATGTAGAGGACCCCAAGAGCACAATAACAATGTCCTAGACACTATAGAGGACCAGAAGAAGACAAGAATTTTGGTTTAATTACTGGAGAGTAAAATCCACTTTCAAAGGAAAGCTCTCGAGCTAAAGAGCTATAGAGAATCTCCTCTGTTATGCTAAATATGTAACCTGTTTGATACCTGCGTGATGGAGCTCTGAGAGTTCCTCTACTACTCCCCAACCACTTGGGCTGGACGGTAGAGGGACGGTCTCGCTTCATGCAGGTCGGGGTTCAATCTCCGACCGTCCACAAGTGGTTGGTCACCATTCCTTACCCCCCGTCCCATCCCAAATCCTTATCCTGACCCCTTCCCAGTGCTATATAGTCGTAATGGCTAGGCGCTTTCCCCTGATAATTCCTTCCTTCCTTCCCCAAGCCCGGCCCGAGGCTAGGCTTGACTTATGAGAGCTTGGTCCACCAGGCTGTTGCTGCTTGGAGCGGCCCGCAGGCCCACATACCCACCACAGCACTTAGCATACTTTATATTCATTCATTTGTAACCATCACACACACACTTGGCTGCTTATATCACTTGGAATATTGTGAAGTGATTCCTGAAGGAGAAAACCGGGATACTTATAATGTTTTGGGGGAATTAATGCATGGAAATTTAAACTGAGAGTTGGTGTCGTGGCCAGAAACATGGGGAAGACGGGCTGGGTAAGTGAAGGAAGGAGATGTATTAGTGAATTGTGGAGGAGGAGGAGGAAGGAATAGAGGAGGAGGAGGAGGAGGAAAAAGAAGAGGAGTAGACTCACCAACAGCTGTAGTAGACCCACCAACAGGTGTAGTAGACCCACCAGCTGCTGTAGTAGACCCACCAACAGGTGTAGTAGACCCACCAGCTGCTGTAGTAGACCCACCAACAGGTGTAGTAGACCCACCAACAGGTGTAGTAGACCCACCAGCAGGTGTAGTAGACCCACCAACAGGTGTAGTAGACCCACCAACAGGTGTAGTAGACCCACCAACAGGTGTAGTAGACCCACCAACAGGTGTAGTAGACCCACCAGCAGGTGTAGTAGACCCACCAGCAGGTGTAGTAGACCCACCAACAGGTGTAGTAGACCCACCAACAGGTGTAGTAGACCCACCAACAGCTGTAGTAGACCCACCAACAGCTGTAGTAGACCCACCAACAGCTGTAGTAGACCCACCAACAGCTGTAGTAGACCCACCAACAGCTGTAGTAGACCCACCAACAGCTGTAGTAGACCCACCAGCAGGTGTAGTAGACCCACCACTTTCAGAAAACAGGAAGATGTATTAAACTAAATGACAGCAACTGCATAATAGCCGAATAACAGTTGCATGACTGCAACTGCATAACATCAAATGCACGCAACTTCATACCATTTGCATGAAAATTTGATCATAACTACATGACTAGTACATGACACATGCCAGCAAACTTCACGATAACTGTATGACAACTCTAAGACAGCTGCTTCCTGTCAACTGCATGACAACTGCTTCCTGTCAACTGTATGACAACTGCTTCCTGTCAACTGCATGACAACTGCTTCCTGTCAACTGCATGACAACTGCTTCCTGTCAACTGCATGACAACTGCTTCCTGTCAACTGTATGACAACTGCTTCCTGTCAACTGCATGACAACTGCTTCCTGTCAACTGTATGACAACTGCTTCCTGTCAACTGCATGACAACTGCTTCCTGTCAACTGCATGACAACTACTTCCTGTCAACTGCATGCTAACTACGTCATAACATTACCCCACACAAATAAACTGTTCTTACAGGAAAACTGCTCATTTGCATACGAATTTAAATTGATAAATAATTAGTTCCAGTCAGTGTAAACTCCCCCTCAGCCCCAACCACTCGTCACTCAAGGGCAGCCCTCATTAATGAGGGCTAACATCATCAGAAAAAATGCATGTAACATTGAAATACATTTGCATAATGAATAAAGCGTTCATGAATAACAGAAAACAAGTCTCCACTTGCCAATACACGAGAAGTGTATGAATGAACATCAGTTGAACATTTAATGAACATTAATGCCGCAATGAGGTCAGTTCACATGTTCATTCTGAGTTATCGTGTGAGTCTGAACGCGGCGAGTGGGGGATGGGGGTGGGGAGCCAGGGTCCAGATTCACGAAGTAGTTACGCAAGCACTTACGAACCTGTCCAGCTTTTCCCAATCTTTGGCGGCTTTGTTTACAATTATTAAACGGTTTATGAGCTCCGAAGCACCAGGAGGCTGTTTATAACAATAACAACAGTTGATTGGCAAGTTTTCACGTTTGTAAGCCGTTTAATAAATGTAACCAAACCGTCAAAGATTGGGGAAAGATATAGACGTTCGTAAGAACTTGCGTAACTGCTTCCTGAATCTGGCCCCAGGTCTCTCAGTCATACCGTGAGTACGGGTGAGGGTCGGTTAGGTTGGTTTGGGTAAGTTTTGGTAGCTTTGGTTTGCTTAGGTTGGGTTGGTTAGGTTAGGTAGGCTTTAAAATCCGGCGGTGAAACGTCTTGTGTACAAAGTAACGCATCATTCAACCTTCGTGTTCTTTATAAGATTGTAAAAACTCGATTCGTACTGTTATTGCAAACTCTGGTTCATTTGCCAACCTATGTGTATGATCTATGTCTTGCTTGTAGAGAGTAAATATTGATCTAGTTCCATATTTTTAATTGGCATATGGGGAAATATTTGTAGATTTCTTCGTATCACTGGGTCTCTATTTACCTTTGCTGCATCTCTGTATCTTCATATAAATGCTTTAGCTTATTTCTTTGATATATGTTGATTATTATTATATTTGAAGGGAAATGTGTTTGAGAATATCAAATTAGAGTTTTTCTTTTGTAAACTGTTTGAGTTATATTTATTAGATTTTTTTTTTAATCTTCCACTTGGAGAATTGTTATGTATCTTTTGTAGCATTCTGCACTAAATTGTTCTGTGTCAACAAGGTGGTAAAGCCGGGCTTAGGAGCTAGCGCTCGACCCACATTTCAGGTAAGTACATTCACGTCCACACACACAACATCCCACTACGATTCACACTGTCAATTGTTACCTCTCTCCAACCACCACCATCAACATTCAGAATTAATTAGAACTAACAGACACTTATATAAAAAAACAAAAAATCCCAAGTTGAAACAGGCAATCAATTTCTATTATCCAAGCGGAAGAATGTATAAAACATCAGAGTTGAAAACTCTAACTTTGTGAAGGAATAGACCGATTTTGCCAAAGAATTTTTATGAACTGAAGCAAAGTTGAAAGGTATGAATTATAATTTAATGTAAAATTCGAATTTAAATGCAATCATTATGAGAATTAGAATCATGCAGGAATTGCTCAGTTTAACCATATATAATAAATTAAATGTTAAAACACACACGTAGCCTGGTGGATTGCGCGCAGGACTCGTAATTCTGTGGAGCGGGTTCGATTCCCGCTCGAGGCAGAAACAAATGGGCAAAGTTTCTTTCACCCTGAATGCCCCTGTTACCTAGCAGTAAATAGGTACCTGGGAGTTAGTCAGCTGTTACGGGCTGCTTCCTGGTGTGTGTGTGTGTGTGTGTGTGTCGTGTGGGAAAAAAAAGTAGTTAGTAAACAGTTGATTGACAGTTGAGAGGCGGGCCGAAAGAGCAAAGCTCAACCCCCGCAAACACAGCTAGGTGAATACACACACACACACAGATAGGGTAGATAAAGACAGGCTATTTAACACAAGGGGCACACGCACAAGGGGACACAGGTGGAAACTGAGTGCCCAAATGAGCCACAGAGATATTAGAAAGAATTTTTTTTAGTGTCAGAGTGGTTGACAAATGGAAAGCATTAGGAAGTGATGTGGTGGAGGCTGACTCCATACACAGCTTCAAGTGTAGATATGATAGAGCCCAATAGGCTCAGGAACCTGAACACCTGTTGATTGACGGTTGAGAGGCGGGACCAAAGAGCCAGAGCTCAACCCCCGCAAGCACAACTAGGTGAGTACACACACACACACACACACACACAGCATGGAAGAGAGACCTTGGGGATAAATCTCCATAGCAACTAATGAACTACATAGTCCCTGCATTCTTGCATTCTCCAGTACAGTTCTCGCCACATATATGTCTTGCAACAGAAAGGTATAAGCCGAAATGAACCTCACTCCGGCAGAAGCACATGCTATTCAACCAGTAATAAAAGGACAATTAAAAGGCACAACACAATAGCAGACGATCACAACAACTAACAGAGGAATGATTACGTGAGAATTAAATGAGAACATGAAAATAACATTGCATCCAAAGCTAAGTTATGCATGAACACACCAGGAAAGTGACACTGAAAGAATGGGTAATCTAAACAAAAGAAATGGCTGTCATACACAAAAAATGATATGGAAATGTGTGAAGCATTAAATGAATCTCCTCCTCAACCCAGGAGAGCTGGAGTAGCGAAGCTTCACTACTGAAAGAAAAATGAGGTAAAAATCCTGTATGGTTCTTGTTGCACTGTTGAGTCACAAAGGGCAGCAAATTGACAAGTGTCACTCACCCAATTATGTTAATTGCCGCTCAGCTGAGAAGCAATTAAGCTCAACATGAGGTTGTTAACGTTCATCCGAAGAATCCAAGTGTTCTTCCAAGGAATTCATCTTCAGTAATTTGTTCTCACCACTCAAGTTACGTAATGTTATTCCCCCACTTTTACCATTTACGTACAAGAGTGCAAATAAACAATGCTAATGTAACATCGCGACTTTTATAAACCTGATTTACCCTCTTCATTAAAAAGTCAATGAGGCATTTAATTGCCAATCACCGCTAGCTACATTTGAATAAATTTTGTTGCCTAACTTGCAGTCAATAGACTCTCCTTTTTACACAGGTGGGTGCTGGAGTGGGAAATTCGAATTCAGTCAGCAGGCTTACAGCTTTTTTCCCCATAACACACGCTAAAACTTACCCTACTAAATATCCCTGGAACACAATCAGCCAATCGGTTTACAACCAGGTCCCCCAATTACTGCTGGATGAACAGGAATCAACAGTTAACGATTGACGCCATGTTAATCCTCCGTGAACAAGGCTCGAACCCAGAGGAAATCATTATTCACGAGGCGCGGAGTGTGCGCGCCACCACTACGCCACAAGGACTTTGCAAGACGATTCTTGCAACGCGACGCAGTGACTCCTGAAGTCCTGCGCCTTTACGATAAAGGGTTACAAGGCGTAATGCTTAAGGTTGACGCTTGGGTTTGTCGTACTGGCAGCAGTGGGGCGACTCGGGTATTTTCCATACTTGGTTGTAATAGCAACTTGTAAGTTCAGTAAACATTAACAAGGGTGTTAGAAGCTCCATCTGATTTTGTCTTCCCCTCAGAGGTAAGGCAGTTTATGTGGGAAATGTGTCCCCTCCCACCAGGTGTCTCCCCCACCAGGTGTCCCCACACCAGGTGTCTCCCCCACCAGGTGTCCACCCCCACCAGGTGTCTCCCCCCACCAGGTGTCTCCCCCACCAGGTGTCCCCCCACCAGGTGTCCACCCCCACCAGGTGTCCCCCCACCAGGTGTCCCCCCCACCAGGTGTCCCCCCCACCAGGTGTCCCCCACCAGGTGTCCCCCCCACCAGGTGCCCCCCCCACCAGGTGCCCCCCCCCCACCAGGTGTCCACCCCCACCAGGTGTCCCCCCCCACCAGGTGTCCACCCCCACCAGGTGTCCCCCCCACCAGGTGTCCACCCCCACCAGGTGTCCCCCCACACCAGGGTGACCTAACTAACCAATAACGGGACACCAACACCAAATATTACGACAAGCGAGCCTCGCTTAGAGAGCCGCCTGCCAGCACAGACACACACAACACAACGTCATTTTATCACCCTTACGTTCTACCAACGTAAAAATAGTAACGTAGTTACATTGTGTGTCCGGGGCTGCGACGGGGCAAACATACGCAAAATTCCTCTTATCCAGCAGCCCCCTGGAGCGGGCCATTTTGGGGGATGTGTCAGAAGAAAGGATTTGTTGAAGAAACTACTTGTTAATCTCTTACCTTGAAGTGCTGGCTCCCTGCTCCCTGTGAACTGTTCCGAGAAGCTCACCTGAAAAGGTAGTAGAGGATAATGAGTTGATCATGGAGATGGAACGGAGAGGCAGGTGGAATGAGGGAGAG
>WNGS01164437.1:32464090-32486590 GCA_020271785.1 Procambarus virginalis | reverse complement strand
GACGCAGGTACCGAGCCTTGTAACAGTCAATTATGACGAGGTACTGAGCCTTGTACAGCCAATATGACGCAGGTAACATCCTTGTAACAGGCAATTATGTCGCAGGTAACGAGCCTTGTAACACCCAATTATGTCGCAGGTAACGAGCCTTGTAACAGTCAATTATGACGCAGGTAACGTCCATCGAACATTGTAAAATAGGTACCAGAGGATTAGTAAATTGTTGTGGATAGCATTCTGGGGGAGTATCGATGGACCTCGATAAGGGGTGACAGAGTGTGTGTGTGTTCCCGACGACGGGGGGGGGGGGGGGGGGGGGGACTATTATAGAGGTGGAGCGGGTCCCTCACTGAGGGGTCGGCTCTAGTGTTTACCTTGGGTGGCGCAAAAGACGGCCTCTATTGGGTCTGTCAATACAAACTAAAACACTCACGACTCTCAGTAGGATCTGACCGATTGTGTTTCACGCTTGTTGTTTGTCCTGCTAGTGTGTGTGTGTGTGTGTGTGTGTGTGTGTGTGTGTGTGTGTGTGTGTGTGTGTGTGTGTACTCACCTATCAGTGTCTATGTAGAAGTGAGGTCTAAAGTGTTAGAAGAAACATATCCCCTCTTGTTTCTTCTAACTTTTAGGGTTGCCACATCAAGTTCCATTACCCTATCCTCATAGCTCAACTCTCTTATCTCTGGCACCAGTCTTGTTGCATAACTCCCCTATTCTTAAATTTTTGTTTTATGCTTCACAAGGTGTAGATTCCAGACCGGTGCTGCATATCACATTACTGGTCTAACAAACAGTATGTAGATTGCCTGACGTTCTGATTTAGACCAGAGTTCGAATTTCTGATGATCCAAGTGGGTGAAATGTCATTATCCACACAATTGTGAGGCATCTTATGTGACGTGGATAAAGAGGTGATACCAGTCATATGGATCCTCCTTGGATCAATTAGCATAGGTCTCGATAGGTTTGTTGGGTTGCCAAAGCTCTACCGTATCTGGATAGGCAAAAGCCTTGTCCGACCTTAACTAATGCAGTTTCCAGTTGCTTTTGTTTATGGCATTTTGTTTAAAAAATTGTTAGAACTAGTTACGAAATAATGACCATTTTCGGGTGAAAGGAAAATGGTTCTGCTTATAAATAAGGCAAATATATATATATATATATATATATATATATATATATATAATATATATATATATATATATATATATATATATATATATATATATTAAACCAAAATATCGATTTTGACTAAAAAGTCAAAATCAGAGGTATATTAGAAACCGAAACCAAAGGTGCATTATTGGACAAACAAAAATCAAAGATACATTAGAAAGCTAAAATTATATATTCATTAGAAAACCAAAATTAAATATTCATTAGAAAACTAAAACTAAACATACATTAAAAGACCAAAACGAAATATTCAATAGAAACCTGAAACCAAACATAAATTTGAAACCCTAACTCAAATATTAATTAAAACAAAAATACTGTAGAAAGCACAAAATTAAAGGTGCAGTAGAAACCAAAAACAGAAAACACAAGAGAAAACACAAAAGGAATCTGTACCCCAGTAAATAATTAACAATAGCCCCGTGTGTGTGGAATTTCCCCGCCATTAGCAGACCCATCCCAACTCTGGCTGGACAGTAAACTCATTTACAGGTGTGTGTGTGTGTGTGTGTGTGTGTGTGTGTGTGTGTGTGTGTGTGTGTGTGTGTGTGTGTGTGTGTGTGTGTGTGTAAATCACGAGCAAATTTTTACCCGTGATGAACAATGTGAAAACGCATAACCATGAATGCATAAAAACATTAGTGGTTGGGGAGAGCACTCACTCACTCTGTCCTCACATTGCCTTCTCATATCTCAGGGCCTTGTCTTCATATATCTCTTCCAAGTGCTATATATAGCCTTCTGGATTAGAACTTTCCTCATAACTATCTTATCTTTGAAGCTTTTACTCAGTGGGGTACAATAACCAAGACAAAACAATATCAACGTCAAATTAACGTTAATTTAACGCCAAATTAACGTTAATTCAACGTTAAATTAACGTTAATTCAACGTCAAATTAACGTTAATTCAACGTTAAATTAACGTTAATTCATCGTTAAATTAACGATAATTCAACGTCAAATTAACGTTAAACCCCAAAATCAACCCAGGTTGTAAACTTCTAAGTATATAGAGAATAAATATAAAGTATAAATATACGTTTACTCATAACTTAAAGTTTATTAAAATTTATTTATTATTCGTTTATGGTTAGGAGGAAAACTTCATTAACTTCTGAGTGAGATTTCTTACTTTGTTCTGTCATTTTCACTTCATTATTCTCGTTATTTTTCTTTACTTATTTCTTTAAAATTTCTGCTCATTTCAAAGTGTAATTTTTAGGATAGCAATGACTCCAGTCCTATATCCCTATCATACCTAGTCTTAAAATTATGAATAGCATTTGCTTCCACAACCTGCTTCTTAAGTGCATTCCATTTTTCCACTACTCTCACGCTAAAAGAAAACTTCCTAACATCCCTGTGGCTCATCTGAGTTTCCAACTTCCACCCATGTCCCCTCGTTCTGTTAATATTCAGTGTGAACATTTCGACTATGTCCACTCTGTCAATCCCCCTGAGTATTTTATACGTTCCTATCATGTCCCCCCTCTCCCTTCTTTTTTTCTAGTTTCGTAAGGCTCAGTTCCTTCAGGCGCTCTTCATACCTTCTTGGTAGTAACTCTGGGACGGGTCTCGTCGCAAACTTCTGAACTTTTCCCAGTTTCCTTATGTGTTTCTTCAGGTGGGGACTCCATGATGACGCATCATACTGTAAGACTGGTCTCACGTAGGCTGTGTAAAGCGCCCTAAATGCCTCCTTACTTAGGTTTCTGAATGATGTTCTAACGTTTGCCAGTGTACAGTACTCTGCTGTCGATATCCTATTTATATGTTAGGAGGAGTTACTCCAATCTAACTCCTATCTCAGAAGTTAGATTAGGCGTTACGTCCACTCCCAGGTCTCTTTCTCGAATCGTCACAGCTAGGCAGTTCCCCTTCATTGTGTACTGTCCCTTTGGTTTCCTATCACCTAATGGCATTTCCATAATTTTACATTTGCTCGTGTTGAACTCCAATAACCATTTCTCTGGCCATCTCTTCAACCTGTTCAAGTCATCTTGGAGGTTGCAGGGTTTTCAAGTCATCGTAACCACATACGCGCGCGCGCGTGTGTGTATATGTGTGTATATGTGTGTGTGTGTGTGTGTGTGTGTGTGTGTGTGTGTGTGTGTGTGTGTGTGTGTGTGTGTGTGTGTGTGTGTGTGTGTGGTGTGTGTGTGTGTGTGTGTGTGCGTGCGTGTGCGTGTAGAGTGTGGTGTGTGTGCTTGCCTGCTCTGTGCAAACTAATTATTTAAAACACAATGCAAATGAGTGTCACGACGCCTTAGTTAGTAGGCAATTTTCTACTCGGAAACACCGTAAGATATTTTTTTGCAAGACTATTATGAAGATGTAGTGGTCATTAGTGGAGATATATGGATTACATCAGAGGCTAGAGAGAGAGAGAGAGAGAGAGAGAGAGAGAGAGAGAGAGAGAGAGAGAGAGAGAGAGAGATATGAGAGACAACTCTGAGGCATAGAGAGAGAGAAAACAATGAATACTTTAATAAAATTAAGTTTTATTCATTAGCTTCCCCATCAGTTAGTCGCTTTAATAATTAGGAATTAAATACGGCAAGACGTATCGGTAGATAATTACGCAAATTTATGTAAATTACTCAGTTTTCAATACTTTGAATACACTAAGAATTATATATTATATCTCCAATTAATCCTTGTGGTCCCGTGCACTTAATTAAATCTTGAATCTAAGTACTTTTAAATGCCATTACAACGTTAAAGATGGAATCCAAACGTACTTTTAACTGTAATACTCGTGCCCTTAATACCTGGAAGGTTTTAACCTTCTTAATGACACAACTTCTTAATGTCACAACTTCTTAATGTCACAACTTCTTGATGTCGCAACTTCTTAATGTCACAACTTCTTAATGTCGCAACTTCTTAATGTCACAACTTCTTGATGCCACAACTACTTAATGACACAACTTCTTAATGTCACAACTTCTTAATGTCACAACTTCTTAATGCCACAACTACTTAATGACACAACTTCTTAATGCCACAACTTCTTAATGTCACAACTTCTTAATGTCGCAACTTCTTAATGTCACAACTTCTTAATGCCACAACTTCTTAATGCCACAACTTCTTAATGCCACAACTACTTAATGACACAACTTCTTAATGCCACAACTTCTTAATGTCACAACTTCTTAATGTCACAACTTCTTAATGCCACAACTTCTTAATGTCACAACTTCTTAATGCCACAACTTCTTAATGTCACAACTTCTTAATGTCACAACTTCTTAATGCCACAACTTCTTAATGTCACAACTTCTTAATGTCACAACTTCTTAATGTCACAACTTCTTAATGTCACAACTTCTTAATGTCACAACTTCTTAATGTCACAACTTCTTAATGCCACAACTTCTTAATGTCACAACTTCTTAATGCCACAACTTCTTAATGTCACAACTTCTTAATGTCACAACTTCTTAATGCCACAACTTCTTAATGTCACAACTTCTTAATGTCACAACTTCTTAATGTCACAACTTCTTAATGTCACAACTTCTTAATGTCACAACTTCTTAATGTCACAACTTCTTAATGCCACAACTTCTTAATGCCACAACTTCTTAATGTCACAACTTCTTAATGTCACAACTTCTTAATGTCACAACTTCTTAATGTCACAACTTCTTAATGTCACAACTTCTTAATGTCACAACTTCTTAATGTCACAACTTCTTAATGTCGCAACAAGCGTGAGACTGAACAACGTCGCGAAGGTGTAGTAAAGCTGACAAGGTAACGTAATTAGTTTCTCCTCTGAAGTTCAGAGGTAAACAGCCATGGAAAGGTGAGGGAATACCTGGGGTACACCTCGGGTATACCTGGAGTATACCTGGAGAGGGTTCTGTGAGTTATTGTACTCCCCAAGCCCCGCCTGGGGGGCCAGGGTGAATTGTGATGACTTGGTCCAACCGGCTGTTGCTTGGAGCGGCCCACACCAGGTTATCTTGAGGTTATCTTGAGATGATTTCGGGGCTTTTTAGTGTCCCCGCGGCCCGGTCCTCGACCAGGCCTCCATCCCCAGGAAGCAGCCCGTAGCAGCTGACTAACTCCCAGGTACCTATTTACTGCTAGGTAAAAGGGGCATCAGTGTGAAAGAAACATTTTGCCCATTTGTCTCCGACTCCACCAGGGGTCGAACCCGGACCACTTTTGTTGTAATATTTCCATGATTTTGTTATTGTGATTGAGTGACTGAGAAAGACTCAATATGGATTGAAATCTTCCCGTTTTAAAAGCCATGTTGACTTGGGTTGTGAAGTTCATTGTTCACCTCAAAATGGAGATTTGTCTCCTAATCACTCTTTCAAAAACTTTATTTATGTGTCAATGATGGGTAGTAAGGTAGTGCCAGAGTGGTGAGGAGGGTAAGGTAGTGCCAGAGTGGTGAGGGAGGGTAAGGTAGTGCCAGAGTGGTGAGGGGGGTTAGGTAGTGCCAGAGTGGTGAGGGAGGGTAAGGTAGTGCCAGAGTGGTGAGGGTGGTTAAGGTAGTGCCAGAGTGGTGAGGGAGGGTAAGGTATTGCCAGAGTGGTGAGGGAGGGTAAGGTAGTGCCAGAGTGGTGAGGGAGGGTAAGATAGTGCCAGAGTGGTGAGGGTGGGTAAGGTAGTGCCAGAGTGGTGAGGGAGGGTAAGGTAGTGCCGAGTGGTGAGGGAGGGTAAGGTAGTGCCAGAGTGGTGAGGGTGGGTAAGGTAGTGCCAGAGTGGTGAGGGGGGTAAGATAGTGCCAGAGTGGTGAGGGAGGGTAAGATAGTGCCAGAGTGGTGAGGGTGGGTAGGTAGTGCCAGAGTGGTGAGGGAGGGTAAGATAGTGCCAGAGTGGTGAGGGCGGTAAGGTAGTGCCAGAGTGGTGAGGGCGGTAAGGTAGTGCCAGAGTGGTGAGGGCGGTAAGGTAGTGCCAGAGTGGTGAGGGTGGGTAAGGTAGTGCCAGAGTGGTGAGGAGGGTAAGATAGTGCCAGAGTGGTGAGGGAGGGTAAGATAGTGCCAGAGTGGTGAGGGAGGGTAGGTAGTGCCAGAGTGGTGAGGGAGAGTAAGGTAGTGCCAGAGTGGTGAGGGAGGGTAAGGGAGTGCCAGAGTGGTGAGGGAGGGTAAGGTAGTGCCAGAGTGGTGAGGGAGGGTAAGGTAGTGCCACAAATGAGGGAGAGTGAGGGAGGCGGAGGGTGATAAGGGCCATAAGGTAAGATATTATCAGGAGAAAACACTAAGCCATTACTATATAGCATTTGGAACAGATCAAGGGACAAGGATTTAGGATAGAACGGAGAGAGGATAAGTGCCCAACCACTTGCGGACGGTCGTAGTGAAGGAGGTTGTAAGGTCAGAAGAAGAGGGCCCACCGAGGCAAGGGGGGAGGGGGTAATGGGGGGTAAGGGGAGGGGGGTTAAGGGAGGTCGAGAGGTCCTTGGAATAAATGCCCAAACTTATAATTGGATTTCTTTTCCTCTCGGGTCTTCTAAAGGACGATTGGCGGACCTCTGAGACAAACCGACAACTCAATATATCTCTTCCTCTTCCCCATTCAATTACTCATTATATAAAGCTGTTTAATATACTTCAATACCATATATATATATATATATATATATATTGTTTCCATGAACAAAAATCTCGAATTATATTATATTTATATATATATATATATATATATATATATATATATATATATATATATATATATATATATATATTATTAACAAAAAGTTAATAAAAAAAAATATTAACAAAACGCAGAAGCTGCACTAGTGACTTGGCCCCAACGCCAAGGAAATGGGCTAATTCAATGTAATTTACAAAATTAATACTGGTTCACAGGAATTAAATCCAATCTAACACACTAAAGCTTTTCAATAAGACCATGGCAATCAGACAAGAAAGAGAGGATTGAGCAGACACCAACTTCTTGTCAGAAAGCATTCGACAATGTCCCTCACAAAAAGAGTCCTACTCAAGCTAGAGTAAGAGGCTGATGTACTCAGAGAGGGAGTACCCTCTGGAAGGAAACAAAGAGTCACCAAAAAAAAGGGAAGATATCAGAGGAGAATGAGAGGTAAAGATTGGTGTACAATAGGGGTGGCAGTTGGAGCCTCCGGTTACTAATATAGCTCAACGTGCTGACAAAGGTAACTGGCTCCATATCAATGTTTGCTGCTGATGTGAAACTAAAGAGAAGAATCGGAACGGAAAGGGGGGAAGCTGTGACATATTGCAAAATGAACTACACACACTTTAGAGGTGTTCTGAATATTGGCCGCCGTACTTTAACCCGAACAGATGCAAGGATAGGAGGCTAGGAACAGAAGGCTAGGAGACCTATACACACCTGCTTCATGCACACAGGTATTGAACAAAACAGAGACGTCCAAAGATCTGCACCAGGGCTCATTCTTGAGCCGAGGGGTATGAGCTACAAGGAAAGACTGCCGGAAATGGCTAGGAGGAGGAACTGAGGGGCAGGATAACGATATAAGACCTTAAGAGGAATTGTTAAAGTAGACAAAACACGGCTTTATAAGCAAAAATGGCAAAATAAGGAAACGAACAGTCACTGCATTATACTGTTCCGCTCGAAAGCTCGAAAAAAAAGTCCGTAGAACTGAGGTTTGACCCTACAAGCACGTCTACGTGAGCAGGTCTACGTGAGTACGTCAAGTGGTGCAATAAACTCCAAACTGTTTTGTACCCATTTCGCCTCATTCTCCCAATTTTCTTCCCTCCCTCAATAACCAGGGGAGAGAGCCAATTTTCCAGTTACTCCCAATTACCTCCGTCTTGCCCATTATCCTCGCATCAATACCATTTGTTCAAATAATTAGCAAACAAGTCAAAGTACAAGAAACAACAAAAATATCATATACAAATATTTCCAATGCACAATATATACAAAAAAAAATCACTAATGCATAAAATAAAAACAGGAACTCAAGCGCCTACGTCCTACGGGACTCCCCGAAGCGGAGTCCCACGGGACCAACGACGCATATCCAGAGTTGACAGGGAAAGTTTTTCTATCCTGGAAATGGTTTCCTCAGACCAGTAGGATCTCTTGAAGGATTTAGTAGATCCTGGCGAAGACAGACCAGGTCACTCGCTGTCTGACTTGAGTCATCATTCTCGATTCTTTTATTGCTTCATTTTATCACAGCTTCTCTTTATGGCCACCATTCTCTCTCTCTCTCTTCTTTAATGCCTTCAGCAACTCGAATGAGGTACCTGGAAATAATTATTTCTTCTCCACAAAATTCTCATTGATTCGTTACACAAATGAGAGTGATTGTTCTTGAGAATGGTCTTATTTCGACGAGCCCTTTAGACTCTGCAAAAGAACCTCTTGGACTTATACCCCCCCCCCACACTCAATTGATCTCTAATGCTGTATTCCAAGTTCTTAGTAAAACCATTTTAGTTCAATCTCTTACTCTCAATAGAATTCATGAATAAAGAAATCTGCAGCTTCTATACAGCTCCAACCACTCTCACTTGCTTGCTAGTCCAACCACTCTCACTTGCTTGCTAGTCCAACCACTCTCACTTGCTTGCTAGTCCAACCACTCTCACTTGCTTGCTAGTCCAACCACTCTCACTTGCTTGCTAGTCCAACCACTCTCACTTGCTTGCTAGTCCAACCACTCTCACTTGCTTGCTAGTCCAACCACTCTCACTTGCTGCTAGTCCAACCACTCTCACTTGCTTGCTAGTCCAACCACTCTCACTTGCTTGCTAGTCCAACCACTCTCACTTGCTTGCTAGTCCAACCACTCTCACTTGCTTGCTAGTCAACCACTCTCACTTGCTTGCTAGTCCAACCACTCTCACTTGCTTGCTAGTCCAACCACTCTCACTCGACACCAAGCCATAACGACTATATAGCACTGGGAAGGGGTCAGGATAAGGATTTGGGATGGGACGGGGGAAAGGAATGGTGCCCAATCACTTGTGGACGGTCGGGGATTGAACGCCGACCTGCATGAAGCGAGACCTGACATTCCAGGGGAGTTTGTTTCAGTAAGATTACTTGTTGACTTGTTACATGTATCATCAATTATTTTTTTTCCAAGTCATTGTTTATTTCTTTCCTAAATGTAAACTTATTTAATATGAATACATTAATTTAGCCTTCAAACTTGGGTTGATGTATTTTTAGTGTTCTATTTACACACACTTTCTCCTATTTACACACACTTTCTTCCTATTTACACACACTTTCTTTCTATTTACACACACTTTCTTCCTATTTACACACACTTTCTTCTATTTACACACACCTTCCTATTACACACACCTTCCTATTTACACACACCTTCCTATTTACACACACCTTCATCCTATTTACACACACTTTCTTCCTATTTACAATCACCTTCATCCTATTTACACACACCTTCTTCCTATTTACACACACCTTCTTCCTATTTACACTCACCTCCTTCCTATTTACACACACCTTCTTCCTATTTACACACAGCTTCCTATTTTACACTCACCTCCTTCCTATTTACACTCACCTTCATCCAGGAAGCATAACTTGTCTGGCCAGGAGACTAGTATGAAATTAGTTGATGTATTTCTTAACTAACATATTTCATAATAATTATTAGTTAAGTTTACCATATCTCTTCACCCTATATCTCTTACATTTCAGAATTTTTTTCCGTCTCTAGTAACGAACAAAGTATCTCCATTATCTTTTTTTATCTGTTAGAGACCTGATTGTTTCAATTAGCCCAGTACTCTATCTAAAATTGGTGTGATACTGCTGGAAGTAACCTCAATATTCCAGCTCTCTAACCTTCTTTTGGTACTACTGGTGGTGTAGTGGTAACTCATTCGCCCCGCGCTTCGCGAGAAATTTAGTCTAGGTTCGTATCCTGGCTGGGAAAGATTGGCTAGGCGCCAATCCTTAGCTGTACGCCTCTGTTCACCCAGGAGTGATTGGGTATCTGGTTGTTAAACGATTGACGTGTCGTCTTGAAAGGAATTGGTGGGTAAGGTTTACCACGAGTTAAGGGAAGGGAAAGCTCTCAGCCTGATAATAGGAGTCAGCAGTCATTGGCGATTGCTGACTGATTGCTGAGTGCTAACAGGAGTGCCCAACCACTTGGACTGGACGGTAGAGCGACGGTCTCGCTTCATGCAGGTCGGCGTTCAATCCCCGACCGTCCAAGTGGTTGGGCACTATTTCTCCTCTCCCCCCGTCCAATCCCTAATCCTTATCCTGCTCCCTTCCCACTGCTATATAGTCGTAATAGCTTGCCGCTTTCCCCGATAAATCCTCCCTTCCCTCTAACATTGGCTTGATATTACTAGAAGAACTATTAATGAAGCAGAACCATTTTTATTCATCCTTAACACTCGGTAGAACTTTATTCATTATTTTCCATGTATCAAAACCCATGCAATAATGTAATATTCTCACCTTCAGCTGAAAATCCAGAGTTGTACCTTTGCCAGAACCAGTTACAAATTTTATAAAATCGAAAAAAAAATATGTTTCCCGGAAACGTCCACCGGATTTTACGAAGGGAACCGACATGAGTTTATACGGACAGACATTGCAAGAGAAAGACAGACATCCTCGCAGACGAGTCAACATGCTTCAGAAAGAAGAACGAAAAAAAAACTCCCCTTGAAGAAACAAGACACATTCCAGACGCAATGAATCTCGCTCCAGGGGAAAGAAACAAATCATGTTAAATGAATTGGCGAAGCTCTCCTAAAATGTGTTTCATCTCCGTACTTGAAAGGTATAACACAGCCTCCAGTAGGAGATAAGGCTCGTTGTTACACGAGATAAAACACACGAGCCTGGACATGTACGAGGAAAGGATCGTATTCCAGCACTAAAGCGCGTTTCAACACTCAAGAGACCTAGAATGCATTCCAGCACTGAAACACATGCCAGTACCAAAAGGCATTCGATCCAGTACCGGGTAGCAACACACGCTACAACACAAGCACAACAAATGCTCCGAAGGAATATTGAAAACTGCTCCTGGGAAATAAATCATTCCTAGAAAGGATTTAATTCCATTCTATTTGGATATAAATCACATTCCAGCAAGAAGACAAATTATCCCCCACACACAAGGGGGAAACATGTAAATAAAATTATTACAAAAAGAAAAAGACACTAAAAACGCTGTAGTTATATTGAAGAGATAAAACAAACTTCAACGACAATTAAGCAGCTTCAACTATTACAAATTACGTTCAGACGGAAGACCTACATTTAAGATATTCATGAATGTAGTGTAACACGATACACAAATGTGTGTTTTGGGATTAGCACAAAAACATGTCCAGGAAAATAAATAATTTGTTAATTTGTCGAGTTACAATGAAACTGTTATGTATATTGTGAAATGTCATTGACCATCTCTGCTCAAATGTACAACAGGTGAAGTTAAGCGGAGAGGGAAATGCTATGTTATTCAAACGACGTCTCAACCCTAATGGGTAGAACACACTTAGTCTTATTATCCACCANGCCGGCAGGTGGAGCCAGCAGGTGGAGCCAACAGGTGAGCCAGCAGGGGGAGCCAGCAGGGGAGCCAGCAGGGGGAGCAGCAGGGGGAGCCAGCGGGGGAGCCAGCAGGGGGAGCCAGCAGGTGGAGCCAGCAGGGGAGCCAGCAGGTGGAGCCAGCAGGTGGAACCAGCAGGGGGAGCCAGCGGTGGAGCAGGCAGGTGGAACCAGCAGGTGGAGCCAGCAGGGGGAACCAGCAGGTGGCCGCGCACGCAGCTGCTGGGATTGAACTAAGAGATATCTCCTCCGTCATTTGAACCTGGCAAATTTCCACGGCCATTTGCTCAACAGCAGTCTAAGCGATAGATGTAAATTAAAGTGTAAATTTATACGGGTGTCGGAGGGTGGGTGCTCTATCCTGAGCGTGGGCGGGAGTTATCCTGAGCGTGGGCGGGAGTTATCCTGAGCGTGGGCTGGAGTTATCCTGAGCGTGGGCTGGAGTTACCTAGAGCATGGCACTTTCAGCGCGAGTTGGAAGTGTTTTTCAGCATTACAGAACTACTTGCTGTAACGTCGCTGAATTACTTGCGGTAGTTTTCAGTAACTCTTCCTGTAACGTTGGCCTAATTCCTACAGTTTTACAGTTTCAAGTCTCGAAGTGATACAGTTGAGTCTCTGAGCATTACAGAAATTTTCCTAGTCACAAACCTGCTGTAATGCCATTGTAACTTTGCTGTAACTTCAGAAGAACTTAACCCAATCACTTGGGCTGGACGGTAGAGCGACGGTCTCGCTTTATGCAGGTCGGCGTTCGATCCCCGATCGTCCAAGTGGGGGCACCATTCTTTAATCCGTCCTATCCTAAGTATTTATCCACATATCCCTTCCATATAGGACTCCATGATATTATTCAATGTGTATATAATTATATATGAAAATATATACATTACTAAAATTCAGAATATCTTGAATAGGACTATTTGCTCATACTGTCCTCTAAAATGACAAGTATAATTACGTACTCTATGGCTCGCCCCCCAACGTACAAATTACGAACACACACACACACACACACACAACACACACACAACACACACAACACACACACACACACACACACCACACACACACATGTGTTGCACGAAAGTCAAGAAAACAAAAGACAACGAAACACAAAATGTATTTCAGCGTAGTAAATATTTTAATACTTTTAATATAGCGCTGGAAGGCTGTATAAACCCGCAGTTTATAGATATAAACTATATATATAAACCTTATATATATATAGTTTATAGCTATAAATATATATATGATATATATATATATATATATATTATATATATTATATATATTATATATATATAATATATATATATATAAACCCTATATATATAAAGTTTATAACTATAAACATAAACACTCCCCCCCCGGGGGTCCATAATCTATCCCCACTCCCCCACCTGGGGTCATAATCTAGCCCCACTCCCCTGGGGGTCACAATCTACCCCCACACCACCTGGGGTCACAATCTACCCCCACACCACCTGGGGTCACAATCTACCCCACTCCCCCTGGGGTCACAATCTACCCCCCACTCCACACGGGGTCATAATCTACCCCCACTTACCTGGGGTCATAATCTACCCCCAATCAACCTGGGATCACAATCTACCCCACTCCACCTGGGGTCACAATCTACCCGTAATCTACCGCAACTACCATTTCTCAGCAGCTGTTGGATGAGAATATATCTCACCAGGATGGAGCCTTAATGTTGACGAATACAACACATTTCTAACGTACTGGTCAATTCCGTAACAAATGCGACGTCTTAGCTGAGCGACCGGGTTGCCAACGGTGCCAAAGGCCAACAAGCAGAGGCAAATTGACGGAACAGGAGGGTATTGGAGGTTAACAAGGGGATAATGAGAGGGTAAACAATTAGGGGGTGAAAATGGAAGCGTAATGAGACATTATGGGTAGAATATGGCAATCTGGGGTCACACTAACCACGTTACAGTGCATGAGGGTGCATGCTAGGGTACGGGGGTACACGAGAACATGGTACAAATAGGTAAGGAACAGGGTACAGAGAGAGAGAGAGAGAGAGAGAGAGAGAGAGAGAGAGAGAGAGAGAGAGAGAGAGAGAGAGAGAGAGAGAGAGAGAGAGAGAGAGAGAGTGGTATATGGTAAGAGAAACAGGGTATGAACCTGTTTGTAATCTATTCCAAACATGCTTCCTACCCGGTTGTACCAAAACGGGTGGGAAGTGTGGTACAAGGGGCAGACAATCACCACCACCAACATACACAACACAAGATACTCCCCAGATAAGTTATAATCTTCCAAATTTATGACCAAAGTTTAAAATTAATGTTGTTGGTAAGTTACCAGGAGGAAGCTGACTGGTGTTTTAAAAACCCGGCAAGTTGTTTCACCCCACCAAACTTTATCTTGGTAAAACTTGAGTACAAAGTGCAGGGTCTCCTTGCTCTCTCTCTCTCTCTCTCTCTCTCTCTCTCTCTCTCTCTCTCTCTCTCTCTCTCTCTCTCTCTCTCTCTCTCTCTCGAAAAATGCTCTAAATATTTCGAATCAAATCTCTTTAGTCTGAATGATTGTAAATATAGAGAAGATTTGAAGGATTGTAATATTGACGTTTGTTGTGCTAATGAGCGAAGGCCTACGATAGGTGGGTTACCTTTAATGTTCTCACGCTTCTAGTTTGGTTAGATCACTTCAAAACGACGCTAGTCAAACGTTCCTCCATTTTAGTGGTGCAAATTAGTCTAAATGTATTCGGAACAGCGAATATTCGCTGCTGTGCTTGCAAATTCTAATTCTGATTTGAATATTTAATTGTCTACATAGCAGTATGTTTTTCCAATAGACAGAAACTGGGAGGTTTTTGCCATTGGAGATGGCAGCTGATATGTAGTCGGTATATTTGATTTTGATCTAAATAAGATATTTATTTTTTAAGATGAGCGTGAATTACGGTTTTCCTCTAAGATTGCAACCAAGTTCTAATTTGTTTTATGTAATATGATTTGATTAATGAATATCTAAGGGGTTAACTGGAATATTGCCCAATCAGTCTTCCCTCTCCATCTCTATCCCCATCTCAATTATTATGTCTGGTACGGCAACCATGAGGCCTACCGAGCCTATAAACTGAAAATATTCATTTATCTTTCCTATTAAGTGCATTAATATCCCCATAACATCCCAAGCAGATCTATCAAATCTGAGGAAACATGGCACTGCTGCTCCAACAGAACCACACGGTTAAGATGACACAAAACTCTTAGTCTATCTTCTATCCTTCAGCCAGAACAGCGCCATCATAAGCCACACTCGTCCGCCCTCCAACCACACAATATCTACTTAACAAGCCTATTCTCCTCACCTAATATGTCGCATTTTTAAGGAAATTTAGAAATCCGTTAACAATGCTACGCAGCAGTTAACAATTAAAAGTACAATAATATTAGTTGGCACGATAACAGCATACATATTGTTAAAGTGTTACGTTGGGATCTGAACATGTTCACTCAGTTAGGAACATCTTTGCTGAACATGTTCACAGAGCTATTAATATGTTCACTGAGTTATGAACTAGTTGAGTGAACATGTTTACTGAGTTATGAACTAGTTGAGTGAACATGTTTACTGAGTTATGAACTAGTTGAGTGAACATGTTTACTGAGTTATGAACTAGTTGAGTGAACATGTTCACTGAGTTATGAACTAGTTGAGTGAACATGTTCACTGAGTTATGAACTAGTTGAGTGAACATGTTCACTGAGTTATGAACTAGTTGAGTGAACATGTTCACTGAGTTATGAACTAGTTGAGCGAACATGTTCACTGAGTTATGAACTAGTTGAGTGAACATGTTCACTGAGTTATGAACTAGTTGAGTGAACATGTTTACTGAGTTATGAACTAGTTGAGTGAACATGTTTACTGAGTTATGAACTAGTTGAGTGAACATGTTTACTGAGTTATGAACTAGTTGAGTGAACATGTTTACTGAGTTATGAACTAGTTCAGTGAACATGTTCACTGAGTTATGAACTAGCTCACTGAACATGTTTCCTGAGTTATGAACTAGTTCAGTGAACATGTTCAGAGTTATGAACTAATTCACTGAACATGTTCACTGAGTTATGAACTAGTTGAGTGAACATGTTTACATAGCAGAGCAACACACCCAGCTGAGTGGCCAGCAGGTTCACAAGAGAGAGGAGGAGTGACCTCTATTATGAAGCACTTAAAGTGGAGGAAGGAGTCCCTCTCACACCATGAAGGTGACTCACCTTCTCTCTCACACACTATCTCTCTCACACGCCTCTCTCACACACTATCATGGACTCCCCCGAGACGTTGAAACTGACGCACTCACCCTATCGTCTGCGTCAGGGGCGCCTCCAAGACGCACTGGCTCACACACACCCTATCAAGTAGTCATTTTCTCGTGCTGATCAAATTAAAAGCACCCTAAAGTTGACGTTCCAACGAACTAACAATCACTGGCATCGGTAGGCTATGTGGACAGCCAAGATCGTACCCTCGTGGGTAGGCAGAAGCGCTTCTATTATGGTATATGGGGGAAGCCGGTGGCTAAGCGGACAGAACACTGGACGCGTGATCCTGTGGTCCCGGGTTCGATCCCGGGCACCGGCGAGAGACAATGGGCAGAGTCACCCTGATGCCCCTGTTACCTATCAGTAAATAGGTACCTGGGAATTAGTCAGCTGTCACGGGCTGCTTCCTGGGGGTGGAGGCCTGGTCGAGGACCGGGCCGCGGGGACACTAAGCCCCGAAATCATCTCAAGATGGTGCTTGTAAACGTTGAAAAGGGACTGGTGAAATAGGCGGAGAGAACGCATTTGTATATTGTGTCAGAGGGAACAGAGGCGTTTAATGGAGAGACTGATGGATGACTTCTGTATTCATGATTTGATACATGAATTCTCTGTATATATTCAAAGTTAATTCAGCTTTGTTAGAGTGCCTGGGATCAAGGAGCTAAGTAAAAAAAATGTAGGGAACAGTACAATTGTTAAGCTACAGCAGATCGGCTGATGCCAGGGACCAGGAGCTAAGGCAAGAATATATGGAACACCAGCACTTATAAGCATCACATTGGCTGATAAGCCAGGGACCAGGAGCTAAGGCAAGAATATATGGAACACCAACACTGATAAGCTACAACACAATGACTGATAAGCCAGGGACCAGGAGCTAAGGCAAGAATATATGGAACACCAACACTGATACGCTACAACACAATGACTGATAAACCAGGGACCAGGAGCTAAGGCAAGAATATATGGAACACCAACACTGATACGCTACAACACAATGACTGATAAGCCAGGGACCAGGAGCTAAGGCAAGAATATATGGAACACCAACACTGATACGCTACAACACAATGACTGATAAACCAGGGACCAGGAGCTAACCAATAAAACAAATTTACGTTTCAGCAAAGTTGTAGACAATTGCACCAAAGTTATGCTTGCCATTGCAGCAACCTAAGCTGTTGACTGTAGGAAAGTTGTCTCAATATCTACACCAACATTAGGGGACATAAAAATTAAACCCGAATTGCAACTTTTAAATTTCCTGAAATGTCCTCTCGCAAAACCAGATAAGAGACATAAATAAATAATATTTTATTTATAATAAAGTCACATTTTTAATCACGTGTTTATTTTCGTGATATACACATATAAATAAGTATATATATGCACCTGATGCATCTACACACATTGTAAAATAGGTACCAGAGGATTAGTAAACTGTTGTGGATAGCATTCTGGGGGAGTATCGATGGACCTCGATAAGGGGTGACAGAGTGTGTGTGTGTTCCCGACGACGGGGGGGGGGGGGGGGACTATTATAGAGGTGGAGCGGGTCCCTCACTGAGGGGTCGGCTCTAGTGTTTACCTTGGGTGGCGCAAAAGACGGCCTCTATTGGGTCTGTCAATACAAACTAAAACACTCACGACTCTCAGTAGGATCTGACCGATTGTGTTTCACGCTTGTTGTTTGTCCTGCTAGTGTGTGTGTGTGTGTGTGTGTGTGTGTGTGTGTGTGTGTGTGTGTGTGTGTGTGTGTGTGTGTGTGTGTGTGTGTGTGTGTGAGTGTGTGTGTGTGTGTGTACTCACCTAGTTGTGTTTGCGGGGGTTGAGCTCTGGCTCTTTGGTCCCGCCTCTCAACTGTCAATCAACTGGTGTACAGGTTCCTGAGCCTACTGGGCTCTATCATATCTACACTAGAAACTGTGTATGGAGTCAGCCTCCACCACATCACTGCCTAATGCATTCCGTGTGTGTGTGTGTGTTGTGTGTGTGTGTGTGTGTGTGTGTGTGTGTGTGTGTGGTGTGTGTGTGTGTGTGTGTGTGTGTGGTGTGTGTGTGTGTGTGTACTCACCTATCAGTGTCTATAGAGAAGTGAGGTCTACAGTGTTAGAAGAAACATATCCCCTCTATCCTCATAGAGGGGATATGTTTCTGTTATGTTATGGGGATATGTGATACCCTATCCTCATAGCTCAACTCTCTTATCTCTGGCACCAGTCTTGTTGCATAACTCCCCTATTCTTAAATTTTTGTTTTATGCTTCACAAGGGTAGATTTCCATGCCGGTGCTGCATAGTTCACATTACAGGTCTAACAAACAGTATGTAGATTGCCTGACGTTCTGATTTAGACCAGAGTTCGAATTTCTGATGATCCAAGTGGGAGAAATGTCATTATCACACAACAATTGGTGAGGCTCTTATGGTGACGTGATGGATAAAGAGGTGATAACACTCAGATGGATCCTCCTTGGATCAATTAGCATAGGTCTCGATAGGTTTGTTGGGTTGCCAAAGTTCTACCGTATCTGGATAAGCAAAAGCCTTGTCCGACCTTAACTAATGCAGTTTCCAGTTGCTTTTGTTTATGGCATTTTGTTTAAACAATTGTTAGAACTAGTTACGAAATAATGACCATTTTCGGCTGAAAGGAAAATGGTTCTGCTTATAAATAAGGCAAAAATATAATATAATATATATATATATATATATATATATATATATATATATATATATATATTATATACTATATATATATCAACTATAGAACACTTTCCCACCAGGAGACTCGAACCCTAGCCAGCACAGAAGCCTTCCAGCCACCAGCATGACAGGTAACTTATGTCATGCTGGTGGCTGGAAGGCTTCTGTGCTGGCTAGGGTTCGAGGTCTCCTGGTGGGAAAAGTGTTCTATATTGAATAACTACTCTCGCGTGTTTAGGCGAGTTGGGCATAATAGTATTAATATATATATTATATATATATATATATATATATATATATATATATATATATATATATATATTTTAAACCTAGAAGGGGTAACCCACCTCTGGTGCAGGATGTAGGGACCTATAGCCTCGGAGAAGAAAATAAAGAGTACTCAGCAGAAGACCTTGTGGATCCTCACTGAACACTCTGATATTTTCTTCTCCTACCACCCCTATTCTTTTGGTATGGTGTGGTATACTTATCTAACTTTACATCTAACTAACACACACACACACACACACATCTAACTAACACACACACACACACACAACCTATCTAACTATGATATATATATATATTTATAATATATATATAATATATATATTAAACCAAAATATCAATTTTGACTAAAAAGTCAAAATCAAAGGTATATTAGAAAACCGAAACCAAAGGTGTATTATTGGACAAACAAAAATCAAAGATACATTAGAAAGCTAAAATTATATATTCATCAGAAAACCAAAATTAAATATTCATTAGAAAACTAAAACTAAACATACATTAAAAGACCAAAACAAATATTCAATAGAAACCTAAAACCAAACATAAATTTGAAACCCTAACTCAAATATTAATTAAAACAAAAATACTGTAGAAAGCACAAAATTAAAGGTGCAGTAGAAACCAAAAACTAGAAAACACAAGAGAAAACACAAAAGGAATCTGTACCCCAGTAAATAATTAACAATAGCCCCGTGTGTGTGGAATTCCCCGCCATTAGCAGACCCATCCCAACTCTGGCTGCACAGTAAACTCATTTACAGTGGTGGTGTGTGGTGTGTGTGTGTGTGTGTGTGTGTGTGTGTGTGTGTGTGTGTGTGTGTGTGTGTGTGTGTGTGTGTGTGTAAATCACGAACAAATTTTTACCCGTGATGAACAATGTGAAAACGCATAACCATGAATGCATAAAAACATTAGTGGTTGGGGAGAGCATTCACTCACTCTGTCCTCACATTGCCTTCTCATATCTCAGGGCCTTGTCTTCATATATCTCTTCCAAGTGCTATATATAGCCTTACTGGATTAGAACTTTCCTCATAACTATCTTATCTTTGAAGCTTTTACTCAGTGGGGTACAATAACCAAGACAAAACATATCAACGTCAAATTAACGTTAATTTAACGCCAAATTAACGTTAATTCAACGTTAAATTAACGTTAATTACCGTAATTAACGTTATTCAACGTTAAATTAACGTTAATTTAACGTTAATTCAACGTCAAATTAACGTTAAACCCCAAAATCAACCCAGGTTGTAAACTTCTAAGTATATAGAGAATAAATATAAAGTATAAATATACGTTTACTCATAACTTAAAGTTTATTAAAATTTATTTATTATTCGTTTATGGTCAGGAGGAAAACTTCATTAACTTCTGAGTGAGATTTCTTCCTTTGTTCTGTCATTTTCACTTCATTATTCTCGTTATTTTTCTTTACTTATTTCTTTAAAATTTCTGCTCATTTCAAAGTGTAATTTTTAGGATAGCAATGACTCCAGTCCTATATCCCTATCATACCTAGTTTTAAAATTATGAATAGCATTTGCTTCCACAACCTGCTTCTTAAGTGCATTCCATTTTCCACTACTCTCACGTTACAAGAAAACTTCCTAACATCCCTGTGGCTCATCTGACTTTCCAGCTTCCACCCATGTCCCCTCGTTCTGTTACTATTCAGTGTGAACAGTTCGGTCAATGTTCACTCTGTCAATCCCCTGAGTATTTTATACGTTCCTAGCGTATCCCCCCTCTCTTTCTTTTTTCTAAGTTTCGTAAGGCTCAGTTCCTTCAGGTGCTCTTCATACCTTCTTGGTAGTAACTCTGGGACGAGTCTCGTCGCAAACTTCTGAACTTTTTCCAGGTTCCTTATGTGTTTCTTCAGGTGGGATTCCATGATGGCGCATCATACTGTAAGACTGGTCTCACGTAGGCGTTGTAAAGCGCCCTAAATGCCTCTTTACTTAGGTTTTCTGAATGATGTTCTAACTTTGCCAGTGTACAGTACTCTGCTGTCGATATCCTATTTATACGTTAGGAGGAGTTACTCCAATCTAACTCCTATCTCAGGAGTAGATTAGGTGTTCCGTCCCACTCCCAGGTCTCTTTCTCGAATCTGTCACAGCTAGGCAGTTTCCCTTAATTGTGTACTGTCCCCTTTGGTTTCCTATCACCTAATGGCATTTCCATAATTTTACATTTGCTCGTGTTGAACTCCAATAACCATTTCTCTGACCATCTTTGCAACCTGTTCAAGTCATCTTTGAGGTTGCAAGGGTTTTCAAGTCATCGTAACCACACACGCGCGCGCGCGCGTGGTGTGTGTGTGTGTTGGTGTGTGTGTGTGTGGTGTGTGTGTGTGTGGTTGTGTGGTGTATGTGTGTGTGTGCGTGCGCGTGTAGAGTGTGGTGTGTGTGCTTGCTGCTCTGTGCAAACTAATTATTTAAAACACAATGCAAATGAGTGTCACGACGCCTTAGTTAGTAGGCAATTTTCTACTCGGAAACACCGTAAGATATTTTTTGCAAGACTATTATGAAGATGTAGTGGTCATTAGTGGAGATATATGGATTACATCAGAGGCTAAGAGAGAGAGAGAGAGAGTTTGTGTGTGTGTTTTTGTAAGAGAGAGAGAGAGCAGAGAGAGAGAGAGAAGAGAGAGAGAGAGAGAGGAGAGAGAGGGAGAGACAGACAGACAGACAACTGTTAGACATAGAGAGAGAGAGAAAACAATGAATACTTTAATAAAATTAAGTTTTATTCATTAACTTCCCCATCAGTTAGTCGCTTTAATAATTAGGAATTAAATACTTCAAGACGTATCGGTAGATAATTACGCAAATTATGTAAATTGCTCAGTTTTCAATACGTTGAATACACTAAGAATTATATATTATATCTCCAATGTCACAACTTCTTAATGACACAACTTCTTAATGTCACAACTTCTTAATGTCACAACCTTCTTAATGACACAACTTCTTAATGTCACAACTTCTTAATGTTGCAACTTCTTAATGTCACACCTTCTTAATGTCGCAACTTCTTAATGCCACAACTTCTTAATGCCACAACTTCTTAATGCCACAACTTCTTAATGCCACAACTTCTTAATGCCACAACTTCTTAATGCCACAACTTCTTAATGTCACAACTTCTTAATGTCACAACTTCTTAATGTCACAACTTCTTAATGTCACACTTCTTAATGCCACAACTTCTTAATGTCACACCTTCTTAATGTCGCAACTTCTTAATGCCACAACTTCTTAATGTCACAACTTCTAATGTCACAACTTCTTATTGTCACAACTTCTTAATGTCACAACTTCTTAATGTCACAACTTCTTAATGCCACAACTTCTTAATGCCACAACTTCTTAATGCCGCAACAAGCGTGAGACTGAACAACGTCGCGAAGGTGTAGTAAAGCTGACAAGGTAACGTAATTAGATTCTCCTCTGAAGTTCAGAGGTA